>CM065935.1:3750000-5000000 GCA_033459515.1 Theretra japonica
CGATCGCCCACAATCGCTCATAATATGCAAAGAGAATATAAAACACTTCGTTACTGATAAGTAAAGCAGACTATGATAATAATAACAAGTTCAGAATGAAGTTCCCTTGTTTATGGGAGAGAACAGGTTGTCTCGCCACTCTCGTTAACAAAAGAATTGACGATACGAGTACATCTAACCTAAAGCTTTATAAATCTGCACAATAAAAAGGAGCATACTATAAATATTTATATACATCTGCATGCGGCTCAAAGTTTCCAGCAGCGGTAGTGATTGCGAACTCTTTGCAAAGAGGGCATGACCTAAATTTCACGTCAGTCTTAAATTCCCGCGTTCTGTACTCTTATTCAAGTATAAAGTCAATATCTGTGCGGAAGCCGGGAAGTATCGGTTCGATCCATATTGGATGTTGAGTGACTGGTAAACTGACTGAGAAAATGTCGAAAAACAAGTTTGTTGTTGATACAAATATCGTCAATAAAGTAACGAGGTATTACAATACACAGTAGAAGGTATTATAAAAAATACTTAAGTTATAATATGGAAAACACCATGATATCAACTTACCTGAAAATATGTATACGTTTCCTAATATTGAGCTCAACATTGAAGTGGGTGTTAATAACTACCAACGGAGAGCGATAATCTCGACGTTCGGGGCAATTATGCCGGCTTCTGTCGGAAAAAAGGCAAACGTGAAACCATCACGTCCAAAGTATTCTGTCTGTAGAGGTAAGACATGCATATTTACTACGTGGTTTGGTGCTTACAAAGTTATAACATTGTATCTTAGTAGATAGGTCAAGTAACAATTAGGGAGTTTGGCGGGAAAATCGCAGGAATGACATATAGCTCTCGTTATGTTTTCATTAATTTGCTGCATTTTAGAGTTTTATTGTATAAAGTAGAAGGCATTTTATTCCATATAGTTCTGTAAAGGTGCACAAGTGAAGTGGAGGTTAAGCTCAAATATTCTTATTTTATGTGATTAATTCGATTATTTCGCTGAGCTCTATTTAAAGTTTTCGTAAGGTTACCTTCGCCTTACTAAAGCATGACTATGGGCCAACTGACGGACAATGATAGACGATGGGCCATATTTGACCACTTTCGCCCAAATGGGCAAAATGAAAAAAAAAATCTTGAGGACTGGCTACATGCACAAACCGTGCGAAGCCATAACAGAAACATTATAATTTAAAGTAAGTTACCACACTTTAATTTCAATATAAATGAAGAGGCTGTACGGGCCAGAAACCTTTGCCTTCCCGCTATAAGGGAGAATGAAGGAAAAAAATATTAAAGTAAGTTTTCGTGGCAAAGGAAATAGGTTGGCCAAGTGTGTATTGAATTGGATTTAAAAAATCTATAGACATTGAACACAAAAATGGTTGTTTAGAAATCGTTTGAAATTCTGTCACCACCTGCACGGGATATTTTTATTTTTTTTCCTTCTATGTATTAATTCTTCGATGTTTCAAAATATTACACGAATAACAAAAACTTGCTTCCAGGATATACCTTATACAAAAACTTATTATCTGGACTGACTTATAAGAAAGTAAGTACCTAAATAAGTGGTGCGAATGTTACAGATTGGCAAAAAAGTGTAAAAACGGAACTAACCCTTTATTTCACCTGGCAGCACTGCCACATCTTTCACATTTGTGAATTTTAATTAAATTTCGCATCGAAATTTACGTTTTTATTGAAGTATTTTCGGTGAGAACGTTGAATAATTACTTTTGTTATTTAATTATCATTAAATTAATAATAGTAAGAATCAAAATTTAAATCTCAGCTTTAAAGTGATGCCATATAAATGGCTCAGTGGCGCCTCCATTTATTTTTACATTTTTTTGCCAAGCTATAGTAGCAAGGACCCTTTGAGCGTAACTACGCAGATCAAATTGCAGTTATTGTGTAAAAGGGCCAAGTCCGGAGTATCTATTCAAAATCTTCACAACCTTCCATAAAACGCCAGGGAACTTTTGAAGAAGGAAAACCGTAGCGTTCGGCACTGCACTCTATACTATAATAGCCTCTACACGACCAGGACACAAGTGTGAGATTGTAGCACGTTTCAAGTCGCATTTTCAATTACGTACATTACACCTTAGAATTAAACGCCCCTTGGTTGTTCTAGTAATATTTATGCGTTACAGTTTAACCATACGTTGTCGTATCCTTGCCAATTCCTCATACGTCAAATTATCCTCATATTAAGTATCTCACAGACAAAATAAGGTAATTGAAGATTCTATGAATACAAGTAAGAGGGATATAGCGTACGTGTGGCGACTGCGGCGTCTATATCAAAAACCAACACCTGTATGCTTTGTGAACGAAACCATTGACGTCATAGGCTTCGCGCATGCGTCGGCCTCCTTCTAAGCTCTTCAGGAAAAGTCGGAGGAATGGCAGAACGCGGCGCGCTGTACCGGCGAGCATACGTGTCCCATCGCCTCTCAACTTTGAGCAGACATCCCACTAGCAACTCAGAAGTTCGAGCGAACGCGGGAAACGGGTGAGTCGTAACGTAATAATAATTACAGGGATAGAATTAAAGCGTTACCCTCGCACTTCTCCCGGCTGGAATTTGTTACTTTTACGTACTGGAACTTTTATGTTATCTACGTGAGTTTTATTTATTTAATACGGCTCGTCTTTATTTATTTTGACCCCCGTTTTAGCGTGCCGGTATTGTTTGCCGACAGAAGTTTATGAGGTTTACTGCTGATGAAACTCTTTACTTATTTTTCTAGTTTACATTTTGTCTGTTGTTTTTATTTTATTCTAGAAAAGGGATTTCTGTACTTTGTGTTTTTAGTAAAAGTTTTGCGTGTTTATTTTTAATATTGTTAGCAAATAATGCTTCAAAATTCTTTTTGAAAAAAGGTCAGAGTCTCGAGGTTTAGGCCGAATGGAAAATATATTTTGATGAAAAAAAAAACATTGTACCGGAGCTTTTGCGTATGATTTTTAGGAGATGAGATAAATAATTTATGAACTGGCAGTATTTTACGCGACGCCCGATTGATGAAATCCATTGAGAACGAAATGTAATGAAACTTTTTCATTCGGAGTTCATAAATAAAAATGGAATACTGATGAGGTAATGAAGATAGCATTAGAATCATTTCCATATTACATTTTCAGTTGTGTTTTGCATAAATTAATCGCTAATGAGTAAAGTTATTGTAAGAAAAACACGTTTTAGTATAATTAAAACTTGAAAGCGGGACTCCCACGTATTCGGCAGGCGGTCGCGTTCAACTCGCAGAGTTTTGTATCAACAATAAACACGTTATAACTGTGTTTGTAATAATACAAACTTATCTTGATTCTTTCAAAATGTATTTAAACGTAATCTCAAGTCGGCATCTTTATTATTTATCACGGACATTCTTTTATTCGGTCTTTCTGTGGCTGGTACGAATATCCGCATTTCAGCTTTTGTGCTCCTTCAATAATTATATTGGTTATTGGTCAACGTAAATAAAAGGTATGATTGTATGATTCAAAACGTATTTTTCATATTATTTGTTGTAGCGCTAACAAGGGGTAGTAGATAAAGGTTGTTTAGTATTACAATTTGGCTTCATATGATCGTTTGGACTTTGTTTTCTATCTTCCGTGGTTTGGACGTTGCGACGTATCTTGATACATCAGTAAGAGATTAGAACTCATTTCTCTTTATTGATTTTGTTGAGGTTTCAAGATTCACTATTCATTTTCATTTACTAATTTCCCCGCAGCGAGACAAATATTTGTGGGATCCACAGGTATTTGTTTCGGGTCTCGGCGTTTGTGAGACCGACAAGTGTCTTGTAGTTTCTAATACGACACAAGACTCGATCTTAGTGTTGTGTCAGGACTATGTATATGACTGTTGGGTGTATTTATTATTATTATTTTAAAATCGACTTTTTTCCGTTTTTTCATTCCGGTAGATTCAAACCGATTTGGTTCTTATGATCATTGGCTAGTACTTTATCATGTCCATACCATCTGAGGCGGTTTACGGTTATTTTAACTTTAATAGGACTTCAAAGCTATCACCGATAAATGCTAGTAGGTACTTATGCATTCGGGAGCATCGAAGCATTTTTATTTCGTGGGACAATCATTTGAATTATTTTGTTATTAAATTTTCGACGACGTTATTACATACCAAGACAAAACGAGCTTGGAGCTTGAATGCGTCGGGGTTCAAATGGCCAAATGAAAAATATTATTTTACGCTCGCAAATGGTTTTCCGAAGCAATCTAATAAAATATACCAAGAAACGTTACAAATTACATGCAAAATTTTTTAATTTACATTTGTAAAAATACTTTTAAAATTATTTCAATTTCAATCGCAATTCCCACATTAACCTAGTTTTAACAATAACGTAACATTAATTATAATTATACTATTTTAATTAACAGAAACAAATACATTAGGCGATAATATTTTATTTTAACGTGAGTTTCTAGAATTTTATAAAGTTGTAACCTATGAGAGCTCTCCGCGGTAATTTGACGCTATGGCTATGGAAATCAACAGTTGGCTTGTCGCCTTCGAATATAAAACCTTGTTTATGACTCTGAATATATAATAATATGTATATGGATAATGTTGTGTCACATCAATGCTGTGATATGCTAATGTACGTGATTTTGATCGTATTTTTCTTATTGTAGCTGGTATATAGGCATTCCTAGCACCAACTGGTTTCATTTTATGCACCATGCATTAGGGATCCGAAAGTTAAAGATTAATTAATGTAGGTACATACATACATACATAAACTAACGCGTTTTTCCCAGAGGGGTAGGCAGAGGTGCCACCATGACACCTACATTTCGCCTCGTATGTTCCGTTCCACGATGTGATAGTGGGCGAGCCTATCGCGATATTGGGCACAAATTTCTGACTCCGGGTTGATAATGAATTGAAAAATCCATTATCACTTTGCCCGAAACGGGATTCGAACCCGAGACCTCAGCTTCGCAATCGTACCGTAGTACAACTAGGCCACCGAGGCAGTTAATCAATGTAAGCATTTTAAATATCAGTTTAATTAACTTGTGTATCATCCATCCATCAGCCAAAGGAAGTCCACTGCTGAACATAGGCCTCCTCCAATGTTTTCCATGATTTTACTCGTGTATACATGATATTAAAGAAATGTAAATAAGAATTTCTTCAAACATACAGTACATATCCACAGAAAATTCCAGTTTTCCATGCCACAATATCATTGTACTACACATAAAAGGTACTAAAAATACACCAGCCTAAGATAAGGTATTTTATGAAGCATTTTTACATCAATAGCCTATTATCTCCAGCGATATGTAGATAACAGCCATTATTCCGTATTTTACCCACCGCTTTCCCTTTGTCGTGTCCACAATAGTTTTTATTTGCGAGCTCGTCTCGGTTTTAGAAGGATGCTTTCATTTTTCCTGATAAGAATAATAGGCTATTTCAAGCGTTTTTATTTATTTATAAATGCTTTATTGCACACCACATACAACAATAGAAGAACAAAAATAAATTGGAAATCTTCGTTTTGTGATAATGTTCTGCTATAATAGTTTTTATTGCGTGTTCTTCGTATTGTGAAGTAGTTTAATTACTATTTAAATTGTGATAAACTTATAAATTTTAGTGGGGTAATATTTATATCTCTTTTAATGTAATGATTTAATTATGTTTCAAATATTGTAACAAAATATATTTCTTTTACTTAGAAGGGTATCAATCAATTTTCGAGGCGGGTTTTTTTAAGTACATATTTTGTTTGCCTTCATAATTCATATAATACCATGTTTAAAATAAATACACCCACCAGTCGCAAACATATTCCTGGCCCCACACTAAGACTAGTCTTGTGTCGTGGGTATCAGAAATTACGAGAGACTTTTCGGTCTCATAAACACACAGACCCGAAGCAAATACCTGTGGTTCACACAAATATTTGTTTCGGTGCGAGATCGAATCCAGGGCCTCTCGTTGCCTCCATGGCGAACTGCGCCACAGAGGCTGTCCTTATGTTCGTTTACAAATAAAAAAATATTACTTTCTTTTCTGATATAAAATGATTAAAAACTATCGGTATTTGAATTAGTCATATAATTTTAATTTACCAAACGATTACATTATTTCGCCTATGGTGTGATTACAAATTCCACAAAGCTAGTTTTGACCAAACTAAATTGTACGGCGTTTGACGTCAGAGGGATGGCCTATCACGAGATCCTAAGCGAAATACTAAAACATGCATGGAACACTCGTGTTCTGTTGACCCAACGGGTACCGTGGAGTCATGATGACATTAACTGAAACCACACACAGAATACCTCGACAACAATTACTACATGAAGAAAATTTCTAGATATCTATAGGATTGAGTATTTTCTCATTTAGTTGATATTGTTTTATTTGGGTTATGTACTGATCTACTGTATCAGTTCATATATACGTCCCACTACAGTGCACAAGCCTCATCTATGATTGAGAGGGTTTAGGCCATATAGTCCACCACACTGGCCTAGTGCGAGTTGGCGGACTTTACATACCATAGCAATAGTTATTACAAAATCGCTATTGTATGCAGGTTTTCTCACTTTCCTTAAAGGCGGCAACGCATTTCCATGCCCTATGGCGTTGCACATGTTCATGGGCGGCGGTGATCACTTACCTTCAGTTGATCGTATGCTCGTTTGCGCCCTATATTATTAAAACATGTTCCTTCACCGTTTACACACATACACACATACACACATGACTGAAAAATCAGAGGTGTGCCCTGGGATTTGTACCCTCGACCTCCGTAAACATTTTGGCAGTCTCATTTGGTCACCAACCATTTGGTTACCAACAGGTCACCATATCATATCATCATCATATCATTATATTGTAGTACAGCTCAGTGGAACTCGAGAGTTGTAGAGGAATCTCATGCTCAGCAGGGGGCGATTTCAGTTGATACAATACAGTAGTATGACGTCACATTTCCATCATTCTGTACATGTTGTACAAAAGAACTAGCAGTCCGTCCCAGTTTCGCCCGGGTGTAGATATATTGACGGGAAACTGTTTTTTTATCATTTTTCATGAATGCTGAACTCCTATTGGTCATAGCGTGATGTTTTGTAGCCTATAGCCTTTCTCGAGAAATGGGCTATCTAATACCAAAATACATTTTAATTGGAATCAGTTCTTATTAGCTTGTTCAAACAAACAAACAATCTCGTCGGCTTTAGTATAGGTAAGTAAAATATGTATATGTATTGAATATAATGTAGACACATGACTCAACATAATGTATACACAGACAAGGGATACGAAAACAGATCCAATTAACGGTGATGTACCCTTGTTATTTCATCAAGAAATTGTGCTAGATTTAGGTCAGTTTTTGCTACTTTGAGACCTGTGATAGTAGGGTATTACTATTTGTACGCCGGTTAACTTTAATATTAATGGTAAATTATTGTTAATTTATATGTTTAATGTAGGTTCTTGCTAACATGAGTTGGATGGTGAATATGTATTATGTCTATTAAAAAAAATCTAAGATGGCAATCTATTACAAAAAATACATACAGTGTATATCAAGACTGCTACCGAAAACGAAGCCAGGTGGTAGTTTTAGTGACTTTAGACACAATGCCACAAAATTTTCGCAAAAAAAAACGATGATTTTTTGTGTATTTTTTTTTTCTATCACTGTATTTGGTTGGTAAATAAATACATTTTCCTAAAAAAATAATGTGCACTTTTTCATTTTTAAAGACTTTATAGTACGCAAGGCTTTAGATAATAATTGTATCAAAAACTATGGATTTTCCACCTAAACACAATTATGTTTAAAACATTACAAAAAATACCGTCGTGTTTTTAGTCACTAAAACTACCACCAGGCTTCGTTTTCGGTAGCAGTCTTGATGTACCTTGTATAATGTATGCTTTGCTGTCCGATGTCAACTCTCTTGGGATTTGTGGCTATAATGATGTCCTATGGGAAAAATTTGAGCGAATAGCATTGTCTGACTTGAATATCGTATCTACTACATACAGCACTCATTACATAGCCAATTAGCTAAAACACCGATTCGTGTATTCAATAAATCTATCAACGAAATGATATTCTTGTAAACATCGACAAGGTTCTCTTGAGTACATTTATGTGAGGTACAAAAATTTAATATTTTGTATCAGAGTTGTCATGTGAAGCACGCGACCCTTATTAAACGGGGTTTTAATTAAAATCCTACTTAGGTTTGTTTTCTGTATTAAATTAACGGACGATTTTTTTCATTAATTACAGACATAAATGTTTGTTATAAACTAAAGTTCACCTTTCTTTGTTACGTATTAACTTTAATTAAACCGACTAGTTATGTTATGCATTAAAAAAACATGTTACATTAGGTACAAATAAACAAGTAACATATACAAGGACATAACAGTCTCTGTGGCGCAGTTGGTTAGACGCCGTCTGTGAAACGAGAGGCGGCGGGTTCGAACGGGATGGAAACCGTGGCCTCTAGTTTCTCAGTCGATGTCTGACCAACTGCACCACGGAGCCTGTCAAAAACAACTCTTTTTATTGGAGTAAACTATATGTTAACTAAATACAATAATGTTAATTACTATTTATACCGTATTCGGAGAAAAGGTTCTTCAAAAGAGTCCAATTTCTCATATTCCTTTCTCCCTGCGTAGTTAGAGCATTGTAACGCGTAAAATATCCGAAATGAATGAATTTCAAAAGCCGTCTAAGGTTATAAAAGAAACTTTGTACAAAGGCGTTTATCAAAGAAAATGCGCCTCTCATACCTCCGTTAGATCAAAACTTATTCGTTCGTATTTCAGTAAAATACAATTTATTATAGCCATGGAAATATAGCTCTTATTGCTTTATAGGGTTTTACTTTCCCTGTATATAAGAAAGAAAAAACTACCTGCTCAATAGTTCGAATTTTACTTTCTATTGAGCGCTATGAAAAAATAAGAAATGTGATTCTATGGTTCAATGGAGTTTACAAGGTTTTTATGATATAATTAAATACATTTTGAATAAAAATACCAATACTATGTTTGAATAATTTATCTTTACATAGTCGTCTTTTATATTTTTTTATTGTTTATTCTGACGTATGTTAAGCAGTGGCGTTCCTATTGCTGTATATAATGATCATGATGATGAAATTACTCGTTCTATTTAATTATTAACAGTCTTTATAACCATCACATTACCTTACATATTTTGTCAATACATACACAATATTTTGGGAACCTTATAATTTATTCAGTAGATAGGATTTAAGAATTATCTGGAAAGGTCATATAGCAAGCTTCAATAGAATATACCTGATGAAACGCCGATTTCGCCTGCCACCTTAAACGAAATAACGTTCCCACAAATTGCGGGATGTTCTCATAACAGCCTTCCAATTTAACGCTACGTTAATTTCCAACCGGATTACTGAATAACTTAACGTCAGGAAATCGTTTCTAAACGTGTGTGTAAACAAAAGATGAAAAATGTCTTCACATGAGCTTTTTAATCCTATAAATATAGAAGACCTGGTATTAAAGTACTTCAGTAATTATTTAGAAGATCGACTTAGGGACTTTCAAGAAACCGCTTATACTTTTAAAAAAATCTGCAATGCAGATGATGATGACGATACCTCTGATGTTGTGGATGTTTATGCGCAACGGCAACTACTTACAATTAGACGACAATTAGAGGTCATTTGTCCCTATCGTACAGGTGATATTGACATATATCACTTAATTTAACCCACATGTTTATCATCACCCCATAGGCCTCTGCCTATGTCCAGCAGTGGACTGCAACGGACTGATGATGGTGATGATTCAGGCTTCGACTAGCCAGGCATAATTGTATCTACACGCAAAGATAACTATTTCTTGCCGGTGGATGCCTCATCTGGAGTGTACAGTACTTAGGTACTATCACGTGTACAGCAGCCACTGAATGCCATTATAATAACAAACGAACTCACAGATAAATCTAATATACAAACATAAACAACACACAAGAACAATATTTTCATTGCAAATAAATTAACTCGTAGAGATAAAAGGAGCCTGCCGCAATGAGCACGAAGGACCCAACATAAAAGGAAGTTAATCGATGTGCATTCGAGCATTCTGTCTGCGGCCCGTAGATTAGACGGCTCATATGCGAAGCAGTTTATTTACAAGCACCTATTTAACTCAGTCAATAGATAGTCGGACATAAGTGGGTTTATTTATGCGGTCTTTTTTTGCATTTAAGCTTGGAATCTTGCATTTTTTTTGTTTAGATCCTGTTTTAGATTGTTAGGTTGTGAAGCGATTTATATTATATTTGGCTTTTTTCGTAGTGATTTTTTTCAACGTAAGCATCGGTTGATTGTTGTAACATAAAAGAAACTTAATAGATTCGTCGAGCATTCTGCCTGCGGCTCGTAGATTAGACTGCTCACATGTGAAGCAGTTTATTTACAAGCACCTACTTAGCTTAGTTGGACATAAGTTGGTTTATTTATCAGGGCTGTTTTGCATTCATGCGTATTTATGTTCAAAGTCGTGTTATTGAAGATTGTTATGTTTTAAAATTATGTATGACGTAATTTGCTTTTTGAATGGTGGATTATTTCGAATTTACGGATTGGTTGGCTCATTGCAATGGGTATCGTTTGGTTTATATCATTCGTTATGTAAAGAAATATAAAAACAAGCCTTAACTCGAGATTGTATTTACCTAAAATTTTTTATGCCTTGGTTGCTTTTGCTTTGCTTTTTAAAAAAATATGTTATAAACTATTAAATTGCCATACAAATATACCATAGTTCATAACCTCGCTTTCAAACACCGCTAATATTTAGGTACATATTCTTGATCACCCATTTAGACTCACAGCATTATGGTTATCATAAACCATAACCGCATGCACGGTTACATATTGTCTTGACACGAGGATCCAACCCGTGACGCGTCGAAATATCTGCGCCATGTGTATCTGTGTCTGTATCAACCCATATATGTCCCACTGTAGGACACGCGCCTCCTCTACAATAGAGAGTATTATATATACATACATAAACACATGCCTTTTTCCCAGATGGGGTAGGCAGAGGTGCAATCAGGACACCCACGTTTTGCCTTGTGTGTTCTGTCCCACGATGTGATAGGGGGCGAGCCTATCGCCATATCGGGCACAAATTCTTGACTCCGGGATGGTAATGAATAGAGAAATCTAATATCACTTTTCCCGACCCGGGATTCGAATCCAAGACCTCAGCTTTGCAATCACACCGAGTACAACTACACCACCGAGGCAGTCGAGAGTAAGATTGTGAGGGATAAGGTGGTATAGTCCACAACGCTGGCCTAGTGTGGGTTGGCGAACTTAACATACCATAGAAATTATAAAATCGCTATGGTATGCAGGTTGCCTCATGATGTTTTCCTTCACTGATATAGCGTTATACGAGTATGTGTTCCACGTGTACTGTCAGTTTAACTTCATAGTTGTTTGTTGTGAATAATTTATACGGAAAATGGATTGAATAATAATTTATTCAACTTTTGACTGGTCCGCATAATATTGCGTAATTATAAACGAAAATACACGAGGCGTGTTGAAGGGAATATTGGAGGCTGTTACTTAGTTACTTAGGATTTGGAAAGAAACCCAGGATCATTTGTTTGTATTGTTTAACTGACTGCCCTGGATCGGTTATAAGTCTTGTTTGATGCCTTTTAGTTCTGATGATTTATACTTGGTGTCGCGTTCCCAAAATAGCTAACTTATGTAGATTTTCTGTAGGGTGGCGTAATTGCAGTGACTTACATAAAGTGTAATTAATTTGACTCGCCAGTCAAGGAGAGGTCGAAAAGAGATTTACCATCGAAAATACTTTAATTGAAACCTATTTTTTTATTTTCTATTTTCATTTTAAGGAAAACAACAGTGATATACGTGAAAATTGTTATCGTTGTAAATATTTTCTACGAAATTACTCATTATTACAAACACTGCATGGATTTTGTTACCATGTAAAACTTTAAATGACAATTTGCATTGTAAACCAGTTTTTGCGGGTTCTAGTTGGTTCTAGTACATTAAAAATAAGAAGTATTCACATCGCGCTCCGCGGGGTGTCGTGCGAAGTTTCAACTGTGGACACACGAGCACACGTTATCTCATGTTGGAATTTGTGTTAACAGACTGAGGCATATTATAATAATGTGGTTTAGCTAAGTACCTCCTGCTGTCTGTCTTTATCCTTTATTATGCTGCAGACTAATTTGTTTTATAATTTTTATTATTCAAATATACAACTGAATCTGAAAAAATCTTAATAGTTCACCACCCTGATCTAATTCAGACAGGTCATCATCATATTGCATTAAAACTCTTGTGGAAAACTCCCAAGTGTGTCGGTTTTCTCATTAAATTTTCATTCATCGTTATCCCTCTATCTTTCACTCTCTGCAACAACTAAAAGTTCAGTGCTAATTTTAATCGATAATTAATGACGCATACACACGTAACTTCAAACATCTAGCGGACTGTGCCTTGGGGTCTAGCTTGTGATCTTTATCATCATTACTCGCTTCCCAATCTTTATATTAAATACAAATTCCTGTATATAATAAGCATGTTTGTGACGGGCCTAATTAGGGCTTAAGGTTCCCTCGCGGTTTACATAATTAACTAAACTTAGATTCAACGTTACGCATTTGCCAGCGTGTTTCAATTTTGATCCTTTACACGAATCACTAAAGTTATATACGGCTGGGTTTATTTTAAATCAGTTTGTTGAACATGTGTGTATGGCTCATTGGCCGTGATGAAGTAGTTAAATTAGTAGATCATAATGTATTGTCAAGGTCGCTGTTTGAAATGGGCAAACAGTACGCGTAGTAACAGTAGTTAGTAACATAATACTGTAGATCAATTATATAAAAATATTTCTCTTTAAAATATTTTTCTGTTATGCTCTGTTCTAATCATAATTTCATGTCACTCGTAGAACGTGTTTATTTCAAGATTATTCATTAAAAATAAAAGCAGTAAGGTTTTATAAATTTAATTAACATTTTCTTGCACAAGCGTCGCTGAAGCGAGTACTGGTTTATAAATAAATAACTTATTACTTATTCTCAGCGAGTTCGTAGCGGCAACGTGCTCTACGGCGTAGCTATGTAGCTACGCAGCTGCTACGTCGTAAACATCAGTGGTTTACCAAAACATGTTTTTAACAGTATGAAGTAATGAAATGTGGCCGCTTTGTTCTCTCTTTTTATGCGAAGAATTTTGGTGGTTTCAAAATAATTAATGCTTTTGTAGGGTTTTAACAGATATACTGTGGTACGTTCACGACTGAAAAACATGATCGCTTGTCGTTTAATCATTTTTAATTTCAATAAAAATGTTGAAAAATACGCGTTACGGAACTAAATACAGCTTCTTTTATAATTATCCTGCCTAACCAACAACAGCAAAAATATGTTAGATGGAAAATTACATAAGACTTTTAAAACACAAAACATATAACCTTGCATCAAATAAATATGATTCACATAGTTTATAAGAGAATCTTTAAATATTAAACACTAGTCTGACTTTTTACCTAAGTCTCTAAAGACACGCCATTTTATGGAACCTATTGAAAAATTTAAAATACCGGAAAATTACTTAAGACCTTCAAAATATTTTTAATTAATCACGTCTAATTAGACGTACTTAACCCTGCCAATAGAAAAGTGTTCATTATCAGTACACTCAATGTTTGGCAGTTTAGGGTTAACACATATCCACTCATCAAATTACCCGGTAAAGGGAGCTCGATCAATCATTTCTAAATGGATTTGTACATCCATCGCAAAATGGTTAGGTTAGATGGGCGTTTGTTTGTTTTCGTATTAGTAACTATGAGTACGCTGAATCTTTGCCATCAAAGAGTTTGATTTGGGAAATTTTGGGAGCTGATTGAATAGGATATTTATGGAAATTAAGTTTGAACGTGATAGAGCATTGCTGTAGTTTTTTAAGGCTAAAGTACCAATGGATTAGCCCGACCGGGGTGGTACTACAATTAAAAAAAAACAACGATTATATTTGTGTTGCTGTTGTGTTTCGTTTACTGAGTGAGAGTGTGGGAAATCCTGGCGGTAGAATAATCGAATCCATACTATCACTATACTCGACAGTGGTACACTTATCACAGTGAACCACGGAAATTTTGAGCAAGCTGGTATATTTGCGTCGACCGGCAAACAATAAACAGAGCTATATAGCTCTCAAATGTAAAGAGATTGAATACTGGGAACATCTGAGTTCAACATCTCAATTCAATAACTGAACACTTTGATAGGATTAAAGCACAAGAAACGGACGGTTCACGGTGGTATCAGAGGAATCTCAACGTAATTTACTATTACTTGTTCTGTGTTTCAGCTAGTATTATTAAAAAAGGTATGAAATTCAAATATTTAATTTCTATTTTTTCATACGCTTTTTAATTATCGCCATCGGCCTTTGTGACTGTCGCTCATTGGCTTTTTGACCCAAATAAGAATTATCAATTCAGATTTATGAAATGTGTGTGGCACCAAGGTTATCAGCGGTTCATTTTTTAATTATGGCCAGGTGACAGCAATAAAACGATGCGTAATATTTATGTTACCTTAACAAATCACATTCATATTTCGAAAAAATATTATGTTTTTTTCCTTATGATATGGCGATAGGCTCGCCTCCTATCACACCATGGGACGGAATACGCCGAAACGTGGGTGTCCTGGTTGCACCTCTGCCTATCCCTTCTGGGAAAAAGGTGTGCTGTTTATGTATGTATGTATGTAAGTATGTTTTTTACCTAGGACGTACTCGGATATGATTAAAATTCTGTTAAATAATTATATACAAAATATTTTCTACATACATATTCTACAATACTGTTTAATATAATTACGTTAATAATATTATTAGGGCATTTCATTATTCTTGGCTTAGCTTAATATCTTCTAGTAATACTCGTAACACAACACGGTGTCAAAACCATGCCTCTTGGGCTTAAGTCCGGAGTGAATGAACGGAAGGATTGATTAATAGCGGATATAACGCGTAATGCGGGGCAAAGACCTTGCTTCAATTTGGTAAGGGACTGGGATAGGAGCCATCGTCCTTAATGGTGAACAACCTCGATTGTATTCACTTAAGCTGTAGTTTTATTTAATTTCCTTTCGTCTGTGTCTTGGGAAATATCTATATTTAGCAGTGGACTTCTTGTGGCTGATGATGATAATTTGTATAATACGAATTATCTTGTCATAGAATTTAGTCATTAGTTGCTTCTTACACCAGAGTTCAGAAGTTTTATCTACCGAGGCAATTCTTTGTATGCACAAAAAGTATTTGTCACAATATTTTATGGGACCATAATAATATACCCGATTCTTTCATCGTATTCTGTGACGTAACGACATTAGAGATTTATTTCAGTAGCATGTCGGCTCTAAAATGTACTGACGTAAAGACTATTCTAAAAATCAGAGCATGATTTTTATTTTTCATTAACAGCGAGCCAGTTCAACAAGTTTCTATGCGTATTGAATTTTTTTTTCTGGTGGTAGGTATCTCATATGTGAGAGGCCGCCTGGGTAGGTACCACCGCAATGTCTTAAACAACAGTCTAAACGCATTGTTGTGTTACGGTTTGAAGGACATTGTAGCCAGCGTAATTATTGGACATAATAAGACTAACAACGTATGTCTCAGGATGGCGAGCGCAGTGGAATGCTACGCATTACTTTGTAATTCATGGTGTTGTTTGGTTTTACTGTCCATGAGCGGTCGTATCGCTCATCATCAGGTGAATGGCATGCTCGTCTCACCATTCATTTTAATAAAATAATATCTATGTCTTCCATTTATCTGATACCATGCACTATGACCTACATTTGATTTTGAGGGGCTGCATAAATTCAGTGGCGATTGGATTCAACGCTATGCGGCCATTGTTCATGTGTTTGACGTCATACTGCTTCAAGCTTCGATGCACACCGCGATTGTTTAGGAAGCAGAAAGATTTTTTGTAGCTTTAAAGCACTAGACTTATTTTTTGTGCGGTTCTAGAATTTTACCGGTGTAGACAATTTTAAATCAAACTATGATTTATTTCATTGGGAATACAATTATTTACTCATTAAATTATTGAAATTAACACGTTTATATAAGTATATTTTTAGTCTAACTTATCAAGATAAGCATAAATATGAAATAGGTCCTCAGACTCCTTAATTTTAATGCCGTCTTTAAACTTCAACGGGCGGTAAAATATAAACATAATAGCGCGTATTAAATAATCGAATGAGCCTCCTGAACAACCCTAAAAATATTAACATCACCTGTTACTGAATCATTACCAAAAACAACCTGTTACACATCAAACCAAATATTACGAATTGTTTGGTCTGGAACATGCAAACTATGCAGCCATTGTGTTAAATCTACGTACCATACAGCGGAATTTGGTAGTCTATTCATGTTCATCCCACTGCAGTGGCTAAAACCCGGTCTTTAGCCAAATACGGAGACATGCTTTGCAGTTCTTAAATCATGTCACTTTACTAATGAAGTTTATTGCATATGTTCGGCGCCGACTGCCTCGGTGGCGTATTTGTACGGTACGATTGCAAAGCTGCGGTCTAGGGTTCGAAACCCGGGTCGGGTAAAGTGATAATGGATTTTTCAATTAATTATCAGCCTGAAGTCAGGTATTTGTGTCCGATATGGCGATAGGCTCACCCCTATGACATTGTTGGAGGGAATATTCGAGGCGAAATGTGGGTGTCATGGTGGCGCCTCTGCCTGCTCCTCCTGGGAAAAAGGCGTGAGTTTATGTTTGTTTATGTTTGCTCGTTTACCGAACATATATATATATATATATATATATATATATATATATATATGTTCGGTAAACGAGCAAACAGCTTTGCTGAAAGATATTATCCTCTGTATGTCTCTGAATATTTAATTTTACAGTACTCCAATCGTAGGTGCGTTTTCGGTCTTTGAAAATGGGAAGGAAAAGGACGGGAGGGGGAAAGATCTATTGAACCTCCGGCAATTTCATTCTCCGAACGAAACACGACGGCATAGCGGTTGGTCCATGTCGGTTTTCTGTGACACAGAAGTCCGGTCGACCCATTTCTACAGTAGTTCGACGTGGCTACTATAAGACGCACTGTCAAATTTTATTTTAGAAAAAAACACGAATTGTGTAAGAAAAACATGAATGTAAGTTTAATGTAACAGACACAAACCGCGTAGCGTTTAAATCTAGACTTGTATTTAGGCCAGTAATTTACAAAATTCTAGGCGGCATATATTTCTTAGAATACAGCTGTAAACAAATAAATTAATCCGTGCGAAATCTGTGTTCGTATCATTCGATTAGTATATTTGTTTAGTTCGCTAACTATGTGAGTTAGATAACTTTTGCTTGAAACTTCGAAAACGTCAAACTTAATAAGAAGCGAATCATCAGGAAATAAGGTTTTTAAATCCGTATGGAAACTTAAAATGTTTTTTATGGTGATAAAAAGATTGTAATGAAATAAGGTTCCGCATAAAGAGACCCCACAAGTTTCGGGGCGGAAGAACCCTTACAAAAGTTTGTTTTTCCTACTTTCGTTTTATGAAACTTAAGCTTTCAAAGTACAGCTATTTTGTTGATGAAATATAATAACACCTTTTTGGCTCATTAATAAGGGCGATGTGTCCCTATGCGGAGTACGAAAGATTTATGATTATGTACTGCTGCATACCGAGTCATTTTCATTTGCCAATACGGCGTGTAGAAAAGGTTTTTTCATGACATATTCACAGCACGGTCAATATGTTCATATGTTCATACATTGAGGTGGGTGAAGATCATTAAGGATATAAATTTCTTAAAAAATCACTCTACTGTAATGAATAAAAATGAGGTTAAACCAGGCCAATGGATAAACCAACATTTTCCTGTTACATTCGAATTAAAAAACCTTATAAATTTTAATTACCGCGAAATCCTGCTCAATCTCCCGAATCTTTTAAGGCCCATTCAGCAACTTTAATCAATTGTCAATCAATTAGTATATAGTGCAGGGATGCGGCGGGTCCCGGGGGTGAGCCCGGAGCACAGGGGAGTGGAGGGGGGTGTAGACGAGGGCACGGGATGAACTGGGTCACCGGAGCAACGGCACTTGCTGGGACCTACAAACGGAAAATCGGTAACGCTCCCCACTAAACCCGAGCTGTGTATGAGGATTAAAATTAAATATTCCTTTTTTTAAATTCAGTTTTTCTATCGTTTATTAAGCTAGATTTAAATTAAATTAAATTGTTGAACTTTATTCAACAATTTATATGAAGTGATCATATATTTATATGATTTTATGCCAGACTTGCCAGACACCGACCCTTGCGGGGATACATAGGTCTTTTAACCCATCCATTCACTTTCAATTATAGTGACATTGGTCTTGTGACAACGTGTACGGTTGTGAGTGGTGAGACCTTGTTCAATTCTGGGGAAATATTTATTTATTTTATTTGCATGTTCTTCACTTCGAAAAATCAAATACGAGATTCGTACTCTTGTATATTGTTAGATCTTTGCCCAGCGTGGCGATAAGGTCGCCTCCTTTCACATCTTCGGAGGGAAATTAGTTCTACGAATTGTAGATGATACTATAGACTTATTTGCCTATTCCTTCAGGTGATATAATATGGGCATTAATTTAATGTTTAAATACATAATTACATAACAATATTCTATAACATGCATATATAGCTTCAATCTAATATATACGTACAGGGTTAATTTAAATAAATTATTCCCTATTCTGAGTAATGTTATTCAGAGAGTATTCCTTTTTAAAATATTCCTGTCTCTTATTGAAACACATTCATGTGCAGTGGACTAGTTCATAATTGATTCTATTACGGTGTTCACTGTCTCAGTAATATAATTCAGGCAGACAAGAGAGGATATTAAAATGCAAAATGGAAAGGACTTGAAAACAAGAACTGAATAAAATTGAATACATTATACTGGTCGAATAATATGGTATTGGTTAAATTATGGATGTGACTTTATAGTTAGTTTTTTTTGGTAATTACGTGACATCCTTCATGTTGTAATTGGCTAAGAAGCCGGGTGTGAGTCAAGAGGTCCAAGATTCGAATCATTGAGACAAAAGTTTGTATAAGCCGCAAACATTTGTTTCTGGGTATTCTGAAATCACCTGAAGGGGTAGGCAGAGGTGTACCCAGGACACACACGTTTCGCCTTGTATTTTCCGTCCCACGGTGTGATAGAGGGCGACCCTATCGCCATATCGGACACAAATTCCTGATTCCGGGCTGATAATTAATTTTCAATCCAAATCACTTTGCCCGACCCGGGATTCGAATCCGAGACCTCAGCTTTGCAATCTTACCGTAGTACACTGCGCCAGCGAGGCAGTATTTGATGTATTTACTTATTTATAATTTCAGCAAATTAGCTCTATGTTTTATTCCTTCTCGCGTGATGTGAATTGCGACGTAGATGGGCGGAGGCAATTCTAATTTCACTTACATGTGCTCAACAACCTGATCAATATATTCTTTAAGCGACATTGATGGATAATATGTCTAAAAACATTTTTTTTAAGTTAAAGTCACATTAATGTTAAAGTTTTACGTATGATCTACCTATAGTGATATTGGATTTTTCTATTTATTATCAGCCCGGAGTCAGAAATTTGTGCCCGATATGGCGATAGGCTCGCCCCCTGTCACTTCGTGGGACGGAATATACAAGGCGAAACGTAGGTGTTCTGGTAGCACCTCTGCCTACGCCTTCCAGGAAAAAGGCGTATGTTTATGTTTATGTATCTACCTATAGACCAGTAAATATATAAAAAATGTCAACTCGGAAATCCGTTGAGCATTTTTTGTTATATAAAGGCATTTTTTAATTATGATACTTTCTGTGATATTACCACTGAGACCGTCGCTATTTACCGTCATTTAGTTGAGAGGTAATAAAAATGCCTTGTCTTTAATCTGTACTTTGTAGTAAGTAAGGTCAGCAAATAAACGAATGTAATTTTCTTTCTTTTTCTTAAGAAACCATAATAATCATAATGCTATGCTTTTGCTGTTATTATTGTATATGTACTTTATAGCAACAATGCAAATGCTTTGGAGCAGTATTTATGTAGTAGTCAAGGTAAATAACAATCTCAAGAGTACTCAAGAGTTATCACAATGCCTTAGTGTAAGGCATTTGAAAGAATAGAACATTTAATAATACATATTCTATACACACTGCTCTTTATTAAACTTATTTCACGATTTTAAAACATCCACCTTTCATATTTTATATCGTTTCTTCTGACCGTACATACAGTACTTAAACCCACAAGGGCTTATAGCAGTGTGTTTTCGCTGAGCTACTAAATGGCACATGCCAGGAGTAAGTGCCAGGCTCGTGACGAGGGTCGCGTAGAGTTTGAAATCTGTGGTCAGCTTCGATGTATTTGTTAGCTGTCGTATGTCATAAAAATTTTGTTGCAGAGTTCAAGTAACCACTTGGGTGACTTAAGTATTAGTTTAAAAGTATAGTTAGCTGAATTGAAGTTTTGAGTGATTTAAGTATTGGTTTGAAAGTGTTTATAAGTTGTTTTCAGTTTTTAATGGGTTTTAAAGTAATGTAGGTCTAGAAGTCTAGACGGGGAATATCTTTTTCAAGTTTAGTCTCTAGAGATTTGAAATGTTTATTGCTGACAGTTTAAATGATTACCAATTGTCGATAAACTTCAAAGTCATCGTAATCAGTCTAGTGACAGTTGGTTTAGGCCATGAATTATGAGGTTCTCGGTTCATTTTCCAGGTCGAGCACTCAACTTTGTGTTAGTGCTTGGGCTCTAAATGTCTCGATCTTGCACAAACGTCTGTAAATTCCAACTTCAAAGATACTGGCTTCAAATTTCTATGTTTATTTTTTAAATTTTCTAATACTAAACAGAATTCTAATAATAACTCGTATATACGCGAGTAAGGTTTCATCAATTATCAAAAACTTACGTCAAAGTTAGCAGACTCGAGTTCGGAGGGCTTCGATTCTGCAATAGCACTTTGTAATGGACTTACACGCCCATCAAACTTTTCGATTGCCAAATTAATCAACAAGTTTGATTGGGTTCACTTGTGACGTAAAATTAAATCGGTGACACGTTATTACGAGAGTCTTGTTACGTGTCCGATGTAATTGAAGGCCTTTATATATCGACGCAATTGGTTAAGGAGCTGATTGTGGAACGAGCGGCTGTAGGTTCAATTCTCTCACCCAGACTACTATTTTATGATCAACAAATATTTAATTTGTGTCTGGGCGTGGTGACATTGTTAAGTCACTTGTGGTTGGTGATATTATCCTAGCAATCCGATTTGAATTGTTACTGCATGTATTTATTTAAAGAAAAACCTCATGATAAGTTTCATTATTTCAAACATTTAAAACGAGCAATGCCAACAACACCGATATTTATCGTAGACAAATAAATATATAAATACACCCAACAGTAATACCTAGTCCTGTAGGGTAATTCACGTAATTTTTTGACGCGCCGATCAAGTTTCGGTGCAGTTGCAATTAAGTTTACGTCTTAGTGCAAAATGGTATTCTTGTAATTGTTTAGCTGCGCGTGAACTGCACCTAAGCTATGCGTAAACTGGGCGGGTGCTGCGCGTCAACTATACGTCAGTCGTATGCAAGAAGCTTACACGTGAATACCGATCAAGTTGCAATCTGAATCACGCACATAAAACACGCAGCAGTAGAATACGCTAAACCGCTCGCGTGACGCGGACTTGACCCGAGCGTATCTGACAGCGGTTGTCAAAATTACGAGAATACGTAAAGGTCTGTTTTGATCGAAACTTACTGCAACTGCACTGCAACTGAACTTATTTAATTACGTGAATTACCCTACTGGCCCAACACTAAGATCTAGTCTTGTGTCGTGGGTGTTAGGAAACTACGAGAGACTTCTCGGTCTCACAAGACGATCATTATTCATTGCGAGGTTGCAAACTTGTGTTAGTTTAAATTAGAATGATATGCCATGAATTTCAATGGTCCTGACTTTGAAACCTACCTTTTAAAGTAAACAAAGCTCCTTAAACATTCGGGGCGCGGGTTCTCTTACACTTGAGGCCGTGGGCGATCACCGATACCGCCCACGCCTCGCGTTGTCCAACAAAATACGTGGAAGTTGAATACACAATCGTTATATAACAATGAGATGTTGGAAAAGTATTTTTTGTTCGTACATTTTATAATTTCAATCTGCGAATACATTACTTTCTGGATTGTTAGCGAACAATTTCCTATTTTATTTCTGAGTTGCTATTAGATAAAATATATTACTTAAGGTCATGTAGTAGGGAATGTAATAAGCAATATGTTAATAATGGTTTTGCCTGTGATTTGTTAAAAAAACTAGTTGCATTCAGTACACTTATTTGTGAACCTAAACATATGATAAATTTACAGGTCACTGCCCCGGTGGCGTGGTTGTACTACTGTACGATTGCAAAGCTGACGTCTCGGGTTCGAATCCCAGGTCGGGCAAAATGATATTGGATTTTTCAATTCATTATCATCCTGGAGTCAGGAATTTGTGCCCGATATGGCGATGGGCTCGCCCCCTATCACATCATGGGACGGAACCTACAAGGCGAAATGTAGGTGTTATGGTGGCGCCTCTGCCAAACCCTTCTGGGAAAAAGGCGTGGGTTTATGTATGTATGTATGTACAGGCCGATGTCTGTACATCAAATATATTTAGAATAACTTAATATGATGTAATCTCGTCACGAGACGTGGTCTTTGCAACATGTATGGCTTTTGAGCGTATTAATTTTTATTACGTCATATGTGTTTGCTTACACAAAATATTCTCAGTATGTTTGTTTGAAATATAAAAGCGTGTAAGCTGTCGCCTGAAGCGAAAGGGACATTTCTCGACTTCCACTTCAAGACAATGTTTAATTTAAATGAAGCGTGGGTGTTATATGCCGAGTTAATATTGTGTTTAATGGAGGAAAAATGTGTAGGAATTTATAAAGCCGTGTTTGTTATTTTTGTACGAAGGAAATAAGGATATTCTAGTTACTAGTAGTACAAAATTTTGGCGATTGTTAGGACTTCTCATCGTGCTTAATATATTCGTATATTTGCTGTCATTAACTACAGCTAATAAAAGTTAAATATGATGCTTCTGAACGTCTCGGGATTTCCATTTTAAAACCTTAATTTAATTTCTTTCCTCATCATTAATTTATGTTTATAACAAGTGTATGAAGCCGGCTGAGAAACAAGAGGCCGCGGGTTCGATTCCCGCATCGAAACAATTTTTTTTGCAAATCACGCTTATTTGTTTCGGTTTTGGGTGTTTGTGAGGCCGAAAAGTCTCTCGTAGTTTCTGATACCCATGCCACAAGACTTGATCTTAGTGTGGGTTCAGGACTATGTATGTGACTGTAGGGTGTATTTATTTATTTTATTTATTTATGAGTATACTGTGCTGTTCAATTTATTCGCGAATTTTACAAAGCCTAATCCTACATTCCAAATAATATACACACAATATGCATGTAGGGTCTTGAAACGTCCGATACAGATCGATAACTTTTTAAGCATTGCCTTATATAATCGTAAAAATCAAGTCGGTTTGTTATTCCGCGACAGTCGTACAAGGAAATGTGGTAATCTGAGGCACGCAATCAATAACTCTTAGAAGTGTGCTAATAGCGTGCGTGCACTTTAAAGACTTCAAGACCGGCCGCGACGCACTGATTTTATTTTTGTCTCGCTCATTTCCTTGTGCACTGTTTACATGTCATTTAGTGAAGGTTTTTGCAATTATTTTGTAACGGGTGATTTTTATAAGCGATGAGTAAATCAACCTATATTAGCATGACGATAATGCTGGTAGTTATATTAAGAAGAATAGAATAAGGATTTGAACACAGAACGGAGTTGTCAACGGCTGATGTGAAGGATGGCCGAGTGATATTATCACGCCATGATTATTGAAGTTGTAACGTTTTACACAGTTTTAATATGCGAGTTGTATGTGTGGAGAGCCCTGGTATAAATGTACATGATGTTGGACAAGAATAGAGGAATTATTATTACAAAATCGTTGTATTATTTGTCTTAATAATTTACATAGGTCAGCCTCACTGACAGTCGGTTAGGAAACCGGCTGAGTGAGGAGAGATACTGCGGGAGCTATTCGTTAGAACTAGTGTAAGGAGTAGACGAGGTTCCGATTCCATCATTGATATAAAAAGACATTTAAATATAAAGTTCCACTTAACTACCCGCGTCCTACTTAGACAGTACATTTAGTAAGACTTGCGTAGTTAAGTGCAACATATTTACATAGCCTTTGAGTTTACGTGCGTTAATGTTAAAACGGGACTATACATGTCATAGATGAATGATGGGTGGATGTATAAGTGGTAGGGCGTGACTGTAGATTAAACTGTATTCTGTGTGAACTAATAAACTTACTCGCGATTACCGGAGATTATAATTGTTTGTGAGAAGCCGTTATCTTTAACTATAAGCAAATTAGGCTCGTTAGTCGGATTTATAAACGAATTTTGTGAAACTTTGGATCTATCAACACTTTAGCAACGTGTTAATGTAAGGAAAATATGAGTATAACAAAAATGTATGTAACCCGTGACAAACACTTCAGCAAAATGAATAGTAGGTCTCTCATATGTGAGAAGCCGCCTGGGTAGGTACCACCGCTCTGTCTATTTCTCCCGCCAAACAGCATTGTAAATGCAAGGTTGTTTTCCGGTTTGAAGGACATTGTAGCCAGGGCAACTACTGGACATAATGAGACAACATCTTTGTCGCAGGACGGCGAGCATAGTGAAATGCCAAGCCAATATTTGTAATTCATGGTATTGTTTGGTTTTACTACAGTCCATAAGAGGTCTAATCGCTTACATTCAGGTGAAAGGCATGTTTATCTCGTATTTCATCGCAATAAAAAAAAAATAGATACATAAAAAATAATCACGGAACAGCTCGAGAGTCTTATGTACACAAAATCTAAGTTGATTGTGTTCTGTTTACATGTAACCTGATAATATCGCTCTGATTTCCTGTTATCAAAGTCTTTGCTTCACTGTTTACACAGCATCGATTGACTCACGATGTTTACAGAGCAAACGTGGAACAAGTACACGTCGTTTGGTATTTTCTTGAACAAACACATACAGGGAAAATCTTTTAATACATCAGCAACTGTTTTTTAATATTTCGCTTTCAAGATTACATATCAATATAATGGAATTAATAAATGAAATTAATTGAAATATAATCTCATAGATTCTTTCTTTCTTTTTTCTTCATAGTTACTACAGAAGGCCTAAAAGCGCCTATATAATGCGCCTAAATCCAAAACATAAGTTTCCTATTATATTACCAAATAAAACTATACATGTTGCCACGTTTGGGTATCAAAATCCACCCAACTGCTTCTTTGTAACCAATAGCTCTACTCAATGTGGTTTCTTCTCATCTAAACTTTCATTTCATATTCCGTCCCTGCATAAGAAATGCATTGTATAAGACGCGTATATTATTATTTTTTAAGTTCTCTAAATACTAACTTTTGCACGCCACATGGCAAAATGTACTGGAACTACTTATGTATTATTTAAGACCTCATGATTGTACCTACATTTTGTGCAAATAAATGATCACTGATTCTGATTGTATTTCTTGTTATAAAACTTGTGTTTCTTTGTCGACAGGTCAGCAAAATGGCTCCGAAGTGGCATCAACTGGCGTTAACACTTCTTCTTTTAAGTTTATATCGCGTCTCCGCAGCTCCCGCCGCCCAACACTTGGGTAAGTGTATTAAAATTGCAAATCCTGACAGTTTTTCGTGTTATTGTGTTTGGAATGTTGAAATACATAATCCGTATACAGTTTCTAGGTTTTATTATAGGACTTTATTAAAAGTTTAATAAGGTTTTATTTCGTGAAGTTAAATATCGATATTTCAAGAGCACATTCTATATTAATTACATTACTCGTGAAGTAGGTGTTTTTAATTTCGTTGAAAAACAATTGCAGCGATGTAAAATATAACCTTTCTTAAATAACTAAAATCTTCACACTCGAGAGAGGAAACAGTTAAAATAGGTCCGCAAAACACACCAATTCCCAACATTAATATGCACTTTGTAATATGATTAATATTATTTCTAACGTAAGTTTCAATTAAATGCCAATAATTATAATTAATTTTCATGTGTGTAATAATAATATTAACATATATTTAACGAAATACAGAGTTATGTTCGTTATCATGTTCGATATCATGCTCAATAGCTGGTTACAACTTACGTAGTATCGTGGGCGTATGTGGATATTTCGGATTAATTCGTGTAGGTTATCACAATCTTACTCACGGGACGCGAGACAGTCTCCACGCTCACACAGCACTATTTCCTGATGCTGCTATTTGCTCTCTTGATCGCAACAAACCGTTCTGCTAGCTCGCAGACCGTTGAGATGCTCCTGACATTTTCTTTATAAAGCCCCTGAAATCTCAAGTCACTATGTAGCGTAGATTCTGTCAAACGCTTATAGAGGGCGTTGGCATTCCGTTTTTGAAAATCAACTCGATGACGACATATTCATTCAGCAAATTGTGTTAAAATTTCTTAAAACTATGTAAATAGAATAATTCCTAAACTAATTACATTGCCAGTGACTCCCAAACTACGCCTAGCCTGTACTCTTGGGAAACCATGTAGTATTGTAATAACCTAGTTATAAATTATAAAGGCGAAACAGTAATTGCAATATAAAAATTATATGAACAGTAATTTGAGAAAAAAGTATAAAGTAAAAAAAGAAACAAAAGATATTGCACTGAAAAGAAAATATAAGATTATCATATTTATAGAATAAGATTGAATATAAAATATACTTTATGAAAAGAAAGCGGAACAATGAATATGAAGAGAAAGGAGACCGTTTAACCACATTGTAATCTTCTTTTTGGCTTCGTTAACTGTTGCTCTCTTTAATCGACTTCAAAAAAAGCAGATTATCAATTCGATGTGTATGTATGTAATTTTGTCAGAATTGCACGATTTTTTTAGTGTGTTATATCTATTCAAAATCCTGTGACTTGTTTCCATTGCTGCATATTATTATTATTAGCCGTAAATATCCCACTGCTGGGCAAGGCCTCCTCCCTTTTCTTCAAGATTTGGCGGTCTTGTGTGATGATGTATTAACTTGTGGGCTTTGCTAAATACTTTATTCATTAATTTTGACTATCTTTTAAAAGATTTCATTGTGTTTCAAAGTGTTTTACCAACACTTGGTAGCTTAATTGACTTATGAAGCGTTTTAATAATTGACCCTTGTGGACCTTGGAACGACTTTTGAGTAGTTTATTTGTAAACATTTCTTATTATTTCGGCGCAGTTGGAGTGTTTGTTTAATTGAGAGTGGCTGAGAATTTGCTCGAGTTGGTCTTTCAAAAGGTCATTGCACTATTGAAGATGGTCTTTTGATGCGTGGGATAAAGCAACCTTTACTAAGGTGTGTTTTATTTGGTATCTATAAGCTTCAGTGGTAATGCACTGAAGTAAAAACATTATTATTAAGTTGGCATTCTTATGTATGACTTACGACTGCCTCGATAGCGTACTTGTACGGCATAATTACAAAGCTGAGGTCTCTGGTTTGCATCCGGGTTCGGGAAAAGATATTGGATTTTTCTATTCATGATCAGCCCGGAGTCAGGAATTTATGCACGATATGGCGATAGGCTCGCCCCCTATCACATCATGGGACGGAACACATAAGGTGAAACGTGGTTGTCATGGTTGCACCTCTGCCTACCCCGTCTAAGAAAAATGCTTGATGTTTATGTATGATATTTTTATGCAGCAAAGTCTATGTTCAGCAGTGGGCTTCTTTTGGCAGAAGAGAGATAGAGGGAGATTCTTGTACCTACTTAGTTAAATAGAAATAGTTTCACATTTGATTTTTCTATAAGTAATTCAATTAAACTGTTTACAGTGCGGAGCAACAACACTAAATTAAATATTTAAATAATATTAAAAGCATACTTATACTTTATACTTTTTCTAGGATTACTTATTCATTTTCAATTAATTGTTCAATAAACTAAAATATTTTATGATAAATATTTCTCTAGTGAAATTGTCTTTCTTATGAGAGGTTCAATCGATCACTGTGTGCGTCGTTTCATCATTAGCTTTGTCGATACTCCATTACTTCCTCACTCCTTTTCTATATTAATATTATAACTTACTTTCTTGATAATAATTTAAAATAAGCTTGCTACAGCTAACATAGTTGTTTTAATATTTTAAACAAAGAACTTACTTTTGCATGGAAATATTTAATGGTAATTACTAATTGTCTGATATTTGACTTTATCAGCGACAGGCTCGCCCCCTATCACATCATGGAATGGAATACCTAAGGCGAAACGTGGTTGTCCTGGTTTCATCGCTGCCTACCCCTTCTGGGAAAAAGGCGGGATGTTTATGTATGTGTCTATGACTTTATCAGTCATGTTACCGGAATCGTTAAGTGAATGATAAAATGTTCCAAAAGATTAAATTTCTATGATTTAACCCTTTGCCCTTGCAGGAACGTTATTTCAAACGAATGTGGAAAGAGATGGTTAAAGATTATTTACGCATAAATTTTAAGAATGTAAAAATATATTTGCTATTGTTAGTTGTCCCTATTCACGATATATATATACTTGTCGTCGGAAACTTTTTCACCATTATTGGAACTAGGTGTAATTATTTCTCAAATATATTGTAATAATATTAAAGGATAAAAAATATAATACAAATTAGTAATAATTAAACATTGTGACATCCTCGGTAGGGGCTAATTCCGGACAATTTTTTTACAAAATTCTAAAGTTACGGGTTAGCTGTTAATTCTGTAAAACTCCTTTAATTTGTGAAACACCTAACGAGCTTCGGATTTTACTCGAAAACTTTTTAACCTTTTTGTAATACAATTGTGTTAAGAAAATATTTGATGGTACAGTGTTTTGTTTATATTTGATAAAAACCTGTAACTTAATGAAAAGTTAATGTCCTTACGGTTTATTTTAACATTTTTTAAATTTTATTCTGGTCTCGAGTAGCGTGTGTTCGGACACTATATTGGTAAATAATACATTTTCTTTACACTAAAATGTCTATGTACATACATTCACATCTGTGGCACTTTAAACATGCAGAATCTGTAAGAAGAAACGTGGTTCTGGGACTTGCTTGGTTCAAGAATATTATTTTTTTGCTTATTTATCTGTGGTCAATTTTCACATATTACTTACTAGTGGTTACGAATTCTCCTATTTCTGAGGCTAATAAAAATCCTTGTTTACCTAAAGCATAAAAGGTATGTTACCTCAATCACCTAAAGCAAACGATTGTCAAATTAGGGGTCAACTTTCAATTTTATGAAATCGAAAATCCATTACTACGAGTAGAACTACACAAAATATGTCAATCACAATTAAACAAAAACGAATCGGTTCAGATTGTTCCTTACCCTTTTGATGTTTCTCTCGAGTAATCCAGTTGTAACGACAAAGGGATTCGCATAATGCCTATGTAAATATTTTAAGGGTAGTGTGACGTCACAATGTGGGCTCCACAACCATTCGGCTACAGTAATTTGCCAAGTTAGACATCCGAGTTTGGGCACTGTTGACACAAACTCTTGAGACATTGTTTTGTGACTCGAATTTAGGCGTTGAGACAAAGAATCATAAATTTCAGCTTCAGTTGTAGATGTTGGATGGTTTGCGATTATTTCGAAATTTGAAGATTACTGTATAATTAAAAAAAATATGTTAAGCATTTAAAGTCCGTGGTGGCCTGTTGGTAAACGGACTAGACGCGGCTGCAAACATGTTCATGGTGGTCGCAGGCTCAAATCGCAGGGCACACCTCTGTCTTTTCGGAATCATGTGTATATTGATAGTCAATCACCACGCACTATAACTGTGAGGGAAAACACCGTGAGGAAACCTACCTAACCTACCGTAGCGATTTGTAAGAATTGCTATAGTATATAAAGTCCGCCAACCCGCACTAGGCCGGCGTGTTGTGATGGCCTAACCCCTCTCAATCGTACGCTCGATTGTAGAGGATCGTGCTCTGCAGTGGGAAATCTGAATCTTGGTGGCAAATTAAAACAGTTAATGTTTTTATAGCCGCACGACAAAGTAAATTCATTGTATTTTATTGTATCCAGATAAACTAAAGACTGGCAATAGATTGTTATCCCTCTCCAAACTACACGATAACACAAACTTATTTAAAATGAAGCATACACGGAATGTACTTGCGTGGGTTACTATAAAGATTTTCCACCTTTTGTACAATGTTCGTTATCTAAATAGAGACGCATATCCTTCTACCACCAAAGCCATTACACGTTTGTTTAATTTTAAAGAGATTAATAAATTATAAAACTCGTTCTTATTTTTGTGTGCGAGATGCAATTAATATTATAAAACATACATAAACTCACGCCTTTTTCCCCGAAGGTACAGGCAGAGGTGGAACTAAGATACCCACGTCTCACCATGTGATAGTGGGCGAACCTATCGCGGCGGCTGATAATGAATAGAAAAATCCAATATCGCTGCCCGACCCAGGATTAGACACCGACACCTTACGTTTGCAATCACACCGTAGCACAACTAATTTATAGCAGTATCACAAAGTAACCTGATTGCATATTCGTATATACAGCGAAGTTTGGATAAAGTCTAGACAGGCGATACAGTGTTATCTCTAAACAGTCGACGTAATTGTAGCAGCTTGCTCAAAATAGCTAGTATCCTACATACATACATAAACTCACGCCTTTTTCCCAGAAGGGGTAGGCAGAGGTGCTACCAGGACACCCACATTTCGCCTTGTATGCGGACTCGATCTTAGTGTGGCGTCAGGACTATGTTTGTGGCTGTTGGGTGTAATTTTTTTTTATTTAAAACAATAATCATATATTTAAATTATTTCCTTGTTATAACCTCTCAAGCAGTATTCTAATGTTCACGTCACAGATACTGTGAAAATCTTTATCTAGAATCCAATATGTAAAAATATAGTTACAATATTAATTCAAACCACTTCAAAAGCTTTTAACGAAGGCAACGTTCTTCGTATTCATCCTTGGATTTCTAATTGTACGAAAACATTTCAACTACCTTCAAAAACCTAATTAACTTTAATACTTGCACAAAACATTACGAGAATAATTATAATGTTGCCTAAATATTTAACTTGTGTGGGGAAGTTTTAATTATTTCGCTGAAGTTGGCGACACCGCTATACCGTTTTTGTGCGGTGTACATTTTCAGTACGTATATACATATATATACCAAGAGTGGTATGTAGGCAGTAGGCACGCTATTAATATGATATTTATTCTTAGTTATTATCCTTCTGGGCTTAAGGAAACAATATGTTTAGAAGTTACTTCGATACAATTTATGTTTATTAAATAGCTATTACATACATAGGCTGAGGTGCAACCAAAGCAGCAACGTTTCGCCTTGTGTGTTCCGTTCCACAATATGATAAGGGTCGAGCCTATTGCCATATCGGACTCAAATTCCTGACTCCGGGCTGATAATAAATTTTCAATCCAATATCATTTTGTCCGACCCGGGATTCGAACCCGAGACCTCAGCTTTGCTATCGTACCGTAGTAAAACTATGCCACCGAGGCAAGTAGGTATTAAATATTTCTTAATGACATATTTATTTTGGTGATTGCTTAATGAGCCGAAGCTAAGGGTTACGATAAAAAACTCCCATCTTCCTTGCTAAATTTGATATATCTGCAGGATATTAAATAAAATTGGCTTAATAATAAATAAATGGAAAAATTATCTGTTTAACCAAAAAAAAATCCTTACAGACCCCAAAAGTAGTTCAAAAGATTACATACTTTAGTTGAAGAACGCAGCTTAAATCAACAGAAAGGTTTACATATCCATGACTGTTTATTCATTACCAACGTCAAGACGATAAAGGAAGATTTGATATTGTTGACACTATCATATTGTTTTCTTTTAAGATACACATAAAACAATAAATGACAAGGATATTTATTACATTATTCGTAATGAAATGAAAATGTTTTATTGAACCCATGAAATGTCATTATTAAGATTCAGTCACTTTTTTTCCACTACCACCCGGTTCACAAGGCTGTTTCCGCCAAACAAGAACGGGCAAGAACCTCTAGCGTTGCTCTTTTCAAAACAAGTTTACAATACAGTGATTATACAGGAGTCGCAGGAGGAGGATTCTTATTTAAACTAAAGCGTAGTAAACTAAGGTCAACTTGTTTCTCTGAAAGGGTCGATTTCCTAGGCGGCCTATCGTGAAAGAAATATTCTCGATTGTCGCACACATTCTGACCCTACTAGACATCAAGTCTTATCGAAGCAATCTTGTGTAGAAATACAAACGAAGACCTTTTCAGCATGAATAATAAAATGTTATATGGTTGACCGCAACATAAGTTACGTACAATAATTTTTTTAGAATTTATAAATTTTACTAAACTTTCTACAATACAACTTTGTATTATACATTTAAAAATAAATTGTTTCAATGTCCTTACAACCTATCCAAAGTAGTAGTAGCCGTAGTAACTTACAATATAATATTTAACAATTTTATTTATTACATACATTTATATGATATTGCGATATACTCGCCCTCCGTCACATCGTGGGATGGAACATACAAGGCGAAACTGGGTGTCTTGGTTCCTCTGCCTACCCCTTCTGGGAAAAAGGCGTGAATTTACGTATGTATGTAACTATGTATTCTAAAGGTATATAATAGCACCTACCTTTACAAAGCAATGTTGGTGTTAATTGACTCGCTGAATATCGGTATAAGCCAACACGACTCAGCGTAACAGGTGGCAAATTCGTAACACACCCGACGTAAATCACATTTATATAAATAATTGAGTTATGCCGTGCCAACAATACTAAATGTTCGTTGTAAATTAATTTGATGTTTTTTATTATTCAACTTTGCCTTGTAATTATTAATTACACTCTTCTATGTTTGAGAAGTAAGATAATCCATAAGCTTAATCAAATAAGAATTCGATACTCTTCACATACCTACGCTGTGTTTGAACATGCGCATTTTAACGTTTTTTTCCCTCACTATATCATAAATACGTCACCGTACTTTGAAAAGTCAGTGGAGTGCACTTATCAAACTACGTTGGGCTTGCAAACGATCGAATCAGCCGCACAGAAATAATAATAATGTGTGGTGGACTGCCCTCCACACAATCAAATATGGCCCGGATATAAGTTCGCGGGTCGCTCTGGACTATGTTCGGTCGTCTGTTAGGTCTAACCGGCTAAAAACATACACGCTGTCACTATACCAAGAAATAACCACAACAGGTACCAGTATTCCTTGAAATTCTATAACCAACTAATTAATTATTACTCTACCAAATAGAAACAATTGCGTAAAGCTATCATGAAAAAGTTATATATCGTCAAAATTTGTTAAATACCCTTTCAGCTGGCTAATTCACGTAATTTTTTGACGCGCCGATCAAGTTGCAGTGCAGTTGCAATGAAGTTTACGTCTTAGTGCAAAATGGTATTCTTGTAATTGTTTAGCTGCGCGTGAACTGCACCTAAGCTATGCGTAAACTGCGCGTGTGCTGCGCGTCAACTGTACGTCAGTCGTATGCAAGAAGCTTATACGTGAATACCGATCAAGTTGCGATCTGAATCACGCACATAAAACACGCAGCAGTAGAATACACTAAACCGCTCGCGTGACGCGAACTTGACGCGAGCGTATCTGACAGCGGTTGTCAAAATTACGAGAATACAAAAAGGTCTGTTTTGATCGAAACTTAACTGCAACTGCACTGCAACTAAACTTATTTAATTACGTGAATTACCCTACAGTATAATAAACAACAAAACTTTCTTGTCAATGTTCCACAATATTTCTCTCAGGAAACTTATCTCGAACATCGAACGTAATAACATCTCGCGGCGTGAACAATAGTTACAAACTTAAATACGTGCCGAACGCCCGAGAAGATACTCACGCAGTCACAATAACTCCTTCTATTTTTAGACTAGGTGGAATTACTACAGTGCCGGCCAAAATTATCGTATTTTTTAAAATTTAAATTGTGATGATAAATATTGACCAATAATATTATAATAAACAATGAACTTTCCTGTCAATGTTACACAGTACATCTCAAGAAATAACTTCTCGACCATCAAAGGTAATTTCTGTCTCGCGTGAACAATACTCGTAGTTACAAACATCAATACGTGCCGAACGCCCAAAAAGGCACTCACGTACTCGCAATAAGTCCTCCTATTTTTAGACTTAGTGGGAATTACTACAGTGCCGGCCAAAATACTAGTATAACCTTTATAAAATACATTCGTCAAGAGTAGTAATTTGAATAGATTTGTTCTCCCGGCTCTGTTGAGGTGCGATGGCATCAAATTTCATCCATATTTATTAAATAAATTTTAAGCTTTCCTGGAAAATTATTACTCATCCCAATCTTTCTATTTTACTATCTTACTCTCTTTCTCTGAAAATTTAATTTTATAATGAATAGTGCACATGTGCAACTCCAGGTTCCATACAAAAATACTTAATAAATCTCAACGTCGTTAAAAGAAAGTGAAAGGTATTGTCAAATAGCCAATCTATTTGACAATACCTTTCAGCGCGTATTTATATAATTTTTGCATACAAAGTACAACATAAAAAAAGTAATAAGTATTTTTTACGTGAGGTTTCCACGTAAAAAATACTTATTACTTTTCACTTTTGTATAACTCGCTCTTTAGTTCAATTTAATCTCCGAAATGGGAAAATAAAACCAATATTATTATATCTAACGTCAATGATATCGTATTAAGCGACCTTGACGAGAAAGCCTCGTTTTCCGTGTTTTATAGAGCTATAAAATGGAGGAATAGTTTCTTTCGGGCACGTGCACGATGTAGAGCTAGCTAAACAAATATAAAACATGTTTACGGTACGTTTCTGAGTAGTTTAAAAAAAAATATTATTTAAATAAAATAACCATGAAGTACGTTGTTAATTTTTGGTCTTAAATTTTGTCAGTTAGGAATTTGGTTTTACTCGTATTAATGTATTTAATGTTATTCATACGGATTAACACTATATATTTTATTTTTAGTCTATCAGTCTCATGGATCTAAATTATTTTTGCTTAAATTAAATGAATTCTGTTCATTATTTGTAAAAAAATAAACTCCGAAACTAATACTTTATATTTAAAAAATGCTTTATAATACTTCTAACAAATCGAAAATCATAATTCCCTGTCACAATAAAAAATAAATTGAATACACTTTTCCTGGACAGCAGTGTATTATCTTCGTAATCATATTCTGCAGGCGTCGTGGTTTTTATTATTCTTACGTAACAGATGTGACGCAATAAGCCACTGTTTTGTAGCCAGTCCTGCTCTTGACATTGGCAAGGGTTTTTCTCTTTTTGAAAGGAACTCGTTTCAATTTACCCGCGTTGATTTTTTTCAGCATTGTTTTGACAGTCGATTTCACAAACATAAAGGGGAAAATGAGACGAGTCTTGATTACCATCGCAGTATTAAATAACTACGGGTTACAAAAAATGCTGGGTTATGTTCAGTGTAATTTTATATTGCAATGCCGGGGAATGTCGAAGGTCGCGGTTAAGGAAAAAGATCACTGAACTTTGGCGTCTAAGAATAGAAACCAATAAATAATGTTTAGTTTAATATATCTGGACTCTGGGTTTAGAAGCACGAAGGAGATCTAATATTAAACCCACGCGTGTCTACGAATGGCTACGTACGTCTACGCTTCGTAGAACTCGCTACAATACCTTTGCCGAGCTTTATAAACTAAAATTGCGATAGTGAAAATTCCGCGAGGAAATATACGTGGTGGATTTATTTCGAAATGAATTCTAGTAATAGAAAAATAAACAGGAATTCGTATATTAGCAATGTTCTGTCCATGGTATTGTTATTATTCATTCATATTTATAAAATAGATTATAGAACATACAAACAAAAATAAAAAAAATAAAAAAATGTACAAAGCTAATACGCTAATTAATTTTTCAGATAACAGTTCTATACTTTTGTTATGCAGCTTGTTTATTTTCGTCGTATACTATCAACTGGTAGTGACGTCAGCATGCCTATTTATAGTCCAAGTTCAAAGAATAACCCAATTAGCGTGAACTTTGTAGTAGTACCCGACTATGTTTTATAAAAGCCTCTTTGTGTTAGATTCGAAATTACTATTAGTTTATTTTTAGAATATGGATATACTGTAAATGTTTTTTTAGTATGAAATGAGTATCGTAACGATAACGGTGAAGGAAAACATCATGAGGAAAGCTGCATACCGTAGTGATTTTAAAGAATTTCTACGGTATTTGTTTATACTCTTTATTGTACTCTCAAGTTACATAATAATTAAATGTAAGGAATAAACTTAAAGTAGTACAATGACAGAACTGTTCATGTTATTTTAAATCAGTTAAACTTTTCTTTTATCAGTTATGAATGGCTTAATATATTTATTCACATCGTGGGACGGAATATACAAGGCGAAACGTGGGTGTTCTGGTAGCACCTCTGTCTACCCCTTCTGAGAAAAAGGCGTGTGTTTATGTACGTATGTAATATGTTTATTTTTTAAATCTTACATGTTTTATTTGCAACAAGATATTTATTATGATCAGATAATACATGAAAATGTCATATTTTAGTCACGGTACGGAGTTATCTTTGTCAATCAATGATTTATTCACCTAAAATGTGTATTGCAAATTATTCCGCTCGTATCTCATTTGACCTTTGAATATGAATGGAACCATTGGCATTTACATTTCATTTCTACATACATGATACGCCTAAGGCCCATTGATTTGTGAAGGGATTTTGAATTGCCATTGATACATTTTGAAGGCGTTTATTTTTAGCAGCTACGTACCGACAGCAGATAGGAAATAATATTATTATGAGATTAGATCCGCCTGCTTGAACTGGATGCATACAAACTCGAAACGCTGAACTCGAAACGCGACGCGTTTGTGTGAATTATTATGACGTGTTTTTACCATAGTTTGGTCTTTTGTGGACCATGCCGACTAGATGTGATACTTGATAGACAAGTAGATAAATACATCCAACAGCTGGCAGTCGCATACAGGATGTATCAAGACTGCTACCGAAAACGAAGCCAGGTGGTAGTTTTAGTGACTACATACACTATACAACTAAAAATTTTGCAAAAACTACCACCTCGCTTCCTTTTCGGTAGCAGTCTTCTATACCCTGTGTATTGCCCCTACCCTACACTAAGCTCGAGTTTTGTGTCATGGGTATCAGGAACTACGAGACTTTTCACTCTCACAAATACCCAGACCCGAAGCAAATACCTGTGTTTCACACAAACATTTGAACGCAAAAAATCGAATCTGCGGTCTCTCGTTTCTCCGCCAGCGTCGAACCGACTGCGCCAAGGAGGCTGAGTAGATATTAATACACTGGTTAACGATCATGACTTACAACATTTTATGTTTTAAAATATTTAATTTCATCAATATAACATTTTGAAGTTTTAGCCACTAAATGCGAGAACTTTCCTTCTGTTTTTCAACGTATGTCAGTCCACGTCATTAATTTTTACGCTTCAAGTATGCCAGTAGGTTACGACACTTTAAATAAATATTAGAGTGTCGTCACTCGACCGTGGCTCGCATATCTGCTTAATGGCGCATTCCATTGTGTTTCCAACGTCGTAAATCACGGAGAGCACTCGTGTTGTGATATGGGCAGGTCGTGACGTCAGCGTTGTTGTACATTTATTGGCATTCATTAATTATGTAGGGGATATTTTAACTATCCTATTGAACATTGAAAGATTTCTACATCGGTCTGCACGTTTGGTAGTAGATTTTCCGAAACTGAGGATGATCGTTTGAATTATGTATTTAGTGTGTGATGTCTAGTAAATACTAATTGCTATAAAGTAAGAATATAGACTGAAATTTTAATTTTTAAATAGCGGAAAGTGTCCAAGCAGAAAAGTAGGATGGTTTAGTTTTTATTTTATCAATAAAATTTATTGTACTTTACAGTGTCTATGGTTGTACTGTAAAGTACAATAAATTTACAAGTGACTAGACAAATGAAGCGAGTACTAGTTGCGTAAAAATTCCCCGCGTTATTAAAAATTAAGCACTGGGGCCGGCCGTGAAGGATAGTGGGTTAGGCTGAATGTCAACACCCGCAAATTATTCTAAGAATTTAATATTGTAATAAGTCCGATATTTTAGGTTATTCAAAATATTTTTTTTTAGTTGATATATTTTTACAAAGGTATAGTTAAAATACAGGCCGCTTCTAACAGGTCAATGTGGAGATCCTTTGGGGAGGCCTATGTTCAGCAGTGGCCTTCCTCTGGCTGAAGAGTGTGTGAGAGAGAGAGAGTTAGTAAAAATACTTGAATTATTTAATTAGGTGGCAAGTCAAAATTCAACAATTATTCTTTTAACCATATTAAATCAGAAAATAATTTATCTCATAATCATATATTAATCAATAAAACTATATCCAGCGGCGATAGCGTTAAATTAAATTGATCGATTTTTGGTCTACGAACTATTGACGCGGTACTCTGTATACTGTTTCTCTTATCAACCAGTGTGAAAATCTCTTTACGACTTCGCAATTCTGAAACAATTTAAAAGTCAGTATATAAAACGCTTATTAATTATTCTCCACGGCGGCTAGAAAGGTTCTCAGAACGCTCCGGAACACGACACTTCATTTTTTCCCCCAAACGTTGTCAAAGACGTGTCATTTGAATTTTAAATAAAGTCCAAGATTGCCAATTATGTAACTCAGTGGCTAAATTTAAGCAGTGGCCTTTAATTATTTTGAAGGTTGGGAGTCTTTACTTTGAAAGTCATTAGCAATTTGCACCATAGCTGCTTTTAATTTTATTAGCTGTTAGTCGATTGAAATTGTTAGTGTTATATATTCAGTTGGTTATTTAAGGTCAACTGTATTCATGACTTGATGTGTTAGTGTTATACTGGTGGTAGATGATATACTAATTACTGGTGGTAGGTCTCTCATATCTGAGAGGCTGCCTGGGTAGGTACCAAAGTCTATTTCTCCCGCCAAACAGCAGTTCAAACCCATTGATGTGTTCCGGTTTGAAGGACATAGTAGCCAGCGTAACTACCGGACATTATAAGACATAACACCTTATGTCTCACGATGGCGAACGCACTGGAATGCCACTTGTTTTGTAGTTCATGGTGTTATATGCTTTTGCTAGTGTTCATGAGCGATTGTATCGCTTACCATCAGGCGAATGGCATGCTCGTCTCGCCATTAATTGCAATAAAGAATAAATTATACTTTTTGAATCTACCCTGCCATCACATAGTAGTTCAAAGAATTGATTTAATACTAGTGTCATGCTGACAGTCATTACATTAATATTATAAATGGGACAATATGTCAGTTGGTGTGGATCGACATGATAAGCTCCGAAATTAACACACAACTTCCTGCCCTGAAAATACGCATTCTTATAGATATAAGTAGTTCTACGTGAGTGAAACTTCAAGTCGCGCGAAAAGCTTAAAGTAACAAAACCCACACGTGTTGGCGTGTGGATCGTTCATTCAGTAGCGTGACGCTGTTCGACGGAACAATGCAATTTCCTACAGTTAACAGTTGTATCTTAGCATTACAATAGTCTAGGAAATTTGTGATGCTTTCACTGAATTTAACTACATGGAAATATGATGTTTAATATGTGACAGCCTCCGTGGCGGAGTTGGTTAGACGCCGGCTGTGAAACGAGAGGACGCGGGTTCGATCCCCGCACCGAAACAAATGTTTGTATGAAATATTGGTATTTGTTTCGGGTGTGGGTGTTTGTGAGATCGAAAAGTCTCTCATTGTTCCTGATAGTCACGACACGAGAGTCAATCTTAGTGTGTTATTTATTTATTTAACTAATTTCGTTTATAATAATTAGATATTGCCCTTGGAAATTGGAGGTGGAATAGCGTACGGCCGACTATGTGGCGTGCGGACGATTTGGAACATTTATAAAGTGCCATCTTTAATTAAGGTTAAAATATTCACTCAAGTGCTATAAAATATAAAATCTTTACTCACCTTAAACTCTTAAACTCATTGGTCGATAACATATTGATTAATCCAGTGGTTCTCAAAGTTGACTGGGCTCCGACCCACTTAGCAAAACCTGCCAATTTCGGGACTCACCTTTTGCTAATGAATGTTTTAAGAAGAAAAAATGCACGAGAAGTTTCTACATATTATTATACATGAACGAGAACAGAAAAAAAATTAGTTGAATAGAAAATGAAGTATGTCGTTTCTACATTTAGAATTATGGAGATTAATAACGAGACTTCTGAGATGTTCCCTATGGGAAATCTATGCTGCTCGTTCGGATAGCGACTAATGTGCATAGTGGTGGGAAATCTGTTACAGTCACCCGCGCTAGTGTATACTGTTGTTATTCTGATTGACGGTAGATAACCATCTTTTACCGGTGGATATTTTATTTGAACTTACCATCAAATGGACTAGTTACTCATACCTACCAAAAAAAGGGCCGGCAACACATCTATGAACCAAGCGTTGTGGATGTTCATGGGCGGCATTGATCATTTACCATCAGGTGACCTGTTTGCTCGTTTACCGGACCTATGCAATAAAAAAATCGTATCAGGATTCTTTATTGATTGGAGCGTTGAACCCAGTCCAATGAACTTATGTCCAGTGGAGTGCTTTGACTGGCCAGTCATCGTGTGATCACCGTTGTCGCTAGACAGTCTGGTTCATATGCAAGAGGTTAATTTTAGGCTTTATTATTACCAGCGATACCGACTTCTCCCTGATGCGATACGTAGTTAACAAACTCCACTCCATAATTATTAATACTATGGGTCTCTGATACTTTAAATGTAGTATTTGATAACCTCGATTATAAAGAAGGCCCGTGCCCTGTATGGGCTGATTCAATACAATACAATTTGGTAACCGTGCCTATGACCGTATCTGGCAGAAATGCCTTCGTGTGAATTGACAGTCTCCGTGACGCAGTTGGTCGGACGCCGGCTGAGAAACTCGAGACCGCTGGTTCGATCCCCGCACCGAGACAAATGTTTGGGTGAAGTACAGGTATTTGTTTCGGGTCTGGGTGTTTGTAAGACCGAAAAATCTCTTTTAGTTCCTGATACCCACGACGCAAGACTCGATCTTAGTGTGAGGTCAGGACTATGTTTATAAAAAAAATGCTATGGAACGATGCTCACTAGTCGGTTCCGTCACTTGCATAATATTAAGTTATGATGTACTGGGCCGAGATTCTAAGTATTAATTTTAAGTATTAACCATTCTGTCCAGAAGCATAATTTTTCTTTTATTCGTTGCTATCCGCCCCCTCTCCGTGCTCTTATAGTATGAATATACAAAAAATTGTTTAACGCCTGTTTCGTGTCCTAGGCCAGCCCTTTGTCAAATTTCATTATGATCAGTCGAACAGTTCCGATGAGTAAAGAATTAAAACAAAGTTTCACGTTTATATTACGTCTTTTATTTTCAGTTTATTGATAGCATGAAATAGAGCGCTGAAATCTGTTTCGATAATTTATACGTAGCTTTATTTTATTTATTTATTTATTTATACTCTTTATTGTACTCTCAAGTTCCGTAAAAAAATAAATAAAGAAATAATATTAAACTAGTACAATGGGCGGCCATATCGCATTGAGCTTTGTGCTTTTAATGAAATTAATTATGAGAGTAAAAAGGTTTGGCTGACCTGCTTATCAAAATATGACCGCAGGTACATTATGAAAGTAAATTAATGTCCTTTTAATAAAATCAGTACAGTTAACATAATGGAAATAAAGTGTATACTCAGTTATTTGTGCTATCAGCAACACCTGTCCATGTTTAGAACCAGCAAAAATAAAAGTAGCGAATAACACTGGCAGGTAGGCAATTAAGAAATAAAACGACAACGTTTTATTGTGAAGCTCGGAAAAATAAGCTTCTGTCTTATTTAATATTTTACAAACCGGGAGACGGAAAAAATTTACAATTACTAATTCTCTTTTGATAAATAAAATGCTATTTCTTATTGTTTGCTTGGTCGGTTGCTCAACCCAGCTTATCTTTGTGTAATGTACAATTTAAAGAAAAACTGATTTCTTTCCGTTGATGTATCTTAATATAAACGTGTTAAAAAATTTACATGTTCTTCTTAATTTCTGTCTAAATTTTTTTGGCGTGTGGCGAAATTCAGAACTATGCATAAAATTAGTAAATATCTATTGAAATAAAACGAATTCTTACAGATTTTATCGCGAATTTAATTTAATTTTTAATTTTTTTAATTTCAGGACGTTTCGTAAAACGTTTAATATAATTTTAATTAAACTCGTGATAAAACCTGTAAGAATTCGTTTTATTTCAATGTGTATCATTCGCGTAAATCCAAGAAACCATTAGTAAATATCTATTTAACTCATTCTTTGCGTTATGCTTTTATACAACAAGCATTTATACTAGTTATCAAATAGTATTAACATGTCCAATATAATTGTCGATAATCTGCAGCTACAGGTGACCATTGCTGTACATATACACTGTCAACGACTTACACAGTTATCTTTTTAAAACTCGTGGCGGTCTGTTGTAAAGAAACCGAACCCTTACTCCTATATAAATTTTGGAGGAACGTCTGTATTGATAATTATCACGCACTTTAACGGCGAAAGAGTTTACATCGTGAGGAAACCTGCATATCATAGCGATTCGGAAGAAATTCTATGCTGCGTAAAAGTCCGCCAATCGGCGCTGGGCCGGTGGACTATACGGCCTAACCCCTCACTCGCACTCTCGATTTTAGAGGAAGCCCATGCCCTGTAGTCCGGCGTATATGGGCGGATATAGATACAGAATATTATGTCACATGACTCTACAGTTCCCTTTAGAAAATATACTTTTTTATAATTAGCATCGTGCTACGTCTTACGACCTTTCTTTATTATTTACGGTATTTTTAATCTCTACTTAACTGATTTGAACAGAATTTTGGAAAAAAGTCCTTATCATAAGACGTATTGTAAGTGCCTCTATCATTTACGTTACATTTCTACTTATCAATGTATTTAGTATTTTTGTACAATAGCACAAAACGTATTTATAAGTGATCTCTAAATGTTTGCCCAGACGGTCCTCCCACGACTTTAGTGTAACGCGCAGTGGGCGTAAGATGAAATCTTAGCCTTTTAGAACAAAATGCGACTCGAAGCTTTTTATTAAGATGCTGGTATTTAAGGTTACAATATATTTCAATATGTATATCAACAGGTCAAAATGAAGGTCGGAAGAAGGCTTGGCATGTTGTGATTCATGATTTGATATGTAATGTTGATTTTTCATTGTAATTCAAGTTTAGGAATATAATATATCTACCTTTTTTCTACTTTATTACTTTTATTTTTTAACTGGAACTAAGATAAATGTGTAATTTCAAATAAAAATAAATAAAATATTTTTCTCGCATCTAGATCATAAAATATTTTCAAAGAAAATTTCTCATAATAAATCTGAGTTCTTTGAAATATACGTTTGTATAAGAAACAACTGGAAGACTTATAAACACATTACTGCATTGCGGTTCTTTTCAAGTAACTTCACTGTGCATTTATTGTTATAAGCTGCTACGCTGCTACGTGGCGTAGAGGTGCGCTACGATTTGTAGACATGTTCTACGGATGCTACGTATTTCTTTATGAGTATTGGAATAAGAATTTGTTATTCAAAAGAGAATATAAATAACTTTAACTTACCTTTGTGAAATAAGAATGTGTTAAATGATTTATGTGATTTTATTTATATTTAGATACATAATTTTAAGATACGTGTGGTTTAAAGCTTCGTCCGCTACTAGTTAACATAGAAATAATCTGTAAAAATATTAGTATGAATGTTGAACTTTTTCAATGTAAAATAATATAAATTTCTTAGTAAACATTAATATCTCGTTTACAAGTTTTTTTTTTACTTATAACCCTATTTTTACATCCACTGACCAATATCGAAAGGCAAGTCCTTCTTGTCGATGTATTTTTGTGCGGCACATATTTGGAACACGTTTGCGATATTAAAAAAGTTTGCGTGTCCAACGCTGGCGTTGCTAGTTCTCTCGCTCCAGTTTTCAAGTGGCAATACGCGATGAAATACAATTACTGTGTAATATCGTACGGTTCGTTCACAATTTTATTTTAGGAATGTTGGCCTTACTTTTTAATTTTCAAGCGCGTTGAGCTTAAATTTTTCTGTAAGTAGAAATTCGTCTCGGTGGCATAGTTGTACTACGGTATGATAGCAAACCTGAGGTCTCGAGTTCAAATCCCGGGTCGGGCAAAATAGTATTGGATTTTTCTATTTATTATCAGCCCGGAGTTAGAATTTGTGCCTGATATGGTGACAGGCCCGCCCCTTATTACATCGTGAGACCGAAAGATACAAGGCGAAACGTAGGTGTCCTGGATGCACCTCTTTCTACCCCCTCTGGGATAAAGGCGTGATGTTTATGTATGTATATTTCATCAATATTTATTCTTTTGAGAATAACGTACACATACATTCAATTATACACGCTCATTAGTCCATGTAGTAAATAATCGCAACAATTAGGTAAAGTTCATGAATAATAGACACTTGTTGAGAGCATATTTTGTCAATCATCACGCATCAATTACTATTCATTCGCATTTAGATTTTGAACGCTGTTTCATTGTTATGACAAAATGTATTTTACATAAATACATATATAAGCTCCCGCCTTTTTCCTAAAAGGGATAAGCAGAGGTGCTACCAGGACACCCACGTTTCGCCTTGTGTGTTTCGTCCCACGTGTGAAAGTGGCCGAGTCTATCGCCAAATCAGGCATAAATTCCTGACCCTGGACAAAATGTACATATTTTCTATGTATATTAATTGCGGCCATGGCTACTTAGAAGATGCAAGATTATTAATTGAATAGCGTGAAATTGTTTTACCCTCTTTCAAATCTATTCATTAAACAATAAGGCTTATAATTGATTGTATTTATAATCGTTTATAGTTGCCGGTGCGTTGTTTATACGCTTAAAATAGTTATCGTAGTGACTTATTAAAATGGTATACCTATATGTATACGTAATAAAGTAGTTTTTTTGTGTATAATAAAGCATATATAAATAAATAAATAAAGAAAATTACATCCTATAATTTCAGATTTGTTTAATAAATATGACAGCACTAACAGCAAAATCAGCAAACATTTTCAATAGCACCCACCCGACCGTAAAGTCACGAGCAATCCTAAAAAATCACCTTAACACACACCTCGCAAATTTATCTCGGCAATAACCCGACCTTTTCGAGAGTATATTTAACATACAGCCGTTACCCCGCGACATTCACACGTAAGGGCCATCGTAAATTTGCCGGTTTATTGGTAATTTCACTCCAACTGTCTGCATACTGTCGTACGTATTCCGAGAAGGACCGGATTGTCGTAAGCCGTTTCCCGTATTTGTCTGTCCAAATATTTGTCCGGTCAATTGGATTTTATACGGGATTTCGTGTGAAATTTTGCGTAATTTCGCGGAATGTTCCCATTGTTTTAGGGATCTGAATGAAATTTGTATATGGCAATTGATGTAAACAGGAAAAATTATGGAATATACTAATAAAGTACTTGGTGGTTTTGATATGACCATATTGGGTATGGCATATGAAATAGTCACTTTTTAGCTGCCCTTATTAATTTTGTATTAGACCCTATACGTCCCACTGCACCCATGCATTTTAACACCTTAATTTATTTTTGATACAAACTCTTGGTTTGAATACGAAGTATGTGCATTTTTGTAATGCTATTTCAATATTTTTCTAGGTCATTATAAGGTGTCACCAACGTTACATAGTGCTCCTGTCAAATTTTATAAAAATACAAGAATGTACTCGTATTATTATGACTATATGGCCTAACCCTTCTCAATCGTAGTGCCCGTGCCCTGCAGGGGGCGTATATGGACTGATAAAACTAAGTAATTACAAGATATATTCTGTAATTTAAAAATAGAAAAAGTATACAATAATTTTACTGGCAAATGCGCAACGTATACAGAATTACGGTACTTTCAATCACGATCCACTTCAATAAATGGAAGCGCGGTTACGTGGGAGTATTGGATGGCGCCATTTATAACGCTACACGCGAACTAATTATTCTCTTTCTGGAATTACTCGGTTTTATTAATAAATCGCCGCAATTTCGCCTTAATTATCTAAAGTATATGCATATGTGTACAATAGGGTATGTTACAATGTTCGATTTTTTGTATTATTTTGCGTGTAAACACAAATACCATTAAAATAAAACATTTCTGTCAAAACAGTATTAAAGTAGCTTGTCACACGAGGCAAATATTAGTATTTTAAATTAAAGAGTAGGAATTTAGTGCGCACATCTTACTGTCTCTTTCACACGCGCACACTGTAATGCATGTTAAGCGTAGTGACGTCACTTGTATTTTTTTGCATCCCTTTTCTTTTACTCCCCTACAAGATTTAAAACGTTTGTATCTTGTTTAATTTTGATTAGATTTACAAAATTCTTTGTTTGTTAGATTTTGATAAATACAATAAAACAGTGAAATACGCTATTGTATTATATATGATAAGCTATAATAAGTGAATACATAAGACTCCAACCAGATTGGCACAATGGCTATGAAAGTCTGTGTTTGGCAAAAGATCGCTTGTTATAACTCTGTACAAACATTTGCATTTTCTACTGATATTTGTATGGGATTTGGAAAACTGCTGTTTCATTAAAATATATCCAATGTCTCTGCGCCATTTTTCATTAAAATATAATTCATATAGCGAATGGTTTGTTTTTCTATTTGAACATATTAATTCTATATAAAATTTTCAACTTCAAAATAAATTGAATTACAAAGACATTTATTTTAATTCAAACAGCAAAAAATACTTAAAAGTTAATAATGTACATCAGGAATTAGGTTTATTTTTAACTCCACAAAATCTACAAAATAACAGCAGTATATTTTTGGCTACGTGTTTTTGCTGGTTAGCGCGATAATCAATCAAACAGAATAACACTGCGTGGGAAGTTCTGTATCCCAGACTAATATGAAACAAGAAAAATATTTCATATTTCTCGACAGTATTTTGAATATTCGTTCATTCATTTTGAATTATTTCTTTTCAAACGTCTACTATTGACATTCAAAGCATATTTCATAAAAGATTTCTTTTGAATATAAAATTTCAATGTATTTATGATAAAACAGCCTGAAAAAATTGCTCAAAGTCGACCGAGTCATTTATTTTAATACATTACAAATATATGATTTCTGAGTTGCTTAGGAATATATGTATTTCGGACTATTTTCAATCACTACTGTAAAAACTTCAAATTGGCAATACTATATTCTGAAGTATTTTAAACACTTTGATTTGAATGGCGGTAGTATTCCAATTAATTAACCTTTTATATTGCTTAACAGCATCAAACATTCAGCTATTAGCCGGATACATGACCTAATGAAGGTTGCAGGAAATTGTTGGAGGCGGGAGTTTTTAATATTTACCTGTAAAAGTATTTAGGGGCCTATAAACTAACGTAGATTTTGGCTAAAGACTGGTGGTAGCTGGTGGTAGGTTTGTCATAGGAGAGGCCGCGTGGGTAGGTACCACCGCAATGTATTTCTCCCGCCAAACAGCAGTGTAAATGGACTGTTGTATTCCGGTTTGGAGGATCTTGTAGCCAGAGTAACTACTGGATATAATGAGACTTAACATCTTATGTCTCATTATAGCGAGCGCAGTAGAATGCCAAGCAATTGTTTGTTATTCATGGTGTTGTTTGGTTTTCATACTGTCCATGAGCGGTCGTATCAACTACCATCAGGCGAATGGCAAGCTCGACTCGCCATTCATCGCCCTAAAAAACAACTAGAAAAAATACAGAATTAAATTACAGAATATTATTTCACTCAATTCTACTCTCAACCAGGTTTTAACTTCTGACTAATTGTTCGCTCGAAATGAAATTGTGTGAACTGCATAGAATAGTTGAGCAAGTTATTAATGGAGTATAAAATATGGTGTCAGATACCAATGTTCAAAGTTTCCTCGAGTGCACAACTTTACGCGGAGAGTGCATTTATATGCTTTGTAGCAGTTTGTTTATTTGTTTTAGTATTGTAGATATTAAATTATTTATTGTTTCTGTGGTTTTGTTTAGTCTTACGATGTACTTTTTTATGATAGTCTGCATTCAGCGACTTCCTTCGACTATTATTAGGTCTGTTAGTTACTACGCTAAGGGACCTTTGCCCTGCAGTGTGATGATTAATTAAGACAAAAAAAATGTACACTACACCTAATAGTTATTTCAATACCTTCTATTTAGAGTAGCGTTTGATGACAAATGATGATTTTTCGGTATTATAGTAGCAAAGTTAAAATTAAATTTCCATTAACTGATTCCGGAACATGACACGCTTGTATAAGTACTATATTACGAATTATTCACGGTTGGCACGATTCGGACGTATAATTTGACACTCATATTACCATTAAAATTGTTAGAATTTTATTTATCTTAGAGTATTAATAATATAGAAGGAGCGCTGATACTTGAAAAGCATAGATAAAACTGATGGTGCCACGCCACCTTTGTCTGCCCTCCTACTGGCTGACATTTGACAGATTCTCCAACATGCACGAATTATTTGAAAAAGAAAATTTAAAATATTGTTTCGAACCATTGAATTCCACTCAAATTCGTTTTACAGGGTTATCCCTGTACCAAAAGTAAACCAAAAGTATATTTGCTTATTATTAAGCAAATATACTTTTGGTTGCCAAGGAAATTTATAGCAATTTGTTGTTAAATAATTAGTTTAATTTTCAATATTATAGCAGTGCTACCAACATTACGAACAATAAAATATCTACGTTTTTGAAGGCGCAAATGTATGACAGCGCTCCATTAATATTATGAATACTCTAAGCATTTTATTATAGATCGTTTAGCAATTCCGAGTACCACTCATGTACATACTTTAACAGCCTTATTCATAGATAGTTTTAAAACCTGTTTTAGTTATCGAATGTTTTGTCCCTTTCGAACGACTTTAGAATTCAGTTTGAGCGAAGAAGACAAAACATTCAATAGCTAAAATAGGTTTTAAAACTATCTATGAATAAGGCCATAAGTATTGAGGCTGGTATATTAGTGGATACTTTGTCATTTGTATAGACTTCTCTTTTCTTAACATCGAGTGCAATACTTTGTCGCACCAAAACAAAAATCTTTCACCGTGAACAGCCATCTTGTTCAAGAATATTAAAGCCATTCATTGTGGGATAAAGGTGTGAATCTTGTTAGTTACAGCGCAAAGCTCGCTTTTATAACTCTTTGTAGGATATTAATTAAAGCCGAGTCGCAGTAATGGCCAGTTTAGAGACGGAAATTCCATTGATAGTGAAAACTGGTAGTTATTTGATCCAGACGGTTAAGTAACGCTGTTAGTAAAGTTACTAAGGTAAGATAAAAAATTTGCAGCCGATACTTTATATAGTATAGTGCTTGGAAGATTGTAGCTTGTCTTCATAATACATAATACAGTCAATTTTATATGATAAAATATTACTTTGTATATATTCACAGCTTCCGTGGCGCAGTTGGTTAGACGCCGGCTGTAAAACGAGAGGCCGCGGGTTCGATCCCCGTACAAGCCCACAAGTATTTGTCTCGGGTCTCATGTAGCATCTGATACCCACGACACAAAACTTAATTGACCTTTATGTGGGGTCAAGACTATGTATGTGACTGTTGGGTGTATTTATTTATTCATTTTATTTTACTCTATGTGCTACACTTCACTTACTATCAGGCGCATTAAAACCGCTATAGCGTCCCAGCATAGAGTATCGATATCAGTGGCGAAGGGTGATTTTTTTAAAAAGGGAAGCCGAAGCTCAATACGCGAAATAAGTGTGTTTATACCTACTGGTCCTACATAGGGAAGACAATGCGACTGATACTTGATAGTAAACATAGTGCAGTCCGGATTGAGAAGATCAACTTATCGTGAGATGCTTCAGAGAATTAGCCCGAAACGCGACACATTTACATAATATGTACGTGTATCCTTATATCCGGACGTTTGCGAATATCCAACCGCCAGCAAATTATTCCTCCGACAATCTCACTCACCAAACGAAACGATTGCGTTTCGTATGATGGCATCTACGTACTGCGGTCGTCAATTATATTTTAATATTTCCAATATACAAAAGTTGCAATGTCATCATGAGAAAATTAAAAAAGTATATTTTTAAACCGCACGTGAATATAAGATTAATAAAGAAAAATTAATGATCTAGATACAATGTTAACAAGTACGTTAGCCGCGCTTTTATTAGTTGTATTATTAGTAGTCGAGCACTTCCTAAAATCTAAACAGTAACGTTATTTCCGAAATTGACAATCTAAACATGTACGTCCCTCACGATTATTAATTTCCATTACAACATAATAATACTATTAATATTTATGTACATTTTGTAATTTAAAACATTATAAACTAAATGCGTGAACCAGCTAATACTCGTATACTGTCAAAATGTTAATACAACACTTGTGATATCTACACAAATACACACATAAACACACAAAATGCTGAAGAGCCGCAGCATGCCTCCTGCTTTTTTAACGGAAATTGAACCTTAAATCATTATAAGTTTAAGGTACAATTTTGCGTGATTTGTTGCAAACTACACAACCATGTCACACCAATGCGTAACATGCAGCCGACGCGGGCGGTCGGCGCACGGGCCGCGCCATTGTTATTCAATAAGCCGAACAGTTTTGACAGTAATTCGCCAGAGGTCGCAACGCGGCGCAATCTAATTACATGTTTGCTATGCGCCTCCGCAGTAATATTTACCTATGTGGCCGACAGATGTCGTTGAATAAAATGAGTTTAGATATTACATAAATAATTTTGAAAAATTTGCTTGTTTATAGTGTAATGATAAATTACAAAAGGTAAGCCGCAGGGAATCGAGTTATATGGAGCCTTCGCCACTGATCGATATAGTATCGATATCATAAAATAGTAACATTAACCTATAAGAATCGAATTCTCGGTTATAAAGAATTTCAGTGCTCAGCAGTGTTGGTTATGGGCTCAATTGGGAAATATATTGGAAAAATCGTGAAACCTATGTACCATAGCGCATTGTAAGATTTCCTATGGTATGGAAAGTCCGCTAACCCGCACTAGGCCAGCTTGTTACACTGTATGGCCTAACCTCTCTCGATGGTGCTCTCGATTGTAAATGAGGCCCGTGCACTGCAGTAGGATGTTTATGGGCTGATACAGTACAATACAGTACTGAAATACTCTTGTCAAAAAATTGCTTTGTTCAAACTTTGATACGTACGACTCCATTACATTTTTATACATAGCATTATGTTAGTGCTAAAACCGGCTCTCCTACCATATTTCTATCTTTACCATTTTCGTAGTAACCAATGTTTGTCCAACATTTCCATCCAATATTTCAGTAAAAGCGTTTGCGTTCAACAAGTGAGTAGCAATATTCGACTAGTGTTACCGCGAACGTCACCCGCTTTCGCATACACTAATATTTGTCTTCTTCACGCCTTCGCCTGACTGCTTAGAGGTGTTATGTTACAATGACGCACATAGTCGTGTATTCAAAATCGTGGTACTAGGTGGAGCTCGATGTGATAATATTTCTTTGGAAGCAAGGAATATAGAAGTGGACTTCCTTTGGTTGATGGATGGATGGATGGAAATTATCAATACTAAGAGACAATTGCACAAACTAACTTTGCCTATAACTTTGACTTTGACAATGTCATCTTGTCAATGTCATACATTTGAGACGTATTTGACGTTGCTAATGTATGGGATTGACGTTTTCAAACTTAAAGTTATGGGCAAAGTTAGTTTGTGCAACTGGCCGTTAGTATTGATAATTCGACATTCTTTTATTTACTGCCGATACTTGTCTTAATGTTGTAGGCTATATTTGTGCACAATGACTACAGACATTATAAGCAATAGCTTTATGCTTGTTATAAGTATCTACCGTACCAGTTATCAAAAATATTTTTCATTACATTATTTGAAGCCAAGTCCCAAGCCACTTACAAGAAGAAATGTAAAAACACCGGCCAAGTGCGAGTCGGACTCGCGCATCGAGGGTTCCGTACAAACCTGTAGGTATATAAGTAAATGTTATGGTATTTTTATTGCTTAATGAAATCCATAACATTACAAAGGGGGAAACTGGAGGAGCATAAATTAAAGTCAAATGTCTGTAAGTATATAATGATAACAAAAATGTGATGTAACAAAAAAAATGCTTTTCACAATTTTTTCTTTATCTGTGTCCGTACAGACTGACAACAAAGTGATGCTATAAGGGTTCCGCTTTCTACTTTTGAGGCACGAAACCCTAAAAACCATCTACTTGCAAGAAAATTACGATTTCATGAACCGTGACAAGAAAATAATATAAACCTATTGTCGTAACCGCGCTTCTTCTTTATTAAATGCCGAAACATTTTATAAACAAAATGAATTGAAATAAAACGAATTCTTCAAGATTTCTTATCGCGAATTTTAACTTCCCGACGTTTCGATCATTTTCCAGCTTTCGTCGGTCCGATTCGCGATAAAATCCATAAGAATTCGTTTTATTTCAATGTGTAACACTCGCGTGAATCTAAGAAACCATTACAGGATGAGATGGCGCAACTTGCCTATATCTAGCAGTGGACAACAGTATAGGCTGATGATGATGATGTCACTTAAGCTTCCTAAATATGTTGTTTCTTTATATGGGTAGGATATTGGCATCTGCCCGGATGGCGACGCAATGGTGAAAAACTCTTCACAGTGATCAACGCAAATGTGATACGTTTAAAATTCATACATACATGCATAAACTCACGCCTTTTTCCCAGAAGAGGTAGGCAGAGGTGTAACTAAGACACCCACGTTTCGCCTTATATTTTCCGTCCCACAATGTGATAGGGGGCGGGCCCATCGCCATATCGGGCACAATTTTCTGATCTCAGACTAAATAGAAAAATCCAATACCACTTTGCCCGACCCGGGATTCGAACCCGAGACCTCACTTTTGCAATCATACCGCAGTACAACTGCGCCACCGAGGCAGTTTAAAATTCAGCTTGTATATCCGGTTTATATAAATCAGATAAGTGATAACCTTTTTTATGGCGTACTTATGTAGTAGTATCTGTACCGAAGGCGATTATTCATACTTGTACAAGTGGAAAAATATATCTTTAGGCTGTTGCGTGACTTGCTCGATATTCCCTTATCAGCCCATATTCGTCCCACTGCTGGGCATCGGCCTACTCTACAATCAAGATAATCGATTGAGAGGCTATATAGTCCCTCACGCTGGCCTAGTGCGGGTTGGCGGACTTACATATCGTAGAAATTCTTTAAATTCGCTAAGGTAATAGGTATGCAGGTTTTCTCACGATGTTTTCCTTAACCGCTAAAGTGCGTGGTGATTGACTATCAATACACACATGACTCCGAAAAGTCAGAGATGTGCCCTGATTCCCTGCCTACCTCATCGGAACAGAGCTGTTACTTTATTTAAAAGCTTATTGTTTTAGAATACCTTACTTCGGATATATAAGAATTACAATTCACATTACGCTCCTCGAGTCACGGCACAAAGCGTTATTTATTTTATTAACTCTAGAATTATTTATTTCCTAAGATCTTAGAATTTTATTCTCCTTTGTTCAGTGTTTCCTTTACTGTTCTCGTGAAATATTATTTTTGTCGAATATTGTTCTTTTATTATTTTCTTTTTGCTATTATTTGCACGGCTTTGTCGTTTTTAGTTTTTGTTGTATTTGAATACTAAGTTCAACTAGCTTTTTAATGAAAATAACAAGTGCCTATTTATTATATTTTCGTCTTAGTCCTTTTATGTCCTTTTCTTTTTTTTAATATAAGGTACCTACCGACAGCTCAGATATTGCTTCGTGCAACATAACCGCCTTTAGTGTCTATATTTCTATGTTACTACGCAATCTATAGATACTTAGTTGTACATATCCATCCATCCATCCATCAGCCAAAGGAAGTCCACTGTTGAACATAGGCCTCTCCCAATTATTTCCACAGTGACTTGTTGGAGGCAGCCTGCATCCAGCGACGTCCGGCAATCAGTTGTACTTATAGTAAAAATAAATAAACAAATATTTATATAAATTGTATACATCTTCAATAGCCTTTACTTTCAAATTTATTCTAAGCTGTAACAAAAGGGACTCAAAAACTTTAAGTCTATAATGTGGAGTAAAGTTTGTCTGACATATTCTAGATTCTATGTAAGTCCAAGTTGTAAATTCAAAGCCCTTAGTACCCCAGGCCTTTTGTTATCCACATTTGAAGTTACATTAGCTGACCTTCAAGCATATAACATTTACATAAATTCATAGAAGTTTATATATTATAAGGTAAAGTTTTAAAATTACTTTAATAAGTGCGTCACTTTCAACCATGTCACTGTAATGTGATATTTTATAATATTTTCAAAGTAACTATTAGTAGTGGCGTGCTACCAGCAACCTATCGCCGTTTGGTCTTTCTACCTACTGGCTGGACATTTACATTGCGTTTGCATAGAAATCGGCTCAACTCTAGTACTTTTGGTACTCCATTTATTTTTGGCATAGCAAACATCCTTTTGTCCATTTAGTTTTTCTTTTCTTCATCATTCATAGTCCTGACCCTACATTAAACTCAGGTATACTCTGGGTATCAGAAACTACAAGAGACTTTTCGGTTTCAGAAACACCCAGACCAGAAACAAATACTTGTGGGCTTCACAAATATTAGTCTCGGCGCGGGGAGCGAACCCGCGTCCTTTCGTTTCAAAGCCGGCGTCTAACCAAATGCGTTACGGAGGCAGTCTGTTCATTTAGTTAACCTAACATACATAGACACCTATTTATACATAATTTAGCTCTGTTAGTTGAAACAGTGAACAACAGGTGCCTGTGTGCAATCGTGTTGGGTTTGAATAGTCATTTATCACACACTCGGGATTTGGATTTCAAACGTGCTGCGTTGGGAAACAAATTAAATCCTATACAATATGTTCCGTTTAGATCTGGGTGACCTGGTTAGTGAAAAAATATTTGCTTGGAAAATATTTTTATAGTGTTGAGTTTAATCCTTTTAATATTCAAGAAGTTTTGTTATTAAGCTTATTTTCTTGTTGCTTAATTCATATCAAATCCCTCGAATTATATTGTTTAATTTTCATAATTGTCATTATTTCTTTGTCATTCAAACTGAAGAGCATCAAAAACGTTAGATGACCCTTTGCCCTTGCTTCATCAAATACCAAACCTTATATTAATAATATATGGAGATAAATGGATTACTTTACTTTGACATTTGCATTTTAAATTTTCATTAGAATCTCTCTGAAGGGGAAAGATTAGGGTTAAAGCGACAAAGGACGCTTGTTATAAAATTTCGCTGCTGGAACTGGAAAAGTGTGGGCGACGTGGGTAATTTAAAACAGTATAAATTGTTAAAAAAAGTTACCGTGCTCAGGTACATAGAAAAATGTGATTTTTTTACAAGCGCGGTAAATGGGGATCCGCTTCCCCTGATGGTATGGTCTACGCTAACTTTAAACACCTGTAACATATCAATACCGTAGGACATTGGTACTGGGTCTCGTATTTTTAAAAGGTAATATTGATTGAGAAAGGAAGAGTAGGATTATTGCATGTCGGTTAATATACTATAGATTGTCTACGATCTTTTGGCGTCCGAATGCGTTGCTGTCATGCTGTTGTCAAAATATTAGGCATAGTTTTCTCGTTTCACATTTTACTAAACTGGACATGTTGATACTTTCAGATTACGAGTTTATATGCTTGTCGTGATCATTATAAAAACATATTCCAAACGATGCGTTAAATTTCTTGTTTTTATTTATTTTAATTGTAGTGCCAAATATTGCCGCACGCCGACAGTATTTAGATGAATTTTACAACATTAGCTGTTAGGTTACATCAGATTTCTATATGACAGTGTTGCCAACTCGACTTAACTCGACAGCTTTGAGTAAGATCCCGAATGTAAAATCGTTGCTTAAATATGGTGCCAATTACATCGAAAAAAATCTATAAGTCTAAATATAGGCTATAGGCTACTTTTTAAGCCGAAAAAATGTAGCGTTCCCGTGGGATGAGCAAAGAATTCAAATATGTATATTTGCTACTCTTTCAAACGCAGAGATATTTTGGGATAGAAATTAGCGCGAATCAAATGAGATATAAGAGAACAAGATTGCATGCCTTGAGTCATGGAACAAATTGAGACGCGACAGGACGGGACAAATAAGCAGGATAAAGGAAGGCAGTCACGTTGAGTTTAGATTTATAGCAGTTAATACGTGAAAATGTGTGTTTGATGTGGACTGGACTCAAAAAGCTTGCACTCGGGCTAAGCCAGGCCGTGCCGCTAGTAAACTATATTTGTTCCTGTAAAACAAATAGAATCCATCCACATACTAATAACGTTAATATTTCATAGCATTTAATTTCTATTTGTTTATTACTATAAAAAGTGCTTAGTCTGTGACAAATTCGTGTTAATGCATAAATAACAGCAGAGCTTTTTTGTCAACTACGTTGAGCGCAAGCAAATAACTATAAAAATAATTTGTATTCCGTAGATTACTCCCACATTGCGTTCATTAGGTTGAAAATCGCGTAAGATTGTTGAAAGAGCTGAAACAGACACATAGTTAATGTAGTTTATCTTGTCAAGCAATTATAAGCATTAAAAGGTCACGTAGATGCGCAAGCAGTGACTTTAAATCCAACTAATGCGGACAAAGATTCGGAATTTGTCTTTGTAGATAGTAGAATCACTTCTATTTATACATTTTCTTCTTATAAAATTAAAATGACTGCCTCGGTGGCGTAGTTGTACGGTATGATTGCAAAGCTGAGGTCTCGGGTTCGAATCCCGGGTCGGGCAAAGTGATATTGGATTTTTCTATTCATTATCAGCCCGAAGTCAGGAATTTGTGCTCGATATGGCGATAGGTTCGTCCCCTATTACATCGTGGGACGGAACATACAAGGCGAAATGTGGGAGTCCTGGTAGCACCTCTGCCTACCCCTTCTGGGAAAAAGGCGTGAGTTTACGTATGTATGTTTGTAGTATTAAAATACGTCTAAGTAAGTAAATGCGCCTGTTAGTCGGTCCATTACCAGAAGTGAAACATGCATACAACCCGATTCCTATCGGCTTTCCGCGCTATTTATAAAACGTGGATAATTATCGTAATTGAGCAAAATATTATGTTATTTACGGCTTCTCTTTAGTAAAAAAATATTCTTTACCATTACCAACTTCTCAGTTATAAAATCGATAATCATTTAACGGCGACAAGAAGTCGGTAATTATTAAGACAAGATAACTATAGAGATTTTCATAATAACATATTGGGAACATTCAGGTACCTTTTACGAGCTGTCCATCCACCAGGTTCTGGTAGAACCAAATTGTCGATCTACAGTACCAACTATCCAAGCAAGAAAAGGTATGATAAATATGATAAAACCACATACATCAGTAAGTGCGTGCAGGCAGACGGTGCGAAACATAGTACGGATGGCGATAGGCTGCAGAGCTCGCAAGAGTACTATGATCAGGGTGGACCTGGAGGCTCGGGACGCAGTCACTTCCCAACCACTGCAGTATATGGCTAGACGGACCTCTTCGCCCTGTTATAATAATATGTAACTGATATTTTTCTATTTATTATACAGGGTATATCAATACTGCTACCGAAACCGAAGCCAGGTGGTAGTTTTAGTGGCTTTAGACACAATGCAACTAACATTTTTTAAAAAAATACGACGATTTTTTTTTTGTGTTTGTTTTCCTATCATCGTATTTGGGTGGTAAATACATACATTTTCCTAAAAAATAATGTACACCCTTTTATTTTTAAAGACGTTATAGTACGCAAGGCTTTAATTTTTAATTTTAGGATCTACCACTAAATCTATGGATTTACCACCCAAACACAATGATATTTAAAACATTACCAAGAAAAACGTTGCGTTTTTTTTGGCAATTTTTTTTAATTGCATCGTGTCTGTAGTCACTAAACTACCACCTGGCTTCGTTTTTAGTAGCAGTTTTGATATACCTTGTATAAGAGTGTCTGATCGCACAGATAATATCACCCTCGAATATACACATAGAACAAATAAAAGACAATATCATTCATATGTAACTAAATTATTGATAAATCAAACATATTTATTTTTATTATTGCACTTTAATCTATTGTCACGAGTTTTTCTACATTGCAGAAGCATGGGTACTGGCTTAGTAATGATTTTCTCTCACAGTAAACCGACATGTAAGTAGTGTCACGTCTAGTTAGATCATTGAGATTGCTGGCTGAAGATTTCAATTTCACAACGTCACTTATAATACATTTCTGTGACTTCAATCAGAGTAGTAGGTACTATATTTTATTTTCAACATAAAAATGTGGATTGGTTTGGGATTTGGGACTATCTGCGTGATATAACTTTTTATTACCTTCTCCATAAGCAAATCGCTGTAGTAGCAAGGCGAGCTGCTAATCAACACGCCGCCGAATATAAATACCAAGAATTCTATACGTATCTCTCCTCTGTGGAATGCCTGTAACAATAATTATAGTACGATATACATAATACATACTTTCTGCATAAAAGTCGCGATAATGTTTGTTATAATTAATAATTAGTCATTACTAAATACGAATTTGTTTGTTACGCAAAAAAATAAAGTATAGAAGGTGCTTTATTTGTTCGACTGATAATGAAGAAATTTTGCTCGCATTTTGTCAGTGGTATAGGAATTGACACAGGGTACTTTACGTCAAGAACAGGTACGGTTTTCAAAAGATAGAAATCAACTTATAATGTATTTCCCGTGTGGACTATGTACCTAAATTGATGACATTGTTCCTCTTAAAAAGGTTTAAGAAAGTCCGAGGTAGCATGTGTCTCTGTGTAGTATATGGAGACTGGACTGAAAAACTCTCTCCACCCGGGCCTAGCTGGGCCCGATCGCTAATAAATACATACATCAATAATACAAATTATAACGATAGCACAATACATGTATGTGTTGCTTTATCTTGTGTCAATTGTCATGAATATTAGTTGGTAGAAGGGAAATTTCGAAATGCCTAATATTTGTTCATCACACATACATTAACTCACTGTGTAATGTATAGAATAGGTTCTTGTTTCACATCGTGCTGCAAATCCAAATATCGCTTATACCTACATACATATATACATACATAAACATCAGGTTTTTATCCCAGAAGGGGAAGGCAGAGGTGCAACCAAGTCACCCACGTTTCGTCTTTTATATTCCATCCCACGATGTGATAAGGGGCGAGCCTATCGCTTATAAAGTCATATGTTTGGAAAATAATAATCATTATCACTTTATTACATAATTTTCACAACCTTGAAGCTCCGTTAGAATTTCAAAATTTCCCTTTATTATTCTACGTGACTTACAACACAATATTTCTGTTTCAAATTATGTAGATTTAAATTACAGTCTGAAAAATTGCTTATTTCGTAAAATAAGTTATATTTTGCAATAATTTATTGGCATGAAGTAATTGCGGTAGGGACGTGTTCTGTTATCAAATCAGAATTGAAATTTCATTGGATTACAATATTTATGCTGCCGAACAAAATATTTTGATATTATTAAGGACTTCAATACAACTTATTTCGTTTAATGTTTTATGCGTTTTATAATTTGTTAAACATAGACTCTAGAAAAATCATTTGCTGTTATGTAATATTGTATAAGGAATAAAAAAATCATTTTACTGGTGGTAGATCCAGTCATTACTTCAACTTTAATGGACCGTTCTTCTTGCACTTTAATCGTAGTACCGATTACTCTTCCTTCCTTCATTTTCAAAGGCCAGACGGCAAGCCCGCATCTACGGTTCATGCGGGTATAAAACTATATAAAACACTGTTAGTTCTTTTACTATCATCCTCCGCGTTGGCTCTTTTGTTGCTACTAAGTTACAAAAAAGGTAAAGCGAGGCTTTTTTGTATACAATATGTCTGGCAAACGAGCAAACATGTCACCTAAGCAAGTGATCACTGCCACGTATGAACATCCACAACCCTCGGATAATAGATTTTTTTAGTTTGACCCCCTCCTCTCCTTTTCTCAACATAACCACGCGTGCTGGCTTGCGAAGCCACAGCTTGATGATCCAAACCATCTCGGCGCGAACTAAAAAGTTCGCAAATTCTTTTTTGTGCCGCACTGTCAAGCTGTGGAATTGTTTGCCGTCACACGTGTTCCCTCCTTCCTATAATCCTGGGTCCTTCCGCCGTAGTGTGAAGAAGCATCTCAGCAGGCCGGTATAATTGGGTCGAATGGTATGGCACCGCCGTCTGATGCCATTCGATACTCTGTCTGGACGGCATTTGCGCTTACCATCAGGTGCAGTGCAGTCAATATGCAGTACCCGTGTAAAAAAAAATTGCCGGCCCATCAAATCAAATTTTTAGTACTAATTCATAGTAATTTCAAGCCGTGTTCTACTCGACGATAAGTAGCTATATTATTATAACTGCTAAATGGTTACTGTCACATGATCTTACCTCAATTACTTCATAGCAGGCTACTGGTAGTATTATAGTGGTGGCCTTTAGAGTTAACTCGTACACTATCCGAAAACATGTTTTAGTTTTTTCCACGAAGCTGAAAATATAAGAAAAAACATTTATTCTTTTTAGGCTCTAGAAGATTTCTAGAAAATGAAAAAAAAAGGTATTTTTTACAATATTCAGTGACTATCTGTTGTGAACGTTACAGGCGCTATAGTAAAGCTGTTATCTCATATTTGATATGTCATGCCCTATTAGTACCGTAGTGAAGAAAATGGTGTTATAATTTACCTGTAAACATACTGAAGTTGTCGTACAATATCTTTCAATTTCTCCGTTACTTCTTCATCACTATACGAAATGAATAGATCCTCAACTCTTCTCTTTATCAATTCCAACTGGCCACAGCTATGCACCATGAATATCGGGCCCAGTGGAACAAAAGCAGTATACATTAACCCAGAATAGATCCCGTAATATGACGTCAGCATATACGTAGCTAAATACACGTAAATATTATCCTTATTATCTTCTACTACATCGGGATATGTCATATCATAAACGGGCACCAGTTGGAAGTCATCCACGTAGTAATTATACGCGTATATTATACAATTTTTGATTGGAAACAAAGCATACCCGAGGATGGAAATGACGAACCACTGACGGCATACACGAAGACCCTTCTTAGCGTATTCGAAGACTACTTTCTGCTCGTCAATCGACAGTTTTGCTGTCTCGCTGTAATCGTGCTTCATCATGTCAATCAAAGACATCAGTAAATCCTGATTGATTAGCATGGTGCAGTAATTGAAGGTGACCACGTAGAACACCACGCATAATGTCCCGTTCCTACAGGTCGATGAGAAATCGTTGTTCTTTAAGTCATGACGAATGATGCAGTTTAATATTAAAACGAACGTTATTGTGAATATACCGTGCATTGCGAGGAATTGCATAAACCATCTCTTGTCGCGTTTGATTGATGGATGAGATCGGTTGATCTTCATAGCTAATATCGTCGTTCTGAAAATCTTATCAAAGTTTAGATCCATGGTTCGAGCGCAGAGATTGAAGTTGAAATGAATATGTTTTCAGTTCATTTTATAGGTTATATTGTTCAATTAAGGGCAGGTGCTTTTAAATTTTAGTTATGGTATGACCCATCCACGTATAGGGCTATGTGTCCAGTGTCACAACAGTAGCTACGTTTTAGCCTAATCTCATGTCAAAGAGGTTTAAACATCGACACCGGTTGGAGAACAGAATAAACGTAGCTTAATGCCCAGTTAGTTAGTTTTTAAAATTGTATCTACTCGTACTTTCCAGAAACAGTTGAAGAAAAGCAAACTTCAAAACGTAAAATTATAAACAAAATCGTTATTCAAAATGGAAAACTAATGACTTTTCTACCGACCCCATTTAAATGTGACATAAAGAACATGCAGAAGAAAACTGTAGCTATTATTAAATAGCATATACCGAAGGCCTATGTTCAGCAGTGGACTTCCTGTGGCTGAAGAGAGAGAGAGAAATATATCGAAGAATCGAAATTCTCAACATTTTTACACTTTTAATATTTTATTCGATGAGCATGATTGTTGAAAGCATAATTATTCCTTTCATGCCGCTTCTGGTATATTCTATTTTCAAAAAATACACCAACGTGTCTCGATATTTTGCGAGGGGTCTTAAGCAATAATGACCGCTTTTAATCAGAAAAGCCAATGGCTATATTGCCTTCGCCACGGTTTCAAGTTGACATTTTATTCTACAATCCACGTATCTTCCCCTTAACAATAATTTCAGCTAATTTTTTAAAATGTTTTGTTCAGTCTCTAATTTGCCGCTGCATGTTATTCCTCATTACTTGAACTGTAAAATGAAAAGCGATGATTACAAGTCTTTGTAGTTTTGTTCACGTATTTGAATATTTAATACTTCGGTGCTTTGTTGTGGTACAAATTACGTAATTTCACTTTCAATATAGTGTGACCACTAAGATGGTTTGGATAATTCTTACATAGTCTGTTAATAAGCTTATGGCCCCATAATACCACATGTATGGATACGGGCGAAATTGGCAATTAGCCAAACAAGAGGCATTTGGGTAGGTAATTCGCACGCTCGATACTACATATTGTTCTGCCTCCCCTCTAAACTAAAGGGGAACAGGTATATAGAATAAGCGGATTTGTTCGTACATATATTTGTTCTGCCTGGCGTTGTCTCGGTTGGTGCCAGGGTCCGTCTTACAGCAAACTACAACATCCACAGTCATCGTGCTCAATTTTAAGACTATTAAATCTCATATCTTCTTTGACGACGTTAAGCTTGCGCTTTAAGAACGGCTTAAAGGCTAAGGATATGAATACAAAAATCATACTGCATAAATTTTTAAGTGATGGTGTATTCTTTTCTATCGAGGCGGATTTTAGCGGATCCACGCTTCTTCAAATAATGTGCGCGCATTGCAATGCTTTTAGACTCAGTCATTATTTTCATTTAATGTATATAAACCTTTTGTTTTTATTTTTTTTACAAAAATGCCATAAATAAATCCTGTTACATGTAGACAAGCGAAACATGCTTACTAGTATTAATGTCTCTGTTGATTTTGAGGTAAAATACGACGTTCAGCTTTTTGAATCCGTGTTTTCTGATATAATAGCTTAGTTCTTAGATTTCAGTAATTAATTCCATACATGATAATTATATACTGGCTCGGTAGCGTAATTATACTACGGTATGGTTACAAAGCTGAAGTCTCGGGTTCGAATCTCGGGTCGGGCAAAGTGATATCGGTTTTTCAATTCCGTAATCCGTACCCGATATGGCGATAACCTCACCCACTATCACATCATGAGGACGGAACACATAAGGCGAAACGTGGGTGTCCTGGTTGCACCTCTGCCCACCCCTTCTGAAAAAAAGGCGTGATGTTTATGTATATATAATTAATATTTGTTGTCTATACAAACCACAATTTATTTTTACTTCGTCCTAAGAGTAATACTGTGGAAAACAGCGCATAAACATATTTCAGAATGACTGGAGCTCATCAGAAACATGAGTTGGGACTTGAAGGACGTTCTCAAAATAAGTTTTCGTGATAACCAATGTTTATGGGTGACAGAATATTCTCGCCTCGCCGGATTCAATAATCTTTCAATCGAACGTTTCGCCCACTGGGATTACACTCGCAGTCTCAACTCCAAGCCGCCCTTATAAATACAATAAATAGAAGAATACTAAAGCGTGTCTGAGGTATAACACAAAATCAAAATGAAGAAAACGAATCTTATATATTTTATTAGTTTAGTACGATTGATAGGACGAATAATCCTACCATTACCCTCTGTAATCTATTCCATTCTTTATTCTCGAAGCTTGATCAAAATCCTTTCGTTTCTATGTTCAAGTTGCCTGTCTCATGGCCGCACTAAGAGACATTAAATGTTATTTGAATAGTTCCAAATTATTCAACTGTTCTGTGGTTCCAAGTCTATAGGCCAGGAACACTGATTGATATTTTGTTCCCAAAATGTGCTTGCTTGGATTTGGTTCCAAAATTTTTACTAAGATCATAATTAGGTACTAATAAGCACTATTACTAAGTATTAATGGTACAATATTTGGTAAAAGAAAATGATTTTTCCACCTCTGAATATAAGTAACATTGATCATTGCGTATGGAATTTATCCTGTGTGGATCAAACTTCTATGTCTTCTAAAATACAGTCCTGCTGCAGCAAGCTGGCTGGAAAACCTGGACATAGTATCATTGCTATAACATTTCATACAGACAAAAAGATAAAACAATAAACTAAGAGCACACTCTCTTTGATATTCGACGAGAAAGAATTTTCATGTTCGCTGCGAACTCTAAATTGCACCACTTTACACATGTCGTTTGACATGCAAACAACGTTTAGCATTTGCTTTAATGATGCCTTTTAAACAGAGAAATATATTAAATCTAATTTCCTTATTCTAATGTAATTTTCGTCTTTATTTTTTTACGGGAGTATGTTACAATTATAGTTTAAAATGAAACAAGATATACTCGTATAAGCTAGACTTGCTGACAGCTGAAATATTAAATAGATTCACTAATGACACTGTTAAATGTTCAAATGTAATAGATAATCTAGAACAACAAAGGTTCTAAAAAGGCATAGGATAGAGGAAGTAAGAACTACAGGAAGTATGAAAATATCCCTGACCTTTTGAAACAATATTTTATATTATGCTTTTACACTTTTATATCCTATAAGATATTAATATTACATCATTTAAATAAAGAGTGCATCGTGTTTTAATCACAAAAAAACATACATACATAAACTCACGCCTTTTTCCTTGAAGGGATAGGTAAATGAGCGCATTTTCCTATCCCTGGTAGCGACCAGACACCGATGTTTCACATTATGTCTTTTCTCCCACTATGTGATGGGGAGCGAGCCTATTACCATATCGGGCACAAATTCCTGACTCCGGACTGATAGTGAACAGAAAAATCTGACATCACTTTGCCCGACCAGGGATTCGAAACCGAGACCTCAGCGTTGTAATCATAGAAAATACAATACATAGGAAATGGTTGTAATCGTACCGTAGTACAACCGCGCCACCGAGGCATTCACAAAAAAAAAACATTTTACAGAATTGTTTTTAGTGTTTATACAAGCAATATATTTAAAAGCCAAAAACGTGATAATTAAAGTTTGCAACTACGTTTCTCATTAATACCTAGACCTGGCTTTAATTATTCGCGTTATTTATTTAATTACTTGGCTAAACTCATTTACCGTTGCTTAGTTGTTTACTTATTATTAAGCCACCTAAGCGTTGGCTTTTATTATAATACTATCTGACAACCGCGCCTTTGTTTAATCCGCTTGCTATATTTGCAATAGGCTTACAACTTCTTTTCGGTATATAGAAATATCATCGACTGTTATAATTATTATAAAAAATACGGTAATTGCTAAAGAATCGATATCGATACGAAAAATACATACATATACATAAACATCACGCCTTTATCCCAGAAGGGGTAGGCAGAGGTGTAACCAGGACACCCACGTTTCCCCTTGTGTATTCGTTCCCATGATGTAATAGGGGGCGAGCCTATCGTCATATTGAATACAAATTCCTCACTCGATACGAAAATCTATATAAGGAAAATTAAAAAAGATTATAATACCCCACATTAAGATCCATTAAGTCTTGTGTCGTGGGTATCAGTATCAGATACTACGAGAGACTTTTTGGTCTCACAAATACCCAGACCCGAGACAAATACTTGTGGGCCTCACAATCATTTGTCTTGGTGCGGGGATCGAACCCGCGGCCTCGCGTTTCACTGCCGGCGTCCTACCAACTGCGCCACGGAGGCTGTCAAATAAAAATATAAAATATCATTGTGTTTGGGTGGTAAATCCATACCTTTTGTTAAAAATATAACTTAAAGCCTTGCGTACTATAGAGTCTTTGAAAATAAAAGGATGAACATTATTTTTTTTTGTATTTATTTACCCAGAAATACGATGATAGGATTTTTTTTTAGATGCATTGTGTCGAAAGTCACTAAAACTAGCACCTCGCTTCCTTTTTGCTAGCAGTCTTGATATACCCTGTATGTAAAAACAACTGCGTATCCCAATTATCAACCTTCAATTTGCGAAATACAACAGAATGCAGATGGCTACACAAAGGGTTTTAGATAGTGTCCAATGTAGTGTAAAATGAAGGGTTTAAAGCCTATAGAAACCTGTTCGGTAATGGTGGGCACGAGGCAACCGTCGTGTCCACGTGATCACTAAACAAGTTGAACAAAGACTTCTAATTGGCCAACTTTCGCCGGATACAATTGGAAAACAGGTTGGCTTTGAAAGCCGTTCGATGTTCAAATGAGCGCTTTGGAATGACTTTTGTAATGTTTGTTTATTTTGGAAACGTGATGTTGATTTTGCTGGTTTTTGAAAGTCTTGTTTATATTTTAATTGACTTATATTTAGATTGTTTTGATTACGTGTGTTGTGATTTAAGCTGGTGTAAGAAATAAAATATTTTGCTTACAATATTTTTCTTACAATAATTACTAAAGTTGTTGCATCGAAACGTGGCCTCTCACTATGGGCCTCATACGCTATACGAGTATAACTTTTATATTTCCTTGAAATATTCCTATAATGAAAAAAAAGATTCAAAGTAAATTATTATATTTTTGTCCTGTAACATCTAAATTAAGTAACTGTAAAGTATTTCTCACTGAAAACCCTTCGCTCTCTAAACGTCTAATCATTCTTAATTGTTTAATTTATATTTCCTTATTAATCTTAGTCTGGCGAGTGACAGAAATAATATTGCGTTGAATGGAACGTAATTAACAGGGGGCGTTAGAACAACTATTTTCGGACCACCTTTGAGCAGCGTTAATGCGATTTCTTTGTTCTAGATTTTCTAAGAATATTTCCTTTGTGACGTAACTAATTAATTGTCTTGGTGTTGCACAGACAGAGTTGTATTCGAAAAAAGTGTTGATTGTATATAGATATATACATAGACTATGGCATGCTGTAAACCGATGAACATGGTACAACTATTGTATTCCGTGAAATAAAAAGAAAACATTGGAGAAAAAAGAGAAGTGCCAGAAACTACTTCAGCAAAACTGGACTTCTTTTTTTATTTATTTTTAACTTTTAATTTTAATAATAAATCATTCATAAAATTTTATTCTTAGATAAAAATCTAACGCTTCGATGCGCACGCAAAGATCTATAATATAAATATTACAAAATGTCAATTATCGGTAGTGAGTTATCTCAAGCATAGTTTACTTACCATGGTGTTATGTAACAATATTAACGCGTTAATAAACTCGTTAGCACCGTGTATAGTGTTACACCGCTAGGGCATCCGGTTTTCCATTACTCAGGAACATTTCCCGGTAATGACGTTCAAGCGGTGGACTGTTGGTTACGAACAGACTAAGGTATGCCGACATGTTACTTCGTGGGTTCGAATAGGGCCCACCTCTTTTTTTTCTGATTTAAAACGGTATTTTGACTGCCTCGGTGGCGTAGTGGTACTACGGTATGATTGCAAAGCTGAGGTCTCGGGTTCGAATCCCGGGTCGGGCAAAGTGATATTGGATTTTTCTATTCATTATCAGCCCGGAGTCAGGAATTTGTGCCCGATATGGCGATAGGCTCGCCCCCTATCACATCGTGGGACGGAATATACAAGGCGAAACGTGGGTGTTCTGGTAGCACCTCTGCCTACCCCTTCTGGGAAAAAAGCGTGTGTTTATGTATTTAAAACGGTATTATTAGGCAACTGCCATGTTCTTTAACGATGAATGAAAAAAAGTTGAGGAAAGTTGCATACCATGGAAATATAAAAGAATCCCTGTGGTATATCGAGTCGGCAACCCGCATTAGACCAGCGTGGTGGACTAAAATTTAATTTTTGGTGGTGGTAATATATGCTTGCTTTGAAATCGGGATTTTATGGGTTACTTACTTGGCAACTCTCTCTCTCTGTTTTCAGCCACGGGAAGTCCACTGCTAAATATAGGCCTCTCTCACATAAACCTGATGGAAGCGGCCTGCATCCAGCAACTCGCTGCGACTTTAATCAGGTCGTGCGTCTACCTTGGCAATACTACTTTACAGTAATTTTAGCAATATTGAGATTGAACCACTCGCAAGTTTGTTACGTGAATTAACCTTGGCCCACTTTTATATGGTTTGTAAACAAAGTTGTTTCAGTGATTACGACAATAGTTTGTTACTTCGTTTTATGAATTCTACCAATTTAGAATTCCGATGTTATTAAAAAAACTTATAAGAAAATATATACCTACTCGTATAATAGCTTTTTTTAGTTTAATTTACAGAAATTATCTTGGTTAATTCGCCCCCCATCTAATAATTATTTGATAACAACGCAGTGATCATTAATTAATTGACAATTAATTAACGCATTAAGATTGGTCAATTCGTTTAAGAGCTAAGCTTTTTATGTGCGGAGGATTCGACAGCATAAAAGATAATTTTTTTTTAATTATTTATTTTATGTTTAAAATCAACTCTTATCCTAGAGATTACTTTTATCTGGGTGTTATGTACATAAAAAGTAACTATTTCGTTTTTTTTATCATAATTTACATCTAAAGTCACCAGACAAATTTCAATCTAGTTGTGATATTCTAATCGTTCAGTTAACAGAATTAATAATTAAGAATTTTAAGACCGGGAGTTAATTCTGTGTAACGTACGAAAATTTAATAAATAATGGATAAATTACATTGTAACACTATAATGAAAAAACAATATATCACGTGTATATTATTAAAACGAATAATAATACAACGATTGTGTAATCATAATTCCTCTATTCTTTTCCAACATAATGTACATTTATAGCAGGGCTCTCTACACATACAACTTGTATAACAAAACTGTGTAAAACGTTACAATTTGAATAATCGTGGCGTGATAATATTCCGACTCGGCCAACCTTCACATCAGCCGTTGACGACACCGTTCTGTATTCAAATTCTTATTCTATTCTTCTTAATATAACTGCCAGCAACATCGTCATGCTAAAATAATTTGCTTTACTCATCGCTTATAAAAATCACCCGTTACAATATGGTATTTAATTAATATAAGGCAACATAAGAGCAAAGGGAGTGAACTACAAATAGACAATAAAAATAAAAATCCTTTTAAAATCACTCACCGTAAGATAGTCGATTAATCGAACGCTCATCACTCGGACGATTGCACACGATTGTAAACTCAACAATCGATTAGAAGATCACCTACTTTTATGATACATAAAAATTCTAGCTCTTTTACAGCAAAGAACCCGTTTAATATTTTATAGCATATCACGTTATTAAAGTACGTGAGAATGAAAATATTTCGCTATAAAACTGATATATCGAGATAAATATTGGACATGCACGAATAACCATTGCTTTTAAATTAGGTTTAAGGTATAATGTAGGCAATATTAGATACAAATTGTATCATATAATATGGTTATACCAAATCTGTATCTGTATCAGCACATATACGTTCCACTGCAGGACACGGACCTCCTATACAATCGAGAGTATAAGGCCATTAGCCAATAGCCAAGTTAGGCCATTTAGTCCACCACGCTGTCCTAGTCCGGGTTGACGGACTTTACAGACCGTAGACATTCTTTAAAATCGTTTTAAAACCTGCATACCGTATATGCAGGTTTCTTCACAATGTTTTCCTTCACCGTTATAGTGCGTGGTGATTGACTATCAATACACGCATAACTCCGAAAAGTCAGTGGTTTGTCCTAGGATTTGAACTCGCAACCACCATAAACATGTTGGTAGTCGCATTTGGTCTGCCACCAACAGGCCTCGCACTACAATGGCTATACCAAATGCCGATCAATAAAATCTACCATTTGTAGACACCAGACAGTAATTACAAGCGTGTGATAGACACGTAATTGTAATTACGTGCTGCAAACGCCTGTTGTCAGACGACCGTAATTAAATACTTTCACCTCTGTGACGATTCGGACGAATGTCACGTAGGTCACGGGTTCAACTTGTAAATCGTAAAAAATATGCATTTATTTAGTCTAGATTTTAGTAGAAATATCAGTGTATCTTTTTTAATGTTGTCTGCGTAATGACCTTATCACATTTAAATAGTTTGTTTAAATGTTAGGCGATACAGAAATCAAATATATTTTTTAATAAATATATATTGGGTATAAGTAATAATTTGTAATATTTTATAAAAAGCTTTATGTTGATTTGTTTATTTTGCCATTAATAAACGACTATATTCCTCTGTTCTGTGAATTAATGCTTGTTTACCTAGGAGAAAATTGTACCTATATTTGTCAATGAGTTTAAGTTTCGTGATTTGTTGGTAGTGTTTAGCAAATACATAATGCGTTGCTAAAAGGAAATTAATGAATAATTTACCAGTTTACAAAACCAGATATTACAAATAACTTATATCACAAACAGTTTCACCCAATACAAATGTTTGCGCAAATGTTAGTCCGAACATAATCAAGTCGGCTGCGGTTGATTTCTCAGCTACTTAAGCCCTCAATATCTCACTCGTCCGTAAGAATTTCCGTACTGAATATTCTTAACAAATTTCACAAAATCGTCCTTTAAATAAGGCGCTGTGTACATATTGAGTATTGCGATCGGAGTCTCAATTCACGAAGGCCAGTATCGAGGTCGGGCGTGGACTTGAATACAAAATATTTAATTTAAATCGAACTGGTTTTACGTATTTATTATTTTATGTACAGTTCTGCATGAAGCAGGAAACGAGTAAATTGCTAGCCTGATTGGAAGCGAGCGACGTCTGTGAATGACAATGATTTCTCTTCCGACTTTTTCAGAATGTTAGATGCTTTGTGGGTTAGTGAGAAATTTGCATCGAATACGCTAGAAACCTCAAAGAAGGATATATACAGTGGGAAAAGGTATACTTCGAATAGTTAGATAGATAATGATGATAGTTAATGATTTCATAAAAATGTAGAAGAAAGTGTAAGTGACGAACAAAAAGAAAGTGTAAGTAAGTAAGACGAACTTTTTGGGAGATTTGCTTTAGCTCTTGAATGGGTTTGTGATAATAGGACACACCCCATAATACTTTACAACATACATGTTTTAAAGTATTTGTACTTGGAATGATTAGTTTTGCAAATGCCAGCAACTTGGACCAAGGCTTAAGTGCAGTGATTCGTCCTACAATCTTACTCAACGAGTTCTTTAGAATAGAATCATTATAAAAAAATATTGAAGCGTGCACTGAAGTCCGTTCACATCGCATGAGATTATTAGGAATTCGAAAGCCATATTATAATAATTAATTCGGATTTGTTTTTATAGCCACTTTAATATGAAAATAATGAATTGTAAATGTGCCTAGTTAATTGTCGACCCTTTAAGATAGCGCATTGCGGAAAAACAGTCTAATTTATTCTGTCACGGGAGTGTCAGAGGACTAATTTGTCGGGCCCGCCGACCCGTCTTGGTGTGTATATTGTCCCTTAATTTACAAGCTTTGCTAAGCTTTAGTGTGTATTTATAGTTAATTATCCCACCCTTTAAGGGTGAAGTGAAACTGAGTAAATCTTCGTATTAGAGACTTCTTGATTGAAAAGTTTTTTTAAAAATAACACGCATCGAATTAGTACCTGTAATTTTAAATTCTAAATGGCGTCAATCTACTTTATAATTATTTTTTTTTGTATTTTTTTTATAAAATTTAAAAAAGAATGACTATGAAGCTATGCAATTGACACATATGGCTCTGATGAATGAGAGATCCATTAGAATTTAAAATCTGTAAAAAAATCGAGTCTCTTTATTCAGTTCTACGTTCAGTAGTAGCCTGTCTCTTGATAAAGATATTACGATAAAAGTCTTTTACTTATTAAATATTTATTCTCGCACAATATTAAAGTTAATAGTCTTAGATAAAATAATAGTTTTTATTCTCGAAAAAAACGTCAACCCCATTTACGATTGAAAAGCAACTATTAAATAATGGGATGTTAATGGAGACTGTCAAATCAATTACCGTGGATGACTGCGTTATTGCATTCAACAATATTAATGCGGCGTGTTTAACTAGACATTCAATGCACAAGGTCAAATAGCTCTCAACTGGTAGTTGAGGTTATGACGACGTTAAGAATCAATTGAGGTATAGGTTTAGTTAGAACATTATAGATTTGGTAATTTTGTGTACTATTGAATTTTAACAAAAAATAATATTCGACCAGTTTAAAACGCTGTGATATTTAAATATCTACTGATGTACCTTTAAAGCAAAGGAAATATAAATATACAATTAATCACATTTTTATTTTAAGTATTTTTTAATGGAAAAAAATATAAATTGAAACGTAACTTCACCATTCATTTCTTTATTGTCTATTTTTCTAATTATTTTTGTTGGACTCCACATTACATAATAATGTTACAAGTTACTTAGCGTACCTATGCCTGCAAAATTATTTACTTTAGATGAACAGCGTAATAAACTTCTCAGCCTGTTTCTCCAAACGTGACTAAACAATATTTACCAACTAATAATATTTGGTATTTGAGTTATCGTAGGATTATATAATATTAAATTATCTCCAGCCTAAGATACCCGACATCAGACATGCCTCAGAATTAAGTAAACATTACCATAATTATAGGTTAGCTGTTTCAAATTACAATTTAGTATCAACATATTATAACAATATACATATTACTCTATTTATATTATTGTAATTAGTATGCTAATTAATTATAATTTTACTATCTGCTAAAGGCGGCTCGTCTAGCTGCAATGATTTGTTTGCAATGGTAAATATTTTACTCTTTCGAAACACAATTCAACAACATCGATCGTCTTCGCCATATTATTCCAAAGGAAGTCGACTGTTGATTGTGGACGATCGGCTTCCCCTAATGATTTCTACAGCGACCTCTTGGAAGTAGTTTTCATACAGCATCTAACACACAAAACATTGAATACATAAGACATTTGTAAGAGACAAAGAGTGGGAGAGAAAAATTAAAACTTATAACTGAACGATAATTTCACTGACTTGACAAAACCCAATAATTGAAGCTGCAACTTCACGACCAGTCAAACCTATATTACGTATCGATATCCAACAAACTTTAATCGATACCGATTACTATATGACTATCGATTCACGTGTTCCTAAGTATAAGCCAGCCACTTGAACCCAAGGGGATCGTAGCGGAACCTTTAAGCGCTCTATTGTCCAAACGAGGGGAACCCTTCTACGTAAATTGTGGACTCAGAGGATTGAGGTTACCGTCGACTGCTCTCTGCTTTGTTTGAGCCAAGTCTTGTTGTTTGAGATAGGACCATTTGAAATTAATTTTGCATTTCTTTGTATACTTATAATACTCGTAGTATTCTTCTATTGATGAAACTTATTTTTTGTAGTTTACATACATAGATAAGTGGTTCAGACTATGATAGTCATGTTGTCTATTCTTATTTATTGGCATGTGGTGTATGCCTTTCAATAATTGTTGCTCATAAGTATAATTGATAAATCACCATACGATAGTGATATAAGAATTAGAGTAAGCAATTGTTGGTAAATCTGTTAAATAAAATAAAAATAAAAAAAATCATGGCTATGGTCTCAGTTATGTGATGTGCATCATAATTGTTACATGCACATTGTACATGACTTTGGTGATGTGTAGAAGACTCTATGAAAACTTGCTGTTTAATTTAAATTTCATATTATTTACTGGTCTGCTTTTTTCTAGAGTATTTAAATGTACAAACTTCACTTACAGGCCATTAAAATGATTATTTTTAAGAACGTAAAAGGCACAAACTGTGCCGGGAATAGTATCGGGTTGTATAACACTAGTTAGAAAATAAGAAAGAATAATTGTAGCATAGCTTCCTAAGATATGAACGCTAATATAAGTTAGGAAGAAGGGAATTTATGGATTATAGCAGTGTCCATGACTGGGATCAGAATGGCTATTAAGAGACAATGCCAAGAACACTCTAGAGATTAAGACTATGAATTTAGTGTAACAACATGAACACGCTAATGTAATAAAGTCTGTAATAGATTCTGATACTTTGTTGTCTTGGCGAGACTTTGACAATTTCTAGAATCATATAAAACAGTGATTGTTAGTGTTATTGATTGTATATATATATGTATGTTTATCCTGATTAAAGAACTTGCTTTGGGTGAACTTCCAAAGAGCGGAAAGGTTAAAGTTGTCGACTTTTAATTTTCAAATTTTCAAAATGTGATTAATGTTTTCAAAAATCAAATTCAAAATGTAATTTGCGCTAATTGATTTAATTATCCGCACAACATTTTTTCGTCTATGTATTACTCCTCTTTTTATTTCGTGTTTTTGTATTAATTGATTTTAATTGAAATTATTTAAAAATACACCTGCTTCTAACTAATATACTTTTGGTTGCTATTAAATTCAATTACATTTATCAGAAATTATATAATTTATATGTAATTCTGCACTAAAACACATGATACTAGTTTTAGAAGTAAAAATAGTCCTAAAAGCAGGAATTTCCTGAACTCCTATTGAGAGAATAATGGGGTGAAGTTATAGTGGTATGTCCGTGTACTCGATCGTCGAGAAGTCTCATTGTCGATTGCACCTAAGTGCTACTTAAACTAACATGTGGGGAATGTGGGATTGTATGGCGCTATTTTATCATGAACGACTTGGTATACGTAATTTATTTAAATGATTGTATCGTAATGAACGAGAAATAATTCAATGTGATATGATAAACGTGTTCCACTCCTCATTAAGAGAAAAGTGTTCGACTAATTTATTAGTGTCTCTGTGTTAAGAGACTGGAAAGACCCTCATGTAGATTCTTATAATCGCGCTCATTTTGTACTTTAGACTTGGGACAAGTATCCAATATTTAGCAAAAAATGTTCACCATCATAAAATTATCTCTTGTATTAATATGTAAGTACTAGCGGCCCGGCGCAGCTTCGCCTGGGTGCTAAGATGTTTAGACCCCATCCACACCAGAAATATCTTATTCCCGTTCAAACTTTTGTACTCCTGAACTCAACCTAAGTACCTACTATCCCTTTTCCTATCGTATCCCATCCCATCTCATCTGGCTCCTTTTCTTTCTGTTACATCCCGTCCCATTATTTCCCATCGAATGCAATCCGGATCCGACCGGTTTCATCGCGTTCGTCCCACTTTATCCCATTTCATCCCTTAATGCCTAAATAGGCAATTTGTAATTTTTTTGTAATTGCTTTTATTTTGTAGATAGGCCTTATATAAACACGAAAATACGACGAATATCATTTAAAAAATACGCAAACACAAATACTTTGCAAAATTCCTGCTAAAACTTTCCGCTCAGCCAAAATTCTGACTACGAAATTGATTTTTTAAAGTATAATGAACTACTTATTTTAAATTTAATTACTTTTATAGCGTCAACAACACGTGGTAATTATACTGTTAAAATGTAGCTTATATGACACGTTCGTAGATTTACCATAGCAGCGCCATCTATTGATTACTTACTCAACCCAGTCGAAAGGTATCGACATCTGTTAGAATCATTTGGAGTTAACAGATGATTGTGACTGTCAAATAATAACAGACAAATAATTAGCAATAAATTAAAATTGCGACTATAATTTGAGATTTAAACTATCCTATCTCCCAAGTTGGATCGAACTGCACATGGTGTGCAAATTTTATTATAATCGGTTAAGTAGTTTAGGAGTCCATTGAGGACAAACATTGTGACACGAGATTTATATATATTAAGATTAAGTAATATGCAAAATGAAATACACGAAACGCCCCAAATAATAATAAAGAAATTTAAAATCAAATCCTCTATATACATTTAATAAAGTATCCTTCACACTCGGAGATACAATGACCCCAGCTTAGCTAAAGACTGATAAAACCACAGCCATTTTTACGCTGAAATGTTTGCCACATCTCCCCAAATCACCCCATGGGACATTATACGTACATTCCTTAGTCGGGGATACTTAGGCGGTCAGCGAACCTTACTCGCTACATCGCTTCAGTAATGGACATGTATGTGAAAATCTTTGGCGAAATTCATTCAATATTGATAGTTTATTAGCAATTTACCGTCTCTGTGGCGCTGTTGTGTGTGAAACGAGGGGCTGCGGGTTCGATCCCCGCACCGAGACAAATATTTGTGATTCACAGGTATTTGATTCGGGTCTAGGTGTTTGTGAGACAGAACTTTCTGATATCCACGAAACATGACTCGATTTAAGTGGTCAAGGACTATGTATGTGACTGTTTATTTAATGAATGGAAGTTTGGTGAAAAGGATTATGTTTACAGGTTAAATGTTTATTAAAATATTGCAATTTGTCGTAACTTGAGTGAAACTTAAGTGATATTAAACAAGAATTAGCAATTAGGATTAATGGAAGTTACAGCGTTTTGTTGGATGAAGGCTTATGTTTTGGCGACAGCCTACTCGGATTTTGATTTAAATATTATCATAATGCATTATAGATGGAGAAGGGATTTGCAGCTCATAACACGCAACGAGTATTAAACAACTAAATACCATTAGTAGGATTTTTTTTGCATAGGTCCGACAAACGAGCAAACTGGTCACCTGATGGTAAGTGATCACTGCCGCCCATGACCATCCACAATGCCTAGATGTGTTGCCGGCCCTTAAAATCAGGAGGAGCGAGAAGGAAAATGGATGGGAAGAAGAAATGGCTATTGGGCATCCGTCAATCTCACTCACCGAACGAAACGCAACAGCGAAGCTGTCGCTTCACGTCTATATCTTGTGACACTGGTACCACCTCGGACGAGCCTGCTCATTCATGCTAAGTCATGGCTGAGAATAGTGTGGCTATCACATATTTTACTTTTTTATATCTACATAGCAATGACTTCTTTGACACTGATGTTGGGAATAGCATCCAGATAAAAAGCATGTAGTTTCGATAGACGATAATGTCTATTTGACATAATTTTGCCTTTCCTTTGTATTGCTTGTTTAAGTTTCCGTTTTATGGAAATATAAAAAAACATGTTTAGCATATCATCTGTCTGCACACTACGGTTTTAAATAAAGCAAAATAACCGTGTTTTCATTGCCTAGGGGAAAAAAAACTTTTAGTTACGTGTCAAACTTTATGTCCCGTCAGCAGACTGCAGGCGAATATCAACGCTACATATTTTTACTTCACCGCATTGTGTCTCTTTACTAGTACGTAAACTTGTTAAATGTGGAAATTATTATTATTTTTTATGGCGATGAATGGCGAAACGAGCATGCCATTCGCCTGATGGCAAGCGATGTGACCGCTCGTGGACAGTAGCAAAGCCAAACAAAACCATGAATTACAAAGTAATGTTGTGACATCCAATTTAATACTTTAAAATTATTTTGATTGACTCGCAACGATCGTGTTGTAAAACATTGTTAGTCAGTATGGGCTTTTCACCATCACGAACAATGATAGTCGGGGCCAACAAATATCCTACATGAGATTTTGGCTCCTCAGGAATCTCACTTACCAACAGAAATGCAACACAAAACTGTTTCTTCACGTCAATTTCTACCAGACAGTACTACCACCTCGATCGAACTAATATTTGCCTTATCATTAACAAAGTTAAAAAGTGGTAGAGCCACGCTGTTGTCAGTCACGTTTCACATGAATTTATTCTTAATTTTTACACTGCTCTCTCTTTCTCCTTCCCTTATATCCTTCCAAAGGTTGTCTGGCAGAGATCGCTTAGAGCGATAAGACCGCCTTTTGTACTTTTGTGTTATCTTGTTTTTTGTTTATTTGGTTTACAAAACTGGATATACGCAAAAAGCAACATCAAATGAAATAGTGTTTCTAAAAATAACAAAAGTGTGTCCATTCTACTCGATGTGAGCAGGACTTGAAGATCTTATCTCTTTATGTTCTTTTGTTATACTCGTATTAGTGTACAATAAAGGTTAATAAAGAAATAAAACTAAATAAAAAGGACAGGCGACGTGAAGTAACGCTCTGCTGTCTCATTCCGTTCGGTGAGCGAGATTGTCTGATGCCCAATACCAAGAGGTATGCGGTAGCGGGAAGGAAAAAAGATGGGAAGAGGATCTTTCCTCTTCCTCTCGATTTGATAGGCCGACAACACAGTTATGACTCAAACGTTGTGGATATTCTTGGGCGGCAGTAATCACGTACCATCATGTGACAGGTGACCTATTTGCTCGTTTGTCGGACCCATTGTATAAAAAGAACCTACAGGAAGGCTGATCCGAAAGGAAACATGTGAACTCACTTACATAGAGTTTTTGGGGACAAGTCAGTTTGAATCAAGATAGATTACGCGTCGAAATAGCGAGGGCTTTGTATCGCAGAGGCTGACCTTTATCAAGTCTCGTAGGTAATAGTGTGTGAACCGATCACGTTCGATGTGTTCCTTGGAATATGTAAAATAAAGGCAGATTTTTGTAGTAAGGTGTTTCTACGGGTAGTCTCTCACATGTGAGAGGCCGCCTGGGTAGATACCACCGTAATGTCTATCCGCCATACAGCAGTGTAAATGTACTGTTGTGTTCCGGTTAGAAGGACATTGTTGCCAGAGTAACTACTGGACATAATGAGACTTAACATCTTATGTATCAGAATGGCGAGCGCAGTGGAATGCCAAAAATTGCTTTGTAATTCATAGTGTTGTTTTGTTTTGCTACTGTCCATGAGCGGTCGTATCGCTTACCACCAGGCGAATGGCATGCTCGTCTCGCCATTTATTGCAATAAAAAAATACAGGCATGATTCTAGTAAGAAGTGGCTGTAATGCATCCGATCATACATGCGGAGTAATCCAGGCAGAATATATATTGTGTGTGGACAAAGTTATGCCGGCCTGGTCGCAACTGACTATGCCACGATGCATATTGCGCGTCACCATGGCAACACATGCGACTGTTGCGATTCGATTAGCTACTAGATAAATCTTTCAGGAGAAAGCTCTATGTTCTTTGTGAAGTATGTCTAGACACTTGAGACTATAACCATAATAAAAATTTTGATGAAATAACTGACTAAAGGTTTCTGGTTAAACTAGTGAACCGTACGGTGTTAAAACCAAAGATAATGATTAAAACCGCATAAATGAATTTAACGAATAATTTAGTAGTAAATTTCAATCTCCAGACGCGTATCTAAGTTCATTGAAAATCTTTACGACGCGGCTACAAGCCTTTTAAGCCGAACCAGCTTACAGCCTAACCGCGTGTTTTTAATATTTTATGTGGCTGAACCTGAAACTCGTTTCGCGTAATAACCGTGAAAAAAGTACGCCCGAAATAGCGAAGTTACGTAATTTTTGCGCCGATCCTTTTTGACCTTGGAACGTTTCGCGGCCAACGTATAACGAGATAGCTGTCTGAACAAGGAAATGATTGAAGTCAAGAAAAAATACCGTTTATGTGATTGACAAGGCGATTTCACTAGACCTTATAATACGGGAAAACTCATTAGCTACTTCGCGTTTTTTTAAATTGGCCATAGTGTAAGATAAGATGACACGAGCAGGCGGGTTACTCTATGAACCGAAACGAAACTCGAATGTTCGGACGTTCGACGACTGCAGCACGTTTTTAATTATCCACTTCTAAAAATCAACACTATTCTCTATGTTACTTATCATTCACTCCGAACAAGTCTATAGTTAGGACGTACGATAGAGGATTCTAACATTTCGTGGGGTAGCGAAGTTTCCAGTTTCGTTTCAGATCATAGAGTAACTCCTCAGGTCTCCCACCTGCTATACGTCACACCAGTCCATTAACAGAAGTAACACCACATAAAATTGTTACTAAGCGCTGCATACTACTGCATTGCGCTCGTCTCCCCGAGACGTTAGGTGTTAAGTCTCTTAATGTCTTTAAAACGGGAGGTAAGAGTGCTTGGCGGCAGTAACAAAGCTTTAGTACCTACCCAGACGACGTCTTGCAGACGACGGACCTTGAAAATAAATTAGCTTACATAGTTTATTACTTTATCATATTATATACCTTGCATAACTGAAAAAAAAATCAACAATATATTTTCAAATTAGGAATGTATTTCTATTTTTATTTCCGTTATTATGATCCACAAATATGTTGATTTTAAATAAAATAAATTCCAATTTATTATAAATACATTTACAACACAATAACACTAAAATAAATTATAAAGATCAATTGGTTTTGTAAATGGAACATTCCAATTTGTTTGTGGTTTAGTTTAATGCCCGCCGCTCGGTTTATTTGGGGAAACGAATTTTACTAAGCATTCAAATTTCACATTCTATTTGTGGAATAATTTGGGAACAAAGTTATTGTTTTCATTGGATTGGTTCAAGGATTTATAGTTCTTAATTAAAATTGAATTACAATTGGTGTGTTGGTGAATATGCTTAAATAAATGGTGGTTGGGATAATGTTTGTGAAGGCAATTGTTAATTAATTATGACCTTACTAAGAAAATAAAACATAAAATACATTTATTCGTTGTATAAATGTATTAAACAAATACAATAAAAGAAATCACACACACTCAAGGCTGTATCGTGAAATTTGATAGTTAAGAACGTTCGATCGCAATCGCACACACGAAACAAATATATCCAAATTTAAAAAAATACAAAAATGACTTGTAGTATAAAGACAATGTGCTAAGGAAGCTTGTTTAGTTTCAATGCTATGAATCCATACATCAACCATAATATCAGGCAGTATCCACTTGTGTATGTTGTGTGAAAAATCTGTTTATTTTTTTTACATACATACATAAACATTACGCCTTTATCCCAGAAGGGGTAGGTAGAAGTGCTACCAGGACACTCACCTTTGGCTTTGTGTGTTCCGTCCTCATGATGTGATAGGGTGCGAGCCAATCACCGTATCGGGCACAAATTATATTAATTAGCCGTAGCGTGAAGAGGCACCTCAGCGGGCCAGCATGGTTGTATCGAATGGTATGAGACCGCCGGCTGATGCCATTTGATAGTCTGGATGGCATTAGCACTTACCATCAGGTGCAATGCGGTCACCGTACCGTGCCAGAAAAAAAATTGCTCTTGATGAAATACCTAAGTTAATCTGGTGCCTGGTCCACCCTTTGTAAAGTACTTAAACTTATGTAGATGTTTTAAACATTTCAAGTATTCTGCGGTTCCTTCGGGTTCCAGTTAGAATTTCAAAACTTATAATTTATTTTGCGCAGTGGCCAACGTATGGAATATTTAGGAACATGATGGAAATTGTAACAATTTCGTAGTAACGTTATACATGTGTAGGAGAACTAAAGTAACCGACATAGCCCAGCGGATTAGCAAGTTGAAGTGGCAATGGGCGGGGCACATAGCACGGAGAACTGACCGATGGGGCCAAAAAGTTTTCGAATGGAGGCCACGAAGCGGAAAGCGCAGCGTGGGACGTCCACCCACTAAGTGGTCAGACGACCTGGTAAAGGTCGCGGGACGTCGCTGGATGCAGGCTGCCTCCAACAGGTCACTGTGGAAATCATTAGGAGAGGCCTATGTTCAGCAGTGGACTTCCTTTGGCTGATGGATGGATGATGATGGATGTTACACATGCGAGTAGGTACCTTTTACACATATTTCTAATTTCCACATATTATTAATTTCTATTAGTGTTATCAAGAGGAATCCTCTAGATTTATGAGATAAAGTTCTTGTCTAGTTATTTCGTAGAACGTTTATGGTAAACTTCGTAAGAAGTAGACACTAGTGACCCTTAATATTATACCAAAACATGTGTGTTTTTTTGCACAGAGGTTATTTAGGAGAGTAGTAAAGAGGTAAATATAAATTGTTATACAGCTAGACAGGCAATGCTTGTGGCATAAAATAAATAGTTCGAGATTCATTCATTATGCTTAGGCGTTATCCCGGCCGGTGCCAGGGTCCGCCTTTCAGCTGGGTCTTCTCCCTTTCGCCTGGTCTTCGGCATCCTCAATAGTAAGGCCATTGGCTCTCATATCTTTTTGACGACATCAAGCAAGCGCTTCTTTGGTCTACCCCTCGGTCGAGGCTCGGTAATGTTGAGGTCTAGGTTCACATTACCGAAGTACCCCTGCGGTTATCTTCGAGAGTTCGAGATTATATTTTTGAAATATAAAAACGAAGACGCTAATAAAAACTTTTATATAAACATAAATAAAACAAAATGTACAAGAGTTACCGAAAATATTATATTTCTCAATCCAATATTACGATTTCATTGTACATTTTTATTGAGAGTTCATTCTAGAGCTTTATTGGGAAAATTGACGAGTACGTTTGGCGCTCTTGTCAAAATTAGATCCGAATTTGATTACGTAAGCAACTGGTTCAAGGATAATACTCTTAAAACTACTATTATATTTTTATAATAGAAAAATGCTTTGTATTACTACAAATAGTCTTTATTCTGTGATTTCCATAGAAAAATAGGCAACAAATCGCATATAAATTTCTTTGAGAACAAGAAACTTAGCACAATAATACTCCAGTTAATTGAAAGTCCACTACTATTGAGAAAAACAGTTGAAAAAAATAGTTTGATATTAAAAGTGTATATCCTGTGGACACTGAATAAATCACGAAGCAATTTTGAAATTGCCAGCCAAGAACTAGGACAAAATATAATGAATAAAACAGGACCTAATTTATCTTAAGAAATATAATCCTTGAATAAAAATATTGTCGGAAAAGTTCGTAAGATTATCTCTTGTCAAGGTCGCGTGACATAACTTGAAAGTAAGTTGAGATAATGAGCAGGCCCATAACTAGTTCACTTTTTAAAATGCGATTAGGAAGTTTTCGATTACTGTTTTTCATATTAAGGGAAATTAGGCTGTTATTGTTAGATTATTTAACGGTCTTGATCTCAATAATGATTGCCGTGGTGAAAACATAATCCATGTGTCCCATTTCAGGGTCGACAAGTATAACATGTTTTTGAAACGTTTGATCCGACAAAAATATGTCAATTCTCTGCTTGGATTGTACTGCAACACAGCTAGGCTTGGTGATCTAATCTAAAAGTAAAAAAAGAAAAAAATATGTGTGTAAAATAACTTATTTTGTCAAATTTCATATTTTCAACCGTATTTGCTTCATCATTTTAATATTACTTTTATACGAAATAAATTTGTAGATCAAATTTATAAGTTGTAATAACATTCAAAAAGATAAACTTCAGAGAGACAGATCGAGTAAAATTTAATGATATGTTTCAGTGACGACTGATTCGGAACACAATGTCTTTATCCTCAAAGAGTTTTGTAATAAAATGCTCGTATATTTGTAAAGCCTTTTTATAGTGAGAATATTCCACACTGAATAGAACGTAAATCCTTTTAAGTAAAAGGCGTTTGTTTTTTTTTCAAAGTCTGACAATCACAGGACTACAAAATTCAGTATTTCTCCCGTTATAAATGCAAAATGATTTTACATTACAGTCTAATAGTGAAGTAAGTAGCTTTTTTTTATTGCATAGGTCCGGCATACTAGCAAACAGGTCACCTGATGGTAAGTGATCACTGCCGCCTATGAACATCTACAACGCTGGATCATGTATCTGTTGCTGGCCCAATTGGGAGGGGAGCGGGAAGAAAAAAGGATGAGAAGAGGAATGGGGTTTTAGGAATCTGGCAATCTAGCTTTACTTATTCATCGCTCAACAATCGCGTTATCGCACAAATCGAGCGATAACCGCAGTCCGCACGAAGTCGTCCGGCAGGGAACCGTTTACCGCAGGGAAGCAGCGGCTTTGTGACAACTATCTGTTGATTAACCTCAGCGATAACTCGCCCCACAACCTACTTAAAGAAGCTTTCAGATTGCTCGGAGTGACTTGTGTAAGTCCTATCTACTTAACGGGTACTAGGACGGTTGTCATTTTATTTATTACTATTTAATGCTCATAATAATATGCATTTATTATTTTACATATTGTATCATGTTTTGGCAGATACATAATACGATTATATTTAATCACTTGAATCCTGTTAAATAACGCAATTTAACACTAAGAAAAAGTATTAATGCGCAACGAACTTACACATGGATAAATAAACTCTAAGAATGAGATGTCCTCCTAAACTAAAGGAGGATCGATAGAATGTACAAAAGATTACTTGAAAAGAAGATATTAAGTTTCATTATATCCAGTAGTTACTCTGGCTGCAATGTCCTACAAACCGGAACACAACACTGTATTTACACTGCTATTGGCGAGAGAAATAGACATTGCGGTGGTTCCTACCCAGGCGGTCTCTCGCATATGAAAGCCCTACCACCATTAAACTTAGTTATATTATGCCTATTAATTATAATTAGAGAAATGAATATGGTTTCTCGTTTAATATTTTTGTTTACCATTTCGGCTTCGGGAAGGTTCTTCTTACCTACTGCACTATTTATATTTTAAAAGTACAGATAATCTCTCAAGTTCCGATAAATTGCGACATTCATGGAGTTTTAAAGGTCATTACTTGACATTTGAAGTTATTGGCCGTGCCGTTTGTTGATCAACTACAGCGAAGGGTCCTCGAGTTGTTTTCTAACTACCCGTATATTGGGTTGCGCACTTTTCTATACTATTTTATTTGTTGTGGCTATACTTTAATCCGTTTGTTTTTTATTTCTATTTATAGAAATTATTTACTTCTTTGGAGTTGTTGCTCAGTTAATCAGTTTTTATTTATTTTTTTACCATCACATTGAAACAAAAACCGATTTAGAACAACTAATCACGTTTGGTCATAAAAATATTTTTCTTTTTCAGAACTTTTAAAAACGTATGTCAACAATAATTGTAAAATGTAGGTTTTGAAAATAGGTTCATAAAATTATCATGATAAAGAGTTCAAGTTCTCTTTTCTATCTACGATAGTGACTTCAAAGTTGTAGAAAGAAAAAAATAATGACGGGAAAGCTTACGTCCGTACTATTCCGATCTGAAAACAATCGGGAAAAGACGAACTTTCTCGACGAAGACGAATACATTATTCAGAAGGAAAAAATATATTGAAAACACCGATACTAGAGAACCTCGGTGAGATAGCACGTTTACTACCTTATCTGGCGCTAGTACATAAAACTTCATATTTGTAGGTCGTAAAATGTTTAGTATTGAACTAGTTTCTCTACTACTTTAGTATCACGGAAAATCTGCAGTATATATTGCATTATTCTGTCTTTTTAGCAGTTGCTTTATCAGAATTATTATAAGAGTAATTATTTTAAAATATATTTTTTATAGCAGTTTTGCTGTTGTTTGTTTTTTCAAGACTTTAACGCGTCTTCAAGTATTTCGGTGTTGTTTCGAGTCCATCGTCATTTACGACTTGTCAGTATCATAAAATAGTTCTCAACTTGGAACAAACATTTGTGAACTTCGCCAACACATGTCAAAACGGTTTCTATAACACGGAATATCTGCTGGATTGCGCTCGCCAACTTATAATGTTGTTGCAAAGTCGTTCCAGCGTTTATTGCATACAACAAGTTCAAGTATAATTCAAGTTTCTGTCGTTTTGAGTCAGAATTAGTTCGGCGTGTTACAACTTAGGAGATACTTATACTTTCGTGGTTTTAAGACAGAGAATGTAAGGCCTGAATTTAGACCATAGGGTATTCCAAAACTTGTCTCATACTTGAAATATGTCATCCACACTGTATAGTTTAAATATAGAGTTGATTACTTCGTTAATAGATTGACTTAACCACATAACCAACTTGTCAGTCTGGTGCTTCAAATTGGCTAAAGGTTGCCTCCAAACCACTCGTCCGTTGTATAGATCTTGTAAATGGTATTGGCCGAAAAATGCAAACCTGACGATGCGGTCGGAATCCCGGTAATTTCTACCCTTTTCTTTTCTTCGACTTTCCATTCGTTAAAACTAGAGACCTAACGCGATTGTCTAAGTACGGCGTTCATGACTATTCTCTTACCATCAGCTGCACTGCCGGTTCATTTGTTGTTTAAAGTCACGTACCTCTCATTCAAATATTTAATATCTAACAATCAAATTCAGACACCATACACGCGCGCGTATTCATCGCCCATACAATTGAGTTATGTTCACTGACACGTGGCAATATTTAATTTCACAGTACTGGAACCAGTTTTGGACACAATAAATTGATTTGTCGCGCCAATAGAATTATTAACGGTATAGGTATGTTGCGCGGGATATGTCGTTCGTGTTCTGTGTCTATAATTTTGTATATAATATTTTGTAATGCATTGAAAGCAAAAATACGAAGTTGTCGAACCGACGAGTATGTATGAAGAGATTGATGACAGTTGAATAAGCGAAAGAGGTAAATATGTATAGAGCGTAGCACTTGGCGTTCTACAGCTTACCCCAATTAAACATTGGCGTGAGTTTATGTATGTATGTATATGTCCCCGTAATTTAGACACAGAGCTTATATATATATATATATATATCTTGGTATATGTCAGTCCATATAATTTAGTCATAGAGCCAGAGCGTAGTCTGATTTATACATGCGCCGGGTTAATCCGGGTAATATCATTGCCTCACAGAAACCCGATTCGAAGCAGCTTCGATGTCTCGTTTCATTTGGTAAATGTGATTCTGTCTGTTTATTTGTGTTTGAGGTAGAGGAGATGTAAAATGACGTAAATCAATTACTTTATTCATTAATAGATTCTATATTAGGCACGAAAATTTTCAGGATTGGGTACTATGGTCATTGGTGGTAAGTCTCATATGTAAGTGGCCGCCTGGGTGGGTACCACCGCAATGTCTATTTCTTTCGCTAAACTACAGTGTAAATGCATTATTGTGTTCCGGTTTGAAGGACATTGTAGCCAGAGTAACTACTGGACATAAAGAAACTTAATATCTTATGTCTCGGGATGACGAGCGCAATGGAATACCAAGCATTGCTTTGTAATTCATGGTGATGTTTGGTTTATGCTGCTGTCTATGAGCAGTTGTTTCACTTACCACCAGGTGAATGGCAAGCTAGTATCGCCATCATGAATATATAAAAAAAACATAGAGCCCACTGGTTCTATATCACAAGTGCCAGGCCTATAACATTAACGGTTTATTATTATAATTCAGTTTTAACAAAGAAATCACAAAACTACAAGCCCTCTCTTGAATTCCTGATAAAACCATGGTTTAGGAATATATTTTACGCTTAATTAGCGAAATAAAAGCGGTTCTTAAAGTTTAGCGGCTATTAATCATTACATTACTGGGGGAAATGGAGCGTTATTTTTATAAGCACAGCATTAAAACGGACCAGGTTAAATAAAATCTTTATATTTTTAAATTTTAAGACGTAATAGCATAGGTTGTTTATGAAGTCGTTTTTTTGAAATATGCCTCTTTAACAATCTATTTGCCGTATGCCATCACTGGTAACACACAACTATCGAAGACTTTCGATTTGAGGCACTGAGGTGTTTTGGACGAGAAGACATCGCGTAGTTTCCCGTACGCTGCCCATTTGAATTTACCAATTAGGTACTATTCATATTCAAGAGCACGCGCAGTTCAATATAAGCAATGATTTATCAAAATCCCTATGTATCAAGCAAGCAGAACTAATTAATCACATTCCGCGGCTCACGCAACTCGACCCATTCCTAATAAATACAAATTGGTGTTCAATACAATATGATAATGCCCTTCCAGTCATTGGCTTAGAAACTGAATATTCATTTCGTTAAAGAAAACCCAGAAAGTAGTCATTGTAAAGATACTGCTTTTAAATCATCTTTTCGCTACATACTAAAGTAAATTATTGTATCGTATGACTGAGAAGTTAGTGGATTTTCCGGATTTTTTAGGCTACGCAAGAGCGTCGCATTTCGGGTTCAGCTTGTACCCATACATGTCTACACGGTTTTATTGATGTTCTTACACTATTTTAAACGTAACAGCATCAAACCACGTAAATATGAAGGCCTACGAACTCAATTCTCAGTAGAGATACTCTAGAGTGAGTCCAGACTAGACTCTAGAGTCTAGGTCAAAGAGTACAATACAAACTCTAGACGGCACTAAAATTACAATCATACGCTTTGTTATTCGTTTGTATGTGTATTGTAAGAAAATCATCGACAACCACTCACAATTTTTCTTAGCTCATTTACCTACTATAAAGCGCAGAATGCCGAGATTCGATTAGCAAGGAACACATGCCTGCTAGCGCTCATGTTTACCAACTCCACTCTCGCTTGCATACCAATATATCATTATGTCACGTCACGTGCAAAATCTCCGAAAGAATAAAGGACGCGTTCCCAGTGGAATACAGCCTCTGATTATCCAGATGACCTACATTTTGTGTGGTTTGTGAACTGTGACGTCATATGTTTAATGATATTGTAACGTTTGATCGTAAATTTGATCGCGTAGGACAAACATGATTTGGTTCTGTACACATTCTGTGAACGCATGATTGGTAATCATTTTATGTATGAATTAATTGGAATAGAAAATTAAAGGAACATTAAGTTCCACAAATAACTTAATTTTTTACATTATATCGTCATAATAAAAGAGATATCGGTCCCTAAGGTTATTTTCGAGAAGTAAATCGATAAAAGAAAAAACAGAGTTTTATGTTAGTATTCCTTGAATGTTTACGCAAAAAATTACATCACATTATTAATTTACAGACTTTATTATACATCATAATACAAGAAAGAATCTTATTAACAGATAAATAACTTAAAACTAAAGGCATGGTTACAATTGGCGGCCTTATCGCTACCTGCGTCCTCTTCCAGGCAACCTTTGGATGGATTGTAATCATCAATTTATTATAGTTATTCACAATACAATAAAAAAGCAAGCAAGATAAATTAATAAATAATAGTATAATAAAGAATAAAACATAAATGATTGCATATTCAATATTATTATATTATGTATTTTACTGGTTTTACCGTCTTCTCAATAGCTCTATTTTATTGCCTACTCCACTGGAATATTTTTTTATTTCATATTTATCATACATATACTACATAAATGTAATTAACGCCAGGTCTTACTAATTTGAAGCAAAAATCTAGATCTTTAGTTATAACCAAAATATACATATTTATATTACACTTAGAAGATTAAGGGCACTTCAATGGAATATTCCAGACTGGATGTTATTCAGTAAGAGGCCATAAATAGCGGTGATACAGCGATACGTGAGGTGATAGAACAGGGTTGTATTCGAGGATACTGGTGGTGGTCCTTTACCCCCAGCAGCTAGATTCAATTCTTGAAAAAATCTCAAAGAAAAATTACTCTTATCGTTTATAAAGTAATTGAAATGGTCTTTATATAAATTATAATTAAATATTTTTTATGAACTGTATGAAACATAAGAACCGTCAACGACTTAAGATGTTATTTTTATAAGATATTCGCCTACAATATGGTAATTTTCTTAATAATCCGCGAAGTATTCCTCATATACACTGTCTGACAAAAAGGTTATAATAATATCCACCAAGCCCGAACATTAAGATCTGTGCGAAGCCTCATTAATAACCATTTGCCCCCTCATAAAAAGTCTTAACGCCGTCCGTGACATTAACTAGTGTACGCGCAGCCTAATGTTCTAGTGTATAATCCGGCGTGTGGGCGGCCTTATTATGTTTCTCTTTTGTATAGATAATCTATTTATGGAAGCTGTGATTTTATCGAACGCCTTAGGGAGCTTCGAGATTGCGTGTTGGTCATTTTAATTAGAACGTGAGCCGTGTTGTGAAATATTTTGTATCTGATATTTCTTGAACCAATAGGGGGCTAATTAATGTTCAGTGCATACCTTTGTAGGAAATTGTTTATTGATTCCTTTGGAAGTCATGTTAGAGTGTGGGTAAGTAATAACAAAATGGCTGAATTAAAAAAATATCATTACAATCCAAAATAATTTATTACGGTTATATATAATTGCATTATGCATACATGCCCTAAGCACTGTAATCAAGTAACATAACATTAAATATGCAATTTTTTTTACAAAGCTTAAAAATATTTTTGTTGTGTAATTTAATATTTAAAAAAATAATTTGGCCATTTCATATATTTATGCTGGTTTCATCAATTATTCGTGGAGTTCATTACTCTAGGAAAATTAATCGAGATTAAAACAAAAAAGGTACATGAGATACAGGTCATTAACCTGACCGGATCAAAGCCGCTATCTATAGGAGATTATTAAGGAATATTGTAATTGTAACTCGATAACACTTCGGTGGCTTTGATGTTAGGCTATTAATCTTTGTCGTATTTCCACCCATTTATTCTAACTGATCATCATCATTGCGTATGGCATTCATCCTGTGTGGATTAAACTTCTACATCCAGGAACAAAACATCTTCTAAAATCTAACTGATGATCGATAGGAACTGAAAGTTCTTGAGAAGGTACGTTTGTATCATCAAGCTGTAGGATGTCGCACAAGGACAGACGATCTAATAAAAGTTGCAGGAAGTCGCTCGATACAAGCTGCTTCGCTGTCAGGTCAAGTCGCTACGAAAATCCTTAAGGCTTATGCTTACAAGTGGCCTTTCGTTTATTTATGCCACTTATATTCAGCCTATTTTGACTAGAATGTAACTCTTCTTTATCCATATTACATACGAGTATTATTTTTTATCATAATATTTCTTCAGTCGTACCAATTTCACTTTCCTCCTCGTCCATTTGGTTTTTTTTTGCATAGATCCTACAAACGAGCAAACAGGTCACCTGATGGTAAGTGATCACTGCCGCCCATGCACATCCACAACGCTGGATCATGGATTGCCGGCCCAATTGGGAGAGAAGCGGGAAGGAAAAAGGATGGAAAGAGGTAAGGGGTATTGGGCATCCGGCAATCTTACTCACCGAACGAAACGCAACAACGAAGCTGTCGTTTAATGTACCTTTACACCCAATAGTAGACGGTCACACAGGTCACCTTCCTCGTATCAAAGCGATTAAAGCGATTACACCAATTAACCGCCGAATGGGCAACTATTGTAAAATACAGCCTTTTACTATGTTAAACGGAGTGCGATATAGTGCGACGGCTGATCAAAGCCTGAAGCTCGTCGGACCATGATAGCCCGCCTCGCTGGGGATCATAAACATAGTGTTTACAGTACTACGCAATAAAACAACATTTTATTTTAGATTTATTCATATAGAGCAATGTAAAGCTTACAGTCGTGTAGGTGAATTTCTATCGTCAAACAGCAATGTAATCACAAATGTAATATTGTAGCTAATTGGTATTGGCCATGAGCGGCCTATTACTGTAATTACCTACGAGTAAAAGATTCTTAAGAGTGGAAATCATTGGGAGAAGCCTATGTTCAGCAGTGGACTTGCTTTGGCTGATGGATTGGAAAAGATTCTTGCCTGTTGCATACAATTTAAAAACATTTTACGCCACTATTAAAATAAGCAGTATTTAACCACGAATGTACGAACAACTTCGAAAAGCCAGAGTCGTACCTCCGATCTCTGGGTTGTTAATCTGGCTGTCTGCCAATTCGGATTTCTCTTGCTTAATTTAGAATATACGAAATAAACGTATAATTTAATATGCAATATGTTAAAATATATGTTATTTTTGTTTCAGGGCGAGGCGAAGCTCCGGGCAAGTCGGTAAGTGAGACCGTACCGACGAGACGCAAAACAAACACGACTTAGCACGTTTTCAATCAACGCTTTATTAAATTTTACATTGTAATTTATATTCCATTATTATAGGCGATTTCACGTTGTTGGATATTATTTCTCGCGATAGTTCTTTCATGTCTGCCATTCAAATAAGTAATTTTGTAATAACGACTTCTTAGAATAGATCGTTGATTTAATTCAAAATGTAAACGTATATGTTTCATCAATCAAAGCTATTTATTTATTTATACTTTAATGCGCCAAACAAAAAACCAATACAATGAATAAATAACATAAAACAAGTACAAAAGGTGACCTTATCGCACTGGTCAATTTCTTCCAGGCACCCTTGGGATGGATATAAAAACAGGAGAATGAGAGGGCGAGGAGTAACTAATAATCTAGAATGATGAAAATATACTTGTAATTTAATACATAGATATATAGCTATTGTGTATATACCTGTGTGTTTACCCATCCATCATCCATCCATCGGCCAAAGGAAATCCACTGCTGAACATGGGCCTCCCCCAATGATTTCCACAGTGACCTGTTGGAGGCAGCCTGCATGCATACGTGTGTTTATATTTGAATGAAAAAGTGACTGACACATGTGCGTGGATCATTTTCACAGGTTTTTCACTGTAACTGTTCACGCTATCCGCATGATATTAATATTCCACCCCCAGCAAGTAAAATAACACTATAAAATTATCTTCGTACCTACAAACCTACATTTATAAAGTATATCATAATATAGTATAAAACAAAGTCGCATCCCGCTGTCTGTCTGTCCCTACGTGTGCTAAGATCAAAAAAACTACGCAATGGATTTTGATGCGTTTTTTTAATAGATAGAGTGATTCAAGAGGAAGGTTTATATGTATAATACATATACAGGATGTCCCAGTTTATACGAAAAATAACATGCATCTGGACAGACGTGTTATATTTTCTGCTTGCGGGATGTATTAATTTAGTTCATTGTCGCTCAATTTTATGGTGAGGAAAAACTTATTAAAATTGATTTTATTCGCCTATTGGTTTCCTATATTGATTTTTAAAATTTACTTGTTTTATATTGTCACAGGTAGTCATCCTAATAATAAGTATAAGGAAATTTAAAAGGCGTATCTGGATAGAAAAAGCTGTTTCTTGCTGAAATATTTATTCTATCGTTATTTTATCCTTAGATCTTTAAAACTACGCAACGAAATTTGATGCGCTTTTTTTAATAGATAGAGTGATTCAAGAGGAAGGTTTATATGTATAAAACATATACAGAATGTTCCAGTTTGTACGAAAAATAACATGTATCTGGTATGGAGTGGAATCAAAAAACATCTGCACCCAGGCGAAGCTGGGACGGGTCGCTAGTCTATCTATATTAAACTCGTGGTAGCCTACATTCACACGCTGTAGTTTTCGTGTCACTGAGTTTGTTTAGCGACACGTCAACAAAGTAACTATATTGGACATTCGAAATTCGTAATTGAATATAAATGTTGAGTTTGCAACAGTGTTCGATATTTCATTATCGGAAATACATGGTATCAACAAAACAATATTATTTGAAACTTGTGAAATTTATCAGGCTATTGATAGCATATCTAGGGTTTAAATTTCTTGTGAGTGGACAACGCTTATCAGTTTTGTTGTGATTATGAATGATGATGTAGTAGTTCAATTAGACATTAGGCTCTGCTTTGTATGTACATATGATGAGATGGTGGTGGCATTTTCGTATTTATAGGTATGTATTCGTAATCGTTATTATTGACAGGCAAGAGACGATTATTTCACTGCAGTACATCGTATCTATAAAATACTACTACATACATGCTATTTTTGTCACATTCAGTGTTCAATATCAAAGACATTCTTTAACACCTATAGCATCGAAATCGCTTACATCGAAATTACTTGTGATTTGTTTTCCATCACATCAACTAAAAAATGTATCAAATGACAGCCTTCGTGGTGCAAGTTGGTTAGAAACCGGTTGTGAAACGAGAGGCTGCGGGTTCGATCCCCGTATAGAAAGAAATATTTGTGTGAACCACAGGAGTTTGTTTCGGGTCTGGGTGTTTGTGAGACCGAAAAGTCTCTCGTAGCTTCTGATACCCACGACACAAGATCGATCTTAGTATGGGGTCAGGACTATGTATGCGTCTGTTGGGTGTATTTGTTTATTTATTTTATTAAATATCCAACAAAAAACTGTAAGTTATAACTGACATAGTTATAATTCATCTCCCACCTCGACTCAGCTTATTGAAGCTGTAATTTCCCAATATGCAAAGGAAACACGTGACATTCGCAAAGTCCATTATCATAGACAAATACAGGAGTACCGCAAAGCGTCGGAATTCCGCCTCTCGGTGCGGAATGTTAATAATGCACTCCATTACTCCGCAGCGGGGATAGGGCTGTCAATTTCTATCAAAGACGGAAAATAAGGCGATAATGTCTGAAGACTATTATTATTTGGGGACATTAAATAATAAGAATCAGTTTTATTTTAAGGATTAATTTTATTATTAACTTTAACTTGAAAAAGAAATTAAACATATTATCCATCAATGTCACTTAAGGAATATATTGATCAGGTTGTTGAGCACATGTAAGTGAAATTAGTAATTGCCTCCGCCCATCTACGTCGCAATTCACATCGCGCGAGAAGGAATAAAACATAGAGCTAATTTGCTGAAATTATAAGTAAGTAAATACATCAAATACTGCCTCGGTGGCGTAGTTGTACTACGGTATGATTGCAAAGCTGAGGTCTTGGGTTCAAAGCCCGGGTCGGGCAAAGTGACATTGGATTTTTCTATTCATTATCAGCCCGAAATCAGGAATTTGTGTCCGATATGGTGATAGGTTCGACCCCTATCACATTATGGGACGGAGCATACAAGGCGAATAATCGGTGTCCTGGTTGCACCTCTGCCTACCCCTTCTGGGCAAATGGCGTGAGTTTATGTATGTATGTAATTTTATTCTTAATCTTTAAACATTTGGGAGCTTTTTTAATTATAACTAAAAGCCTAAATCGTTTATTTTAAGGTGAGCTACCTTTATACACTAAGCAATAAACAGAGCATTGATCCTACCTCGTGATAAAACGATACCGGCTGAAGAGCATTTAGATAAGATGCTTAGTGAAATAAGACGCCGAGTTCGACTCTCGCACTTAGTCAAATGTTTGTGGTTTCCAAAAATATTTGACTCGGATATTTTGTGTAACAAAAAGGTCTTAATAGTTAGGTACTAAAATCATCACGAGAATTGTTTATTAGTACTGGATTAGAAGTTTATTTATTACTAGTATTACTCGCGGCTTCACCCGCGTGAAAACGGTTTTCGGGTTAAAAGTTCGGGACAAAAAGTGCCTCATAGCTTTCCTCGATAAATGGACTATCCAACATTTTTTTTTTCAATTTGAAGCAGCAGTTCCTGAGATTAGCGGTTTCAAACAAACAAACTCTTTAGCTTTATATATTAGTATATTTGTAAATCTATGCCATCTTATAAGACATTTTATTCATATGCTATGTTTATTAATTAAACAATATTTCTTGGTTCCCAAAATACAGGACCGCCTAGTTTGGGGCCAATAGATTTTTGAATGATTGTACACCTCTAATAGATATGAATGAAAAATATTATTGTTATTTAATATTGAATTGCGTGGTGCCTGTTGGTAAACGGACCGAACGCGGCTGCCTACATGTTCATGGTGGTCGCAGGTTCAAATCCCAGGGCACACCTCTGACTTTTCGGAATCATGTGATACCTGCATACCATAGCGATTTGTATAAATGTATACGGTATGTAAAAGTCCGCCAACCCGCATTAGGCCAGCGTGGTGGACTATATGGCCTAACCACTCTCAATCGTACTCTCGATTGTAGAGGAGGCCCGTGTCCTGCAGTGGGTCGTATATGGGCTGATACAATACAATCATATTAGTTGACAACCCTCTCTGTCGTGGCTGCAAGTGTAATGCAGACGTGACAGCATTCTGTTCTGTCAGGCGCAGTGGTACGATCCTCGTGATTTATTCCTCCCGCGGTTTCCATTACACAAACGTTTATTAACTTTACATGTTATACTAGTACAGTTATTGCCGTAGTTGTATTAAATTCTTGAATTCCTCGTCGTATACTGCATAATTTGTCACTGAGATATTTATTTATTCATGGACGCAATTACGTGTTTTCGTATGTGAAAATTAAATTCTGTGAGTAAAATTAATAAATACACCCAACAGTCACATACATAGTCAATACCCCATGTTAAGATCAATTAAATCTTGTGTCGTGAGTATCAGAAGCTACGAGAGATTTTTCGGTTTCACTAACACACCCACACCCGGGACAAATACTTGTGAGTCTTACAAACGTTTGTCTCGGTGCGGAGATCAAACTCGCGCCCTCTCGTTTTACAGGTGGTGTCTAACCAACTGAGCCGCAGAGGCTGTCAAATGTCAGTGATAGGATATGCGACTTTGCTCTGATAACGGCAGCTGGACACGAATGTGGGAAAATTGTTTGAGAAATCCACGCAATCTGCGACTCATTTCAGATTTTGTTCGTGTGTATCCATCTTCATCAGCATATTTCGAACAGCTTTTTATCAGTGGGTACTCTATCCGGACTACACTATATTAGCTGAACTAATGTAATTATACCATGCCAGTTTAAAAAGATTGTAGTTAAGTTTTGTTACGTTACTTTACGAAGCTGTAAAGTTTATAGGACTTGAAAAACCTAAGTTCAGGAAACATTACAGAAAAAAATTCAGTAAGGTTTACTTACACAATTTGTCATTTCAAATTGTTCTAACCTAAACAAGCGTCATGCCACGCGAGACCATATTTTCCCTACCAAACTCTCTCAACGAGTAAAATTTTTCCACACGTGAAATACACGTGTATTTCCCCTACGTTCAAGTCACTTAACATTAGTACAGAAGATACTGTCATAAAACCGTACTTAAGTGACGCCAGTTTAATATTCCTCGCGCAAATTTTGTCATCTCTAAATATGCAAATGGATTTTATTACTTTGATGTCAGCCTGAACGCAGCCGGGCAGATATTCTGCGGTTATTTTTGGCATGTCTGCCTACAATTATCTCGGGTAATGATAGGACTCATATTCAAATTGAATTAAGGTGTTGAATTTGTGCGAGTAAGGCTGGTTTGGTGATTTAGGTGGGTAAATAGATATCCAGACTGCGACCGAAAACGAAGCCAGTTGGTAGTACTCGTATTAGTGACTTCAGATTTAATGCGACTAAAAATTTCGCAAAACAAAGCGACAATTTTTTTGCTAAAATTTTTACTTATCGTCGTATTTGGGTAGTATATACATCGATTTCCCAAAATGATAATGTACACCTTTTTATTTATTTTTAAAGACACAATGGTACACAAGGGCTAAAATTATAAATTTAGCAATAACTAGGGATTTACCATTCAAACAAGATATATAAAAAATTGCAAGAAAAACCTGTCTGTGATCACTAAAACCACCACCAGTTTTAGTGATCACAGACATTTGATTTTTTAGGCTTCGTTTTCGGTCGCAGTCTTGATATCCCCTGTATGTATGATTTAATGTTTGTAAATTCTTTAGAAAACGATTGTAAGGACACGTCTATGTCCCCGATGAGGTAGGCAGAGGTAATGCAACCCTCAGTTCACCTAGCGTATTTCTGTCATCAATGATAACATTGAGGACAGAAAATCTTCTTCTATAATAAAGGCGAATGCTTCTCACAGTTTCTATCTAATAGCTGCAAAACCAGGCCAGTCTATTGCAGTATGATTTTAAGGAAAAAGCGTGCAAACTTCGGTGTTTTTATTTATTCATATGTTCTTTGAAATCCTTTCTATAAAATATCAATCACTATTTTCATGGCCAATATCAAAAGAAACAGGTAAAATTACTAAATCATCTCAAATTCTTTCAATTACTACGTAAACTTAAATTATTTTATTTACTTTGAATTTAAATAGCCTTAATATTCGTGCAATGTTGTAATAACCTTGTTAAGGCCAATTTTAATATAAACACAAATACTACTTATTTTATAAAGATGTGCCCTTCGGAATAAATTATATTTTAAATTGACAAGATGAGAACAAAACACAGCTTAATCCGACTGTCTAATAGTATTCGGGTAGATCTAATTACTTCAGCCTATCCCTTCAGTAGTCATAATCTTTCCTTCGTCCTAGCATCTATTGAGCAAACCGGCTTAGACGTCTTTGTATGAAAATGAGACTAGTATCTATAAAGTAACATTTTATTGTCGTTTAATATTAGTACTCGTATTTCTTGTACAAATAAAGAATGAGATTGAAAATGGCGTCATTTATATCGATCTCTCGTTCACACACTATAAAGTGCGATTAATTTTGTAAATATTTATATAAATAATAGTTAAAACTGAACAGTTCAAACGCTCAATACAAATGTTGAAACTTGATAAGTCAATCTTATGGCCCATATACTGGAGGAATCCTTAGAAATCCAACCCCTAAGGGTGTGACCTTTATCTTAACAAGTACACCCAGCCAATGTATCAAATAACAATACTTTTCTCTTGATAAACCATCACATGTACGTAACAGTTCCTGTCTCTTAGAAACTGCGTGTCAAGAATGCGATTTGGTTTCCAAAGAAGTGTCAGATTTATCTACAAATCGAAGGCGTAAGGAAAGCTGATCTTGTTAAGGCTATGCAAACAAATTGTGGTGGAAAATACTTTAGCGGTAAAAAGGATGACCTGAAATGTTTTCAATCTCGATGTTGGTCGTATTCTCAAGATTCTGTACATAAATAGTTTTATACAATCATGGTTTTGTCCTTATGGGAGTAAACAGACAGCTTTGTTGTCGCGTTTCGTTCGTAGAATGAGACTGCCGGATACGCAATACTCCTTTCCTCTTCCCGTCCTTTTTCCTTCCCGCTCCCCTACCGATCTAATGGGCCGGCAACGCATCCATGATCCAAGGATTGTGGACGTTCATGTACGCCAGTGTTCACTTACCATCAGGTGACCTGCTTGCTCGTTTGCTAAAAAACAAACAGACATGTTATATTTTCTGCTCGCGAGATGTATATTGTCCCTCAATTTCATGGTGAGGAAAAACTTACTAAAATTGAATTTATTTGCATAGGCAAATAATAATAAGTATGCTTCTTATATTGATTTTAAAAGATTCCTTTTTTGTATTGTCATGATAAGTAGTCATTCTGATGATAAGTATAATGAAATTTAAAGTGCATATCTGGAGAGAAATAGCTGATTCTCGCCGAGACAATTATATTGTGGTTTGGTCGAAATCTACACTTGAATATGTAACTACATGTTTCAACACCGCGTACATATATAAGTAAATACATCCAACAGTCACATATATTGTCATGACCCACACTAAGATACAAGTCTTGTGTATTGAGACTTTTCGGTCTCACAAACGCCCAGACTCGAAACAAATCCCTGTAGGTCACGCAAACATTTGTCTCGGTACGGGGATCGAACCCACCTTCTCTCGTATCACAGTCATCATCTTACTACCTGCTACTATATTTATTATGAACTAAACACTACACAATATAAAAAAAAGTCGCTTTCCGCTGTCTGTCTGTCCCTATGTATTCTCAGATCTTTAAAACTCCATAACGGATTTTGATGCGGTTTTTTTAATAGATAGAGTGATTCAAGAGGAAGGTTTATATGTATGATACATGTACAGGGTGACCCAGATTGTACGAAAAATAATATCTGTCTGGTCTGGAGTAGAATCAAAAAACATCTGCAACCAGGCGAAGCTGGGACAGGCCGCTAGTCTTACTATAAGTAACAAAGGTGGAATCCATTAGCATAACATTACAAATCTAAATTAGTCATAATTTTATTGGATTTCATGCAGCAAATTGTAAAATAATTATTTTATTTCAGGACGTGCCGGTGGAGCAACTGGAGAAATTGAAAATGGGTGAGTGAATTTTATCTCATTAGAAAGCAATTGGAACGGATATAATTGAATTGAATGGCGATCAATTTTCGTCTCTCGGTATTTGGCTGGATAGTATTTATTAATCTAATTACTGATAAATATGAATATTAGGTGTAATTATATATTAACTTTGAAGTTACAGTTAAAGGACTATTTATATTACTGAATTCAGTCGCAAAGGAAGTCATTGGGGGGGAGGGGGCTTATGTTCATGTCCCAGAATATGATTTTATCATAATGATACCGTAATGATAATAAAATAATACTTATATACATAATATTATTATACTTCTTTTGACCTTTGCGCGAATATAAAATCCTAGTCTGATTAATGTTGATTTTAATTTATTATTCGTTTGCCTTATATTAAAAACTTATTTTAAGATTTTGATATTTTAGAAAAAAATATTAATGTAAATAAATTAATCCTTTAATACTTACTGCAAAGTAATAAAATAATAATTTAATTTGCTTAATATCTAAACTGTTTAAAATAAGCTGGATATATTTCTTATTTTATTAATGACTTTAATGTAATTAATTGTATTGTATCAGCCCATATACGACCCACTGCAGGGCACGGGCCTCCTCTACCATCGAGAGTACGATTGGGAGTGGTTAGGCCATATAGTCCACCACGCTGGCCTAATGCGGGTTGGCGGACTTTTACATACCATAGAAATTTATACAAATCGCTATGGTATGCAGGTTTCCTCACGATGTTTTCCTTCACCGTTATAGTGCGTGGTGATTGACGGTCAAACTGTGATTGACTGTTAATGTAATTAAGCTAAATAATAATTTTTTTATCCAACCTATGACGGTTCGATGAGCGTTTGAGAGTCCTTGAACCAGTACCTACTTCTGTTCTGCGGGAAACTATTCGCGGTCCGCGTAATTTAAATCATTGTTTTAATGTATATTGTTTGCTAATTAATTATCATGTAATTATGGGAGTATCTAGTATATAAAAAAGAAATAAATAGCCTTGTTTCGATCCGATTGGATTCGTGTTACGGAGGTCGTAGATTCAATTCCAGATTCTAATTGTCTTTTCTGTACTTGCGTGTGTTCTTTAGAAATTATCAGTTGCTGTAAAGAAAACATTGTGAGGAAATATGCCTGTCGAAAAGATTTCGTTAAGATTTACCGCTCTAAATCGAAAAACTCTCGTGGGTAATGCTCAGTAGTGATATGATATGACAAGACTGATAATATCCTTGTTTATTCAGGGTGATATTGACATATGGTTTTTAATTTCACCCACATGTTTCTCATCACCGCAGGTGACGTTGTACAGAATTTGAAAAAAAAACTCCAGGTGATTTTTTTATCAAAAATCGTGATTTTAGTATTCACGATTTTTAGCCACGCCGTATAGATACGAGACAGTTTTGATTTGAACTTGGTACAATGTTATCTGGAGTGGTTAGGAATATGTGGTTTAAATTAAATATCATATTATGTCAATATTACCCTTTATATACGTATTTCTTGATTTTATTGTGTGATTGTGTGTTATTGTGCCATAACATGATAGTTCTTGTTTAAATGGAGCTATCATCTATACGCGGACAAGACGCGGCTACCTAAATGCGTGGTAGCCTGTTGGTAACGAACCAGACGCGGCTGCCTACATGTTCACGGTGGTCGCGGGTTCAAATCCCAAGGCACACCTCTGACTTTTCGGAGTCATGAGTGTATTGATAGTCAATCACCACGCACTATAACAGCTAAGAAAAACGTCTTGAGGAAACCTGCATACGATAGCGATCTGTATAAATTTCTATGGGATATAAAAGTCCGCCAACCCGCACTAGGCCAGCGTGGTGGACTATATGGCCTAACCACTCTCAATCGTATTCTCGATTGTAGAGGAGGCCCGTGTCCTGCAGTGGGACGTATATGGGCTGATACAGTACAGTGCAGTGTTATTTAGTTTCCTATTATTCAGCCTCCACTATGGAGCTATTATTTAGGTTTTGATTAATCCAAGCAATTTTTTTATGAAACGTATTATATAATAGTACATCCCTGTTTCAAGATGACACGATGTTTATCTTATGTCTGCCCTTAACTTAGTACGTTAGACATTCGAGTTATAATGTTCATAAGATGTTTTGCCACGTTGTGGCGTCATTGTGAAGTCAGTTCATTTATCTTAGTCCTTTAACGAACTTCGGTACAATGTTCATCTGTTTTATATCTTTCACTAAAACTTTCTATATTGTTGTCTTAAGCTTCAGAAATATGCATGATATTTATATACCTTATTAATATAATATATGGCCTAACCACTCTCAATCGATTCTCTCGATTGTAGAGTAGGCCCGTGCCCAGCAGTGGGACGTATATGGGCTGATAAAAAAAAATAAAATATAATAAAATATTTTATTGAGACTTCCCATATAAAATTAACATGAGGTACCTTATTCATATCGTGCATATTCATAATACTTAATTACACAGACAGCTATTAGAGAACAGAGAAAATAAAACTGGAAACGGCAGTTTCATAACGAGAAAGACAGTTTATTTCGTAACTTTTTTATTATTCAAAATTCTTCGTAAATACTAAATCATGATGGCATTACCGTTTACACTACTACAACTCCAGCAGCAATGTAACTATCAACCGCAGTCGCATCCAAGTGGATTACCGATGAAGTCACTTCCAAACTCCTAAAGCCGTGTAAATTGACTTCCAAACGATCTCTTTGAAGTTCGCCAACACTGGTCTAGATTGGAATCCAATTACCCGCCAATAAAATGCCACGTGCAAGGCCTGGTAACTTCGTTAATATCGACGCCGATCGACGTTCATATTCTATCGGGAATACAGATAATCCGTCTATGAATGAGTTTTGATTTGATTTTGAAGTCGAGTCTTTTTTAATCTGTGACGCAGAACGGGCGCGCAAATAGGTCGAATTTTATGTGGTTCTATTTGAACCATTTATTTCTTTAGTTTGAGTCTAGTTTGTTAGTATTATGTAAAAAAATATCCAATACTAATAGTTAGAATAGTATTAACAATAGCGTGGATCTTCAGTGGTAGCCTAATTATAGCTCCGTTAATTATTTTTGAATCAGGTGAATATACCTACCTGAGTCAAAATCGATTTCTAGAGATCAAGATCTAATAAGATCTGTTCGATTCAACAAGTGAATTAGTCAATATACCAATCCTGTCACAGCATCCTGAATTTACGTTTTGCATCAACAATTCGTCATATTATTAGATGTTATACTAATATTTCCTGACATTATCACGCAAACGATTTCAAAACAGCATAATAAAAATGGCGGTTATGTGAAGCGACACGTTCGTGGGCGTAAGTAGGTGATATCATAAATAATTATTAGAGATAGGGTTTTGAGGATATTACAGTTTAATACAAAATAACTATATTTACAGAAGATTGAATCACATAGGTATAGCTTATTATATGGTCGCTGTAAGCCTGTAATTATTCTAAAGCTTCGTCAAATAAATTTAGTTGCGGATGTTTCAGATATAATTTAGGAAATATACCTTCTAAATATATAAAGTATTGGAGATGACGTTCGTTGTGGAGTTTAGTAATTATATAGCAAAGATTAAAACTTTATCTATTGAAAATGTACAGTATAAATTTTGGTACTTAAAATTGCTTTTTTCAGTCAATTATTCATTCTAGATCCTTCCCCTAAACTACTCTTTTTAATCCAACTTGGTTTAAGGGATAATATTATTACTATATAAAAATTATTTAATTTTCTTTGCAACTGGTTGATCCTTCTGTATCAGTAAAATATTGTGGGATGTTAAATGACTTGCCAAACGAACGAGGTCAGAGTTTGGGTACAATCTTCCCAACGAAAGCAATTTGTAAGACGCACCAGATAAACTTCGTTAGAAGCCGCTGGTATGGATCACATTGTGACGGCCACAATTTGTTCCGCATAATTTCATAAATGACCAATTAGGGGCCGGGATTGTTGATGTGTTGTGGCGTCACGCATCCTGATTGGTAATTTGAAAGTATATCAGCTGTTGGGACTTGTAGATACGTATATCATTCGGAATTTAAAATCATGGCTAAGACTTTTCGAAATGAATCTTGTTTGTTCAAGAATCCCTCGGAACAAATATATTTCTTAGCCAAATTGTATAAGGAGCGACTATTTTCTTATATAATTACTTGGGGAAACTATCTCTCTGGCTCAGTACTGTTAAATAAACGAGGTAATGAAATACGAAAACAGTGTGGAATTAATTAGAATTACAGAAACTGTTATTTACCGTGAAGACTTCTGTTATATCAAAGCTTATATGTTTACTATTATTGCCGTAATATTTGATTTCCTTAGATCTGCTACAGCCTATATTGAGGAAGCCTAGTCATAAGCCGACGTACACATAATAAGGCTCGTTTGCTCGCAAGGATGTGATTCGTATGTGAATGTAATAATGTTTTATTACGTATAGACCTTGAGGTTTTTCGTCTGATACCAAAAAAAAATCTTGTTTAACGCTATTAAGTAAGTTTTGATTAAAATGTATACAGTTTAAAACGTAATAACTTCTTAATTTGTGTTCTTTCATATTTAATATAATACAATCTTTATTACTGATTTTAAATGGACTACAGTAGGCAAACATGGGTACACTTGAAGTATGATTTCATCGTGGATTTTTACAACAGTATCGATTTAAACAATATCGAATGGTCTGATTGTCGTGTAGCGACAAAAGAAAAAGCTGCGTCGATCTAGTAACTTCTTTAGAAATGTGGAACAACGATGTATTGTGAAGTGTGGTTGACTCACATTCCATATCTTTGTCGCATCTTTTCTATACTAACACGGTATAGTAACTGCAATAAATTTGATGGTACATACAGTGAAGACTCAATGGAATTTCATTTAGTCTAGGCAAAAAATAATTTTATCTAGTAAGACACAATTATGCGGATCTGCTCGGAATCCTGGGTCCTTCTGCCGTAGCGTGAAGAGGCATCTCAGCGGGCCGACATGATTGTGTCGGATGGTATGAGACTGCCATCTGATGCCATTAGATACTCTGTCTGGACGGTTTCAGCCCTTACCATCAGGTGCAATGCAATCACTGTCCCATGCCAGAATAAAAAAAACTGAATATGAACACAGATCCATCCTGGAAAACTACGCTCTTATGAGTCGATATAGCGGACTCTACACTGTTCGTTTTCAGAAACAAATATGCCACCAACAAGTAAAGTTGCTTAGAACAGTTTGTCGCCTTATGAGAATTTTCTTTTAACATTGGGATCTTTAAGCGTTACTAGAAAGAGAGTTTGACGAGGCTATGCTGATAAAATGATCTCTGGATGACTGTCCAGCCCAGGTTTACGAACAGGTGCAGTGTATTAACTTTACAGCATTTATGAATGATGTAATAATCGACTTTTGGACGATAACCGTATTGCAATATTATAGATTATTCGGGCTCAAAGTACAGTAAATTTAACCGCAGGATATCAACGTTTTAATGCATATACGCATGTGGTTAATAGTGTTAACGCGCCTGCTTAGAAATGATAGCACCTTTTCATTTCTCAAACCTTTGCATTAATTGTGAACTAATGACATTTGTAAAGTAAATTTTTTATGTCCACCACCCGCAACTAACGTCACATACTTTCGCGCCACTTACCGGGATGGTCGCACGCGATACGCATTTTTTTGTTAGTTTTATATTGTGAAGTTTTTTATTAAAGCTGATTCGGAAGAATCTAAGGTCTTCTTATTTCTACACATGCGAGACCTTCATTTCGTTCATCTGAGACGAAACATTGGCGACCGTGACAGGACGAGTTTGTAAAGTTACTGGATACGAAGACATCAATGTGAAATAGAGGTCAAAGGACACAACGTGTATCGGACGACTAAGCCAGCCAGGTCGGTCAGCAGTGAAGGCGCCGTCCCAGCCTTAGCACCTACGTCAAGATACACTGCCATTTGGGTCTACATTTCAACTAGGATTTTACGAAATTAAAACCCACAAGCAACAACATACAATCGAAGTCGACTTCAAAGGGAACAGAAGGCAGCATCACCAGGCATCCTCATCGCCTACCAGATAAGTGCCCTTCCTAATCCATTACCAATCATTTCCCGAGCAAATAAATTTTATCCCGCTAAACTACAGCACCATCTCTGTTTGTGCAAAAAAATCATACCAATACATTTGGTTCAGTCAACATCATTATATATCGAATTCATATTTACTACCAAATAACATTACTTACATTTACATTACAAATAAATCAGTGAAACGTTGATTACCATTATTCATAATTAAATTTAAAGATAAAATTACAAAGCAAGTATTTTTTAATTACCCTCAACATCTTTAAATATTCATGTTTTTGAGTTCGCTGTCTATTTTAACTACTGAAAACATATATTCACTAGTGTTTTGAATCATTATTCACGCTATCATAAGAGGTGTAGGCAGAAATACAATTGAAATCGTCAAAGATCCTAATTACGCGTTAGTTATGTAATTGTTGCAAAACATGCTAATGATCGCTCGGCCGACTATTTCAGTGTGATACGACGCTGCTTACTCCTGCGTCCAGATACAACGGAGACAAGAAGTTTGAACGTGTTAGTCACCTGCGCCGTGCGCGCACCACATGTTCACCCGTACCGGAGTCTCGCCGATAAGGAGTGACAGCTAAGACAATTATTGAATTATTGTTTTATGTAATTTTATTCCGTCGTTTTGCATCAAGTCGCATACCGGTTTCTTATCAGTGTTTTGAACGCATTAAATTTATAGCCATAGCCACCTTATTACACTCAAATTAATTTCATATAATATTTATATATTTTGAAGATGTCTACTAGCGAAGATATTAACGTGAAACAATTAAAGGACTTATATGTCAAACGAAGTTCAATTAAAGGTCGTTTAACTAAGTATAGAAAATATTTGGATATTATTTGTCCATTAAAATTATCAAGTGTACAAGTCAGAGAACTAAATATTAATACCCAAAAAATTCGTGATATGTCAATTAAATTTGACGATCTTCAAGGTCAAATTGAGGTCTTAAATTCCGAAAACTTGGACAGCGAGGTCAATGAGCGGGATGATATTGAACAGACTTTTACATCTCATCTTGCTTATGCTCAGGACATACTTAGCAAACACAGCACCGATAGTAACGAAACTCTCCATAATGCATCTCATCATCAGGACTGTTCATTAAGCTACCATGGTTCGGAATTTAAGTTGCCAGAAATACAAATAGCTAAATTCGATGGCGCATATTTTCGATGGCTTGCCTTCCGAGATACCTATATCTCATTGATTCACCACAACGAACGTATCAAACCAATACATAAGTTTACTTACTTAACGTCATATTTAGAAGGCGAGGCCGCGCGCATTATTTCGAACTTAGAAATATCTGAAGCTAATTATAAAATTGCTTGGGAACTCTTGTGTGATCGATTTGACAACAAGGATCAATTAGTTCATCATCACCTTGTATCGTTATTCAATATTGCTCCCTTAGCAAAAGCATCTGATAAATCACTTCGCTCTTTAGTTGATCATGTCACGAAAAATCTGCGAGCCTTAGCCAATTTAGGTCAACCTACTGAACATTGGGACACTCTCATTATTCATCTTGTTACTTCAAAATTAGACAACCATACCGCATTGAAGTGGGAAGAATTTCGAAAAGCATCTACATCGCGTACTTTGAACCAATTTAAGAAATTTCTAACTGACCGCGCTGATGTACTGGAAACGATGTACCTAGGTAAATTTGATAGATCTAAGACAGTGCAACCTCAATTTCAAAAATCAAACGCTGCTTCACACACAGTTAAGCTTAGCGCTCACACATGTCAAGATTCCAGCCCATCGAAATATGTTCGCTCATGTCCCATTTGTAAACTAAATCATAGAATTTATGACTGTCCAACCTTTAAGTCGAAGAGTGTTCAAGACCGAAAGGCAGAGGCTCTCAAACTCAACTTATGTTCCAATTGTTTGCGAGAAGGCCATAGTGTACGCACTTGCAAGCTGGGTCCTTGCCGTGAATGCAAACGCAAGCACAATACTCTTTTGCATTTTCCTGTTTTAAATACTGATGATTCTAAGCCAATTACTCTTAACGAAGACATATCTGCACATAGCAGCTTAGTACAACAAGATTCTAATGCAAGTCAAATTGTCTTATCTACTGCCATGGTCAGACTCACAAATCCACACACTAAAGCTAATGTGATTGTGCGTGCTCTCTTAGATTGTGGTAGTCAATCGTCCTTTATTACTCAATCACTCATGAACAGGCTTTCTCTTAGGTCTAGCCCTATTAATAAAGTCAACATTGTTGGCATAGGCAATCACCTAGCTGAAGAAGTAAATCAAAGCTGTGTTGCCCAATTAAGTTCATTGACAAACAACAATTATAACGTAATTCAATCATACTATGTACTAAAACAATTAACTGCGGCAATACCCAATCAATACATTGATATCAAGTACTTAAAAATACCCAAAGGTATAAAGCTTGCCGATTCTAATTTCAATGAACCATCCTCGATAGACGTTCTCATAGGTGCAGATTTATTTTGGGATTTATTGGGCCGCAATGAACTGTCAATAGGTCCTAACCTGCCCAAGCTTCGAAGTTCAAAGCTTGGTTGGCTATTTGCAGGTCGTTTAGCACAATCTTATTTTGATCATTTGCAATCTAACATCATACACTCCAATATAGGCCTCACGACTACCAGTCAAGACTCCATTCATGATCTACTAACCAAATTTTGGGAACTTGAAGATGTTCCCCACAAGTCGTATTTATGTGAGGCCGAAAAGCAATGCGAAAGCCACTTTTATGCCAACACCTATCGACTAAACACAGGAAGATTCTGTGTACGACTTCCTTTAGTCGATACACCGGACTGCTTGGGAGATTCATACCGCATAGCTAAGAAACGATTGTTGATGCTTGAACGTCGTTTCCGAAACAATCCAGAATTAAAGTCGAAGTACGTAAGCTTTATAGAGGAGTATAAGACTTTAGGTCACTTAGAAAAATCTCCGATACAAATTCCAGATCCCTCTTACTTTTTATGCCATCACGCAGTTTTCAAACAAAATAGCGAAACGACAAAAATTCGTGTTGTCTTCGATGGTTCTGCAAGAACTGCTTCTGGATTTTCTCTTAACGATATACAATTGGTAGGTCCCAATGTACAGAGCTCACTTTTCTCTATATTAATTTGTGCACGACAATACAAATATTTGCTAACCGGTGACATCGAGAAAATGTACCGCCAGATAGAATTAGATGAGCGAGATCGCAACCTGCAATTAATTTTATGGCGAGATGACGTCGCGAAACCTATAGAAACATTTCGCCTCAAAACCGTAACGTACGGTCTTGCAAGTGCAGCATATTTAAGCACAAAATGTTTAAGTATGTTGAGTGAACATTGCAATGATCCTCTTATTAGCACCATTATCAAAGATGATTTTTACGTCGATGACCTTATAACCGGCTCGGACGAAGAAGCCCAATTACTATACATACAACACAAGGTATCGTCTACACTAGCTTCTGGTGGCTTTCATTTACGAAAATACAGATCAAATCTTTCAACCATACTGAATTCACTTCGAAAGGACGAAGATCACAATGTTATCATAAGTGAATCCACTAACACTCTAGGCTTAAGCTGGAACCCTACAAATGATACATTTCATATTCCTATTGTCTTGTCCAATCCTGATCAAGAAATAACAAAGCGACTAATTCTTTCTGAATCATTTAAGATATTCGACCCATTGGGTCTTCTCAGTCCATGCATCATTCTACCGAAGATTCTACTGCAATCCTTATGGATCAGTAAAACAAACTGGGACGAACCTGTTGAGCCATCTATTCAGGCTGCTTGGAATAAATTTGTCTTTAATATCAATTGTCTATCGAGCTTGCTTATTCCAAGACAAGTTTTATGCGTGTCTCCAGACGTTATCGAAATTCACACGTTTAGTGACGCTTCACAGGTCGCTCTTGGTGCCTGCGTCTATATGCGCTCTTCAAATTATCTTGGCGAATTAGACGTCAATTTGCTATGCGCTAAGTCGAAAGTGTGCCCCTTGAAGCCTACAACAATACCGCGTCTGGAGCTCTGCGCTGCTCTGTTGGCTGCAAAACTTTGTGATTCAGTTGTCAAATCATTGAGATATAAAGTAAACAAACTGGTTTATTGGTGCGATTCCTCTGTTGTCCTTGCATGGCTTCAAGGTAATAGTAGAAAACTAAAAACCTTCGTGGCGAACAGAGTTGTTGAAATTTGTGAAATTACTGACAATAGATTATGGCGCTATGTTCCCACGGATCAAAATCCTGCGGATTTGATTTCAAGAGGGGTAGAACCAGATCAAATCACCAATAAGACCCTATGGTGGTCAGGTCCAAGTTTTCTCAAGAAGGCTGAGTGTGACTGGCCTAAATCAGCCAATTCAATTGAAAATTCTGAGGTGCCTGAAATCAAATCAAATTCAGCCATTATCAAAGAAGGCAACCAATTTATTAACAAATTTTCTTCATTTAACAAGTTGCAGCGCTGTTTTGCTTATGTTTTGCGTTTCATACACAATATTCGATACCCTAAGAACAAAACCAGCGGTAGACTAACATTGGATGAGATAAACAAGGCTTTTATAACACTTTGTAACATGGCACAACAAGAAATGTTTCCACGCGAATATCACATGCTATCTAATAATAAATCCTTGTCCAATAAATCGACAATTTTATCATTAGCTCCTTTCTTAGACAATCATAAAACAATCCGAGTTGGAGGCAGAATTGATCATTCCAGCTACGACTATTCCAAGAGGCATCCTATTCTTATGCATGCCTCCCATCACTTAACTAAATTATATTTTAAATACCAACATCTTTGTAACATGCACGCAGGTCCTCAATTGCTTCTAGCGTCAGTTAGAGAAATTATGTGGCCCATAAATGGAAGACACTTAGCCCGTCGTACCGTTTTTAACTGCGTTACTTGCCGTCGGTCACAAGGAAAACTAATGACTCCCTTAATGGGCAAGTTACCTGAGCAACGCATCACGCCAGATTTCCCTTTCGTCACCGTCGGTGTCGATTTTGCGGGACCATTTTACACGATCAATAAAAGGGGTCGAGGCGCAAGAGTAACCAAAACTTACTTATGTTTATTCGTCTGTTTTAGATATAAATGTTTACATCTAGAAGCCGTCAGCGATTTAACGAAGGATTCGTTCATATTAACGTTGCGTAGATTTATTGCAAGGCGAGGCAAGCCGTCGGAAATATTTTGCGATAATGGACGGAATTTTGTTGCCGCGTCCAAAGAAATAGGTATTTTTCTAAAAAATACTCAAGAACCTGTTGGCGACTTCGCAGAAAACGAGGGCATAAAATTCGTATTTTCTCCTGCTTACGCTCCACATTTCGGCGGTCTCTGGGAGGCAGGAGTAAAATCCGCGAAGTATCACATAAAGCGTGTTATGGGAAATACACATTTAACATTTGAAGAGATTTCTACACTTTTTGCACAAGTAGAAGCGATACTAAATAGTAGACCTCTATGTCCTCTTTCACCTTCACCCAATGACTACCATTTCCTTACTCCCGGGCATTTTTTGATAGGACGATCTCTCAAGGCTCTGCCAAGCCCATCACTGGACTACTTCAAATGCAGCAACCTTCAACGTTTTAAGAGACTCGAACAGATTCAACAGCACTTCTGGCAACGTTGGCAAAAGGAATACATCGGAGAACTTCAACAGCGTTCCAAATGGCGAGCAAATACGCAAGTCTTGCGCATTGGAGACTTAGTTCTGCTGCAAGAGGATAATGTGCCACCTTTATGCTGGCGAATGGGACGAATCAGCCGCCTTTTCCCGGGATCAGACGGAGTATCACGAGTTGTAGATGTTCAAACAACCCGAGGATGTTTCAGAAGACCTACCACGCGTATCTGTCCCTTGTTTGCTCCTGACGACGAAGACTGAAGAGGAGTTGAAAGTGTTCTTTCAACGAGGGGAAGATGTTAACGCGCCTGCTTAGAAATGATAGCACCTTTTCATTTCTCAAACCTTTGCATTAATTGTGAACTAATGACATTTGTAAAGTAAATTTTTTATGTCCACCACCCGCAACTAACGTCACATACTTTCGCGCCACTTACCGGGATGGTCGCACGCGATACGCATTTTTTTGTTAGTTTTATATTGTGAAGTTTTTTATTAAAGCTGATTCGGAAGAATCTAAGGTCTTCTTATTTCTACACATGCGAGACCTTCATTTCGTTCATCTGAGACGAAACAAATAGTTATTTTCCATTTGGCTCTGAATTCAGTGGTCAACCACTTATCGCGTCCTCTAGCATGGAGAGAGTCGATACCAAAACCGATAATTGTGATCGCGTCGCAACCACAGTTTCACCAGCATATCGGATGTAAATGAATTTAAAATCAAATAAAATTGTTCAGATTGAATACTTTTATTCAGGTAAAAGCGACACACACGTTTACAATATGTATTTTTGAAAATAGTGGTTTCTTAAGAATATCATCTAGAGTGAAAAAGGATATCAGAATCGGAAAGTCTTTATATTTTTCTAAGGTCACGGGAATTTCAACACAGGTTCTTTTAAAATTAAGACAGCATATGGAAAACACAATCATCTTGACTTATAATGTATGAAAGTTTAATTGAAATAATTTTAATTAATTATAAGAATTATTTGAAGAAATAATGACATAAAAATAACTCGTTCCAATTAAAACATAATGGCATAAAAAAGCTCGTCCAAATACGACAGTACTTGAGTAAAATAATTACACAATTTATAGAAATCGTAAAAGATTACCTATCATAATATATTTTTTTAGTAAAGTATTATACTTCGTAGAATATTAAGCATATTTTTTATCTACAGCTGAGGGCGGTAAAGAAGGGGACGACGAAATGAAATCTGAGCACGTTGAATTTCATCGACTTAGTAAGTACCTTCGGAATGATATTATACTTATAAGTAGATACTTTAGATATAGCAATACGAATTCCTTGCAGACACATCGAAAACGCCTTCTATGTAGAAATAACCATGTATGTATTGATAAATTAGCCCATCAAATTTAAAGTAAGGACTGTTTCCTTATAAGGTTTGACCGGTAAAAAATCACATATCACCTTACGCCTACTTCTACGCAATACATTTTTCAAAACAAACACAAAGACCAATATTCTGACGTAGGAAAAAACGCAAAGATTTTTCTACATAGAGCACAACAAATATAATCCTTCATAGAATAAAACAGACTGCCTCGGTGGCGTAGTGGTACTACGGTATGATTGCAAAGCTGTGGTCTCGGGTTCGAATCCCGGGTCGGGCAAAGTGATATTGGATTTTTCTATTCATTATTAGCCCGGAGTCAGGAATTTTTTCCCGATATGGCGATGGGCTCGCCCCCTATCACATCGTGGGACGGAATATAAAAGGCGAAACGTGGGTGTTCTAGTAGCACCTCTGCCTACCCCTTCTGGGAAAAAGGCGTGTGGTTATGTATGTATGTAGAATAAAACAAAAAACTCCCCTAGTCTTGCAAAGGTATAGTGAAAATCATTTCATATCCTATAGGGATAGGTAGGTAGTATGAAGTATCAATGTTTTAATCCGCACGTTGATAGACACACGGTTCGTTATCGGTAAGCTGAAAGCCAACAGAGACTATTATCGACATGTTAGATAACAATCCATTTATTTGCACCGGCCTCTAGCTAGGATTACACGTAGTGGAGCTTCGAAAGGTTAATCACGTATCATTATTTTGTTTGCTAATTCATTTGCACAGTTGGTTCAGGTAGCGGTAATTTGTAATTGAAATGGAGCGATGTTTGTTATTCAGTGTATGCTTGAAAATTATTTAGCGTATTTGAAATGAGAATTTTTGAGTATTGGTTAGTAATTAGTTTTGTTGCATAATTTTGCAATCGGGAATGTAAATCATTTGATAGAATAAAATGACTCACCTATAAAGAAATACAATTTTTGAAGATGGAATGTAAGAGAGAAATAAGGAGGGCTTATTTGGGCTCCATTAAATCATAACGACTGAATAAATTAGCCGAAATTCTACTTCAGGAAAATTTTCGACGACATTTTGTAGATGAAAATCAGGATTCGTAGAGCATTTATGTGAGATAGAATATATTCATAGAGATTAGAAATATGTTTAAATTTTCTCATTATAGATCGAGAACTTTAAGTTTTGAGGCCAGGACCTGAGGTCCTCTGTTGCAGACAGGTCACAAAGTTGTCGGTGTTCGAGATTGACACATGACTACCTACATCAGCAGTTGTTAAAGCCTCGCACAGGATGTTTCGGTTTATTGAATGTTCCTGTACTAGACCAGACTCGCATCAAGTCAAATTAGATCTATCCGTCCTTCAATTCTCAACAAATTGGAGCCGTGGGTTAAGGAATTCACTGGATGTAAACACACTGACTTATGGATGTGGTTCGCTATATTCATAGATATATTAGTGTATGTTTTCAATTTGGAAACATTGGAACTGGTGTATTGAAATTGGTCTATTAGCAACACATATAAATCGTTTTCTATAGTCACGACATAAGCTCAGGCAAAAATAAATTATTGCTGAAGCGTGTATATCACGAGCATAATCCTGTCGCGGCCAAACTTGTAAAATTAAAAAGATTATCTTGAATCGGATATTATAAATAATTCATCACACATGAAAACTTTATAAATATAAATATTATTAACTAAAACATGGGCTGTATGATAGTTATTTTTTTGTATTTAGTATAATTTCTCTGTCATTTAATGTTTTAGCATACAACCGTTTTTTGTCCCTTATAAATAAAATAAAAATATAAAATTAAACATATTGTTTCCAATCAAAAAAGATGCTGTAAAAGAAAACGGCGAACTAGTCTCGCGCCTCGAACAACATGCCTCTGCCGACTCAGTGGACGGGGAGAAGCCGAGGGTGCATGCTCAGGCGCAGCTGGACGTGCCTGCTGAAGGAGTGCACCGAGTGCTGGTGCAGGACGGATCGCACGTCAGCATGCAGGACGCCACGCCTACCCCGCCCGCTGCCGACGAACAAACTACTAAAGTAAGGACAATTTACTTAAGCAATCATGTTTTACAGTGCTAGCAGTCATAATAAAGAAGATAAAGGTGCTTTTGAAAATAATGTTTCAATTATAAATTGTTTAGTCGCTGTAGGTGTCTCAAAAATGTTTCTATTTTGCATATGTGCAATGTGAAAAACTATTGCATTTAATGATTTATCTTTGATTTTTAGAAAGTTTTTTTCTTAAACACAACATCGGTTTTGTTATACTCTAAATACCTATGTTTTATTAAACACAGCAATTTGACTTTCCAATGCCCATATCCTTTCACAAAGTCAATATTTTGCCGCTTATCCGCATATAAGGTTAAATCAAATATTTGCTTGATACCAGTATAAGCAACTGTGTTCAGGAACTTACAGTTTGTATTTTCTGCTGGAAAAGAAAATCTGCAATTCTATTCCTTCTTTATATTTCATGATATGTATATGATATTAAATGCCACCAATGTGCTCAGTGTAACAGGCAATGGACAACCATCAAATGATCCAGACGATAAAAATACAAGAGATCCAGATGTTTATATCTTTAAGATAGATATATCTCGTCAAATAAAATTTGATCAAATGTGCGTCGTTTGTAAATTCAGTCATATTTTTAAAAGGATAGATAGGTACGTGTTTATTTTGGAGGTTTATACTCGTATTGGATAGCAAAAATATGTTTACTACAAAATAATTTCGATAAGTAGACGTCGTCACTATTTAAAATTTAAAGTGTCATTGTTTATGTTTTGTTTAAGAAATCTCATTTCTTAATGGCCGTAGTAATTACTTAATGTTACTTGGAATATTAACATTTTAAATAACATAGGTACAAGAACTTTATTGGATTTTTAAAACTACTAAAAATTACCGTGACATCGTTAATTACGTACTTAACGAAATAATATTTTCTCTCTTCATGGTACAGCACTCCATTGCCATATGGAATATGACGTACATCCCATAGAAGTATTTCTAGAACTGTCTAATTGAGAGCCCGAATATTATCTGCTTATCAAAATAAAAGAAAACTTTAGGATATATTTCAAGTTTTTAATTAAATTTATACTATTATTTATTTTATCAAACTACAAATATTTCGTATTTTGACGAGCTTATAAAACCAAAGAATTTTCAGTTTGCCGATGGTAAATAGCACCTTATTCTTTGTTATAGGTGTTCCACGGAGCAGCTCGTCTCGTGCAACCAGGATCTGCGACTAGCCCTCCTCTGGGAGGCCACACGGCATCCCGGCGATCGTTCAAACCGGACTTCTCTAAGGAGATCAGAAACGTTAGTATTTCAGTCCTAATAATAACATCTATCACAGTCTCACTGTAGCTTAGTAGATACGTAGATTGTGGAGCAATACGATTCGATTCATGCACCTACATTTTATATGATCAGCGTGTGTTTGATGTAAGACTGGAAAATTTATAGTGGTTTCTGATACCTACGAGGCACTGTAGGTACATATCTATGAAATTGATTGGTACTACGTGCATATCTGGTAAATGCGTATTTTTTATACACTGGCACAGCAAAGTGGCACTGCACCTGATGGTAAACGTAATGCCGTCCGGACAGAGTGTCGAATGGCATCAGACGGCGGCCTCATGCCATTCGACATAACTATACCGGCCTGCACAGATGCGTTTTGTATGTGCATATATTTTTATTGAGATTTATTCAATAGAGCAAGACTTTCACTATATCTCCAGAAAAACGTAGTCCACGTCAATTATCCCCTCCCGAAGTAAAAACGCTTTATCTAAATAACTTCCTAGGTATAAAACTGTTCCAGCTTCTAATTAAGTCTTGAATATTTTAACAAAATAAATGGACGCCTCTGTTTCCTTTAAAACTTTAGCGATTACTCTGTTTTTCTTGTTACTAAACAGTGACAAGAAAAACACTTAGGAAGTTTACTTATAAACGGTGTAATACGACTACGGAATAGTCGAGACAGGGAAGGAACAAAGCAGGTTCAATTGAACGAATTAGAGAGAATGTTGTTTTCATTCCAACATATTTTTATTAAATCTATTTAAATCAATGTAATACATATTTATTTTTACTTGTTGCATGATGATTTAGGTTACGATAATATCTCAAGTCCCCTTAATGCAAAACGTTTTGGATAAATTACCTACGTTTTATAAATTGAAAACTTCAGCTAAGAGATTGCTTGTCTGGCGAATTTTCAGAACCTCACCATCTAAAACCCATGTAAGCTGACATGAATTAACTGTTAACAAATAAAACTGTAGGCTAATGTCATCCTTATATTGCAAAAATCAACAGCCTTTTTATGACTTGGTAGTAAAATAACCTCTTAATCATCAGATGGAACACTACGCGCAGCCTTCGTACTCCAGCGTCCAGTACACTCCCATGGACATGGCTGAGTACGTCTTCTGGACTGGCGACGAGAGGGGAGTCACCAATGCTATTGAAGACTATCTTCAGGAGGGCATGGTAAGATGTTTCGTCGAGTTAGAACATGTGATACGTGTGTAGAGGGAATAGGGACCTTCTGTGCCATAAAGCTTTTGTCTTTTGTGAATATTGTCCATGTTTTACGTAAGCGACGTCGTTCGATAAGCAAGTGATAGACGAACTAATAAAAGTTGCAAGAAGGCGCTGGAGACAGACTGGTTCCAACATTTTATGTAGTTTTACGTAGGTACGCATGAGTTTCTACCTACTTTCGTCCAACTAGGTATTTTGTTCGCCAGCAAATCCGCGGGATAAACTTTAATCCGTTTTTGCATCATATTATTTCACGTTATTAACAAAGTTTCTCCATGCATCGTGCAGTCCAACATTCTCATTCTTCAGAATACGTTCTACGAACATTTACCAACTTTCAGAGCGTAATGTAAATAGCTCACAGTTTTTCTCAGCAGAGTATTGTACAAGAATTATTCTACTGTAACAGCCACATATTGCATTTGCGTGAAAGCATACGCTAGTATCGTCTGTAACTTTATTTTCCTTTTAACAACTGACACATTTCTTTTGCTCTCGTTCAATATTAATGGAGGCACTTAATTCCCGACTTGTGAACGGGGCGCCGCATTGTGTTATAGCCTTTACGAGTGTTCTACTTTTAGCACATGACGTCGGCCTATTATGCTCGGACATCTCGTGTTTTTATATTGTTCTAATGTGTGAAATTGGTAATATAATAAAGCTAACACAAATTACATTACTTTTGCATGCTTTATACCTACAGTTTTGCAATTCAACTTATCTGAAGTTACATTGATGGTTTTAGGGAATATGAAGACAAATAAGTACTTGTTCATTTTAAATCTAAATCATAGGTTTGATATTTCCCTAATATGCGCATGAGAAACGTATCTTACGGCATGACCGTAACAATGTGTGTAGTTAATTGGTGATGGAATTTCCAATATTTAGAAACAACGACATTCATAACAATTACTTGAAAATACCATTTTAAGATAATTGCTCCATCTAACAATGACCGTTACCTTCTAGATGTCGAAGGAGGAAGCGATTGCGTTCTTGCAAGAGATCAAATTCAACTTGGACTACCTTCGCGCGCACTACACGCAGAATCTGAAGGCGGCTGAAGAGAACGCTCAGCAAGAGAAACTGAGGAACATGCTAATGGAACAAGCCAGTGCTAAGGTATGTTTACAAGCCGTTTTATTTACCTCATGCTGATAATCTGACATTTTATTGTATCTATAGTTGGTTTCATAAAAAAACATATTTATTTTTCTCATCGAGCTATAGTATATGTACCAGTACTTAGATATTCACATCAACTTTTAAACATAGTAAAAATAAAAAACGCATTTTAGTACATAATGTGATGTGGTTTGAGTGCAGTGCCCTCAGCCCTGCCAACGTTTCGCAATGGATTTTATTAAACAAGCACACAATGTAGTTTTCCAATTTAAGAACAGTCCATAGGGCTTCCAAAGCGGCTTAAAATCAGCTTAAATTGTAATATCAGGGAGTGACAGCTTATCGTGCTCTCGAAGGCACAAAAGAACTCTAAGATTGTTGACATTTAACGTGATTGCCTTTTGTTATGGCTTTAAAGCCACGTTACTTCGACTCCGTATAGTCAAAAATCATTTTGCTGGCAACAAGGTTCCTAATAGCCACTTTATATCAAAATATCCATAGGTACTTACATGAAGGCGCCTTTTTCAATATCTTTCTATGTTCACTACTACTTAGGTCTCGAAGGCAATCGAATAAAACGGAATTGCCGTTTTATTTTCGTATTTGCCCTTGAACTTGCCTGGTTGCCGTGTGCTGACATGTCTACTGAGGTAATGAACAAATTTATTTGGGGAGAGGCAACATCTGTTTGTGCATCGAGTACCTAAGCTTTATTGAAAATGTCTTAGGGTTTGTTGCTATAGCATCCTATTATGATGTTGTATCTTTAAAATTTTGGGGTGATATGGTTACTGATTTTATCTTTTGAACTTTTGTAGTATAACTTTTCTGCTAATTTAAATTTCTAATGAAACAGGGTTATTGTCTTTTATTTTCACAGTAAGTATTAGAAGGCTGTATGTAGGTACCTACGTCAAAAATGATTGCTTTAACTAATAAGCAATACCTATAAAAACGTGTCAGCTAAGTAAACATGCTAAGTTATTCCATGAGAACCCATATTGATTTTGTATTTTGCATTCATCCTTATGTAAGAGTCTAAGAAAGTGCGGAATTCCGAGTAACAAGGTCCCTACGTATGTAACACGTAAGTGAGTTCTCGCTCAAACACGTTCCATCAATAATAAATGTCTGAAAAGCAAAGAACTTGTTTATTCCACTAGGGTCTGTCCCGAAAACTTGATGCGAAGTTTTAAAGACAGCACATTCCTTGCAAACAATTCTTTCTACGAACACATGTGAAAAGCAATTAAATGTGAAGTTTTGTACATACCTTTATCTCGGCTACAATGTGTCTAGTATGAAAAGTAAAATATTTTAAAAAGGCTGGGTTTAATTTCAGAAAAAGTACAATTTTTCTTATTGATACACGATGTGATGTGTGAATTTCATGTAGAATTTTCGTTTGGAATTTTAGAATCGGGCCAATAGACGTAACGCGTGTTTAATAAAGCACTAATGATTTTATACAAAACTATTGAAATATTAAAAAAAAAACCAGTTGATTAGAAATATTTACCTAGTACCAGTTGATTAGAAATATTTAGTAAACTATTGATTTTTACTACGCTTACGACTTGTAACTTGTTACTTAATATTACAAGCTCTGTATTGTGTACATAATGCGTATAAGTACACTATATTAATTATACTAGCCAAATACAAAATTTAAATCAGAAAATCATTTTTTAAAATTAAAAGCCTTTTGATTGATTGTCCAATTTAGGGTTGTAAACAAAACAATTAAACGAGAACAATTGTTCTATTCACGAAGCCCCAAGATAGCTTGCCGGTCTGAATTCTAATGTGGGTCAATTAAACGACGCGACGTGTCCGCTCCTTGACCCGAAGCTAATCCGCACTTGTATTAGGTTATCCGACGGTAATCCTGCCTCGCGACATTAATATTTTTATGTGTCGTCAAATAGGTCAATCGGTTGTTATAACTGCGTTAGGGATGTGTGTGCTTAAGTGCTAGGATATAAATGTTAATGAAGGGTCGTTTCCCATTTGGTACTCAGTAGCAATTCATCTAGTTATCTTTGTGTACCTAAGGGTTTCGGGGTAGAGGGATGATTTATTTAATTTACACTCGTTTACATATAAATCATAATTCTAAAATGTTTACGCAATGGTTAAATTGTGGATTGTGGTTTTGAATTAATTAGGTTTTTAATTAATGAGTCTAGATCCTAGGCCATTGGAAAAGAGTAATTGAAAGTAAGTACAGGATGGATTAGTTGAAAACACTTAACATAAGTACTTACGTACTACTTTATATAAATATTATTATTGTGAACACGATTTAAAAAATATAAATGGCAGAGAAATTCAAGATGGTCCTGACGATGCATTGATGGGACAAACGTGTATTTGATGATTTTTAATATGAATTCAGTAGGAGGAAGTTAACTCGCCTTCAAATCCCCACGTTTTATTGTAGTCATGAGCGACGACAAACGCTTACGAACGTTGCCACTAGCCTGATAGTTTAGGATAAAAAATAATACAAATACAAACAATGATATTTTGACTAAATACTCCAAGATGAAGACCTTTTGTACACAGGCCTGCTACAGCTCAGTTTGAGAAATCAAAAACTAAAGTTCCATCGATAGGTAATACGAGTAATAGGAACTATAATACCCTAACTGCAATGTGTTTGATCTAATTATGTACATGGAAAATTCCTGGTCAGCACCATTTGGAAATTGTTTAGCGTAGCGTAATTATGCAAAGTTAAACATGCAAGGATTCATAATGCAAAGTTTGCAATACCTTGCGTGCTTAGTCAAATTTATGTTTTCAACTCAACTACACCTACAGTATTAAACTAATAATCCCACGAGTAAAGCAAAGTGTAGTTCGTAAATTGTTTTATGACTAAATAATATAATAACTCGATTGAAGTGATATTTTGCAATTTGGAAAAAAGTTATTTAAACATCGAAAAGTATGTTGCGACGTACTTTAGGTAACGTCAAAGCAGTACTTAATAATAAATTAAAGCATGTAAACAAAACATTGCTTAAAAATCTAAATTTACATATAATTAAATACCTTCGCAATTTCGAAATACATTGGCATTTTCTATCTCTGCCTAATGTTATCCCGACCGGTGCCAGGGTCCGCTTTCCGGCTTAACCTTCGCAATTCCGTCCGGTATTTAACATTCTCTACATAGAGATAGATAGATAGACACAAATGCTATTATCTTTTGGTATAGTATAATGTTGACGTTTCGCTTCAGAACCAATTCAGTCATTCTAATCTACGCCACTCTAGGGACATCATGAAATTGCGTTCATACGATTGCGCCGCGAACTCCAATGCGATAAAATAAAATTATATGCGCGAACTACTTTAACTTTTGCGTGCAGGATATTTCCAGCTTCATTTATTGCTGTGATAACATTTTATGTTCTGTGAAACGTAAAGATGGAGCCACGATACAAGCCTGAATGTTGCTGAGTGTTTCTCATTTATTTTCAGATCGTTTGAAGTGGTCTTCCGTTCTAGGTCGTTTCCGATGAACGTCCGTGCGTTAGACTGTTTACTTAGCGGCTGTTAATGAAAGGTTATCGGATTAAACGTTAAGATGCTGGTAGTGAAAACAGGGAACTTGGCTTTTAGTTTAATCCTTGTATTACCACATTGGTGTTTGTATATATCAAACTAAATTATGTATTGATATTGAATTAAGTTGTTTTTGATTAATTAAATCAAATTAAGTATTTGTGAATTATATGTAATAAATAAGTATATTTGCCCCAAACATCTTGGGATTGATGGAGTCTATAAATTAACTTTTGTTCATATCACTATACTGAAATCACATGAGTTCGTAACAGAAACGAAGAAGTTCGATGACTAAAATGTAGAGTTCTTTAGGCTTCGGAGCTATTAAATCAGTTTACCAACCCGCTTTGGACCAATGTGGGAAGTAAAGTGAAAATCCCCTTAAAAAAAGTTCAAATAGGAGGTACTGACCTCCTACAATGAATTCACGATGCTTAGCAAGTCACTGGAACATCTTCATGATTTCCAACATTATCTTTTTTCAGGACTACCAATACCGCGCTCCAATGCTCCAGTCGTTCCCATTCGGAAGCAGCCCTGAGGTCCGCAACATGGCTGCCCGGAACTGGGACCTGGGAGCCAACCTGTCACCCATCTCGGCCCTCTCGGTCAACGACTTCCGACCGGAGCCTGTCAAGAGGAACTACGATCCCATGCTGCAGACCAACATTATTAGTGAGTTACTGTACATTTTTGTTGATATTATTGATCAATTTCATGGTCCTTGAACCTTTTGTTCTTTAGTTTAGGTAGCAAGTATTTTTTATGAAGGTTCTTTTTATAATTTTAGTAGATACCTTACACTTATAGATGTGTTATGATATTTAAATGAAATAAATACACCCAACAGTCACATATATAGTCCTGATCCCACATTAAGATCAATTAAACTTTGTGTCGTGGGTATCAGAAACTTCGAGAGTTTTTGGTCTCACAAACAAGACCAACAGACCCGTGACAAATCCTTGTGGGCTTCACAACACTTTTGCTGTAAAAAAGTAGCTTTGTTCTGTGTAGTGTTTTAGCTAACGTGATTTGAATTAAACGTATATTTCCAAGCATGCGGCATTTCTTCTTCAAGACTTACTTAATCAATACCTATAACCCCAAAACTTATCAATTCCAAATTAAATTAATACCTAATGATACCCTCATTCACATGAGTACCTAATATTGTAATATTCTAGGCACATCCGACTACGACCGCGACGGTCCGATCATCACCGAAGAGGAATATGAAGAGATGATGGACAAACTGAAGGCAGCCGACACGCTGTACACTGAATACACTCTTGAGGAAATAATTTACCAGCTCGCTAAGGTATGTGATTTGCGAACGCTCGACTCTTTGATTTTACTATGTTTAATTTTATCAATACGTAGCTAGGTGTTTCGAGGATTAACTAAAGCAGCAGATATGTTCGTTTCTGTATGGTCACAGCGAATGAGTGTTTGTTAAATTAATTCACGATACAGGAATATTCTTACAATTCAAAAATAGATGTACCTAGGTGTAACGTAGAGATTTACCAGATCTACAAATAAATAAATACACCCAACAATCACAGACGCCGTAGTCCGTATCACGTAGTATAAAGTCTTGTGTCGTGGATATCAGGAACTACGAGAGACTTTTCGGTCTCACAAGCACCCAGACCCGAAACTAATACTTGTGGTTCACACAAACATTTGTCTCGGTGCGGGGATCCGGGCTTTTGAATCATACAAAGATGAAAAGTAGCTATTCTCTCAAGGTACTTAATTCATTTTCCAGCCATTGATGTACATTGAGGTGCCTAGGTACTTCAACAGCGAAAGAAATTGAATTTCAAAATGCAATTCAGGCTTCAGCACATTGATGTTTACTCTGCAGATGATGTTTTCTCAATCGCTTTCCCGCGACCCTGCCTCGGCCCGAGCGGCCACACAACGATTCATGGCTTTCCTGGAACTTGAGGCCGAGAGGGGACAACTGTCACGCACCATTGAAAAGAAAGTGCTTGGTGAGTTGTTAGCGTTACCTACTTGCATTACAGCGTCCTTTTTGGAGCTAATACATTTACTTTAATCAATATTTTTTATATAAATTGTATTTAGCTTTCGAGCTGAGTTGTTTTGAATGTCTGTAAATAACAATTTCTTTAAATATTTAGATGGTAGCCGTCGTATAAAATTCCAGGACAAACTTATGACTTAACGAAGTCAAATGCGTATTCAGAGTCAATAACCAAGAATTTTAAATGTTAAGTAAAACATCGTTAGGAAACCTGCATACCACAAAGCTTTACAAGAATTTATATATTATAATTTGTAGTGATACTCGGCCCGTACTCGATCAGCGATCAGGCCCGGGCCTTGCAGATGTACAAATGTGGGCTGTATTTTCGTCGATATTTCAATCACTATTTATGCATTGTAATTTTCAGACGTGATGATTGCGGCTCTGACCGACACCATTGGCGACCACCCAGAACTCCTTCAGGCTCACGAAACCGTCGGCGTCAACCCCGCTAACAGGTAGGTGCAATTTATATTTGTCATTAATTTTCATATAGGTAAATGTAGAGAATATAAGAATATAGAAGCTGTGCAAGATTTAGGTATAAAATAACAACCCTAATAGCTTAGAAAGTTTCAAACCGTTTTCTATGGATTCTTACTCCCATTTTTACGGTACATACCTAGATAGGTATAGAGTAGATCATAAAGGATTACACATCCCAAAAGTAGATACTTGTGGGATATCTATGAAATCAATAACGAATAATAGTAGTGACTCCTTTCTAAAAGACTAAACCCGTGCTAAATTGGATTTTTAATAAAATTCTTGCACTGAAATCCAATCAACAAGATGGAATTTGTGTCTCAACAGGCTGATGCGGCAGTTCCTGGAGGCCAGTGCGGCTGAGCCCAGCATGTCCCGCGCCATCCTCGCCGCTTACAAGGACGAGCTGCTCAAAGGGCCACCCCTGCACAAGCTCGCCTTCCCTGAGAGAAATTAAATCGACCCAACATAACTACGTAGATACGACATATTGCCTATATTTATTTATTCAATAAATTCCATTTAAATTGGAATTAATAGCCAACTCGTTAAAAAATGCTCTGGCTTCTAAATTAAAGCAATGTTTATCGTACAAAAACAATGTATTTTCTTTGTATTTCTAAGGTGTGCTCAACCATGCCGTATCTACGTTGTTATTAGCTATTGAAAGAGGGAAATCAAAATACGTTAATCGAAATTTAATTTATTAAAAATACTAAATTAAATGTACCCTAAATGTATACATGTAGTGACTATGTTAAATCATCCTCCTTTAATGTTTAAGAAAGTGCATCATTCGTTGGCTTTGGTCTACGGCTTATTTGTGTAGATTATACAAATATATCTAAGTTTACTAACGAGATCCATTACTTATAAAGATCTACTGCAATTACAACATATATGTAATTGCACATCCAGGAAAAATACTAATCTTGAATCTTATACAATTCTTAAGTGTTTTTCTAATACATTCAATACGGATCTTTAATCTATACTACAGATGCCAGTTTCAGAACTCTAGGCTGATTTATTTTGTAATGTTTTCCGTCTTAATATGTTTCAACATATACTGACTTTTTCTAAGTATTTGTAGTGTATGTGTTAACTTATGCTAGCTCGGCTATTTGGCTGCGACTAAAATATGTAGGCTTTTAATGTTATACTAATATTAAGTACCTAAAAACATCAATATTTATTTCTACCCACTGTAAATAACGTACTTATTCAAATGTCCCATTATAAAATCGCCAACTACGGATTTGGACTACTAATACCTGATAAATCTAGCTTGATATAACATTTTAAAATCCTTTTAGCTTTTGTTATCCAAAATAGAATAATATTGTATAAGTATTAAAATAAGATATATTAAAATACAACTAACATATATTTAGCTAGTCAAATATTTCTTCATATTTTTCTACCAATCTCCTTAAAAGCGTGCAGTTGTGTGGTGGCAACACTGTGTTCCCTGATTACAAAAGTGGCAACAACAAATCACTACTGTATATTAATGCATATCAGAAAAAAAACAACATATCTTAAGGTCAAATATACAAAAAAAAATACATGCCAAATATTTCATCGCATTTTAATACAAAATATTTATAAATTATCAGTCGCATAAAGTACAACATACAACTGCCCGTTTTATAAATACTTCTGACCTTTCATAAAACATACCAAAGAATACTAGTATCCCATCTATTTATAAGAACTATAATTGTATAAAAGAATAGATTAGAACGTCTTTCTCTTAGAAAGTCTTTCTATTAGAATCACAAATGTTTTTATCTGTAAGACTTGAAAACATTATATTCAGCATTGTTGGAAATGATGCTATGTTAGTGATCATCAAAATTTATTATATTTATATTATTCTTTGAAATATATTGTGGATTTAATAAAAAACGTTTTAATGTCATTAGTGTTTCATTTTATAACATTTTCAAAATAACAAAATTTATGTCATACAACTATTTAGTTTCCCATTTTTCAATGAAAGTTTCATCATACCTGAAAGTAGTTTCGTTATGTAAATTCGGCTTAAAATACAATACTACAAACACTTAACAATGTTAAAAACGTTCAAGAACTACATCTAACGTCTCTGACAAAAATAAACATACATCATTCCAAAACTTTTATTCTTACACTACATACATAAAATATTTAGTACAAACTAGACAGTGGGGGAAATGCGTTTTGTTTACTGACAACAACTTTTTTGTGCTGATATGAAATATACCCTTTTATTTTACCATCGTAAATTAAATTTGCTACAATGCATTGCGTCTCATCTGAGTCAACATCCTCCTGTCCCATTATTTGTAAGGCGGCTTGGAAACTGGCAATGTCTATCTGATGTGTGTTCTCAGCTAAGTACACTTTCCTAAACAAATTCCTGTATGCAGTGATCTTCAATTTCTCCACAATTAAGTATATACCAGCCCTTATGAAAAACCTCTCATGTTCTTCCATTACTTGGTCAATACCTCTTAAATCGCCATTCTTAACTGCTGACACTAGATCCCAAAACTGTAGTAAGTCGTACTTTTCTAGTAAGTGTTTAGCCGGCATGAAGCCTAACAACATTTTTACTGGTACTAAGTATGTCAGAATTAATCGCTTGTTTTTATTACTCTTTCTGTGGCAGTTTTGGAAGGCAAATGATAAATATTCATCTGCCGATCTGTAGTCTGAATCGAACATGGCTTTACGTCCAACAAAGTATCTGTATGTAATCTGCTGAGCTAATGGAAACTGGTCTTTGAATGGTGAAGAATCTATTGCCCTGATCAAGGGTTTGCACAAATGGAGTTTGTTTATTCTAAAATAGACCTTAAGCAGTTGATTGACAAGGTTTAACATCCCCAATTTCTTTGTGTCTGCATCTGATGATCGATTGTCGGCGGCGCACACTCGGAAACACGCGAGCAAACTTTCTGCTGCCTTCTCCAAAATCTTGCCATTGCTTTGAGCTTAAAAGAAGAACTTGTTTTATTAGTGAAGTCTATTGCATAAGAAAGTACCTTTTCTATTTATTTATAAAGGATCTGTAATTATATATATTTTTTTAATTCCTTGATTTCAATTTGACATACATGTATAACAATGATAGGGTATATGTAAATTATATTTTATTATCTTGATATGATTAGCAATATAGTGCAGTGTAGTAGTTTTCATTCCACAGTGCAATGCTATTACCTTAGTATTAATTGTACCTTAAATTTTGTTCTATTTGTATGGAGACATATCATCTTGAGATAATTGTGACTTGAATAACATTATATGAACTTTATGGACCAGACTTTTATAATATCTATATATTCTGTTTAAATGTTAAGTTTATAATAGTTCTTTTTAAAACCCTACTTGTAAAAATGCTAATCAACAAATTGCGGCAACATTATGATGCCTTCGGTTAAAAACAATGCAAGCAAACTGTGGTGACATAACTGGAACCTTTATCTATCTCTTCAGAGATACAGGTATGAGTTTATACATTAACTACAAATAAACAGTGTTACTTACGGCTGCAGGCTTCTGCTTTCTGAGCAACCAGTCTGAGATCCAAACATACAGTGTACATTAGTGGAAGACTCCAGTTTTCTTCCTTCTGTACCTGAAGTAGTCTCACCACTGCCGCAACACATGCACTTTGATGATTGTATGCTTCTATGTAGTCTCTTGCATACAAAGCCTGTGGTGTAAATATTTTGATTTACAATAAAGTAATACAATATGTTTCTTTCCTTATTTTTCTATAAAGAAGAGTTTTTATCTTGTACATCTCATAAGTAGAATGTATGATTGTAATCAACCAAACCAACCAAAGCAGTCAACAAACAAGTATTATATTAGACTGTCAAAACTTCAGTTCGGTTCGGGAATTTAACTGAATTTTAAAAAGAATTGTTCCTATAAGGGTTGATCTTAGAAACTAGAATACCGTTTTTTGACAAAACTATAAAATGCAGTTTTTATCCAAACTTGGTAAAATGTTGCATGGGGTGGCTAAGAACATGTGATTTAAATTAAATACCATATGCCCCTGTATAATACAACCTACTGGATGATGGGTTAAGTTCAGCTATGAATATTACTTGCAGTCTAAAAAAATATATACTAAAATAAATATAGTCACCAAACCGAAAAGGGCAAATATAGGAAATGTAGGGCTCAATTTTACTCAAAAAAATATAGAAAAGTCTAACTTGGAGAAATGTATACGAATCCATGGGTCTCAAAATACTGTCAAATATAGTAAGAGTTATATCCCTAATCCTTAATAAATACATATTTATTCTGAATTGTTGAATTGTTATTTTCTAGAGTGAAAGGCTACAATAAAGTATGTATTACTTTTGAAAAGATTTGGTTCGTGGGACGCATCGTAATATTCACTAGAATTATTACAAATAATTTACTCACTCTAACACACAGCAAATGCGCGATGATAATTTCATCCAAAGGGGCGACGCAGTTTCCCTCCACGAGTGTAGCAACGTCGCTTGATCTAAGATTTCTATTTGCAACATGTTCATCCCTTAGAGACAAAAGTCTGGACAAAATATTTCCTTGAGCTGTTCTAAACACGCGTTCCACAAACTGAATGTATTGATTCAAATTACCGCTAATCATCGACATATTGTAATTGGTTTATTACTATTCACTAAACTATAAATATCAATTGAGCATAGTTCTCGTATACAGAAGAATTGTTTTTAAAAACAATGCTTAATTAATCAGTTTCAAACAAGTCCCAACGCAGACAGAGCATCAGCAATGAAATATTGTTGAACAGTGAACAGATTACACAAACACAACTGTCAACTAGCAAGAAATAAAAATGAAGTACAGCGTTTCAATTAATTGAAGTGCACACGTTTTGCATAAGCATTTTGATAAATCCGTATGGCTGCGTTCCACTTGACGATCACAATGCCCACGCTCACGACCGCGATTATTCCCACAACAATCGTGATCGTTAAGTGGAACGGCGAAATGAATGTTGCGAGCACCGTGATCGCCAACTGGAACGCGCCCTATATGTCCTAGCGTTATCACATATACCATCACACTCGTAATTTTACAAAATGTAAATTAAGGTTGCATAGTTGTTCGTAAATGTGAATAACGCTATAAAATCGATGATAATTTAAATTATTATTTCACTTTTAAGAACCTTACAAAATAGTCGATTCTTATAACGTCATAATTATTCGTTAAATTATTGTTTAATGTTTTTGATTTGGTTTATGGTAAACATCTTACGGTTTTATATGTTTACTACTTGGTCTGTGGGTTCATATAGAAAAAAAAAACTATTATTATATTGTCTGTAAGGCATTGTCTTTGAATGTTAAGGCCGCCAATTGCACTTTTGATTTACGCTATTTCCTATTGTATTTCTATTTTGTGTGTGCTATAAAGCGTTTATAAATACATAAATAGTTTGCAATTGATGTTTTTATCCCTTACGTTTTATTTAAGAAATCTATGCAATTTACCTTCTGAAGCAAAAATGGCAGAATTTCATTCTTACTATTGAAAATATTTAAAACAATCCCATTAATAACGAATATATTAGTAAATAATAACTGAGTATAGTCATTAGTCGAATCATGTTTTTTTTCCAGGACTCATGACTGACTATTTGTTTGTCACGACATTGGCTTTTTAAGCTGTCAGTTGTCATTTGTCAATGTGCTTTTTAAAGCGCAGTATTTGTTTTTATTGAAAACTATATCAAAAAAGTAGAAAATGGAAGAGAACGTGGCTCTAGATTCTACAAAAAAGAAAAAGTTTCTTAAATCTATTAAAGGCATAAAGAAATTAATTCAGGTAACGTTACAGAAACCCCTCTTACTAAAAGCCGAATTGCTGTCCACCCATTTTCGCAGGTTAAATAATTATAAATTTTATTACAGAAAAATGAAAAGAAAGAAGAGCCCGAGCAGCTCGTTGAAGAGAAGACAGATAAGAAAAAGTCTAAAAAGAAAGCAAGGCCAGAACGGGGATTAGTTTATTTATCTCATATCCCACATGGATTTTACGAGGTTAGTTTGTATTTTGTAGTTAACTATTTACAGGTAAAGTACCTTTGTAATGTCTTAAAGCTGTTCTAAAAAGACAAGCCTCCCACTATATCTAACAAAATATTATGTTATTACATCATTAGTGGAAATCATTGGGGGAGGCCTATGTTCAGCAGTGGACTTTGGCTGATGGTGGATGGATGATGATGACATTATTAGTATAATAAGGTTAATATATCCTCTTCAACACCAAGCATAACATTAACAAATTCCACAATAGTATACATAGACCTTAGAGTCTTTATAATATAAAGGGAGTGCTATCATACATTTGTGTCTTCAAAAACTTAGATATTTTTTTGCTTGTACTGTTGGTAGCACTGCCATATTATCTAGTGAAAGTTGAAATAATTATTTAACAACAAATTAGTATAGATTCCTTTAGTAATTGAAAGTATATTTATTTATTATATAGCCTAAGCTTTTTTATTTCTCCTTTTCAAAACAGGCTGCCTCGAACAGGTCACTATGGAAATCATTGGGGGAGGTTTATGTTCAGCAGTGGACTTCCTTTGGCTGATGGATGATGTTGATCCTTTTTGCTCCCTAATTACTCATAAGAATGGTTATATGACAACCATTTTAATGCCCGAATACTTAAACATGAATTAAATATTATGTAGCACTTAACTACACAGGTCCTGCTTAAATGTAAAGGTGGATCTTAATATTTCAATGGTGTTTGAGTATTTGGGTGTAAATTTAGTTAACTTTTGTCTGCTGTTTTGTGTATAAAGAAAGCTTCATTCACCGCAGTCATCACAATGTTTGTTTTATATCATTTTACTTAATTATTCCAGCATTATTAACATCCATTCTATTTATTTCATTTGTAATGTGTGATAAACTGTACAAATTTAATGTATAAAGTAAATTAATGTGAATGTGAAACTCCCTACTCAAACAGTTTTTATATAGTTGAATGTGAAACATTATATTTCATTTCAGCATCAAATGACAGAGTATTTCAAACAGTTTGGAGGAGTGACAAATGTGAGGGTAATCAGGTCAAAACGCACAGGCAGATCAAAAGGCTTTGCCTTTGTTGAATTCCATGAGCCATCTGTAGCACAAATTGTTGCAGAGACTATGAACAACTACCTCATGGGAAAGCGATTGATTAAAGGTAACTATTTTAAGCATTTAAAATTATATTATTGACTTCTTCTATTTGTTAAAAACTGGGAAGTATATGTATGGTTAGATAACAATGCTTCCTATATCAAAATATATGTCATACACAAATTGGAGGAGTTACAAAGGAAAACTAATTCAAGGCATTCTAATTCTAATTCAACAAATTGAAGCCATTTTAACTGAAATAAAAAGAGAAAAATTATTATATACATGAGCTAATTGTGGTTTTACCATGTTCTTATTTCAGCTGCATATATTCCACCTGAAAAACAAAGACGTCTCGCCAGGAGAAAGTTTTGGAGTGAAGTACACAATCCAGGAGCCATAGACAGATTGAAACAAAAGAAGGTAATGATTCTTCCACTCCAAATAAAGAGTAACTTAACTAGATGAAGGTGGATCAATATGTTTTAATCTTAACACATTATCTGTTGCTAGTACTAACTTTGCTTTTATTACTTGAATTAATGTGTGCCATCATATGCCTTGTTCCCAATATTCAAGAATACTATGCGGAATTAATAATTCATTGTTTACATGCTCCATTCAATGTGTTAATAATTTTGTGTCTTAAAATGATTCATATATAAATTATATTTTCCATTCTAGGCATTTAACGCAGTAAAGGATGAAAAAGACGAACTGAAGAGAGCAAGGAAGCAACTTTCCAAGTAATAAAAAAAAATAAACTTGTAAGATTTTTAATATAAATGTAACATTAAACTGATGCAAAAACTACTGTTTTCAGCTTACAAAAAACAAAAAAGAAGTTATCAGACATAGGCATTGATTATGATTTCTTTATGCCAGTCGACATTCCTTTGGAGTTGATCAAAGTAAAAGAGGAAAAAGATGATGATGACCAAAAAACTGAGGCGAAACCACCAAAAACCAAGAAAGAACAGAAGGAAGAAAAATTAGAAAGTGTTGAAAAAATGACACCAAAAGATAATAAAACCAAGCCGGCTAAAACGGACAAAGAAGACAACCCAAAACCTGACACTAAGGCAAAAGGTAAAAAAGCTAAAAAGGAAACAGGACAGATTGTCCAAATAGTGAAGATAGACAAGAAAGAACAGGAACAAAAACAGAAGAAATTAGACAAAGCCGGTGTTAAGAATGTACAGGAATTTATTAAAGTGCAGGAATCTGATAATGATAGTGACAGCTCAGCTGGTTTTGACTCTGATGAATATGAGAAAATGATGGCGGATGATGATTCTGATCTGCCTTCAGATGAGAGTGAAGGGTCTGGTGATGAAGATGATGATGATGACATTGAAGATGATGAAAATGATGACTCGGAAAGTGAGGAAGAAAGGTATGTGTAATAATCTTTTATTACAACATCAATATTTATGCTTTAATACTATGTTGTGAGTTAAATAATAATTAATATGAACTAGAATCTTATATATCTTCATTAATGTAAAGACTCCAAATAATATGGTGGTTGTGTAGTCATAATTCCTTTATTCTTTTACATCATATACATTACACAAGGCTCTCCACAACATACAACTTGCATATTTAAATAGCTACAATGTTTACTCTTGAACTGTCACATGTAAAATATTCCCACTTGTCCATCTTTCAAATCAACCATTGACAACTCCGTTCTATATTAAAATCCTTATTCAAATCTCAATATAACTGGCAGCTCAATCGTCATGCTAAAATAGGCTGCTCTAAAAACCACCCGTTATTAGTTACAATAATTAACAAACATTGGTCATTAAAATTTAAAGTTAGCAAAATATTTATTTTAACCATAATGTAAGGTCAAAATAATGTTACCCATGCTATAGCCTTATTATTAAATTTTTCAATTAATATTTTTTAAAAAATAAATGTAATATCTGTTTGTTATTAAAATATTTAAGTTATTGCGATATTCGCAGATTATTCCTTGTGATGTTACATTCAGGTTTTTTTTTCAGTGTGGTAGATATTCCTCCTCCAAAGCCCAAGAATAAGGCATCGAAAGTTGTTCCACCCAAGGCATCCGAACAGCAAAAACCACAGGAACCAGCAAAACCTGCATTAGTTAAGAGAAGGGCACCACAAAGTAAGCAATTGCTTCTTTATAATTATTTCATATACAATTACTAAACTGTGTAATCCTAAGTTTGAAGGAAAGTAACTTGACCCATTACTATTAATTTAGTTAACAGGGATTGCCATTTTTTAACTGATATTTTTTTGTAAAATAAACGATTTTTTCAGGAGCGCCAGTACAACCTAAGAAGCCGAAGTTTGAGAAACAAAATAAACCAATTCCTATGAAGAAACAGTTTAAAAAGAAGAAGTAATTCTAGTTTTAAGTTCAATAATAAATGTTGTACCACATACAATGATATATGTTTTCAATCTTTGTCAAGTAATTACAAGGGATCTATTTAAAAGAAAAAAGTGTATGACTGATACCACAAAAGTAGTATCGCAATATATCTCACCTAGAGATACTCGTGTGGTAGACACAGACTAATTTATTTTATGTCATTAGACGTGTGAATCACTCGAGAATTTCGTAGTAGGCACAGTGAGAGATGGGAGGGTAGTTTTCAAGGACAATCACGTGTTTTGATGCAATATCAATTATAATTTGTAAGTGCTTGATTCCTCATTTAGAGTATGTGAGTAGTTCTTTAAAATAGATAATATTTAAATGTATATTTGCATGTTTTGATATTATTTGGTTCGAAAAACTAATAGTCAATATTCTCTCAAGATATCTTGTTTAGTCTTAAAATTTATGTATTCATATTGTTTTATATAAGGCCATTTTATTGAGGTTCAAGGTTATTGATATCACTTTCGTCAACTCTTTCCTTCTTCCACTTTCCCTGTTTATTTTGAAAGACCTACAACATACCCCCGTTCTATCATCCAAACAATGTACATTCTCATGGGCAGTAGTTATCATTTAACATCAGGTTAGTAATTTACCGTAACCATGCTAGAAAGATTGAGAAAATAAAACCACTTTATACAGCTACTCTTTATTGGCTTTGAGGTAATTCCTTTCATATAAATCAAATAAACTCTGTGTAATATGAAACCGTCCCCAGGCTGGAAATATTACGTCCTTAAAGGACTATTTCTCAATTAAATTCATGCTTGACAATATCACAGCTGCTGGTTTTGGTCCACAGATATCTACTAAATAATTACATTATAATGAATGATTTCACTAGGTTAATATGTATGTGCAGAGAGTAAGTCTATTTCTGGTACCATTAATTAGGGCTCTTGTATGTCAATTCAAGTCCATTTCATTATTACAATAGGTTGGACACAATTTGTACTCCCAAATAATCCATTAGTAATTATTAGGTTTTGCTGAGCAATTTATGAAGCCCTAAGTTCTGTGGATCAAAATCTTGAGTCAGAATTTCCTTTGCATTGTTCATTAGCCTCTCCAGTGTGCTTCGTGGTATTTTAAATAAGGATGCCAAACATTGGTCAGAATCTCCAGTTGTTAATTTTGTTAGGTAAGCTGCAAGTCCAGTCACCCCTCTGTGAATATTATTTATTCGAGGAACCTCCTGCAGTATTTCTCTAAATTCGTTTTTAGACATTCCAAGCCAGTAATGAACAAGATGATCATCACATTCTTCAATATTTTCAAAATTGATATGATTACTTGCTTGCTTTTTTAATAACAATACAAAGTCCTCAATGAAAGCTGCAGAGAATGTGTGGATTCCATTTTCTAGATCAATTAAATCATTCCATAAATTACTTTGTAAATGTCTATTGCATATTCGGCAGCTTACTGGGACATAAAATGAGTAATCAAAAAATAATTGACTACGTATAGATGTAGGGATACGCATCCGTTCGCTTTCCTGGCAGTTAGGAAAAATGCAATGTGCCGATGTGCTAGTAGCTCTTGCATAGTTTGGCAGATATAATTCGGATTTATTTTTATCAGTAGTACCTGCAGAGGTCGAAGCAGTTTGTTCAATGTTTACCGATGCTCTATCTGCTCTCTGCCAGCAAGGATGACAGATACGGCTAGAGGATAATAACTGAAACATTGAATAACTCACACATAAAAAAGGAAGATGATGAATTAAGAACATTTAATGTATAATTTATTGTATACCTACTTATATTAAGTTCTTGTAGTATTTTTTTATAATTCATTTAATGTTCAGGAGAGAACTATGCAACCATTCAAGAAACCTACTTAATTTGTTACAATTTGTATATTTACTTAAAAACTTACTTCTCTCGGTTGAATCCATTGGGTAATAATGTTTGTAATGAGATTCTCTCTATCCGTATCAGTTCGAAGCGAATGGCTTCTTATTTGTCGTCTTATTGAACGATTACAGTTTACACAATGTTCTTCGGTCATGGTATGATATTGGATAATATGCTGAAGTCTAAAGGATTGCTCCGAATGGAAGGCTAGCGAAATTCGCAAATCAAGTCCGTAACACAAAGCTAAAGTTGGCGTTGAAGAAATCTGCAGAGTCCGTATTAATATGCTAAGTCGCAATTAAAGTAGATAAGTTCTAAGTACATCGAAACACATCTTCACCGAACGTAAACAACAATGATTAATATTTCTTGAGTCATTGCCCATTGGTAAACAATGTTTGACAATGTTGAATGAAACGTCAAACGTCAACTGACAATTTGTTATTCGTGACATTTTGTCAGTGTAGTCCGCAATGATTAAAGAAATATTTCTATAATTATTAGTAGTAATTTTTTTTTATCAGGCCATATACGTCGCCCTGCTGGGCACGGGCCTACTCTACAATCGAGAGTACGATTGAGAGTGGTTAGGCCATATAGTCCACCACGCTGGCCTAGTGCGGGTTGGCGGACTTTTACATAGGTACTATTGAAATATATACAAATCGCTATGGTATGCAGGTAAAAAAAATTATTAACTTATATTATCAGATCCATGTTTACTCTTAATTGAAAAATATTATGAAAAACTAGCGGCCGGACCTGCTTCGTTCGGGTGCAGACACAGACTTTTTCGGTGCAAACGTACATTTTCGTGGGCGACGGTAATCGGAAACGACCCACCGTTTCTGAATTCGGACTTAAGTTAAAAATATTTAGAAAATAAAACAACTCTATACAGGTACACTTTATTGACTTCGAGATAATTCCTTCCATTAAAATTACTTAACACCAAAAACCGTATAATAAAATAGAGAATAGTTAGAAATATCTACATAAAATTACACGATCATGGAAGTCACACCTCACGATCGCCATTAAAGTAACATAATATTTACTATACTGTACCAAATAGTCATAATCGGCATTATGTTGAAAACAATGCCGAACGAACCAGAAATTAAGGAAAACCAAGGAAAGTTGTATTATTTTTAGCATGAGTTTAGGTGATAATATAGATGGCGCTATTAAATTTAGCCACGTGCGTAGTAGCAATCTGAATTCTGACACAATTCTCATTTGCCATTGCGTTAGTATTAAAACCAGCACTGATCTTAATACAGCAAGTCCATTGAAAAATAAAAAATACATTGAGGCATATATTATAGTTAGATCGTGGCGCTAAAATAGACATATTAGTCAGTGCGTTTCGGCAAAAAGCACAACGTGTTAGATCCGTAAAAAATTGGGGAGAAGTTAACTATGAAACGAGAAGCTAGGGGTTCGATTTCCCATAAATAATAAATGATAATTGCACCGCATCAAACGTAATGGGCCAAAAAAAATGTATCAGTGTTTTTACAAGTCGGAAAAAAGTTCCGCTGTTTCCGATACCTACAACATAGCAATGTCGTAATTAGGTGTATCTTTTTAATTGTTGGGCGTATTTATACACTAGCATTTCATTACAGTATACTGTTGTGGTGAAAACACACTTTAAGGAAATCTATACTTAGTACAAAAATATTTTCGCAAGAATTACTCGCTATTGTAGTAATAAAATAATTCTTATATTGCTTTTCCTGTTTCTTATGGATAATCATATAAACCTATAACATATATTAAGGCTATCTTAAACAACAGAAAAATAATAATTGCTGTTCTAACTCTTCAATAATGTACCTGTTATCTACACAAATGTATCATTCTTTAGGTACAGTGCATAATATAAAATGCATATAAAATCCATTGGTATTTAATTGTATTGGTCACTATAGCTCGCGCACAGAGCTGAAAAAAGCCTCTATTGCTGTTTATTAATCAATTAATTTGTCACTCAGGCCACAACACTCCTTTTACCTAAATCTGGATATTTGCCAAATAAATTGTGCTTAGCAGATTTGTAACTCAATTACATAAATTATTGCAATTATTGAAATATTTGTCAATATTATATAGCGATTTGTACATGCGCCGTAATAACAACCAATCATGACTGCCTCCGTGGCGTAGTTGGTTAGACGCCGACTGTGAACTGTGGCCCACAAATATTTGTGTCGGGTCTGGGTGGTTGTCAGACCGAAAAATCTGTCGTAGTTTCTGATACCCACGACTACATACACAAGACTTAATTGATCTTAATGTGGGGTCAGAACTATGTATGTGACTGTTGGGTGTATTTATTATTTATTAGGAATTTTTCCTACCCAGTGCGCGCACTAAGCGGCAGGCATCACGAATTATTGATTAAAATTTTTCAAACATTCATGAATGCTACGGATGTACACAGTACATAACTACACCAACTATCATCTACCTTGGATAGTGACGGGTTCCACAAATATATTCCAAGTTAAATAAAAATATGTATAACACTATTCAGCCCCCTCATCCAATTTCACTATAACGGGCCTCTCGTCTTCTTCATCAGCTTCCAAACCTGTGAAATCCCACTCTAATTTGTCTGTAAGGTTGTCTTTAAACCTTTCAATCATTGTCAATAGTCTGCCATCTACTTTGCTTATATATGCTGTGCGAAAGAACTCTCTCAGTTTCTTGTACACCAAATTCTTGTTCATTACTATATCAGCTAGGAACCCTTCTGGCATCTCCTCAATCTGAATCTCAATTGTCCTTATGAAATGGAAAAAAACGCTCCGGTATTTGTGTATGGCGTCATCGCATGAACAAATCAATACGACAAGGTCCTTCCAGTGCTCAAACGCTTCAAGGGAATGTCCGATGAGGAAGCATAAGTAGGCGAATTGTAGTTCGCCTATGATGTGTAAGGGCCTAGAAAAAATATTTCAAAAATGTTAAAACAATTCTACAATAACTATCACAACTAAACATAATTTTTTAATTATTACAATGGGTTAAATTTTACTATAAGTACCATATTATAATTTCAGTAATTAGTATGCAAAATAAATTAAGTAACTTACTCATCATGTTGTGCAATCATGTGTTCCAATGTATAAGACTGGTCCAGATAGTGTTTTGTTATTTCTTCAGGTGTTGATCCTGGGGGATATTTGTCCCGCGGTATTTCTGTGAATCTCATAGACATACCTGAAAATAATTAGACACCAGTTACATTTTATATTTAGGGATAAATCTACTTACTTTAATTCCTTACATAAGTGGAATACTACTCAATTATAGATAGACCATAATAATTAAGAGCCTTTTATAGGACATAGAATATACCATAAATATTTATGTACTCTATACTTAAATCTAAATAAGGTATGTTTCATTCTATAATTAATTTGATGATAAAATTATTTAATCTTGAGGTCAAATATACCTGGTGTTGGTTTCAAATTAGGCAACATTGCATTTTCTCTTTCTTCTCTTGTAACCCTCCGAGCCCTTTTAGCATCTGATTGGCCAGGACTAGCCTCTTCTTTGGGATCTTCTGTCTTAGTTGATTCCTCACTAATACCTTCTTCAATTTCTACAGAACCCTCTGTTGATTTTACCCCTCTTGGTCGGTCAGCATCTGTCATTGACATCAGGTCTACTGATGCTCTTATTATGCCACTTTCTGGTGACAGTTTAGCAGCCAGTTCAGCTATAAAGTACAAAGTTTTATTACAAAACTTATTACACAATAAGTGCTTCTTTGATAAGTTTACCTTTTTTTTATGTGAGCACTACACAGTGATAAGGGCAGTGTAGATAACCATCTTTGAGAGATAAAATTAAATAAAATCTTGTGTTTGTATTGCTAAAACTAACTTCCCAAGCCTGTTATTTGGTTATCCCACCATCAATTTGAAACAAGACCCTAGTTTGTAACTCAATAGATGGTATTAAAAGTAGATGGCCCCTGATGGCAGTGAATGGATTTCCTTACACCCCCAATGACAATTGAATGATACTAACCTGTGATTTGTGATGATAGCAGCTTCCATTTCTGCCATATTTCATATGGATAGGGACCAAGATGCCTGTCCAAGTTGAATAAGTTATCCTTCAGCCGTTGGATACTTTCTTCACTGACTTCCTCCTTGCTTATGTCTTCAGTTTTTTTGTCCCACATCTTGACAAGAAACTCTTTTTTTTGAAAATAATGCATGAAGCCTGATCTGTAACATAAAGTGTTTTTTTTTAAATCTACCTATGGTAATCTTGAAGTCTCTCGTCTGGCTACTAGTGAAATGTTAAAATTGAACTTTATTTCATTAATAAATTTAAGTACAATCTTTTTTGGTTTATATAACAATTTTAAAATATAAATAAAGGATTTCAATGTCACTCAAATATCATTAAAATAGTTATAAAGTTGATGTAAGCCTAATCAACAGAACAAGAATACGGCGCAAAACTTCACACTGCACATTAAGCTAATAAGTACGAGTTGAGGAGCATTTCATTCTATAGTAGTTACATTTATATGTGACAATTTACTTTAATTAAGGATGTGTTTATAGCACAGATTGCTCTCGAACCAAAATTTTGAGGTTGTTTTGCAAACTATAGAGGATTCTATGATCTATTGTACGAAAACTTACCTTGTTGAGACGTCTCCAGTTCCGTTACTAACAGCTGAATAATGTATGTAATGTAAGCCCGGCGGAATCATTTTTATTCCACGGAAATCTTCATCCGTGTTCCAGCATTGCATATCTATCCCAAACTGGGTTTCTTGAGGGACCCCGAGGAAAACGAACGTTCCACCTTCTACGAGCAGCTTTTTAGCAGTTTCCTGATCCATTCTGTAGTGATTCTTCCTTTGGAATTCGATTAAATGTGTTAAAAATACAACCAATCAATATGTTTACATTCAGAAAATGTCAATTTGTTGACACTCGTTACGTTCCAGAACCTTGGACGTAATTTATGAAATGGAAATATATTGCTTTTTATTTAATAATATTAAATACTTATTAAAAATGATACTATATTTATCATTATAAATAAGATTATTAAAAGCTCAATTTTACCGAGTTTTTCATGAAGTGTGAAACACGTATGTTTCACAGAAATGTGATAAATTAATAATGTGACATTGAGGTCATTATGCTAAAGATATAAGGTTTGTAAACAATTAATTTGGAACGAAATCGACATCGCTTGCAATTTTATATGGTACCTAGCTATAGTATGTAGGTAGTTAATTAATTCAAAAGTACTAGTACCTATTGTTGGTAATCAATGAGTTATTGCGTTCTGGGTTCTACATTTGTTATTTATATAAACGTGATAGCGGTTTTTTATAACATCGTACATTTTAAATCACGGAAACATTATAAATCATTAGGTACATATGTACTTGTAATTACGCAGGTACCTACTGCTTTTATGAACAAGGGCATACTATGTAAGTATATCTTTTAAATAATTGTACCTATCTACTTAACAATCAAGTTTGCGTCGTCGCATAATAATTTTAAGGAGCTATAGAACTTTTTATCGTTTGCTTTTATATCATTTATAACTTGGAGTTATAGGTATACAGTAATATTCCTTTCGTTACTATAGTTAGGTACATAATAATAGGCATACACGCCATATTAAAATGTTTGTGCTGATATCCTATACCTACGATCCTTCATACGCCTACATATTTATTACGGGCAACGTTAATTTTAATTCCATTAGCATCATTCAAACGCGCGGCGTAAACATAAATTAAGTTTACAAAATATCCAGACTGACGGAGCGGTAACAAGCTGCGCCTATGCAATAGGTATATCGCCGATCGAAAGAGGTCTGTTACCCACTCCTGATTTAGTCAGACGGGCGAGCATACTCGTTCGAATTTGTGTTCGTTGAAAATTCCCACCGAATTTTCGTCGGAAATTTTCGAGTTTTCACCGTCGAGTGGTTAACACAGAAAGCACGCCGTGGAGCACTACACCACCTGATTTTTTGTTTTACTACTACTATTTTTTTGCCTAATTATTTTCAACAGGTGACGAATTTCACGTCTCGAGCACCACTAACGGCGAGGCCTGCCGGCAATCAGAAAAGCGCTTTAGTTTAGCTGTCGCTCGCAATTAGTGGATTTAACAAGTGACGATACTGATACCCTGATGTGTCGGGTTTTGTGCGGTGTTCGCAAATGATGTCTCTCATAGCGTTTTGTATGTGTAATTAATGTTTCCCTTTGATATTCAGTCGCGTTTACGTTGTTAAAATCTTCCTTCGCAACTATGGGTTGACGACGTGGTTAATTGTTCATGGAATTTGTCAAAGTAGATAACTTACCGAGCTTGTCTACTAAAGTTTGTGCGTATACATTTTGGTTTCTAATCAAATATTATAATCATGTGAATTTAGATATACGTACCTACTCTCATGAGATTCCAATTTAATTTACATAATTTGAAATTATGAATTATTATGGCACTAATCTGATTTGGTCTTATTACGAGTAGTCTAACCATTTTAGTAACATGGTAGCGACCATATCAGTCTATTAAAATTAAAAGTACATCTTAGAATATTAAAAAATTAAGGTCAAACTATAATTTGTTCTGCTTCGCCTAATTAGAGAGATGTTATTTAAATATTAAACAACGAATCATATAAATAAATAACAACGGCCAACTCACACAATATGCTTATGTAGTCCTGACCCCAAATTATGAAAAAAAGTCATGTAGACATCAATGTACCTACTTAAAAGGTGCGTAAAACCTAAATTCTTCGCTTTCACAGCGTTCAGACGTATGAATATAAGCACGGCCTCTCATTTCAAACCCGGTGTCTTAACCAATTGCCCCACTAGAGTTAGTACTGTGTATCTTCCATAGCCTGAAATTATTGCATAAGTACGTATTGCCTGGTTGCACTTTACTCTGCAGGTACTACATAGATACTAAAGTCAAAATAAGGCATTGACACAAATGAGCACATTTGAATATTTGAAAATCACATTACTACTGAAACATAAACGAATGGTTTAACAAAAAACCTTTCCCACGCATTCATATTTACGCGTTAGAAATATTGTAAATACATTCGCATCAGAATCTAAACCAAACCCCCGACGAAAAAATCAAGCGGGAACGTTGGAAATTCTTTTTACTGAAACCATTTTTTCCATCGTGTATTCCAATAAATTCCATAACAGGAACCGTTACTTCCTGTAAAATGGATTTGAATAAAAAATAAATCCGCTCAACGGTTTAAATATTCATTGCAAGTGGTCTGTGTCGACAATACACAACAGTAACTGGACTCGTGATGCAAACGAATGCATTTGGTTGCTAACTTGCTAGCCTTAGGTACCTTGTGGGTACTGGGTTTATTGAAATAGAATACATATTTATTATTTATATAAAACTTTTCATCACATACATACAGAAACTCACGCCTTTTCCCCGGAAGGGGAAGGCAGGGTGCCACCATGACACCCACATTTCGCCTCGTATGTTCCTTCCCACGATATGATAGGAGTCGCCCCCTATCATCGCCCATCGCCATATCGGACTTTTCATCACAAGTGTAAATATCTGCGAGGATTACATTATGTTTAAATTTTAAAGTGTGTGGCGCCATATCACATAAAACATAACAATAGAAATTAAGAATGGACTCGTGAAGTCCCCATGTAACTCATAGGCTTGTCCGCTTAGCTTGCGGTCCGTAGGCATGAGTGCCTCGTGATATTGGCAACGCAGTCGCCTTGTTACAATGTAGTGAGTGGTCTATCCTTACACGTCCTCTATGTAGGCTGGGATTCAGATGCCAAGTCGAGCAATCACTATGGTTTGACAGCCTCCGTGGCACAATTGGTTAAACGCCGGCTGTGAAACGAAAGGCCGCGGGTTCGATCCCCGTACCGAGACAAATGTTTGTGAGGCCCACAAGTATTTTTCTCGAGTCTGTGTGTTTGTGAGACCCAAAAGTCTCTCATAGTGTCTGATACCCATGACACAAGACTTAATTGATCTTAATGTGGGGTCAGGGCTATGTGTGTGACTGTTGGGTGTATTTATTTATTTATATTGAACAAAAAACGTATCAAAGCAGGCGGGTGTACCTAAATGTAGATGAAAATTCTTCCATCAAGCTAGAGATTAAATTCTACCTAGTAAGCACTGAATATCCGACCTGAGTGTATAAAATGATGAAGATGACGGCCTCATAATGTGATGTGAATATTTAGGAATGAGAAACCCAAATGCAAGAAACAAAAAGCGTAATGTAATTATTCATACGAGGAAAGAACGGGACTTGATATTCGATTTTTGATATCGCTGACGAATAGAGTATCTCAGTGGAAACCACCAGGGAAATTAGGATGTAAATTTCCATTCGCCCGCTCCCGTGAACCTATATTCAGGGATTCTTTGTTTTCAGCGGAAATTTAAGGATACGAAGTCTCTAGGGTGATCCCGTGACGACGGCACCGGCGCAAGTTTCGCGGGTAACTGAAATAAAATAGAAAACGTGTATTAATATTTTCTTTTGAGTCGAGTATGATTATTGGAAATATCGGTATTGGAGCATGTTGGGGATTAAAAGTTGTTTCGTTTTAAAATTTTCAATTTAGAACGTTGACATTTCTGTAACCGGTATTTATAGTGATCGCATGTTATCCTTGGAGATGTAATATTTTGATTTAAATTTACAGTTCGGTAACTTGAAACATAAGGAGCATTTTTGGACAAAATATTCCTAGATTAGACTACACATTGCTAATTCATGGCAGTACAACTTAAAATCAAGAGTTTGTTTCCAACAGTTATATCTTGGATTAATAGAATGTTTATTCGATATTTCACAAAAGAAACAACGACTCCGGACATATTTTAGATATGAAATAACGTATAGGGAACATAATAAAGTACAAGATACATATTTTCTATTTATAATGATAAAAGAAGAAGAATGATAAAATATTATGTATTATACCTAGAATAGATCTGCAAGCAGTGATAGAAGGTAATCAAAAGTCTATATTATTTGTACGAGGGCCCTAGTTCGAGTTTTTGCAATAAAAATTCTTAAAACCTGACTATTCCCATGAATATTGTATTATTTTCACAAAAAAACAGTAGGAACTCTTATATTGTCTGTCTCAATATTTCCAACTGACGTAATAGACAATTATTTGCCAGAATTCGTTTAGATCGTTCAATTGTAGTCAAAACAAACCGATACGAAATGGAATTGGAGTCTGAATAAACCTAATCAAATCGAACAGTAGGTCTAGCAGAATTAGGTTCCCAGACTGCTGAATATTTTTATAACAATAAACTACGATAGATAGTACGCAATAAATCTGTAATGAAATCTTTGTAGGACTTGTAATTGGTTAGGGACAAGTATAATAGTATCTTTAGTGTATTATATATTAGGTCTAGATTCCACACATTATACTCTAGTTAATCCATTGTTAAAAATAATGAAGAGTATATTACTAAAATTATTTTCAAGATTATAGTCACTAGTACACGTGGCTCTATAAGACATTTATTATAAAATAGTTTAATAACTGCCTCGGTGGCGCAGTTGTAATACGGTACGATTACAAAGCTGAGGTCTCGGGTTTGAATCCCGGGTCGGGCAAAATTATTTAGGATTTTTCTGTTCATTATCAACCCGGAGTCAGGAATCTGTGCCCGATATGGCGATAGGCTCGCCTCCTACCACATTGTGGGACGGAACACACAAAGCGAAACGTGGGTGTCCTGGTAGCACCTCTGCTTACCCCTTCTGGGAAAAGGTGTGAGTTTATGTATGTATGTAATATACATAGTAACAAATCTTTAGTAGGTTCAATATCGGGGACGTTAATATTAGCAGCATCAAATTCAAGTAAAATTTTGACATCAAATTGGTTATAGCAGATGTTACTATGATTCTGCGTTGTCAAGTTTCTGCATAAAAGTCCATAGAATATATAAAAGCCCTTAAAGCAAGCGAATACGTCATAAAATGTGTAGTGTGCCTTCGCAAGTGCTAAGCAGCGAGTGGATATTTGTGTAATAACTTGTACACTGATGCGCTTCGACGTCTCGTCCTGGCCACTCTTGGGACGGAACACTATTAAAAGTTTGCCTAACTCTCTGAGAGCACCGACACAACTAGTTTGCGTTGGAGGGTCTATCTAAACACCGAATAGTCTTGGAGTTGTAATTCTTACTACAGCGCATAAAGAAACATAAGAAACTATGTTTAGTGCTTTCCAAGTTTTTGGCAACTGGATGAATTCCCTAGGTGATGGCGTAAAAAGGATTTGTTGGTGAAATCTTTGTGTGTGTTTATTTTGTTAGGTATAAAGACTACGAAACCTAATTCTCAGATCCAATATTGATATGGCTTCTAGAAAAACCTGAATGTGCAACACATTCACTATAATATGCAAAATAATATTCATAATTAGTTCAAAGTAATTAGTTTAATTCACTTTAAACTATTTAAAGAAAGATTAAAACTTGTGCCAATTGCGCAGTAAACTTATTATCCAATCCTTAGAGCGGAGTCTCCGAAATCCGCTTTAAAATGTGAAGATAATTTCCGCTGCAGCGCTTTAAGGTGGGAGACAGCTCTTGGATCTGCCTGTCGTTAACTACCGTTCTAGAATGGCTAACAAAATACTCGTTGCCAACTTGTATAGCTCGGCTGACCGTGCTCTCGGAACATTTAACATAATTAACGTGAGTTTGAACTTTAGTTAAATTGCTTTATTAATTTATTAGTCCGACCTTCACATTGACCGGGGAACACGTTTAGTTTACCGCAAACATATTTCAGGTGGAGGGGCGCAAAAAGTTTGCTCGTGACGGTCGTTTGACTTTGATCTGGTAATTTTATTGATGCCTTTAAATAGTTTTATGTTATTTGATCAATTTATTCAGTTAGAAAGGTACATTTTACATACATACATTTCGCTGCAATAATTCGATGTGTTTTTAAGATACTTTTTATTTTTTGACACAGCTTTATTTGTGTCTAATTTAGTCTAATTTATTTATTATTTAATGTTATGTCTCTGTTACAGGATACCTTTGAAATTATATCTACTTACAAAGTAAGTAATTCATCGTTTATTTAAAAAATGCTATTCAATTCAGTTATTGTAATTGCAGTCGTTTGAACTTAACAGTAATCTTGAATACCATTTTAACGCTCAAAATACAAATTAAATCCAGCAGGAAAATTTAGTTCTATACAAATTTATATAATTTTATTAATATGTACTTAGTGTCGATAAATCTCCACCAATAAAGATACTCCGAACTCAAAATGAAAGTTTGTTAATCATTTTGTTGTTTATCGAAGGAATCTATAAATGTTTTAGGCGATCTTAATCCGAGGAAAACCAATAGAGGAAGTTAATTAATTTTAAAGTATTGCCGATGTGATCTTGAATCTGTTGAAATTGTTTTATGGAAAGTTTGTGCGAACCTTTCGCTCGGTTATGGAATAAAGGCGATGGATAATTTTGTATCTAATAATAATGAGGTGCGGAGCATCGGTGTCGCCGTCTTGCGAACTTATATCTTTTGAGAGAATGGCGACTTCATTGTAAGTTACTGTCATGCTTTTTGTTTTTTTTTTAACATTTACTTATTGCTAATCAATATTTTCTTACGTTCTTTGTTCGTAGCAAATTTTGTAGCATTTGAGTAAGTATAGGCCGCCCTGCGTAGCTCTAATTTAAACAAATAATATGTCGAAAACTTTCTTCATTTAAACTTAAGGCAGCTAATCCGTCCCTACATAACCCGTTCATTTAATTTTTTTCTAGATACAAAAAACAAAAACAATATTAAGATATAAATGTGCAATTAGGATATAGAAATTAAATTAGTTCTGTAAACGCACACGTTGAAATAAACACAAAAAATCCAGTTCAAATTGTAATTAAAACAAACGTTTAACACCGAAACTTTTCAGATGCAAAAATCTAGACTTCCAAATTAAAACGGGATGTTATTGGACGAGTAAATAAAACGAATTACTTAGAATTTAAAATGAAAATGTGAAGATGCCATTGGCAGAGCAAACACAGTCACATCAGAATGCTGTTTACCCTAACGCCGCCGGGAGTGGACGCAGACTTTAAAGTAATTAAAACTTACTAAGAGCCCGGCCTGCCCGTTCACCGTATCTACAGTAAAACGTTTGTTTTTTAACCTTTTCGCAATATCGCGATAATGGAATTATGTATACGCAATCATGAGCGTGAGTTGGGGATTCAACTGGCAATTCTTGTATGGAATGATGTGGTGTGGTAATTTTCAGCAAATAATGAAAGCTGAGTCAGACTGGACACTGGACGGCAGATGTTTTGAGTAGGTTATGTCCTGAAGTATTGATAAGGATTATATTTACGAAGAAATAATGCTAAGCTGTATTGGGGATGTTTATCGAACATTTTTCTGTCTGCTGAAAGGAAAAAAAAATACAATTCTGTAATATCATATCACATCTTACTATTTTATATCCACCAACTACAGTCACTACATCGATGGCGCAGTACTCCGAAATCCGAAATTTTTGCAAAACTGACTTAATCTTGAAAAATACACACCAATAATCCCTATACTGCTGTTTTACTGTTCTATTTAGTGAAATTTCGATCCAACTCGAGGTATAAACGGCAAGCGTAAACGGTTCTCATATTTCTTTCCACATTTTCAAGTACGGCGGTACGTACACCGGTTATTGTCCCTCTTATCGGCGCGGAGCAAAATTGAATTTGTCCACAATCCGCGGGATTGCAAAGCCTTGTGGGATGCCAGTCGGTAAGATTCCCATTTCGATCTTACTCCAGTTGACGGTACATGAAGGATGTATGGCGATTTGTTATACACGCGTGATGTTTAATCTTGTTTTAATTTAAATGGTAGAAGTTTTTATGTTGAATTCTTTCTTCTTTGTCATTCGTCCACTTGAAGGATAATAGCGCTAGAAAAATCTACTGCAAAAATAAAACTAAATGCCTGCCAATGTTTCGGATACACGTACAAATACTGTTTTCAATTCCTTAGCTTTTAAATCAAGAATCGGTTGTGAGAACGGCAAATGGAAAATAAAGTGGCGTTTCGTAATAGATGTTTAAATAGAATCCTTGGCTAAATATGTCTAAAAATAATAAGTTATTTGCATACAATAATCATACATGTAATAGATTTGATCTTAATTGAAGATAAAAATTCAATACATCCTACATACAGGAGACCGTTTTCTAATTAATATAATGTTAGGTTATGTGTTAATTCGTATAGCTTCCGTTTCATTTGCCGGAGCAGTTTTTGGTAATTAAAACTTTGGACGCGATAGTTTGGCTCGCTTTCAAAGACTTGTTCAGTACTCTACATTTTATTGGACAAGTGAAGCCCCGTCTACCTTTTATGTTGTAATCAACAGATATTTGTTTTGGGTTTCGATTCAGATTGTTGGAATGAAGCGAATAAAACAGTTTTAAGGCGTTAAAGACACGTATCTTTGATTGGAATGAGCTAGTGTTTGACTGTCAAAGATCAAAATAATACAAATATGATGTTATTATTGGTCTTATCTTTTCTTCATTGTTTAAAGACGATCTAGGTAGTAGGTACTATATCTCTCTTTTCTCTACTTGTCCTTGATTTTATTTTCCTTGATACACCGTCAATTTAATAAACAATATTTGATATTGTATCTATGTATCGGATTTGTAAATCTTCATTGTCGTCAACTGCACGTCGGAGAAAAAAAATCTCGTATTTCATAATCATTTCACTTTGTTCCGACCAAGCCTTCTGTAATATTGAAAAGCAGTACAGGTATAACTGATCATTATATCCTTTATTCAACACAATACTTTCGAAAGAAATATCTAAGATTTGCAAGTTCCTTTATACCTTGCAATTGCTGAAGAATTGCTTCATGTCCCAGTAATGCAAGCAGACAATTCTCTGTTTTTAAAGAAATAATTCTGAAGGATTTATAGCAAAGATTCAAAGTACCCACTTATTAGATTCAGCAAAACAGATGCCGGCTTAAGTCTTGGAATTTATATTGCAGAAATTGTTTTCGGTGTTTCGACATAACTAAATTACAACGAATTGTATTCGGGAAACAGTTGAGTGTCTTTAAATTTAGTTGTAATAGCGTAAGGTTTTTTGATATCTATGCTTGTAGTATTATTGGAATAGGGGTGTTGGTAATATACGCAACGCTTTGTACGTGCCAGGTTGGCGATCACATGACGTATTCTCTAGTAATGATGGCGCAACTTCCCGTCATGAATGTGCCGATTGCCTACGTCATCAATGCGAAGCTGCTTTTACCAACTGGCGGTCGTCAGAACTTCGCCCAATGATTAGCAGCTAAAGTTGTTTTTGCATAGATATTTTTTAAATGTCTATATCTGATGATGATAGAGTATCTCAAGATATTTTTCCGCGCTATTATAAAGGGAATAATAGAATGTACTTTGATTAAGCCTGAAAAAATCAATTCAAGGCTCAAATGTACTACTCGTATTACAAATAGATATTAATTAATTGTTATTGTAATTATCTAATGCAGGACATGAGTTAATTATACACAAGTGTGTGGCATTATTGATGTCTCTTGTTCGCTATAATTAATAACTAATACGGCTATACCTACTTCTATATCGGTTTTGCTTGTACTATACTATGTTCCACTGCAGGGCACGCGCCTCCTCTACAATCGAGAGTACGATTGAGAGTGGTTAGGCCATATAGTCCGCCACGCTGGCCTAGTGCAGGTTGGCGGACTTTTACATACCATAGATATTTATACAAATCGCTATGGTGTGCAGGTTTACTCACGATGTTTTCCTTCACCGTTATAATTACGGTTTTGTTTGTTCACATATAAATTAACTGTACTAAGTGATTACATCTAATTTTTCTATATATATTTTTTGTCTTTCTATCAGGTTCAGTATTGCCAATTGGTTATTTTCGGGTGTTCATTACCTAGTGGCAAATACTCACTAACAAGGTGGACTTGTTTGCGGCGGTGTTACGACCTTCTTTAAGTGTGAATAACTCTTTTCCTACCCCTTTTCCGAAACAAACAAAGGTATATCAGTTCTGATCTAATTAATAGAAGATGTTTAAATCAAATTTGTGATTATTTATAAAAAGTTTAATACTTTACCTATATGCTATCATGACTTCAATCCTCACTTGTAATCACTCAATTCAAGGCACTTTTTTCAATGGAAAAAAACAAAAGAACTAAGGGATTGATATCAAAATATCTAACTTCACAGGTTGTGTACACGGCAAAAATACCTTTATAAAATATAAAGAATTACTAAGTAAATTAGCGAGACTGTACGGCACAATTTGTTTTTTTCTCGGTCGTTCTTTTAAGGGACAAAAAGCAAATTGACTCATTAGCGTTGTAATAGTTTTAGGGACTCTATTAGTGTGATCTCTTGCATATAGGTTTAGAGAATGGAGGGAAAATTGTGTTCTGCCTTATATAAACTCTTATTGAAATAAGATATTGGTTCACTGCATCTATTCACATAATTGAATACACGTTTAGACACATAAAATTACACGTAAATGTATAAATCGTGTATGATATATTATTTAATATTAACGGCCCTATTCATAGACAGTTTTAAAACCTATTTTAGTTATCCAATGTTTTGTCCCTTTGAAACGACTTTTGTATTCAGTTTGAGCGAAGAGGAAGAGGATTCTAATAATCCTTTTCAAAAATCCATCCCATGGTTGTCTGTAAGATATTGCCTTTGAGCGATAAGACCGCCAATTGTACTTTTTATGTATGTGATTTTCTTTTTATTTGTATTTTTTGTGTGTGCAATAAAGTGTATATAAATAAATAAAAGAATAAAGCTGTAAGTGTTTACTTTAGTTAGGCCCTCCTACATACGTCTGCCCAGTTCTATTTATCAACTTAATTAAATAAAACGAACCCTAACAATGTATAGAATAAAACACATTTAATTAAATAATTTGACCTAACACGCCGGGCATAAATATAATTATTTTTCCATTGAGCTATAAACTACTAACTTATATTCCTTACTATTTTATATATTTGAATACGTTGCTCTCAGTCGTAGAGTTGTTAAAGCTATTCATGGTTGTATAAATGTATGAATGTTGAGTATCAAAGAGGATCAATTCAAATAAATTCTACCGCTCGTCTAGATCTCTAGGCAGATAAAATATTTAAACAAGCGCGGTGAGGACTAGATATAGACTAGATATGGAGATATATTTTTATTTATAGTTAGGTCTATCTGTTTATCTCGGTGATTGTGTTTGCGTATCTCAGATTTGATTTTGTTTTGAATTCATTTTATAAGTGATTTTTTGTTGACTGTATCATGGATTATAGATATTTTTCAATGTACAGTAGAATCAAATTAAATCAAATGATATACTTATCAATTGTGCGTGCGTGTGTGGTGGCCTGTTGGTAAACGAACCAGATGCGGCTGCCAACATGTTCACGGTGGTCGCGGGTTCAAATCCCAGGGCACACCTCTAACTTTTCGGAGTCACGTGTGTATTGATAGTCAAACACCACGCACTATAATAACGAAGGAAAACATTCTGAAGAAACCTGCATACCATAGCGATTTGCCAGAGTTGCTATGGTATGTAAGTCCGCCAACCCGCACTAGGCCAGCGTGGTGGACAATATGGCCTAACCACTCTCAATCGTACTCTCGATTGTAGAGTAGGCCCGTGCCCTGCAGTAGGACGTATATGGGCTTATACACGTATCAATTGCATGTATTTTTTATTTTTTTCAATCAGCCTTGTTTGGTGATTTTAAAGGCTATAACCCGAATGTGAGGTTAGCATGACTTTTGCTATAGTAAAGTTCTTGTCGTGATATCATTTTGGCTCATAATATTCAATTTATTGAATGGAATAGCAAGTAAAAAAATAATATTTTAAAATCGCATATAACGCAAATTATATTTTTCATTAGTACATTATTGCTCTCTCAAAACGGTATGTAATAATGACCGATGATCCCTGACGGAGAACAATACAGAACATACGACTGTAATAAAGAAAGTAAAGCATATGACGTCACAATATTTCTCCGAACACATATCACGTTCTGCACATAGTGAAATGCTGAGTAACGAAGCCGCGTCGAAATGAATGTATGGCGCGCCTCATTAGGCAGCTCGATTCTCGCGCTCATGAAAAAATAATACCTACTCTTGGTCAGAATTATACGAGAAGGATTCGTAGAAATGCTAATCTTCTTTGTTTTGGCAAAAACCATTAGTCTCGGGTTGTGACCGCGTAAAAAAGTATAAATATATTCTTAAATTACTACAATCATATCTTATTCCTATATCTAAAAGGGGTAAGTAACGACTATAGATATCCACTTTGTTCAATTCTGATATTCGACTTTAGCTTCATGTATTTCATTAATTTCACGTCTTTTTATTTGTTCATAGTTTTTCCACTTTGGTCCAGATTTCAAGTTAAAGATGTCGCTTTTCCCATACAATAAAACCCGGAGGTGACTTACCTGTAATTGTACGTTTAATTCCTCAAACCATCAAACAAGAATTAAACTGACCCCAAACAACTCACTGTCCAGTATGTTACTCAAAAATCCGGATAAATGCGGTTTAGCTGAAGAGTTTCCGAACTCCTCGTGTAGAGGGCGACACTCGACGCACGATGATAGGGCACATTCCCTCTGTGGCCGCCAGTGGCACTTCAAACCCCCCTTATTATCCGCTTTTGTCCCTTACCTTTTGCACCTGACTTAGGATGACGGTGGTAAATTGATATATAGATAATGGTATGTCTGGCTGGGGCTTTATATTTTTACGTTTTGGAATTTTAATTGTGTGATAATGGGGAATACTTAAAAGTAAGTTGGACTTATTTAATGAGTATATTAGATGTATTGTATTAGGCAAAGATTACCCATTTAGAAAATATTTTATTTAATAATCATATAGGTTTTAGTAAAGAACCAGAAAGAAAGTATAGGAGTAGATAATATAATGAACATTGCCTTATAAAATTAGTTTCGCAATTGAAGCGTCAATATACGGACACTAAAAGAGGATTATCACTAATGATACAAAATCTGAAACAAATACGAGTACTTTCGTTTGATAAATAAAAACCTTGCGCAATTTAAAATTTTATCCAAAACCAAAAGGATTATTTTCTAATCTATGACAGCGGGAGTGCTCTAAAACCTAAGCCGCAAGACAAAGCATTACACTCAAAATAAGCCAAAATAGATTACAGCAATCCCCGCAAATTCCAAACGCGAGACTATTATTCCAATGCATTAACCGAATTCTGTCTATGCGATTGCGAAAGGATTTCGACAATATTCGTAAGACAATAAACTGAAAAGATTCCTTCAAGCGAATCGAGGCAGGTATCTTAAAGCTTTGTAATGCCCTCCCTTGAACGCTCGTTGCACTGGAAAAGTAAATCAATAAGTGTTAATGTGTGGCTGAGTCATTATATTGGTTCGGTTTAAGAATGGGTGATGTGGATGCGTCTTTATTATTATTCTGTGTTCATTATAGTCTGATTTTTTTTCATTCTTTGCCGATTTCGTCGGATGAGACTCATCAACGTTAGTCCTCATAGTCCCTACTGACTCTTTCATCCACTTTTGCTCTCTCCTTCTTTATGTAGCTTTGCGATGAGATAAATCTTATTTATGAACCGAGATATCTACTTTATTTATTCGGGTTTATAAATCTAATGTCTCGGTGGCGTAATACCACGGTACGATTACAAAGCTGATTTCTCGGATTCGAATTAAGGTCGGGCAAAATGATTTTTCTATTCATTATGAGCCTGGAGTCAGGAATTTGTGCCCGAATGGTGATTGGCTCGCCCCCTATCACATCGTGGGACGGAACATACAAGGCGAAATGTCGGTATCTTGTTAGGACCTCTGTCTACCCCTTCTGAGAATAAAGCGTGAGGTTATGTATGGATATATTATGTATAAATCTAATATGAAATGTCAAATACAGGTACTCGTACCGGGTATGGCGACAAGTTAAAAAAAAACACGGGGAACTGTGGGTCCCGCTAGTGGCATCTCTGCCTACCTCTTTTGGAATACAGGCTTACATGTGTATCTTTTCTAACATCATTCACGGGTATCGCCCATTATTCAACAAAAATTTTATCTCATCGTGAAATATTGAATAAGTAATACTTGTCCGTCGGTGATGTAAAAGATCGCAGCGGTTACCGGTCTTATCTGCTTTTATTTTATGACCACGTAAATAAGGGACATTTTGGGGAAATTTTATTCAATTTACAACAATTTGCGGTTGTGTGAGGTGAATTGGGAATTGTATTATTCGTCAGTAGATTTTGTGTGGACAATACTCGCTATTGTTTTTGCTTAATTCGCTTTTTAAAACTTGTACCTAATGTTCTGATTCTTACTGTTTAGAACTTTAAAAATGTATGTTATTTTTTTACAAACAAACAAAACTGAATTATTACAGAAATACAATTGTGTAGAGATGTTGCTATTTAACCGACTTCAAAAAAAGAGGAAGTTCTCAACTCGTCGCAATCTTTTTTTTATACTCTCTAAAATTAATAACAGTGTGTTCACCTTATTATTTCTCATCTTAATTACCAATCTGTATCCGATCATAATATACGTCCCACTGCGGGGCACGGTCTTTATCTACAATCGAGATTACCATTAAGAGGGGTTAGGCCATATAGTCCACTAAGCTGGCCTAGTGCGAGTTGGCGGACTCACCGTACAAATTATTACCAATATGGTGGATAAAAAATATTTTTCTTCCTCCGTTTGTTTATTTCCTAGTTTTATGCAACGCATTCAATTACTGCAGATATAAACGGAATACTCCTTGAAGTGTTTGTCGATAAGAGTGCAGTTCCAAAAGTAGTTTGTGCAAGGATTCCCGTTTAAACTGGGGCACGTATGACTGTTAGGTGTTTTGCACCGCTTCGATAGCATCGCGGCGAGGAACGTATATTTTGCATATTATTGCGAAACTCTTATACTGGCGCTAGCCAAGTTATCTTATCCGCCATCTTGTAACTAATTGGTTCAGTTTCTGCAGAACGGTAAACAGAAATAGTTATACGAAAATATAAAATTGTGTTTTTTAAAACAGCTGATGCTCGCGATTTTGAACTTTTGTATTGCCTGTTCTTGTCCCACATTTACACGGGATCAAAGCAATATAGTTTTAAATATGTTGCAAACAATTGCTGCCACGATGGCTTTATGCGGTTGGAACTATTACTAAAACTTATTCATAGAACTTTCAGGTGTAAAGATATCCTCACGATACAATATCCTTGTAAGTTGAAGCGAATGATAATAATAAAAATTAATACACAGGTAATTTTAAAAGTCACCTAAGTGTACATTTTGTGGATTAGATTTGAAACCCCCTAACTACTGACAAATATGTGAATGATATGGGTCGAGAATGCCATACTCAACATCTCCTCTAATATGTCCGTTTAACCTTATTATACAAGGTGCGAGTACTAAATCGATATTTATACTCGTATACACTAAACATCGATTACTATCTTTCACTATGGTGTTAATGTGTGTCTTATGCTACATAAGTAATGAGAGTAGTGGCCTGTTCGTAACGGGCCACACGCGGTTGCCAACACCTCAGAACAGTACTATATTCATCTTTTCTGTGGCCAACACACACACGGTGGTCGCGGGTTGAAGTCTCAGGGCACACCTTTGACTTTTCGGAGTCACGTGTGTATTGATAGTCAAACACCACGCACTGTAACGGTGTAGGAAAACATCGTGAGGAAACCTACATTCTATAGCGTTTTGTCAGATTGCTATGGTATGTAAAATCCGCCAAACCGCGCTAGGCTAGCGTGGTGGACCATATGGCCTAAACCTCTTAATAATACTCTCGATTGCAGGAAAGGCTTATACCCTGCAGTGTGACGTATATGGGCCGATACAGTACAGTACAGCTACATAATCGATATTAATTAACGTATATCCTACTTGCTAAGTGCATTCGCACATTGCAGTATAAACGCAAGTTTATTCGACCAAGTTTAGTATTAACCACAAATACTGGTTAAACTCTGAAAGTCAGTGATAAAAGTCGACTTCGGACATTACCTGGATGCAATGCACTCAGCTCTTTATTGCCTCATGTTAAATATAGTTGGAGTTGAAGTTGCTTCGACTATCAGAAATAAAACTGATGTTATTAGTAAATTGAAGATGTTTTGTTTGGTATTTATTATAAAGAATAGTAATAATTGAGGTTTTCATTTAAGAAATGTTAACGAAAATATCACCCAAGGTAATTGTTTTCTTTAAAAAAATTCTTGTATCTTTGTCTACCTAAGAAAAATCTAGATAATATTTTTTGAGGATTGCTACAGAACATACATACATAATATTGTCATGTGGGGGTAATTTGGGGTATATTTCAGAACAGATGTTGTGACTAGGAGGCATTAGATCAGTGGTACCCTATATGTACGACTGTAAAGTGCGGTAGCTTCTACTCATTAAATTAAAAAAAAGTGAAAGTGAAAAAAAGAAATGGATGCAGGCTGCCTCCAACAGGTCACTGTGGAAATCATTAGGAGAGGCCTATGTTCAGCAGTGGACTTCCTTTGGCTGATGGATGGATGGATGGATGGATGAAAAAAAGAAAAATTGACAATCTAAATAATGTATGACAAATATTTTCATTTCATTTCATAAACCAAAAGCTATATACAGGATTAACAACTGAGCTATACTTTTTTAGAATAATTACTGGTGTATTTAGTTTTAAAACGATTTTAAGGTGTTCTTATATCAGGACAATGCAAATGGACATTCATAGTTTCAGCATACTTCAAAATAACACGAACACGACAGTAACATCCAACCATTTTAAAAAGACATCTACTCCCACCCACAAGCCGGTTCGAAAGGATTCCGATAAAATTAATTGGATGCATAAAACCCATACGTGCAAGGCCAGTTCAGCTACGGTGTGATTCCATTCAGTGCAATCATTAGGGCGCCTTTGAAGTTTGAACCTGAAGCATCGCCCTTAACGAGGTTACCGAGACCCTGTGTTGTTATGGTAACAGTGGTGTATGATGTTCTAGCTATTTTTGGATTAATATGTATGATGCTGAGGTCCATTAAAATTATTATATTCAATTTGAAATCATCTAATCGGTTTCATGTCAGATACGGAAAATTGATTCTTAGCGAAGTCTTAAAGACATTATCTCTTTTTCAGTGATAAATTCTGGTCACGCTGCAATTATTTGAAATGCAATAAATTGAAAACAAATGTACATAATTTGTTCATTACTCTATACTAATTATCGAAGAAGGGTTGGGAAACTTAAACCATGGATCAAAATGAATAAAAAAGCTTTAATTTACAAACACGAATGCGATCATAAAATAGTCGTAAAATATAAATAAAATATCTTAATGCCTTAAGTTAGTATTATAAAACCCTACAGTTATTAATATGCATAAACCGCCACAGTTTTACACAACAGGAAACATGAATTGAAAGAAACAGAATAGCGTGTGAAAATCAAGTTAGCTAATTTGCATGCGATATGCAGTAAACAAGTGAATAACTGAAAAACCATTCTTAATTTCTCACTAGAGTGAACTGGGGAGATAAACGACGTTGCCATTATTCCAGGAAAGGATTCTGTAAACCTTGTTAAGATAATGAGGTCAATTGTAGACACACTGACTTGGAATGCTGCAGGAATTACTTTGAAAAATATAAATCTGCGTGTCCATTATTGTTTTGTTTGCAACTGTTTTCTTTATGTTGTAGGCAGTCCTTACACCTGACCTTTATAATATTCCATGGGACAGGTTCTACTTTTAACGTGTAATGAGATTTTGGTAGCAAATAATTTCATAGTAATTCGTATGAAATCTAGAGCCATGACAGATATCATATACCATGAAAAGTAAATTAACATTAGTCCTATAATTCCATTACATTAATGGTAGAGGCAGCCATTGTCGACTATTCAGAACCAGTAACGTCTAGTTAAGTTGTACTGTGAGGAAAGTAAATTCATCTTACTCCCGTAATGCTTTAAACTTCCATAAGAAGCCTTGTTGATTCACAAACCGTTGTAGGTTTATTACAAACACATCACTCGTCAATCCAAATCAACGCGGCGAACGTAGCGTAAACTGTTAAACAAAACGATGGTGTTTAGCAGTGGGAATGAAATTAAGCGCGGAATACTAGCGGAAGGGACCGCTATGTCTCTGAAGCTTCAGTATCGCGACAGAACAAATTGCGCGTAATCTGCGCGAGGCGCGGGCGGCCGCAAAAAGGTGGGCCTCCTCCATTATGAATAACTTCCCGGCCCTCATCTAATTTAACTTGTAAACATTACAATTTAGCCGCCCATCTCGACTTGATGCCTCCGAAAGTGCTATTCGCTACCTTTATTACAAGAATTTTTATTTCGTTTTTTCTCTTTTTTGTTCGCTTGTTATTTCTTTATGAGTAACCTCGTTTACGCTTCAGGAGCTCCGGGAATTAAAACTGTTCGCTGTAGGGGTAAGTTTTTACGGATATTTACATTTTGACAATTGAGATTTGGTTTATATTTAGTATGATAAGGTTTCTTTTTTCCTTTGATGTTGATTTACAGTTCAAAGCAAAATTAGAAAAAGTTTAATTGGTAGTCTCACTTTACTTATATTCAACTACTGTCTAAGTTGGTGCCACTTTTTCAGAAACAATTGACTTAAAGCAAAGGAATTGCCGGAGGTTTAATACTTTTTTCTTCTAACCTTTTTCCTTCCATTTCACCCTTCATTTTAGTGGTCAGCAAAGCACCTACGATCCAAGTGTTGTAGATGTTTATGGCTGGCGGTAGTCGTTATCAGGTGAGCACTAAACTCGTATATTGGACCCATATAATAACAAAAACATATAAACATTAATTAAAACAAAAAAAAACAAGTTAAAACACATTCACAAAACAAAAAAAGCCCTCCAATGACACGAATCAAAAATATCACGGAGCATCGCAAATTGATCAAATCAACGAGCACTGAATTTAATACATTTAAAGCTAAATGTTAAATTGGATCCAGTTGGCAATACCTTTTGTGCAAATTGCCATGCGCCAGGTCTTTGACAATGCAAGCGGCATTTGTCCAAGCGCTCGCAGTACGGAGGGTAATTGCATCCGCTATAGCACCCTGCTCGCCGCTCAGCATTGTTGAGTTGGGTAAACTTCACCTTGACCTTTGACCTTTCATGGTTTATAATAATGTAGTCGTGACATTACTGAGCCTTTTAATAATTAATGATAATTATTGCTGTAGATCTCATTGCTTTTTTAGAAGGCTAGGAGAGGCTTTAAGACAGCTACATTATAGTATAATGTTTTGTTTGTTTTGCAGGGATTGAAAATTCGTGGATGGGGTGGAGGCTTCGGAATTTCTTTAATTGAAGAATTCACCAGTAAAGTTGATATTTAACGCGAGTTTTTTTCCGTGACAGTGGCTTCATTTAAGTAGAGCATGAGGTCATGTTACTTTATTCAGACGGTAACTAAGAAAAGTTTCGCCGTGTCTGCAAAATTAAAATATGTATATTTCCAAATTTAATACTTTCTTCACTTTTGTTATACTTTAGGTGGTTTGTATTCAGTTAATTGAAAAACCTCTTGATTGACTTTCAATACATTCTGCATGGCACTTTGATTCACGCTATTTTATATGAATCGTCCATCAGATAGAATTTACAAGTGACGTCATAAAAGGTGTATTCTATCCCCTCAGTGTAGCTCTGCGTTAGCTGCTGCCCGCTTACGTGAGCCAGCCCGGATGGCAATATTGGCCATCTCTGTATTAGCAGATACACACGGGCTTGGTGGAAATGCAGCATGTGTGGTAATAAGACATGCATCTAATTCATATAAGTTGTGAGATTTTAATTTTGGAATATTATATTTTTTGACTCGAAGTTTATCAAATTGAAACCTTAAATAAGATTATCGCAGATATACTATAAAATACGTCATTACCATTTTTTGTTAGTCACAATATAAGAAACATGAATTTATCAATAAGGTGTAGAGTTCTTTATTCAAATTATTTCAAACCTCCACACCAAAGATCAATTACTCCGCTATCAATATTCAAACGCTCCAATTCGATCTCATTCCAATTCAACATCAGTCCAACAAGCACGTCGAACTTGCAGCCGCTAAGTAGTCAGCGTGAAGGCGAGGTTACATAAATTCAATTTGGGCACCTCAGAGAGCACTGCAAATTGCCTCGTCGACCAGCAAGAGAGTTAACCCTTTGACGCCGATCACGGTCGTCATTCCGTCAACCGAGCGCGGCGTGACGTCATTCTGATTCGGTCTGCATCACCCCACTCAGTTAACCGAGGCGTCCGAATCCAAATTTAAAATGCTAAGCACTTACAGGATGAGCGGTTACGGAATTGGAATGCACTTCGATGCTGTGACTTCGGTCTTGTAAGGATTGAGTTTGAGTAACCGATTTAAATGTTTTGAAGGATATTTATAAATATATTGTGGTTAGGAATAAAGCTATATATTAAGCTGATATAAATACATACATAAACACACGCCTTTTTCCCAGAAGGGGTAGGCAGAGGTGCTACCAGAACACCCACGTTTCGCCTTGTATATTCCGTCCCACGATGTGATAGGGGGCGAGCCTATCGCCATATCGGGCACAAATTCCTGACTCCGGACTGATAATCAATAGAAAAATCCAATATCACTTTGCCCGACCCGGGATTCGAACCCGAGACCTCAGCTTTGCAATCGTACCGTAATACCACTACGCCACCGAGGCACTCGCTGAGCTGAGCTAAGCTGATATAAAAACTGATATAAAATAACTGGAGAACATCGGTCACATTTTAAACAATAAACCGTCTTTATCTAACATAAAACACCAAAAATCTGCTGTAAATTAAAAATATATATCATATAATCTGATTATTGGATTCATATATACCTAGTAAAAAGAAAATTATTTCTCTAAAAACTTATCAATTTGACGCGTAATCGGCAGCAGCATATATGATTCTCATGGTGTTAGTATACCCTGAACCTTGTCTCCAGCCAGAAATTATGACCAGGGGATCTCCGACCCTGATAAAGCCTCTGTCCATGGCCCATTTCGCGCAGAAGCTGATGCGTTTGTCAAGGTCCACCAGCCAGTCTGAATCGGGAACCTCTGAAAATAGTCAACAAATAAACGCAGATATATTTGAGTGTTTACATTAACTCATTTTAGCTTTAATCAACTAAGAATATATAAAACCTAAATCTTGGACCAGTCCTCTGCCCACCAGTGAGATGGCAATATTATCGGTTTGATTTTATTTTGATGTTTAGATTTTCAGGCCACACAATCCACGTGATAGTTCGAGAATATAGAACTTGTTGGACAGTCATAATCAAGTCATAGTTTAAAGCTTTGCAATGCGGTTTATAATATAGCTTTTTTTTAATTTATGTTGCTGTTGAGGGTACCCAGTTAAACAATATTAATTTATCAAAAAAGTTGGTCAAAGAATTCATACCTTCATAAACCAAGGGCATAATTCCTCTCCACATATGCAGTTGTCTTGCTATAGGAGCGTAACGCGACACTGCAATGATGGGACATCGAGGTCTGTACTTGGCAACAAGTTGTGCTGACTTGCCCGTGGTTGTGACGACAATGATCGCAGCTGCTATTGACCTGTGCGCTGCTAGCACTGCTGCTAATGCTGCTCCCGTAGCTTGATCGCATGGCAATGGTGTCTAAAAAAATATTGCTATCATTGAAACGGTAGATATAATTGAGACTTTGATGTAACCAGCTAGAAAATGTTACAAACAATTACGAAGGTTTAGGTTTCTACATTGGATTTGTCTAGATTAGACTAGATTTAAGTCTGATTAATAGACGCTTGAAATAAATGTGACTCCACTTCTCCTGTTGGTAAATTCAAAGCCGTCTAAATAAATAATCAGCTGTTGCAGACCAATATCTTTTACTATTCCATCCAACTGTTCAATTATGGCGGCTGGAATAATAGTTATACTATAATTTACCTCAAAATCTAATTTAGTGAAAATATTTGTCATATACAGACTAAAATAAACATATACTACTTTCTGGATAACCCTTACCTTATCTATCAGATCACTGAAAATCTGCTTAGTCCATACACAAGCTTCAGCTTCTTTGCAAGCACTGGCCATACATGCAACAGTCTCAATAGGGTACATCCCTACAGATGTCTCAGCAGCGAGCACTAGGGTGTCAGCTCCATCCAATATACAATTGGCTATATCAAGTAGCTCAGATCGGAGAGGTATTTTCTTGTACCTCATACTGCTTAGAAGATGAGCGCTGACGCACACGGGAACATTCGCCTTAAAATAAAAACAATAATAAAAATTATCTTATAGATATTATATCGATAAAATGATAAGACTATAGTGTACCCAGGCGATTGATTAGATTTCATCGACTTGATCATTCATTAATGGAAAACCAGATTGAAGCCCTAGATTAGTTATTGCCTTTTATTCCGTGGATAATATATTTCCGCAAACACAAAAATCATTACAATCCCTTCCCTCTTTCCGAAAATTATTACATCCAATTGCAAAGGCTGCAACATACCTATGATTTCTCAGATGTCTTAACGTTGTATTAAAATATTTATAGAGGGATTTCGGTGTTGTGGACTTACCTTATTCGCTCGTGCGATCATATTTTTCTGAGCTATAACCAACTTTTTCGGTGTGATGTCTGATCCAAGTTTTTGTCTTGTTATCATTATTCCATTTGCAGCCTGTGACGCAAATACTACTCTGATTAATTTCGTTTAAAGACATTCATCCATCCATCAGCTAAAGGAAGTCCACTGCTAAACATAGGTCTCTCCCAATGATTTCCACAGTGACCTGTTGGAGGCAGCCTGCATCCAGCGACGTCCCGCGACCCTTACCAGGTCGTCTGACCACCTAGTGGGTGGACGTCCCACGCTGCGCTTTCCGCTTCGTGGCCTCCATTCGAGAACTTTTTGGCCCCATCGGCCATCAGTTCTCCGTGCTATGTGCCCCGCCCATTGCCACTTCAACTTGCTAATCCGCTGGGCTATGTCGGGTTCTTTAGTTCTCCTACGGATCTCTTCAGACATTCTCTAAAGACATTAGCTTTTATTAATCTTGTGCGTTTAAAAAATGCTGACAATTTAAAGTTTATGATAAAGGTAAACAGATTAGTGTAGAATACAGGCATTGTTCAAAACTTCTAGAACGAGCTAGCTTAGGTGCTACAGAGACGCTTTTGTGACTGATTATGATGATTATGTTGACGATATGTTTACATTGTTCATATTTTTAAGTACCTATATTAATAAGCGATTAAACGAGATCCGATGAAGTCCCCAAATACCCATGGCAGCGTATCATAATTGTATACCGAAAAATTGTCTGCCTGCGTAGGAAATAATAAAAAATATACACAAATAATATAAATTATTTTCGTACAATAAATCAAATTTAACTCACGCCTAGAATTTCATCATAGTTACGAAATCCTTCAATAGTTTGTATATTAGCAATGATTGCCATTTTTTTTCCTTTTTCACCAATAATTCCTCTGAGTTCACTAATACAAGCTGGCGAATCCACAAACGATGCTATTAAAATATCGATCTAAAATCAATAAACATAACATTAAAAATCCATTCTTTTGTGTTAATTCATATCATCCATCTTCCTTAAGGTCAACGTGAAGTAACAGAAAATATTCTCGGAAAAATGTCTGTGCTTAATGAAGAACGATGGCCAACCTTAGAATAAATTTTGTCTTTCTATATTTCAGCTTTGTTTTTATTACGAATACATCATTCGTATAAGAATGAAGTTTTTCTTTGGTTATTATTGTATTCCTACGTGATACATCAACTGCTATAACATTAAGTTTATAAATAGCTTTGTATGTACGTAGTAATATGTTGAACATTCTTTATTTAGACTTGCTAAAATAAGCATTACAAATAGCAGAGATAGCAAAATAGCTACAACAACCGTTTGATACAATCCTACGTGCAGTTTTGATAATTTAGAAATTACTATGCTCATTTTTTAGATCATTGTCAATAGATCTCTAACTCGTCTCAGTTCAAAAAATTAAGCAAGAAATGATTCAATAAATTGATATGTATTATCTCATATTAAATAAAATTAATCAACGCGAAAGTGGCATATGTTGTTTTTGCAAGCGCATAAATATTTCAATTAATTAGGAATAAATAGTTAATCTACAAACGATACCTGTTGATGAACCAGCATATCAAGATCCAACTTATCTTTCTCGCTAAAATTAGGCATGTTGAAAACTACATTAGGCACGAATACATCTTTGTACGACCCCAGTACTCCGCCACGTTCGATCTTGCACGTAAGTGTTGTCGCAGAGATCATCTCAACTTTCAGCATTAGCGTCTCATTGTCCAATAGAACGTAGTCTCCTTTCGACATTTGATCAGCGAAATACATGAAGTCTACGTATACGGTGTACATTGAACATCTGTCCTTGTAGGTTTCATCTGTTGTTAGTTTTATTGATTCTCCTGTTTTTAGTTCTACGTATTCGCCGTAGCTCTGCAATCGGACAAGGTGGAATGAGTTTCTCAGTCTTAACAACTATTAACGTAGGTAAGTGGACTAGAAATTACTGTTAAATATTTGTGTGGGTTTGGGACAACGGCAGACAGAGGGCCAAAACTCCATAATTTTATTTATCTCTTGGTAAAATCATTTTTTTTATTTGCTTTCCAATTGGTGAAATAATAGTTATTAATTAACACCATAACTAGGTACGAGTATTATACTTTTATAACTTTATTGTTACTAGTTGTAATTATTGTAAACAACCACAGACTTTGTAGCTTTAACAGCCTCGTGGCGCAGTTGGTTAGACACCGGCTGATAACGAGAGGCCGCGGGTTCGATCCCCGTACCGTTACAAAATATGTTTGTGAGGCCTACAGGTATATGTCGGGTCGAGTTTGTGAGACCAAAAGTCCGTTGTAGTGTCTAATACCTACGATAAAAGACTTAATTGATTTTAATATGGTGTCAGAACTATTTATATGATTGTTGGGTGTACTTATTATTTGTGAAATTTTCTTTGGCCACAGACAAATACGAGCTCTTAATAATTATATAATTATTTATTTCCTATACTCACGTCTGCCAGACGCCCAGTCCTGATCTTCCTGCCAGAGAGTCTGGCAGCTATTGCCAGCGGATAATTCCTGCCCATCATGATACTGAAGTTCTTCGCAGCCTGCCGGAGAAGCTTTATCATTTCAACGTGTTCTTCTCTTGTGCCGAACGAGAGGTTCAATAGAGCAACGTTCATGCCAGCTCTTATCATTTTCTCTAATATTTCCAAATCGAATGTTGATCTTCCTGTTTTGAGGAATTTCTGTATAATTTGTTATTCGGAAATCATTCTTTAACATTTTTTGTTTATTTATGAGAAGGTCTATAAAATGACAGATCAAAGAGCCTCTAACCAAAGAAAATTAACTAATAATTTTTTTGCTGTCGTTCTTCGATGAGTTTCTGAGAAAGTTAGTGGCTCAATAGGTCTTATCAAGATCCGTTTCATTATCTATCCCCAAAGATCGGCAATTCACCTGTGATTGCTCAGATGTTTTTATTTCGTTTAAAAGTAGTACGTTGTTTCACATTGTACATAATTAATAATGAAGGTGACTACTGAATAAGGCAAGATGTATCATAGTAAGCCAGCATTTTATTACACTGTAAAACGTTACTAAAATTATAATATTTACAGTACTCTAATGAAAATCGAGAAGTGTCGAGCGATTTCAGAAATTACCATTTGTCCGGCGAAGCCGTAAGCCCGACGAGGACAACAGACCGTCCGTACGTAAAATAAAATAGAGAAAGAATTGCTGAAAGCGCCTTACCCATCGAAGCCATAATCCCGGTAAGTCTCTGGCAACCGGGAGGTGCTTTGATGTCCAAATTTAACAGGTGATCTAGAGGTGTGTACGCGTTCGCCGCGGGCAGCTGTTGTCCTGGTAGCTCCATTGCGTCGAACTGTAAATTGTGACACCTAATTCTAATGGGGCACCATTACTAGCATGTGTAGCAATACTTCAGCAATTGTTAGGTGTATTTGCAATATCTGTATTTTTTTCAAAGATGGAATCTGTTAAAACGTCATGAGTGTAATGATTATTAATTGTGCAAATGCATATTTTAAATACTTTAGAAGGCTTGTGCGAATAAAGCGAGGATTCTTAATCGGGATGAGGAGTGAGCATTTGCGCGAATAGATGATAGCAGAGACGAATAATAAACCCGGCCCATAAAATATGTAATATTAATATTGAATCTCAGGTGAGAAGAATACAGGTTAGGTGAGATGAAGAGAGAAGAGGTGATAAATTATCGTTGGTTTGATGTAAGTCATTACGCAGTTAATTAAAATATCAGTTGAGAAATAACACAGTTGTGTTATTTTGATTTCTTATATTATATTATAACCTAAATACTTTAAAATATTCCGAAAGAGAAGATAACTATGTAATAAATAACTCAATCCAGCCCAAATAACGTATGAGATGACACAATATCATATAAATCAATCTATCGGGGTAAACAAGTTTGAGTGGCCGCGTTTTGGCAAACGGAACGCGGGTGTAGCCCGATAGAGTTACGACCTACAAAGCCGGATGGGAGTAATTGAATGGGACGGTAGAGTTGGACAAAGTGGCTCAATATAATAAGCGTATAATCATATTAGTTTAATTATTAAATATATTCTCTCTTCAGCCACAGGAAGTCCATGTTAATGTTTTTTTTTGTATTGTATCTGCTCATATACGACCCACTGCAGGGCACGGGCCTCCTCTACAATCGAGAGTACGATTGAGAGTGGTTAGGCCATATAGTCCACCACGCTGGCCTAATGCGGGTTGGCGGACTTTTACATACCATAGAAATTTATACAAATCGCTATGGTATGCAGGTTTCCTCACGATGTTTTCCTTCACCGTTATAGTGCGTGGTGATTGACTATCAATACACACATAAGTCCGAAAAGTCAGAGGTGTGCCCTGGGATTTGAACCCGCGACCACCGTGAACGTGTAGGCAGCCGCGTCTGGTCCGTTTACCAACAGGCCACCACGCACTCCGTTAATGTTTATAGTTTTGTATTTATCAAAGTATTTATTGTTTCGTGATGGTTCAAGGTGGACTGCCTCGGTGGCGTAGTTGTACTACTGTACGATTACAAAGCTGAGGTCTCGGGTTTGAATGCTGGGTTGGGAAAAGTAATATTGGATTTTTCTATTCATTATCCGCCCGGAGTCAGAATTTGTGCCAGATATGGCGATAGGCTTGCCCCCTACCACATCGTGAGACGAAACACACAAGGCGAAACCTGGGTGTCCTAGTTGCACCTCTGCCTACCCCTTCTGGGATAAAGGTGTGATGTTTATGTACATGTATGTATGTGAGGGATTATTACAATGATTTTTAATTATAGTCAAGGATGTCGTTGGATGGACCCTATTTCCAACAATTCTGTACTGTATAGAAAGAAAGAAGAAATAAATTATTTATTCTTGATAATCTTGCTGTTGCTTATTGTATCAGCCCATATACGTTCCACTGCAGGGCACGACCCTCCTCCAATAATCAAGAGCACGGCTAAGAGGGGATAGGCCATATAGGCCACCACGCTGAATTAGTACAGGTTGGCGGAACAACAGTTCACAGTGTGATATGTTTGCACGAGATCTTTGTTTAGCAGCCATCAATATTCTCAGCCACAAGTAGCCTATACTTGTGGCTGAGAATATTGATGATTAGTGTTTTCAGAAAATTTTTGTTATTGCTGAGATCAGAAACTAAGATAAGTTATATTTTTTTCGACTAAACATTATAATTTGTTATAGGAATCTATGTAATATCGTTCATACAGTGACTACACGTAAGGTTAATGCATACAGACCGCATGTTTAATATTTTTGTTGACTCCTCTGCGCTAGTTTATGCTTACATATATCGATGTAATTAAAAACGAAATTAATTAATTAAAAATACTTTAGTACTTACTTCGCCAAGCTTCACATCACCATCCGTCGGCCAAACCATTGTTCACAATAAATAATAAAAATAGCAAAATAAACTCAAACCACGTTATTATTAATAAACTTCTGCTTGACTGATATCATTGACTTGTATAAATTTTTAAAATTTTGCGCATTTTTAATGGCCTATATTATTATTATTTACGGCTATAAAAAGTATTGCTACTCTTTTAATATGGACTGCTTAAAGTACTGAAAAGTGACATCAATGAATCATAAGATGGAATCATATCATCAGAATACTCGTAATACTTGCATGTCATTCTGTATCAGCCCATATACGTCCCACTGCAGGGCACGAGCTTCCTCTACAAGGGACAGTACGATTAAGAGGGGTTAAGCCATAAAGTCCACCACGCTGGCCTAGTGCGGGTTGGCGGACTTACATACCGTAGAAATTCTTTAAAATCGCTACGGTATGCAGGTTTCCTCACGATGTTTTCCTTCACCGTCAAAGTGCGTGGTGATTGACTATCAATACACACATAACTCCGAAAAGTCAGAGGTGTGCCCTGGGATTTGAACCCTCGACCACCGTGAACATGTAGGCAGCCGAGTCTGGTCCGTTACCAACAGGCCACCACGCACTATACGTAAAAGTAACATTAATAAATCATAACAAAGATAATTAAATCATAAGATTTTTCAGATTAATTCTTGCATTTCATTCTTTATATTTTTTTATTGTATAGGTTTCGCAAACGAGCAAATAGGTCACCTGATGGTAAGTAATCACAGTCGCCTATAAACATCTACAATCACATCCACTGTATCGGCCCTTATACGTCCCACTGCAGGGCACGGGCTTCCTCTAGAATCGAGAGTACGATTAAGAGTGGTTAAGCCATATAGTGCACCACGCTAGCCAAGTGTGGGTTGGTGAACTTTACATGCCGTACAAATTCTTGCAAATCGCTATGGTATTCAGGGTTTCTCACGATGGTTTCCTTCACCATTATCAGTATAATCATGCAGTCATGATAGACTATCAATACATACATGAGTCCGAAAAGTCACTAGTTTGCCCTGGGATTTGAACTAATTATGGTATAATTATAATTCATTAAGAATTTATTATCTAAAGCCCTACTTTCAAGCCAGTGTTCTTTCGTAGTAGTATCTTTTTTATTTAAAAAACGGACGGTAGTTTTATTGTTGTATACCCTCTCGCGGAGTCTTCCACAGTTTCGCGTAGGCGCCTGAACTCGTGGCGCACCTCTTAATTTTCGTGTCATATCGTGGACAATCGTGTGTTTTTGTTCTTATTAGTTATTGAATTATTATATCCTATTGATAATATGGTTGTTGGGGAGAGACGGCAGTGATAAGACAACTTGTTATCGTTGGTAGTTAGTTGTTCTGTATTCTTATGCAGTGGTATGTAGTGTTTAAGTTTTGTTTTATTATTACGATTATTTGCTTTCTTTCTAGTGTGTTGTGAATGATATACATATCTAGTGCAAATAATATGTGTGTGTGTGTGTGTGTTGTGCTACAATAGGCTTCTATTCTCGTCGGCGACGACAATTCAGCTTCATGAAGGAGATTCAGGTAAGTAGGCTAGATGCATAATTAAATTCCTTTCGCGTTGGATTATTTTTCATTGCTGCATTTGTTCCTCTAGGTGCTAGATATAGGTTTTGCGAAATAAAAAAAAGTAATTTATATCTCACAATATATTAGTAGGAAAAGAGTTTGCCTAAAACGAATTTTAATTTAAATACAACATACCTAAATAATCTACGTTTAAATACACTATACACAAATTAACCATTTCTGCTCATTGTTATCAGTTAACACAAAAAACAATGACCGCGCCATTTCCACAACAACCCGCCATTATTCAGGGCAATTTTTTTACAGCTAATTAATCCGACAATTCGCGCAAACCCCGCGCCGTGTAAACGAAGGATCATCCCGTTTCCGTTGAACAAAAGTCAGGTGAATTACAAAACCAGGAAAGGAATACCGATCAGGTTCAGCCGAATGATAAACAAGAGCGCAGCTGTCGCTAACAGCGTCTGCGAAAATAAATAAACCGAACGAAAAATAAACAAAACCAAGTTTTATTTGCGGGGGAACCATTAGGGGATCAGGAACGAGGTTGGCGAAAAAGATAAACGGGAAAATAAGGGAAGGTTTTGGACAGTCGTAAGGTCTGTAATATTGTTGAGTACCTGGATTGGTTGGCCTCGTGAGATGTCGTGCGTTATTTTATTTAAGGTAACGCGTTTACGGATAGAGTGGAGTTGGTGAATTTTATTACTTTAGTTACGAAATGGACATTTCTTTTACAGTTGAGATGTACAGTTATTAAATTAATTTACCTAATTGTTTTAAAGACCAGAACGTTAATATACTCCAGTATATTATGACTAATGTAATACGTGTTTATATTCGGAAAGTCTATCCTTTAAAGTCTTATCTACATACATACATACATAACCACACGCCTTTTTCCCAGAAGGGGTAGGCAGAGGTGCTACTAGAACACCCACGTTTCGCTTTGTATTCCGTCCCACGATGTGATAGGGGGCAAGCCTATCGCCATTAAAGTCTTATCTCATAAATAATATGTCCTCATAATAAGATACATTTTGCATGGCGTGTGTATTTTACAAACACTGACTTCAGATACAACAACACATTTTGCAAAGACATTTGAATTTCAATTTAATATAATTATCTTGTTAAGTCCTAACTTGCTAGTTCTGAAACATTCCGTCAAACAGTAAGCCATTACTATAATTTGCAATTTTTATCAAAAATAACTTCTTAGCTTGGAAATCAAACTTAAAACATTTAAAATTTATTTATAACTCCTTCTATTCCAAAGATGTTTTAAAATAATTATTTACTTAATAATGTTATACCAGCCTACAACGTCAGTTAAACATAATTGAAGTTTGCTAATGTTGTTCGAGATAATGTAAGACAATGAAATAACAAGAAACTGGTATAATGAGGTTATTTTCAAAGGTTTTATTGAATGTTTTGTGTAGATATCGTGCATAATAGCTTTAGTAAAATACAAAGACATTTTGTTTTATAATGTCTATTTATTTTAAAGTTTTGTAGGGCTGCAGCCCATCTCGTATTATTTCTCAAAGGCAACATGCACGAAGCAACAACTTGTCTGTAACTCTTTTTTTAGTTTTCTAAAGACCCAATTATAGTAATCATCAACCATTTATTTTTCTATTACTATTCCATCTTCAAAGCATACCTAAGATCCATCAGATCTGGTTAGTATTCATGTGCGGCGATAAAAATAATATTGAAAAACAATAGAGACGCCGATATATAATAAATAATAATCTAGAACCCACATTAAGATATTCAGGCGTAGCTATTAGCAACTACGAAAGGTGTTTTTCGATCTAAAAGCACCCAGTCATGAAAAAAATACTTGATACGCATACATTTGTCTCGTGCATGAAGCAAACCCCCGGTTTTTTTATTCCAATAAGCGTCTTAACTGACCGTTTCTTGAAGGCGAGCCATCCAAGATATTTGAAATAAACCCGATGAGTCGTATTATGTATATTTATCAGCACTAGGCTCTCTATAACTAAACTATGAGTAGAAGAGTCGCTTTTTTATTAGATTTTGCTATTGGAAAAAATCTAATAAAATCCAATAAAGTTAAATAAACAAAATTTAATAACATCACTCAACACGTCCAGCGCAATTTACGGCCACCGTCAAATTTGTACGACGCATCGCGTGCTCCCTAAGGATTCGCAATCTATAAAATCCTCCCGGCTGATGCGTAAACCCTTTGTGTTCTCAAACTTACAGGAGTTCCCCCGGGTCTGTATCAGTCGGTACAATGAAATTCGCGAATCGTGATGCGGAGTACTGAAATGTATTCCATTTGATGCTGAATTGTAAAGTGGTGTAGATATCTGGGGGTTCGTTTATTCGATCGCGTTTGCGTTTGTAATTTTTTGTTTGTCAATTTTTATCGTGTATGTTACCTGATGAAGGCGGCTTGCGTGTCGCCGTGGAAAATGTTTGAGGATGGTTTGAGGAGACCTATCTCCAATAGCGGACTTTTTGTAGCTGACGATAATATGTCTCAGAATGTTGATGATGTAGCATTTTGTACACGCTGTTATCTTATTTTTATCATTGTATAGTATGTTAAAAAACGATGCCTATAGAATCGATAAACATGTAAAAATGTTATCGTCTTTGATTGAAATCCAAAATCTTTTTCGCTCCCTCTCTATTCAGCCACACGAAGTCCACTGCGGAACACAGGCCTCCCCCATGGATCGCCACATAGACCTGTTGGAAGTGGGCTGCACCCAACGATTTCCTGCGATCTTAACCAGATAGTCCGTCCACCTTGTGAGTGGGCGTCCGTCACTTCGCCTGCTTGTAGGTGGCCCCAACTCTAGAAACTTTCGAAATAAAAATATTTTTAGTTTATTTAAAAGATAAACTATAAGTTAAAATCGCTTTAATTAAATACAAGTAATATAAAAATGAACAGAACTAAAATACATAATACAAATTAAATATTTATACAATAAAGTTATTAATTAACTGAACTCAATCGCTGTCACCCGAACATCTGTAATGAAAATCAATATTTATAATCCAAAAACGATGCAAATATTTGAACGCAGTATCTTATAATAACATTTACATTAAAATATAAATCTTCGACACTATTTATTAAAAATGTGTACTTTATTTAAAATATTTAATTTATTATTGCTATTTATAATAATTTTAGCGACGATTAACAAATAATAACCTACTAGGTATCGAGTTCCACCTCAAGGCACTAGTGTAGTGACACTTCTGGCTTCTCCTTCGGAAACACTAATGAGCTTTTGCGTGTAATATGTAGCATGTAATATATCCTATTTATTTAAATTAAAAACTTACAAATGTGCTCCCGCCAAGCAGCAGCTTAAATGCACTGTTGTTTTCCAGTTTGGTGGACATTGTAGCCAGAGTAACTACTGGATATAATGATACTTAACATCTTATGTCTCAGGATGGCGAGCGCAGTGGAATGCCAAATATTGTTTTATAATTCCTGGTTTTGTTTGGTGTTTGTACTGTACATGAGCGGTGATATCGCTTACCATCAGGCGAATGGCATGCTCGTTACTGACTGTCTCTACAATGTACTCACTCAACCCGCGTCCTCCTGGCGACGGTAACTTGCCAAATTTTCACAGTGTCGCTGAAGGAGCTACTGTCCGTCCCCTTTTGTAAGGTCACGTAGTTGTCTCCGTACTCCAGCCAGCCTTTCTTCATCGCGAAGTCGACGGCGAAGCGAACCCGCGCGTCGACCGACTTGAAATAGTTCTTGTGTGACTGACCTTTGTAAAGAATTTTTTGGGTATTAGTTTTAATATTTAAGGTAGAAAACAAAGGCTTTTGATCTCCAGGTAACTTAAAATGTTGGCTGTGAATTGGGGTTTTTTGATTATAAGGTCTGGCTTAGAATTTTCTAGAAAAATTGTCCCTTACTTCATTTAATATTTCAATACAATTTTCATGGAGTTCAAAAATTTTAGAAAGATCTCAGCGACAGTATCGTAGCCGGATTCTATAGGTACGTTAAATCTATACCATAAATAGAACAATTGTTAAGAAGACTCAAGTATGTAATAGAAAATAACATAGACATACTACAACGATATGCACTATTCACTGTTTCATATATTCTTCACAATAGGAGAAATCACAATAGGACAAATCAGAAAATATGAATAACGAGCGATTGTGAAACCCCCTATAAATATTACGCAAGGAATCTCGTGTACTGCACTTGAAATCACATTACTAAAAGCCAAACTAAATTGGATTTGTAAAAAAGGGAAATCATTCGACTGCGAAATTTGTATCAGAAGAGTAAATATTCCATCGGCTGATGGGTTCCCTCATGATTTTTTTTTCACCATTAAAGTTGTAATTACTATCAAAACACTATCTTACTATTAGAAATGTTGTAATAATATGTGCTCCAAAGATTCCTAAATCAACATAAAATTATTCCTTTCGCTCCAACTTCGTGACCTTGGGCTATTTATTCTTTGTTTTTTGGGTCAATATTTTTTTGCCGTTAATAATTCATGATCAACTTGGGAGCAAGGAAAGCTGCTGCCCTATTTTGTGCGGGAAAGTTACTTTGAGGGTTAATTAAAAATTCTTGAGAGACAAAGGCGAATACTGTAGAAAGGGAAGCTGCGGTAAGCGTATTATAAATATAGTGAAAATGGAACATACATTAATTATGAGGGAACATGATCTATGCTAAGTCTCAGAGTGAGTTCAATACTGTGATTTACAAGTTTAGTTAAAGAGTACATTGTAGCCTCTTTGTCATACTTATTTGCTTATTTCGGGTGTACTTATTGTGTGATAATTTTCTGTCTTGTTCGTATCATATTATGCCTCTTATTTTGTCTAAGGAATAGGTATCTAAATACACATTTTTAAGAGGAACGTAGTTATGCCTGTATCTACAGGGTGATATTGTAACATTTCAAGGTGATATGGTGACATATTTTACTTAATTAAACCTACATACATGGTTTTCATCACTCCAGGTGATATTGTACTAAATTAAAAAAAAATCGGACACAATTTTTTGTCAAATATCGTGATTTTTGTTTTAACGATTTTTGGCCACCCTGTATAGATACGAGTATTTCTACAGCTTAACTGAACTTCAGTTCAGTTGGGGAACTTACTTGAGCTGTTAAAAGAACCGTACCTATACGAGTTGATCAAAGGCCCTGGAAACTAAAATAGCGATTTTTGGCGGGCAGCTTGTTTTCAAACTTGGTACAATCTTACCCGGGGTGGCTAGGAACACGTAGTTTAAATTATATACCATATATCAATACGACCCTGTATACGTGGTATTTGCTACCAATTGTCTTTTATAATTCTATTGTACCTATAAACGAGAGTTTTATAAATATCTCCCAAATTCCTCGATTACCCACCATGATTCTTTCACATTTGCTCTATACGTAACATTTTGTTTAAAAGATATGCCCTTCAATAGCTTTCCAGTGACGTAACAACCCATAAATCTCGTTTTAATGGTAATCCTGGATTTGAACCGGGTCGTTATGAAAAATTGAAATTTCTCTTAACGCGCTAAATAGCTGCCTTCAGTTCAAACGTTATACGACAAAGTATTTGTTACATCAAGCAAATCTTTTTATCCTAAAACTTGAGAGTAACTTTCATTCAGTTGGTATTAACTTTGATACAATAAAAGAAAACTAGGCAACTAGCATGATTAGTGATGATAGTTCTTGCGAAATGTTAATGATACACCCAACAGTCACATATATAGTCCTGACTCCACATTAAGATCAATTCAGTTTTGTGTCGTGGATATCAGAAAATACGAAAGACTTGTCGGTCTCACAAACACCCAGACCAGAGACAAATATTTGTGGGCTTCACAAATATTCGAATCGAACCCGCGGTCTCTCGTTTCTCAGCCGGTGTCTAACCAACTGCGCCACGGAGGCTTTTTAATACACAATTCAATATGAAATTTTTATTATTCAATATAATGTATAATTCAATATGAATTGTAGTTAATAAATATCGACTTCGTTGAATTAGGAATTGATAAAATTAAATTAATAAGCGTACTCACTATCAAGATCCATGACGTTAATTGTTTTTGTTCATTGTGATAATAATATTATGCATAATGTTTTCCATGTTGTTTAAAACACAACGTAGTGGCTTTTAACTCTACTGTTAGCTTTTCGCTGAATCGTATCACAGCAGTTTTTAGTGTAAACATATTATCGTATGAAAAATTTTGAAATCCACAATTCTTGGATTAAAACATTTAATTAGAGACAATATTAAAAGAGAATAATTACCACGATACAACAGAGGCACAACACATCGGTAAGTCATGAGCAGCCTGTTAGTCCTCGTGTGCTCACTAACAGTCATGACGATGCAACAAGGCTTCAGCCAGAGCAGAGCTCGCACTGTCCGTCCTGTCACAGTTGGCAGTATGATCACCTTGGCATTGGTCTGATTGGCAGCAATCGCGCACGCCATCACACTGGCCTCCGCTGCGTTTATTGGCATTTTCATCTGGTCAAAAAAATAGCAATTATGTTTTAGTATTGAATTTTGGATTGATACTACAGAATTGTGGGTTCATATAGTACAGTATTAATGGTGTATGCTTAGGATAAGCATATGTTCAGTACTGGACTTCCTGTGGCTGAAGAGACACAAACACCCAGAGAGAAGTGTCCTTATTTTGTAATTCTTGTTTAAATATAAAATACCTTTATATTTGTGCAGGTAGAGTTAGTACTAAGTTACTTATCGTGAATTGAATATTACAAGAACCTAAAACTTACCTCATCCAATATTCTGATAAAACCTGATTTGGTATAAGACAGTGGTTCCACAGTACAACAAAGGTCATTAAGACCCTTTATAGCTGCCAGCATGAACTCAACATTCTCACTTTCCTTCAAAGCAAAGCCTGTAACACCATCTAGTATAGCATTCGTGACATCAGATATGTCACGGTTTACAAACTCGCCTTCTGTCAATGCTTCATAGAAAACACCTCCCGAAATATAGAAAGGTTTGCCAGCCTGAAATATTACATCTATAAGAATACTTACAGATGAAGGTCAAAATAGCATAAGGGCAATAAAATAAAATACTAAGTGTTGGGAATATAAAAAAAAAATACACCCTACAGTCACATATAACGTATATATTGTTTAACGGCCTCATTCATAGACAGTTTTAAAGCCCATTTTCGTTACCTTTTGTTTTGTCGTTTTTGAACGATTTTTAAATTCAGTTTGAGCGAAGAAGACAAAACATTCGATAGCTAAAATTGGTTTTAAAACTGTCTATGAATGAGGCCGGGAGTGTTACACAGCACTGTAAATGGGTACCTGATGGCAGCGACGCTTTAACTGATTTTGAGAATAAAGGGACATTAGGATTAGGATATCGGAGGTAATGATTATAAGGTGAAGTGAATAATTCGTGTCTTAGATGAAGTAACATCATGATAAATTATACCTTTTGACATTTAGCTCCGACCCACTTTTGCAACTGATTCATGCGGTTCTTTTGAGACCTGTCTAGTTCGTAAGCCAAAAATTCTCTCGAAAACATTATTCCATCGACCTCCTGCAATGTTTAAGATTTAATCGTTTGTAAATAATTTCATCATTCATAAATAACGTTATCTCTTATTAATTTACTGTTTTGTTTCGTAATTTGACTGTATAGCGGACCAACACGTTTCGGAGCGCGCCGTTCCTCACACCTTTCGGAATACGCCCTCGTGTCGGCGTTCCGCCCGGCTCAGCGCCCGCGCATCCCGCCGCCCGCCTTAGTAGTCCTTCGAACTAGCGAAGGGAACGTCGCGTGCTAGCGGTGCGGCACGCTGACACGAACCTAGCCCACTATTTTTTGTATGTATTTATATCTGATTCCCATGTAAAGTCCTAAACTGGCGACCAACGTTCGGCATGAACCATTTTGTGTAGGATATAATAGTACTACTACGCGTCATTGCTACTACGTCTTTATAAAACTGGTGACGATTTGTTGAGTAGTGTGTGCGTAGAAACCTGCAAAAGGACTTTACGACGCAATTAGTGTTATAACGGTTGATTAGGGATAATCATTGACGATATTGTGATTTGTGCAGCTCGTAACTTCGTGAAGTACATTCGTCGCAAGACGCGTATCGCGTAATTCGCAGTTCGGTATTGTGATTGGCGCGGCTCGTAACTTCGTGAAGTACATTTGTCGCGAGACTCGTATCGCGCAATTCGCAGTATGTTGTGTGGCTTGTTCGTGTACCTAATACTAGTAGTATACTAGTTTATTTGCGAACTCAATGTTGAACTGTCGCCGTAACAGTGTAGTCAAACGTATTGTAGTCGCGTATTTGGTGCTTAGGTACTAGTGCTCAGTTAAAACCTGAAGACCTACATTACGCGTGCGTTTGTGTTACGTGTTGACTGGTATATCCGAGTGACTTTCTGGACTAACGTAAAGACTAAAAGTGCCGGAATTGTCGGAGTGTTGTCGGGATCGGTTGTTCTACAATGGTGCTAACGAGATCGCGCGTCGCAAGCCCGGTTCCGACCGGTGTACAGTCGGCGAACGAGGCTCTGCCCGCGGACGAGGCCGCGTGTGAGACTTCGCCCGGTGTCCCCGACACCGAGTTCACAATGGACGCCAGAGCTACCGCGCAGCCAGCTGCTGGTGCTGCAGCGGCATCGGTTGTTTTGACAACCGACCAGCTATTGTTGCTGATAAACAGGCTAAGTCACAGCGAACCTGTAAGTACACCAACACCTAATTATTCGGGAAATTTCGCCATGTGTACGGCGCGTTTTGATGGAGGAAAAACTAGCAATGTCCAGGCATTTATTGACGCTATAGAGACATACAAGGAGTGCGTCAGGGTGGATGACCATATTGCACTACGTGGTCTTCCCATGTTGTTGACGGGACTGGCCGCTACATGGTGGCAAGGTGTGAAGGATTCCACCTTATCATGGGAAGAAGCGGTAGAATCGCTTAAGCAAACTTTTGGCCCACGTTTACCTCCGCATAAAATATATAGAGATATATTTGAACGAGAGCAACGAGAAGAGGAACCTACCGACCTGTTCGTTTGCCATATCAGAGCATTATTCGCCCAGCTTCCTCCATTATCGCTCACGGAGACAGTGCAGTTGGACATGACATATGGACTGCTGAACCGGCGAATTCGTGAGACGGTTCCCCGCTCGTCTTTTAAATCATTTGCGGAATTGCTCGGACACGCTCGGCGCATAGAGGATATTTTGAGCGAAAAAGATTCGCGTCCTGCTGCCGAGGATAAACTTGAAGAGTCTTCATCTGCATCAGTTTCAAAATCACCGACTACGCCTACTTTGAATAAGTTCAGGCCCCAATGTCGTTATTGCAAGCAGTACGGACACTTAAAAGAGGCTTGCCAACGGATTGCGAAACAGAAGAGGGACAAGGACAAACCAACTGGAGGAGAACCTCGAGGGTTCTCGGTTACCTGTTTTGGATGTGGCGCGCCCGGCGTCATCCGCTCAAATTGCCCTACGTGCAAGGAGATGAAACGGGTTGCATCGGAAGTAAATGCGTTTCAATCAGTGACCGCGAATGTTGCGATTATAGATGCGCGTGTGCGTCCAGTGATAAGTGTCGAAATCTATGATGAAGTAGGTAAAGTGCTAATAGACACTGGAGCTAAACACTGTATAGGAAGTGTTAGTTTAAAATCGCATTTAGTTAAGTACGGACATAAGTTTCAGAATGTGTTTACCGAACTTATGTACGCAGATGGGCGAATTGCTGCGCAAATTGTTGAAATAGCGCACGTTAGTGTCAAGGTGCGAGGAGTAGCGCTAGTTGTCAGTTTTATCATGTTGCCAAATGCTACAGAAAGTCTGTTAGGAATGAATTTTATTCAGGACGTTGGCATGGTGTTAGATTTTGACGCTAATACATGGTTTGTGAGACACGATCGGACTCCTCAGTCTATTATTTTTGAAGATAGACCATTGCGGACACTTACCTGCTCAGTTGTGGATCTCCGCGAGGATGAAGGATTATTATTGACACCTTATGAAAAATCGCAACTGTTGTCCCTACTAAACAAGAATTGTAATAACTTTGAACAAGGGGGAGAGCCCACCTCCTTTGCCATCCACCGGATTGACACTGGGGATCATCTTCCTATATCTTCTCCACCATACCGAGTTACTCCTGCGAAAAAGCAGATGATGCGAAAAGAGATAGACAGAATGCTAGAGGAAGAAGTAATCGAAGAAGCCGAGTCAGAATGGACCTCACCCGTTGTGATGGTACCCAAAAAAGATGGGAACGTGAGATTTTGTGTCGATTATAGGCACCTTAATAGGATAACACGAACAGACAAATACCCTTTGCCTGTCATTGATGAACTCCTACAATCTACAAAATTGAATAGTGTGATGTCGACCATTGATTTAAGATCGGGATATTGGCAGATCGAAGTTGCTCCGGAACATCGGGATAAGACTGCGTTTGTTTCACCGTTTGGTACATTTAGGTTTCGACGCATGCCTTTTGGCCTAAAAAATTCTCCGTCGACGTTCCAGAGACTAATAGACAGATTTCGAGCGGGACTCAAAGATGTCACTGTAGTGGCTTATTTGGATGACATTCTGGTTATATCTGACAATATGGAATCCCATTTGAAGGATTTGCAACAGGTCTTTGATAGACTAAGCGTATTTAACCTAAAAGCAAATCGAGATAAGTGTGTTTTTGCTAGAGAAAAGTTGACTTACCTAGGACACGTGATATCGGCCAATGGTATTGAGCCAGATCCTGGTAAGGTCCAAGCTGTCATGGAGATGAAGCCTCCAATGTGTCTGAGAGAACTAAAGACGTTCCTTCAGACTTGCTCCTGGTTCCGTAAGTTTATACCACGATTCTCAGATGTAGCGCGTTCATTGACAAATCTTACAAAGAAAGATAGACGCTGGAAATGGGAAAAAGACGAACAGGAAGCCTTTGACGAGTTGAAGCGGCGGCTTTCGACAAGCCCTATACTTCGCCAACCCAATTTTAACGAATCATTCACTGTTCGAACGGACGCCAGTGCATACGCTCTTGGAGCTGTATTAATGCAAGGTACGACTCATAAAGAAGAGAGGCCCATAGAATACGCCAGTAGGTTATTGACCCCTGCTGAGCGCAATTATCATACTACTGAGCGAGAGGCCTTAGCCGTTGTGTGGGCATTGGATAAATTCAGAGGATATATTGAAGGAGCACATGTTCGTGTGGTTACTGACCACCAACCTTTGAAATGGCTTTTGTCACTGAAGACACCTAGTGGACGTTTGGCTCGATGGGCAATGAAGATTCAACCCTATAACCTGGATATCGAATACACTCCTGGAAAGATTAATGTGGTTGCCGACACTCTCAGTCGCCCAACTAATTATCTTTTAGAAGGGTCCAGTTTTAATCCTTGTAGCATCTGCCCTGTAGTCGTGGATTTGCCTCAATGTACACCGGAAGATATCCGCGCGGCACAGTTAGATGATTCAGATGTATGTCGAATCATACAGGATTTTGAAAATTTCGATAACCCAGAGTCAGCTGTACGGTGGACTGATAGAGGGTATTATCTTTCACAAGGAGTTTTGTATCGCTATGATCCGGATGGTGAGTCCGAAGAACCACAATTGGTAGTTCCAGAGTCCTTAAAGGCCAAGCTTATGAAAGAGCTTCACGACGCGCCTACCGCTGGCCACCTGGGTTTGGAGCGAACTCTGAGGAAGATCAAGGAACGTTACTATTTTAGGAACATGAAAGCTTATGTGACCCAATATCTAAAGTCTTGTGACTTATGTCAGAAATATAAAGCCACTAATTTAAAGCCTGCAGGGTTACTGCAGACTCCGGTACTTCAACAACGGTTTGAAGTACTGGCAATGGACCTGTTTGGACCTCTTCCTGAAGGTGCAAATGGAGAGAAGTGGATTCTTCTCATTGAAGATACGGCTAGTCGATGGGTCGAGTTATTCGCGTTGCGTGACGCGACGGCAGAGACCTGCGCAAAAACGCTCCTTGAGGAGGTTTTCTTGCGATATGGATTCGCTCGTCGGATTATTTCAGACAATGGAAGCCAATTTATCTCAGCCGTAATGCAAAAGACGTTACATGTATTTGGAGTTCACCAATCTCTGATACCGGTCTATCATCCCGAAGCTAATCCCGCGGAACGAAAAAATCGCGATCTAAAACAACTTCTTAGTATTCTGGTAGGAACGGAACATCGCCGATGGCCAACGTTTCTGCCCATGGTGCGGTTTGCACTCAATAGCGCTTACAACCAAGGGACCGGACAATCAGCTGCGTACATGACTTTTGCCCGGGAGTTGCGTTCTCCAATGACGGTACAAACCGATCTACGAGCCGTAGTAGCTCAACAAAATATCGTGCCACAAATTACTCCTTATTTGAAGGAGTTTGCGCGTATAATGTATGACGTGAAAAGACGAGTTGAAGAACAACAAGATCTTCGTAAGACGGTTGCAGACCGGCGCCGACGAGATTTTCGTCCTTTCAAGAAGGGGGACCACGTACTTGTGGAGACACACCAGTTAAGCAAGGCATCCAAAGGATTTACTAGCAAGTTTGCTCCAAGACGGGAGGGCCCGTATCGGGTGTCACAAACCATCGGTCCGACGTCCTATTTAGTAGTGGACAGTAATGGAGTAGTAAAAGGGAAGTACCATGCCAGCGCTCTTACTCCGTATATCGGAAAATCTTCTGTAATTAGGCATCAGCGCCGTCGTGGGCGACCAGCCAAGTCACGTTCGAGTCGAGCCAGTGACTTGGAGGGGGAGGTTATAGCGGACCAACACGTTTCGGAGCGCGCCGTTCCTCACACCTTTCGGAATACGCCCTCGTGTCGGCGTTCCGCCCGGCTCAGCGCCCGCGCATCCCGCCGCCCGCCTTAGTAGTCCTTCGAACTAGCGAAGGGAACGTCGCGTGCTAGCGGTGCGGCACGCTGACACGAACCTAGCCCACTATTTTTTGTATGTATTTATATCTGATTCCCATGTAAAGTCCTAAAACTGTTATTAATCAACGACAATACTAATAAATTGCTTATTAATACAATCTAGCGACCTTCAAAAAACGAGCGTATTCCTATCTTAAGAACCGGCAACGCATCTCCATGCCCTATGGCTTATGGTGTTGCAGATGTTCATGGGAGGCGGTGATCACTTACCATCAGATGAACCGTAAGCTCGTTTGCCCTCTATAATATAAAAAAAAATATTATGGGCCTTAGCATTAAGCAATAATCTCCACCAAGGACCAAAGCTATCACTGCAGTTTTTTTTATCAATGCTAAGTTTATTCAAACTTACTTTGATAAGATCATCGATGTTTTCAAGTCCTTCAGCAGTACATATCCCTCCTATAAGTAATGGTCTTTTTATTTTCTTTCCAATGAAGTCTTTGACCTTCCTTACTGTGTTCACGTTTCTTACATAATTAATGATTATGACATCAACCTGGAATAAGGTATTCATTTTCTCAGCTTACGTGCTGGCACTAACGCGTTTTTACTAAATTTCTTATTAATCTAATGTTAGTATTTCTAGGAAATAATTAAAATCGGGTCACGATGTTTTAGTTCGTTCCTGGCACCTATGTGGTAATCAAAATCAAAATTGCCTAGGATTACATCAATTGACACCAAACAATACTATTGCATGAATATAGGCATACTTATAAAATCTTAAAGAAACGTTTTAGATTCACATCTAAATATTAAAAAGGAAAAAGTAAATTAGAACAAAATTACATTTAATTTTTTTTAAGGAAAGTGAAAACATTCAATGAGCGTTAAAATTACGTCAAAACTACCTGATATTCCAAAGCAAATCTGATCATTTGTAAATCTTTCTTAGTCACTCCCGGTTTTGTGCGTTTACCCGTGCCTCTGGCAGTAACGACAGACATGTTTTTAAGTTTACCACCTTTAGATATAAAGCATTTGATCGAATTGGCATCGATAATTTGTTTACAATGCGCTATTATTTCATCGTGAGCTATAGATATTTCAGTTCCAACTTTTATGTCTGTTGTTAGTTGCGCATTGTCTACGAATATTCTGTTTTCGTTGCATTTGTCGTATTCATCTAAGTTGTAAGTCAGTATTACGGAGCTTCCTTCTTTGATCGTTATAAACGCGTCGTCCTGGAATGAAGTGGATATCTGTCTAATTTTGTTTATGCCTATATACAAAGCAGCAAATATTGGTAAATTTGTTTTATAAGAATACTGTGTCGATTTCGGTTCTAAAATGAGACAATTATAGATGAACAAAATATATATTATTATGGAAACTTGGGAGACGTAGAAACATAATCACGCAATCTCTCTTGCACGTCTACATCACAATGGTGGCGACGTCCTAGCTTTTTTGCGTCTAATTTGATCATTGGCTTAAACGTAAAATCTACTCTCAATTAAAATAGTAAAAAATAATAATATTACTTTCTGCAAAATTCCTGTTTTCACGATGCAAGTCTTCAACTCAATACAAGAGGCGATCGGCCAGTCGAGTACCGAGTGTTTGTTGCAAAGAGCATGCGCTGCTTTGTCCACCTTTCCTAATAGCTTGATCTTATCACCTTTAGTGATATGCGTCGTCTTCAACCTAGCCACGTTCATTCCAGCTTCCATGAGTTTTTGAATGTCTACTGTTGGTATGTTGACATTGGCTGCAATATTCACTATATTAGAGCATCGTTTGGGGACCAAGATTCACACGTAGCGTTGTAAAATGCATTGTTCTAAGAAATAATGAATGATAGTATACCAAATTTAGAAGATCATATATACGATAACATAAATGGTCATGGAAAGTGAGTGAGGAATGTGTAATTCTCGTCCAGGGATCACTGAGTTGAAGACAACGGTCAAAATATGCCTTTTTCGTTGGTGAGATTAAAGTACAATATATTATTGTCATAAGACAAGAATCTGACAAAATATTGTTTAAGTCGAAACTTAAAAAGCACTACTTAGCCAACTTACCCTAATGTATTATTGAATGTATAACTTGATCCTGCAGTCAAACTGTTTGTACAGTTTTGCAGGACACTTTATTAGGTCATAAGTATCTTCTTTTGTTATTAATAAATCAATAAATAATAATAATTATTATAATTTTAAACTATGCTTTCTTTTTAAAAAATCAGTTAAGTATTGTTATTTTATAAAATGAACGTTGAACTAATTTAGCAATTGACTCTTGCTTCCTTGATCATCTTCATAATCATGAATGCTTGAAGTAGCATTAGCAGTTGCTTAACATTACTGAATATACGTGGCTGTAATTTATACTAACGTAAAGTTACTATTATAGGGCTCCTTCGGTGTGTGAATGGAGGTCGCTCCAGTAACGCCGCGTCACTGAAATCGACTTCACCAAAAGTTATTTCCTCTCCTCCTTTTTCCATTTTATAACAATATTAAAAGTAAAATTTTAGAAACTTATATAAAGCTACAAATATTTTGTATAGTCGCTAAAAGTCATAAGTCATTGATTGAAATCATCCATGATTGAAGTTCTGTCAAGGCCGTGTCAAGGCGTCAGTTTTTATATTTTAAAGATGATAGTCTGTAACTAGCTATACAGACTATTTGCTTTTAAAGCATATTTGTTAATTCATGGTTATTTATTTTGTGCGTGTTCATGTGATTAAACTCCTCCTTATAAGCGGCTGGACCGCTTTTGATGAAAGTTTTGTGTGTGTTTAAGTGTACTCCAGAACGGCTATATTCATAATTGAGTCTACTACAAAAAGCAACTGCACCCGGGCGAAGCCTGGCCGAACTGCTAGTATATTGTAAAGTACTAGATCTATGGAATGTAATTTTTCTGCGGCCTAAATTAACTTTATAATGATGTTGGATTAAATATTTTTATTATAAACAAACTACATGCTAAAACTCGCGGGCGCCATTAGGGCCACCCAGTTTGCCGAGCTTAATTTAGTCCCAACTTAATCTAGCGCCCTGCTAGGCGAATGCTAGTTTCATTTAATTTGTTTTTTGAATCAGAATGGTAAGTGGATTTCCCAACCTAAAAATCAAACTCAGCACCTCATAGTTCGTAGTGGTACGTTCTGCCATTTAACCAATAAGATAACTTAAATAAAATGTTTTCATCGTGTTTCAAATAAAATTCATTGCGTAGGATTTATTCTTTTAATATAATAATATAAAAGTACATATAATTCTTCAAGTGTAAAATATTTATAAAAACATAACATCTTGTATAATTAATGTACAATGTATGTAAATACATGGGTATTTTACTATAGTTTCGTCGATAGTGGCCTTACGTTATTTTCATTTGAGGATTTGGGTCATGTAAGCATTTTAAACTGGAATTAAAAATTATATCAATAAGTGAATATTCATATTATTAACTAAATAAACAATAATATTACGAAATAAGTTCTGTAATAAGTGCTGTTGTAAACTCGTGTCAGCTCTGGTATAAACTTTATTGGTTTTTTGATATTATTCACGTAATTATTTATCAATAGGTTTAAAAAATGTCTGCCTCGGTGGCGTAGTTGTACCACGGTACGATTACAAAGCTGAGGTTTCGGGATCGAATCCCGAGTTGGGCAATATGATATTGGATTCTTCTATTCATAATCTGTCCGAAGTCGGGAATTTGTGCCCGATATGGCGATAGGCTCGCGCCCTATCGGCCCTATCATATCGTGGGACGGAAGATAACAGGCGAAATGTGGATGTCCTGGTAGCACCTTTGACTACCCTTTCTGGGAAAGAGACGTGAGTGAATGTATGTATGTATGTATGTAAATTAAAAAAAAACAAATTGATATAAGTACTTATGTTTCTTGTTCTCCTTGGTCATTACTTTCCACATGCTAACTGAGTCGCAGTACGCGCTACTCGGAGACGATTTTTTCAACAGTATGTACGTGTGACCATACTTCAAGAAGTTACGCTTCAAGCCGTAAGCCACAGCAAACTCGAGGCGAGCGTCCATTTCTTCATACCAGCTATCCCGTTTTTTTTCTATAATATAACCAGTTTGTGTTTAAAACAAATGGAGGCCACGAAGCGGTGCGCTTTCCGCCGTGGGACGTCCACCCACTAGGTGGTCAGACGACCTGGTAAAGGTCGCGGGACGTCGCTGGATGCAGGCTGCCTCCAACAGGTCACTGTGGAAATCATTAGGAGAGGCCTATGTTCAGCAGTGGACTTCCTTTGGCTGATGGATGGATGGATGGAGAGATGTGTTTAAAATGTCGTCATTAGATCTTAATTTAGAACTCTCCATCCAAGTAAAGGTTTAAAAGAGGAAGATAGAGAAAGGGTAAGACAGACGACAGATACAGTGAGACAAATTATACAAGACAGGTTTTTTTTGTTCCAATCTGACTCCACTTAATATCTCGTCAGCCACAGGATGTCCACTGCTGAACGTAAGCCTCCTCCAAGGATCTCCATAACGACCTGTTGGAAGCGGCCTGCGTCCAGCGACTTTCTGTAACCTTAACCAGATGCACTTTTCATAATAAAATCAAAAGTCCGAGTAATCCCTGTTTATTGGACCTTATTATCAACATCATCATATTTAGGTACAGAATGACTGCTGAGCAAAGACCTCCTCAAAAGATTTCTATAGCTACATGTTGTAAGCAGTCTACATCCAGCGAATTCCTTTATAATAAGGTAGTTCGAACTCACACAAAGACAATTGTTAAATGCTCCAGGACGCATCCAGTGCGATGATTAAATAAAAACACTCAACTGTCACAGACAGTCTTGAACCCAAATTAAGATCAATTAAGCCTTGTATCAGAAACTACGAGAGACTTTTCGGTTTCACAAACACCCAGCCTCGAAAGTAATATTTGTGGGCTGCACAAACTTTTCTCTTGGGGACCTCTGCAGCCTTTCGGTTCACAGCCGGCGTCTAACCTGCGCCACGGGGGTTCAGGGGTTGTCAAAATTACTATGCTGCTTACCGCTATATATAATCGGAACAATTCCCCTATAGAACAGCAGTTGACGGGCCACCATTGGGTTGGAGCTGACGGTTAAAACAACAGACTGTGGCGCTATCCGACTCAGCTGTTTAGCAGTCTTGCCCGTGACAGTAGGAACGATGATAACAAGAGTGTTGGACTGTTGAGCCATCAGGGCACAGGCCAATGTGCAACCCTCTGCTGCGTTTACTGGCATTTTGAACTGCAAAATTTGCGATGATTTAATACACAATGGAATTGTTATAGGAGTAGGAACAGGTGGAATAGGAAGAGAATACATTTGATTCTTTACTGTCATAATTTCTCAATATTTTTTATGGTTAGTCTATAAAATATATTTTAAGATTTTTCACTCTCTGGTTTTGTTGTTGATGGTGACGATGGGATTTTAAAATTCGTCGATCATTGCTTCTGAAACACGAAATCATTCACACACCAATATTTTAGTTAGCATTTCTCATCCAAAGCTACTACCGTGTATTATATAAGCAAGTAAATAACAACAAATGATATCAGTGTAACTGGTTTTTACCTCACCTCCATAGCTATCCTCATGAAGTCGTTATCCTTCAACAAAGGTTCGACTTCTTGGCACACAGAGTCCAGAATCTTCATAGTCTTAATGAGATTCGATGGGTCTAAGTAACTGCGCAGTACAAAACCAGCCCCTTGGAGTACCGCGTTCGTGATATCGTTCAGATCACATCCAGATAGTGTGCCCTCGTGCATTGTCCTCTCTAAGATGTTGCCAGATATGTAAAAAGGTTTTCCCATCTGTTTAAAATAAACATAAAATAAACATCACTTTGATAGTATTAGTTTTTTTTTTGGATAAGTCATAAAGTTTGAAAAGATCGTTTGCCAAGCTTGAAGTTTTTTAAAATTATATATTATGGCAATTTATTGTATATACATATGACCATATTTAATCCTAAAATAAAAAAAGCCTCCGCGTTCGTTCAAATTATATACATAATTCCTTTAAAATCCCTAGAGGCGATAGGGGGCAAACTTATCGTTATTTTAACTTTGATTAATGCATAGTAAATTGTAGAAGAATTTTAAGGCTACAACTGTTATTGTTGTAATAAAAAAATGTTAAACAACAAATTAAATCTTCATACAGTTTCTTACCTTCCGACATTTAGCACTAACTAAAAGCTGTATAGTGATCATGTGATACTTGTTAACAATGTTATGAGCTAAGAATTCTCTTGCCAAAATTATTCCATCGGATTCCTGAAATCGTACTTAAGAGTTATTAATATGCCGATATTCGTAACCAGTTGGAACAAGATGATTGGGGAATTACGAAATTAATTAAAGGTAGAAAAAATATTTAATGGTCGTATTGGTATTTTGTTTATTATTATTAATTACTAAATACAAAAATTTAGGTGCTACAATTTTGACCTCTATAATCTCATCAATGTTGTCCAAGCCTTCTTGTTCGCATATACTGCTGATGATCAATGGCGAGAAACCAGCATCTTTGAAAAACTCTTTAATTCTCTGCAAGGTACTTGTTCTTCGCACAGAATTCACTGTTACTATATCCAGCTAAAACATATTATGAACGTGTGATTAGGTAATTGTTGGATAGTTGAGGATGTCAGTACAATAGTGGTCTAACCTTCCGAGAAACACCAGTATATTTGGCAGTTTTTGCACTGGTGTTCTTCATTTGGGTCGATGAAAATAATCAAAATCTCACCTTATATTTTTTGGCAAAACTCAACAGGGCCATATCATTCTTAGTCAACGGTGGTCTTGTTATTTTGAATCCACGAATGCATACAAATTGTGCATTGCCGAGTTGTCCACCTCTAGCAATTTTACATTTTAATGTTCTTGGGTCGATAACTTCTGTACAAAACATGACAATTTGCCCAAAATGTATAGTGATCTCGGCTCCAGATTTAATGGTTTTGATCGTGTAGGGATCGTCCATGAATATTCTGGTTGTGTCGCATTTGTTCCAGAATTTCACGTTGCTAGTAACCTCGACTATTGAGTCCTCTTTTAAGATTACGTACGGTTCTGGTATGTCCTTTAAACAATATAAATAATTTGAAATAATGTTTGGTTAATATTTATGGCCTATTAAAATACATACTAATTTTCTCTGTCTATTTTGGCAAAGAGTCACACGTAAAGCCGGTGCTGTTAAAATAATGCTCCTTTAAAAATCACTCACTGTCATAGCTAGTTATTGAATTGGCGTTTCGCCGTATAGTAAAGACAAAATAATTTTTAATTTCGATCATTATTTTTTCTGATATCGCAGTGAAATTTGTTACAATATTCATATCGATAAAGCCTCCTAGTTCCACTTTACAATAATTACCCACATCATCAATATATCCAGTTCTGATACAAGCGTTTGGTAGATCTATGGATATGGCTATCGGCCAACTGGTGACCGCGTATTTCTGACAGTGCCACGCCGTCGCGTCCTGTAGCATGGACAGCATCCCGATCCTATCACTCTCGAACATGTGGCTCATCTTGAACCGTACTATACTTAAACCCAGCTCGATCAGGCTTTGCATATCTATCGATGTTAGTGTGCCTTCACCTGAAATTGAAAAGATAATTAGAATTATTATAAAATAGAAGATGATATGTTTAAATTGGAACGCTGAATAATAGATTAAGCTTTTGTCTTATTTGAATCCTAAGAGTTTCCGTTATTTAGGTAATTAGTGACAAAATTGAAATGAAATGAATTCTTACGGACTTTATCGCGAATTTGATTTAATGCGTGGCCACGAAAGCTGTAAAGTGATCTAAACGTCGGGAAGTTACAAAAATATAAAAATTAAATTAAATTCGCGATAAAAACCATAAGAATTTTAGTTTAATGTGTAACATTGGCGTAAATCTAAGAAACCGCTAAGATTTCAAAACCTAGTTACTAGAAAAATCTTTACTACAAAGATTATTATGTACTAACTAACTAAATAATTTGTTTAATGGGTTACTCATTTTGACATTCGAATCAAACCATTAGATGAACGAGGCGAATACCTATTTAAAATGTTTCAGATAATTATGTCTTCCAAAAAAAAATCTTATCTTTTATTTGCCTACTTACAAAATGTGACGACAAAAGGTGTTAGTCTGTAAGAGTTCGAATTATCTTTCTTGAGCACGGTGTACGTGTGGTCTATAAAGGTGGATTGGCATCCAGTAGGTATATTCATTGTCTGGAATTAAATAAATAGTATAAATATTGCATAATTCACTTGTATGAGACACAACAATGTAAGCTCACATACAAATAAAATATTATAAAAACATTGAAAGTAAATAAAATATCAAAAAATAATAGCGCTATAAACGTGTAAACTTGACATGTAAATAAAGAAAATGGTTTATTCTGTAGACGACACAAAGAAGGTACGAAATAAAAGGCTTGTATCAAAAGGTATTTTATAAAAACTTGCGTTGAATGAAACAATGAATTATTACATTTTAATAAAACAGTAGCTAAAAATCATGTATGAAATAAGTTTCAGTTTTATTAAAACAGCAATACTGTTGAAATATTTTCCAACATTTTCTATTCAACCAATTGTTATTTTAAAATTGCATTTTATATTAAAACATTAACAATCCAATTGTTATTGCAGAATTAAAACGCACAAAGGAATATTTTTGTTTGATTAAAAAAATCAAATCAAGTCTATAATTAACTATTCTATTCCGAGCATTAAACTTATGCAAAAGTTCAATTATGAATAGAACGTTTCTATTCCATTTTTAAAAACTCAGTGTAAAATTATTCACGTTTGTTACGGTGGCTGCACTGTATCAATGTCGTGGAATTAACCAATTAGGAGCGGGGAATTCTTTCCCTCTAATCAGGCTAGTGGCGCCAATTTGCCTCACTAGCCGCCATAATTTCCAACTTGGTTATTCCGCTGGAATTATTACGTGCGTTAATGCTTTGAGAGAGAGATTTTATTTTCATCCCCATTGCCGGGCATTTATGTAATGGTTTTAATTTTCTACACCCATTATTTCTTGTGACACATTATTTTAAAACAAAAATCTAATTATTTACCATATTATGGTCGCATTCGCAAAGGTAAGTGAGTGAACGTGTTAAGATGTTGAGCATTGTTTATTGATTTTCCATAATGTGAAAATGCTTTTAATTATAGTAATTATGTAAAATGTGATAATAAATGTGGGAATAAAAATGATTATCCATATATAATCATTATTACATACATATATGAATTAAAGTCTCAAATCATAAACTGCTTGAAAATCGAAAAATAGACAGCAAGTTGATTGAAGCGCCAAAGCAAAGTAACAAAACAACGTGGATGTATCTTTGTCGGCCATTCTTTTCCTATATTTGCACAGTTAGCGGCGACTAATGGACAAACAGGGGTCGCGGTGCCAATGTTGATTTTCAGTTAGCCGGCCCCGAGCAGACGACGTTCCTGTATCTTGCAAGATTTATTTGCCCGCAGGCGTACCAAGACGGATTCTTTATTTCTTAACTCTTTGTGTTGTATGGTGAATGGTGCGGTTTAATTTTTAATGAATTAATACTAGACTGGAGTTATAAGTAATCTTTCAAAAGATCTGATTGATTCGGTAGGATTTTCTTATGTAAAATGTTGTTAATCATAATGGCAGTCTAAATTATAATACTTTAATTTCATAGCTTTGTTTATTCACAGTGTACGTATGCCTCCTCTACAATGGACAGGGACTAAGATTTGAGTTTTTCAAATTTTCCTAATTCGAGATCACAGTTGTTATATTCTCTCAGAATGTATATAGAGAGAGTATATCATTCATCCATCCATCAGCCAAAGGAAGTCCACTGCTGAACATAGGCCTCTCCTAATGATTTCCACAGTGACCTGTTGGAGGCAGCCTGCATGCAGCGACGTCCCGCGACTGCCACTTCAACTTGCTAATCCGCTGGGCAATGTCGGTTACTTTAGTTCTCCTACGGATCCCCTCATTTCTGATTCGATCTCGTAGGGAAACCCCGAGCATAGCCCTCTCCATAGCTCGTTGAGTGACTTTGAGCCTATATAGCCTATATAGCCTTTGAGAGAGTATATACTTGATATCAACTACATAACATCCGCAATAATACAACTTAAAATACAAACAAAATACTAATTTGATACATTAATTCCCCAGACGTAGCCAGTAATAAACAAGACGCGAAACACCGGCGTTGTTAAATGTAATTCAAAAGATAATAATAAGTTTTCAAATAAACGCGACAACTCTTTGTGTCATTGCGGGTAGAATCCCAGAGGTAGGTAACTTTCGCCGGCGATCTCCGTGATATCAAACGTTTATTCCACAGAGTATTGCCATGAATTATGGAAAAAACTGGATCGACCTTTCGGCCCGTGTCGTTAAACTTGGACGATGGTTTTTTTGTTTTTGAAGATATAAATAAACATTGGAGGTTGAGGTGCGTTGTTTTTTTGTGTTTAGGGTCGAGGTTATGTTTGCTTGGACGTATAGGTGATGAAAATAATGATAAATATTTAATTTTATATGTGTCTAAATTATTGCCTGATTTTTTTTAGGGCGACTAAAAGGAGAATGCCCATTTTACTATGAAACTTGATATCGGTGCGAAGATTTTCATTCCTCGATGAAATCTACTTTTGTGTGTAGGGAAAAATATATATTTTCAATAAAAATAAACATAATGCAACGCAGACCCAGAGTTCTTGGATAAATGAACTTGACGTTCAATAAATATTTTTTTTCGTTGGCTCTGCGAAATGTGATGATAATTACTTTATTTTATAAAAATCTGTCGCCCAGGATAAAACAGGAAAATGTTTAGGACAAACCATAAAAAATGCTATAATGTATTTTAAGCAGTATCGGTATCGGGGTTAACGATATTGTTTACCGATACCATGAATGGGCATTCTCTTTTCACATACATTTTTTTAAGCAAATGTAGATTAAAATAAATTAAAGTGGCTAAAATTATATATTATATTGAAACAATTAAGTTTTAAAAAGACGTAGAATAAACAATCTTTTGTTTATAATTTCGGCTTTACACATATTAAATAGAGAAAACAATTTATTTTATCAATTAGTATTTTTTAAAGTATATGAATTCATAAAATTATAGTACTAATTAGTTTACAACATTCATACAATACAATATTATGTAAATATAAGGTGTTGAAAAAAAGCGAAAAATCTTTCATTTATGCATTCTACATTAATTTTCAATTACGGTATTAAACTTTAATAAAACGATCGTTTTATTAATGATTTCGAATTGGCAGAGCGGTCCGGGCTGTATGCCGAAATTAATTAATGTATTTAATCTTTTTTGTACTTAACGCAAATCATGTCGTCATTGATATTGCAATTAATGTTTTATTTATACAATGTGAATACATATGTTTTACTCTTAAATTATATTTACTCGTAGTTATATATATATATATTATATACATAATTATAATTTGTAATTATAATTTGTAACAAAAATATTGTAACATTGTCTTGTGACATAATCAATGATAATAAGTTGATTATGTCACAAGACAATGTTCAATTACTTTTAAGTATTACGAAAGCAGTTTACAAAATGACATTGTTTAGAAACAGAAAGCAGTCCATGTTAACTTTTGTGCAATCGAATTTTCACTTAGGCCAAACTATAGTTAAATAGAGTATATCAAGAATGCTACCGAAAACAAAGCCAGGTGGTAGTTTTAGTAACTTTAGACACAACTAAAATTTTTGCAAATCAATAGCGAGGATTTTTTTGTTTTTTTTTCCTATTATCGTATTTGGGTGGTAAATACATACATTTTCCTAAAAATATAATGTCAAGCCTTTTATTTTTAATTTTTCAAATTATGCATTTAGCTAAAACTGTGGAAAAACTATCGACATAAAAAATCGTCGCGTATTTTTGCAAAAGTTTTAGTTGCATCGTGTCTGTAGTCACTAAAACTACCACCTGGCTTCGTTTTCCGTAGCAGTTTTGATATACCCTGTATAAATAAACCATATACCAAATTTCCGTGCAATCGCTACTAAGACATTACACTAATTGTTTAGTAATTTTCTGTAGCTCGGTGTCTAATTAATTTTCCTAATATGAATGAGAGTGCTCCTCTAATTACATTCAGACAGAGATGGAAAACCCGGCCGTTGTGTAATATCACTGGAATTCATGGAATTATGCTTCGCTTCGTGCTGATTCAGTGCATTTCGTGTATAAGTAATGTAGGTATGACTCTCTAAGAATATAATATACTTGTAAGTGAAAGAGCGTTGCTGTAGGTCGATAAAGGTACAATACAAATCATAGAACCGGCTTAATCGGTCCACCACAGTCTCTCAAAATCGGTGAGTGGGATTGCCGAAGACTCAATAGCTGGTAGAAGGATGAACGGTATGGATAGCGAGCACCATATACGACAGTTGGAAGGGCAAAACTCATCATTGTGACTCATGTATAGTACGCCTTAGGCGACGGGTCGAGATGGCAATCGCAATGGATGTGACGCGTAAGGGAGGGGCGCCCCGCATACCCGCATATCGCCCGGGCCGTCTTAGTCTTAGTGCTTGAGTCCGCATCGAGAGCGTTTATCGAGTTAGATCCCGCTCACTTTATTATTTGTATTTCATATTGTAGTGTATTGAAATGAGTGCGGTGGCTTTAAAAGCTAAAGAAAAAAAAGTAATTCGTTTTCATTCTTACGGTTTTATTACGTTCATACAGTCCCCCTATAATATTTGACGCACTTATGTACCTTCCATCTGCAGACATAAAAAAAATAAAAATAAAATTTGTTTATTGACACTTAAATTACATAAACATTAATAGTAACTAGGCACAGTTTTTTTTAATTCTTATGTCATTGCGTTGCAAATAAAATATCGTACTAAACTACTTGGAAAGTGATACTACGTAACTAGAAAGTTGCCATGCCGACCTGTCGCGTACAGTAAGAATGAATTTCGAGAGATTTACAAGTACTCCATTTGCGTTGTTCTTCACATACTTTTAGATACGTTATCATGTTAGTAAATAAAGAATAGTGTTACAAAATAATGTTTAAAGTTATTTTCGTACATTGGATATGCAAAAACCGCTGCACCGCATATATCATCCAGCTTCATAAATAAAATACAAATTACCAATCCAAATAAATACAGTTAATATTTAAATTACCTTAATATCTCGGCTATAATTTTATTTTCATTCGAAATTATACTTTAATATTCAGCATATTTTGTCAACTATTAGTTATGTTCCCCGGGAGTTCGATATTTTCATATTTCGGCATTTCAACGGGGTTTCTGTTCGTACGGGTAAATATCGTAGGGGATTGCTCTTTGGGGTGAAAACAAATTGGGCCGCGATTAACCTGCCCGCAATGGGATCGTCAAATATTGCTATCATAAATAAAAAGGATTCCGTACTTAATGTAAGCGGGAACAAATTATTACGCTCTATCTTAAACTAGCTGAAGGTTTATCATTGACCTTGTACGTTTATTGTCTTTTGTTAGAAACTTTAGTTGACTTGGATATTTTTTTCTTTAAACTACATTCGAATGTCAGTCTCACATTTTTGAACAATTTTAGTATTGTGTCGGTGCTCAATATTAATGGTATATTCTGAATAATATAGCATTTATGCATCAAGAACAAGTCCTTAAGTTTTCATTAAATTACACTAAATAAAAATAAATAAAGAATGCGGCTATAAATTAATAATACTGGTGGTAGCTCTCTCGTATTTGAGAGGCGGCCTGGGTAGGTACGACCGCAATGTCTATTTCTCCCGCCAAACAGCAGTGTAAATGTACTGTTGTATTCCGGTTTGAAGGACATTGTAGCTAGAGTAACTACTGGAGGTAATGAAGCTTAACATCTTTCGTCTCAGTGTGGCGAGCGCAGTGGAATGTCAAGAATTGCTCTGTAATTCATGGTGTTATTTTCGTTTTGCTATTGTCCATGCGCGGTCGTATCACTCACCATCAGGCGAATGGCATGTTAGTCTCGCCATTAAGTCATTTCTGATAATATGAATTATAAAATTAGTAAATAGTATGCAGGTTTCCTAAGGGTGAAGGAAAACATTGTGATTTGTAGGAATTTCTATGGTATATAAAGTCCGCTAATCTGCAATAGACCAGCTTGGTGGACTATATGGCCTAACTCCTCTCAATCGTACTCTCGATTGTAGAGGAGCCCCCGTGCCCTGGAGTGAGATTTATATGGGCTAATACGATGGAGGACAATTCATATTTATATTTAGATATAAATAATTCATTTCATTAAAACAATGTATTACATCTGGCAATAGGAGTAATTACTGAACACTTAATTTGTAAATGGAAATGCGGTGTTTTGTTTACTTATTGCAGCGATTCAATCAATCGAGAAAACAGAGTTTCCATTTCATTATTGTAGCCCGTTACACGTATTAAGAAACTTTGAAATTTATAATGAACTGTAATTAATCTTAAACTCTAAAGGCTGTATAGACACTTTACACCGACTGACCGAAAATGAAGCCAGGTGGTAGTTTTAGTGACTTTAGACACAATGCAACTAATTTTTTTGCAAAAAACCTCGACGACTTTATTTTGTAATTTTCTTCGTATTATAGTATTGCAAAATGTTTATTTGCATCGTGTCTGTAGTCACTAAAACTACCACCTGGCTTCGTTTTCGGTAGCAGTATTGATATACTTTGTAGATACATACATACATAAACACACGCCTTTTTCCCCGAAGGGGTAGGCAGAGGTGCTACCAGAACACCCACGTTTCGCCTTGTATATTCCGTCCCACGATGTGATAGGGGGCGAGCCTATCGCCATATCGGGCACAAATTCCTGACTCCGGGCTGATAATGAATAGAAAAATCCAATATCACTTTGCCCGACCCTGGATTCGAACCCGAGACCTCAGCTTTGCAATCATACCGTAGTACCACTACGCCACCGAGGCAGTCTTTGTACTTTGTAGATACATATACACAAATATATAAACCCCAAGAGTATAAGACGCCGACAATATGTTTTCTTGAAAGTCGAACCTGTAATTTTGTTTGGATTGATAATAGTGATTACTTACCATCAGGTAAACAACCTGCTCGACATTTATCTTCTGCTATCTCAATTGCCTCATCTATCAAAATCGAATTTAAATTTTCTTTTAAAATTACAAGTGATTCAATCCTTTCTAGATCTATCACATCCACAAAAACCTATCTTTTACATTCAGTGTTCAATTTTCAATATTTACCGACGGATTTTAACGAGACGCGTACTGAACTTGAAAACGACACAGGTCATGCTGTAACATTCGATAGGGCGCAGACAGGCTTCCAATCAGTTGGTGACAGTTAGATTGAATCCAATATAGGCCGAAACCGACGATATCGCGTTGATTGATGCCCGGTGGATTCTGTCCGTTCGGGTGGTTGTAAAAAAACGATTGGATTCCATTCGGATAGAGTAAAAAAAATACGTACAAAAACATTAGTCCGGTTTGAATTTATTGCGTTGTAAATTTTAAGTTTTTTCGGTCTATTGTGTTTAGTTTATTTAGAGAGGATTTGTACGTTTTATAGTTCATAATTTATTTGCAGCACTCAGAACAGTGTAATATAGTTACTGAAGATGTACAGTTCAGGGTACAATTATTATAAAGATAAAATGTCTTGAATATGGGGACGTAAACACTCGTAGATGATAAAGGTTTTATATTAATTCGTATATTAATTGCACCTCCGGGTAAATGAATTACTATGGAGGCAAATTATTATATATAGAAACATATTTAATTTTTTAAATTTAATAATTGTAAATTAAGGGTAGTTAAATTGTAATAGTCACTAAGCGGATGACTAATACCTCAGTCCGCCCCGTGACCACAAAAACTGTAATGTGATCGAAACGTCGGGAAATTAAGAAATGTAAAAATTAAATCAAATTCGCGATAAAATCCGTATGAATTCGTTTTATTACAATGTGTACATTCGCGTAAATCCAAGACAGCATTATAGAAACAGAAATTAATGGTGATGATAGTTGTCATAGATTAAAGAAAAAAATATAGTGGTCAAAAACATTATATCCTGACAGTCCATATAATCTAGTCCATATACCCATTAGATCTTTCAACTTTTTTTCTCCTCGAACCTTTACTTAAACGACCCAATGTAGAAAGTAAACTTCACATTTCGTCCTTTTCGTTCAGTTACACTCGGATCTTCTCCCCATTAGCAAGTAAACAACTGAAAGTTAGTACACACAACTCATAAACTAACAGACGTATACTACAGCATCTGTAATTCGGTTACACCGGGGATGTAGGGCAAATGAATGTGACAGCAATATTGATGGGAAAGTTTGTCTTGTATGCGTAGAAGAAAATTTCAGTTTTTTTCGCCTTATTGGTGGAGTCACTAATGGCAGTATAGGATGGAAGGTAAGATTTAGGAATTGATTTTGAGCGTCAACTGCTATGCAATGTATAGTCCGTTTTAACGACTGTCTGTCGATTTTTGTTTGAGTGGCATAATCGTCCCGTACATCAAATTGCTTTTGGATGTCCGTTTAAATAGTTATGGACTTCCACCATAGAAGACACATGCCTTTCCGCTTGGAGTTGCATGCAGTGAGTTTAAACCCATGTACTGCCAACTTAGATGATAGTTCTTCTTACGAAAATCAGACGATACAGTGGTGGTTCTGCTAAGCCTTAAAGTTTATTACCACGGTTTGTATATACATATAAATAGACACCGACAAATATTTTTAGGTAATATAAATATTCGTGCGTGGAGGAACTTGCCTATTATCTGCCAACTTGCTGTAACAATAAATCTTACTATTTGTACAGACACATCTAGGTACCAGATTTTAAAGCATCGTTGAGTCTTAATACGTCACAGCGAAGTTCTTAAAGGCTGTTTGAGGCTCCAGCGACACGCATTACATACGAAACTGAACATCAACTGAATTGAGTACTAGGCTTTACACTTAGATGGCGTCTGACCTTGGATTATTAGTTTGGTATTGTGGATAGTTTGCTTGCGAAGCTTCTTACTTATATTGTTTGGTAAGGGAAAAATACATTGAGGATATACTTGTTTCTACTAAATATAAATGTATTAAAGTAGAATTATATACATAAACTGACGCCTTTTTCCTAGAAGGGGTAGGTAGAGGTGCAACCAGGACACCTACGTTTCGCCTTGTATATTCCGTTCCGTGATAGGGGGCAAGCCTAGCGCCATATCAGGCACAAATTCCTAACTCCGGGCTGGTAATGAATTATTGTTTATTTTTTATTGTATCAGCCCATATACGACCCACTGCGGGCACGGGCCTCCTCACAATTGAGAGTACGATTGAGAGTGGTTAGGCCATATAGTCCACCACCCTGGCAAAATGCGGGTTGGCGGACTTTTACATACCATAGAAATTTATACAAATCGCTATGGTATGCAGGTTTCCTCACGATGTTTTCCTTCACCGTTGTAGTGCGTGGTGATTGACTATCAATACACACATGACTCCGAAAAGTCAGAGGTGTGCCCTCGGATTTGAACCCGCGACCACCGTGAACATGTAGGCAGCCGCGTCTGGTCCGTTACCGTTGGTAAGGCCACCACGCACTTTCTTTCTTAATACGCACGCAATGAATAGAAAAATTCAATAACAGTTTGCCTGATTCGGGAATCGAACCCAAGACCTCGGCTTTGTAATCATACCTTAGTACAACTGCGCCACGGAGGCAATCAAGCGTCGAATTATTATACTCGTATTTTTGTTCCCCTTAAAATTGAGTCACTAAATATGCACGAAGAGATTGATGATCCGAAAGAGATGTCTGGATCGTGGTGTTTCTGGTACTCGATAGCCAACACTAATAAGGGGAAGCCGTGAGATATGTATAAATGTGGGTGTTATCAATACCTAATAGGTAAAGATAGGTAAAGACTTGACTGTAGTCCTGGAATTAGAAAATCCCACTAGAAACGGCGTAGCCTGTTGGTAATGGACCAGACGCGGCTGCCAATACGTTCACGGTGGTCGCGGGTTAGAATCCTAGGGCAAACCTCTGACTTTTCGGAGTCGTGTATGTATTGATAGTCAATCACCACTTACTATGTCGGTGAAGGAAAACATCGTGAGGAAACCTGCATACCATAGTGATTTGCAAAATTTTCGATGGTATGTAAAGTTCGCCAACCCGCACTAGGCCAGCGTGATAGACAATATGGCCTAACCCCTCTCAATCATATTCGCGATTGTTGAGGAGGCTCGTGCCCTGCAGTGGGACATGTATGGGCTGATACATGCAGTACTAGAAGCAGTTATTGCTTACTATCAGATGGACTGCTATTTAATCTGCCTACACAGGCAATAAAGCATTTTACAAAGTAGACCTATATCATATGTATAGATTATGCTACTGAGTTTAAATATACAACCTCCCTGGCAGTCAGATCCGTTCACCGCAAATACACCAGTGCATGTATCCGCATTTAATTAAATTAATGCAAATTAGTCCAATACATATACATCATAAACGCCGCAAGGGAATACTGTAAATTGGCTTGGAATTATCGCCGTCTAATCAATGCAACTTTATTCTAATGTCCAGTTGTTTGTTGTTCAACGAATTAAACAATGGCGAACTGCATAACTGGTCGGCAAGTTGGTACGAGTCTCTGGCAACTTGCTAACAACGTGGCACCGCCGTTATGTTCGCCAACTTTTGTCCGTGCTTTGAATAATATAATTAATGATATCTTAACAACTATGATAACTATGTTTTGGTGAAGGTAAAGTCATTTTAGGTGGTCCCTAGAATGCTAGAGGACGTCTGGGTGGGTTCCACGTGGTAGCTTATGTTAATGTGAATATTCGCAAACGGAGTCAACTAGAACACGGTAGGATATCATGTTAGAAAAATAAAGAATATTGACTTAAGTACTTAAGAGAACGTTATTAAAATAGAGAAATCAAAATTATAGAAATAGAAAATGAAAAAATCTTCATTTGAAAAATAAATTTTACAAAGGAGAATAATACAAGGGTTCTCAAATTAGGCGTTGCCTGTTTCTTGAGAAATGAACTAAGACAATATAAATGATTATGGTATCAACAATGAAGAAATTAATTATTTAAAATATAATAATCAGGATTCCTATAAGATGCAGCCAACCAATAGTTACAAGATAGATTATAGCATAAATAAAAATCACATACATAAATTTGATAATAATTAAGACAAAATGAACTTCCTTGACTACGAGTATATACACGATAGCTAAACTAACAAGGGAAACACAGGAGCATGGACTGAACATAGATGCTCTAAGCAAATAGCTGTAAGCGCCAGGACGGTGTCAATAATCGCCGGTGTTATCTAGGTCGTCACTTGTTTCATTAGGAGCCCCGCCTGTCGCCTCTCGGAGCGTCGAAATTGCTATTAGGTAGATTCACGCGCTAATGGACGTGTAATTGGCTGTCTTGCAAACTAATGGACAATTATAACCGACGTACATTTTACCTAAATTATAATGCTGTGTGTAATTTTGTTACGGCTGAGGATGTGATTGCAGTTGGTTATGTTGAGATGATTTTGTTGCTGGAGTAATTTCGTGTGTAATTTTCCAAATGTTAAGAATATTTTTTGTTCTTTCGTAATTGAATTGAAATTTTGCGTTTACATACGAGTTGTAAATGATATTTCAGTAATACGATACATTTAAATGAAACAAACCATCAATTCTTTTCAATAACGCTGTTTCTTGTTCCTGTTAACAAGAAAAAAAATAGCTGTTGCTTATTTTAAAATCAGTTCTTCAAACATAGACCGACATATGCTGGCAATTTTTTTTTAAAAAGTTAGTCTCCGACAACAAAGCAACACCATCGAGAGTCGAAATAAAAGTTTATCCCCATATTAATACAAAGAATATCATACATTTGTAAATTACCCGAGTTCCGTAATAAGGAGGGGCACGTGCGTAGAATTACGTGGGCTATTGCCGCGTTATGCCGCACATGTTGGTTATCTATACTCAAAGCCTTGCTTCCGGTAACATTAGATATTTCATTACTCAACTTATACGCGTTGTAACTTGGGTCGACGTTCGCAGTGCAGTTAATTACACATTATCATATGTTATGGGCTGGTACAATACAGTATCGTCTCCCAGTGCTGAGTAAGGAACTCCTCTATAGCCGAAAAATTTATTGAATGGATTTTGGCCTCACATTATCATCAGGTAAGATTTTTTGCATATATCGATTTGTATAAATTTCTATGGTATTTAAAAGTCCGCCAACACGCACTAGGCCAGCGTGGTGGACTATATGGCCTAATCACTCTCAATCCTACTCTCGATTGTAGAGGGGGCTCGTGCTCTGCAGTGGGACGTATATGGGCTTATACTGATACTGATCCAATTATGATCAGTTTTGTTTAGTTCTCTTTCTTTTGTCCTGTAAATTCGTCTTTTACGTTAAATATGATAGTCCTCAATCACCTCTGGTTGATGGCGATGTTCAGAATTCTGACAATTTCACATAATCAATTTTGAGTTTCCTTCTTATTCCTCACATTCTCTTAGGTACAGCAGAGGTTATGTTCCATCTAAGTTTAGGACGTTCGGCATATAATGTCGATTATATCTGTTGTTTAGACATCAAAGGTGGATGAACAATCCATCAGTGGACACTATTCACACCTGTGACTAGATGATCACAACAATGTACAGAAAGCTCTTGTACATTGATAGCTCATATCATATCATTCTTTCATCAAATCTTCCAAAGCCTAATATTCATTTAAGAAATATAATATTATTTATTATACAAATCAAAATCAACCCATAATAAGAAATTGTATACAAATAAATTATATACATACGGAGGTTTGGGTAGGTGTAAAAATAATACTAATTACTTGTTTATAAAAATAATAGCGTTTTGATTTGAAAATGTAATCCAGTGATTCCGAGACAGATTTCACCCCTAATGAAATAGGATAACGAGCGAATTGCAATGTCCTGCAATGCAGTTATATTGTAGGTATTTGTAAGCAAGGGCGAAAACTAAAAAAACAGTATCATCATCATGATCAGCCTGTTGCAGTCCTCTGCTGGACATACGCCTCTTCCAAGGCACGCCACAGAGCCCGATCTGCTTTATGCATCCACTCGCCAAATAAATAAACCCACACGCAATAAATGAAAGCGTATAACAATGAGACCGCACAGTCCACTTCAAAAACCTCGCACAGCAAAACTCGGAGCACAAGTGAACTCACAATCGGAGCTTAACAAATGAGGGCATAGAAATGTTCAGATAAATCAAATATGACGGATGATCGGTTCAAGCGAGATTAGCAAACATTCGCAGTGCGTTCGTGTGGACTGAGCACTCGAGTTCTTCTATACAACGTCCGCGGGGTCTCGGCGAGTGTCGGAGGTAATATTGGCACTCGTTCGAGCACCATCTGATGTGATTTTCCTGCTGCGATTCGAATTTACTGCGCTAGAATAATGTTTGTGTCTGTGTTGGGTTATGTATTTACGAGAGGCATAATGGTTTCTTGGATTTGCGAATGTTACACATTGAAATGAAACGGATTCTTACGGATTTTATCGCGAATTTGATTTAATTTTTACATTTTTTTTATTTCCCGACGTTTCGATCACTTTACAGTTTTCGTGGTTTCGCGTTTTCGCGGGGCGGACTCGATTTACGGTAGGTAACTAATACATATAGTGGTAGATGTGCTAGGATATGCATCATGCTAGGTAATATTTAGATTTAGAACTTAAAAAACATAGTATGCCGTATGAAGTGAAGGCATCGATGTCATTTCTACTGCTGAGCACGACGTTATCGAAAAAAGTAAGGTCTTAGTCCACAATGCTGGTTTGATGTTTTTTCTCCTCGCAATTACCAGTCTATCAAACTTCGTTTATTTCCGGAATTCCCATCAACTTTTACTTCATGCATAACGTAGTAGTATATCTATAATAATGTACTCTTTTGAATATCCATAATAGGCCGACCATTACAAATTATTCAAATGAATCAAGATTAAAGCGCAATAAATTATTTATTAGTAATCTACATTAAACAATTAATAATCAGTGACATAATTAGGTTATTTTACTGACGTTAATCGCGTTATTGGTGAAATTGGTTTCATAACAAAATTAACATTATATGTCACTAATTGAATTATATTTAAATAATTTGATTGTTATTTTAGGAGAGTGTATTATAGAGCTACAATACACATTGATGAAAATTTATTGAAGTAATTGCGTTGTTGATGTCGAGGTTTAAAATGAGGGTTTTCAAAGCATTTCTATTTTGAGTTATAGTGTGAAAAATATTACTAATAAAAAAATTGATTAGATGATCATATCTTCCATGCAAATATTATCTCGGCCTAGACATCAAACCTACGTCCTTTATAAATTATACTGAATCACAAACACTTATAAAAAAAAAAAACTTACATTCAAATACACAAACCAGAACTACAAAAGCCCCAACATTAAATAAAAGCATGTAAAAAATAATACACAAACGATATTCACAAGAAACCCGGTGAGGCATTAAAGAAAATTCATGAAAACATAAATATCTTGCTTCCACTCAAGGGTGCTCCAAGTATTTTGTATTAAGCAACCCGCGACTCGGGTTAAATACCAAACGAAATTCATTTAAAGTTTCCACAAGAAACTGGTATTCGTTGAAGTGGTGTACAGTTTACAGTTCGGGCTCGCACATAATTCGATAATTACATTGGGATACAGGAGTATTGAGTGGTTACTTTCAAGTTTTATTTGATTACTTGTTAACTGCTGTTTTTGGGCTTTGATAGAAGGCGGAGTGGTTTTAGGAATCTTGCATGCATGGGTATCTTACTAGATGAAAATTATGATAATTTGTCATTAACTGCCTCCGTGGCGTAGTTGTACTACGATATGATTGCAAAGCTGAGGTCTCGGGTTCGAATCTCGGGTAGGGCAAAGTAATATTGGATTTTTCTATTCATTATCAGCCCGGAGTTAGGAAGTTGTGCCCGGTATGGCGATAGGCTCGCCCCTATCACAACGTGGGATGGAAGATACAAGGCGTAATGTGGGTGTCCTGGTAACACCTCTGCCTACCCTTGTGGGAAAAAGGTGTGAGTTTATATATGTATGTATTGTAATTAATTCCCTTTTTATTACTACCTTCAGTTTCCTTCTTCAGTTCATTCCAGTCCATGCAAAGGTTGTCTGGAAGATATCGCCATGAGCGATAAGACCGCCGTTTGTATTGGTATCTAGATTTAAGTCCTGTGTTAGTGTTATTCCTTTGTTTATATTTTGTACATTAAAAAAATATAAATAAATAAATAATATCGCCACTGTGGCTTGAGCGACCCTAAATTAGCAAGCTGTTATGGTTTAAACTATACTGCTGTAATCTGTATAGATTAAACGATTTTGTAAACTATCAAAATAAGTAGAAAACTCAGCCATCCTACTATATAAGTTAGCAGTTAAGGTCTAGTTTTAATTATCCGCAATGTAATATTAGGCTATGGTGAGGCTATGCTGTCATAGACTTGTTTGTCTAAAAGCCCTTAAATAAATGTTGATAAAATAAGTAGAAACCTCTTAGACGATGGTATTTCATATAAAACTTGCAATCGTGACCATACTTTGAACTACGTAAAAAATCCATTATGACAATGATATAGTACGCAAAAACTAGAACAGCGTTGTAACCCTCGTTAGCTGTAATTAAGAACAAATGCACTTCTTGCTGTAAAGCCTTAGTGTTTGACCTGATTTCGTGACCTTTGCATCTGCAGTCCAGTTCTTTTGAATTGGGTTATCGCTCTCCTATATATGACTTCACTAGAAGCCCGGCCGAGCTTCGCTCAGGTGCATAAATTATTTTACTGCACTCCAAGAAATTCTTATTTTATATACCTAGTTAATTAGGGCATTTCTTCGTTTCATCTCGACAATAGTATGTCTATTGCCTAGATGATATTTATGTGGAAATTGGTACCTAATTTGCATAATACCTAATACTTGTTAATAATTTAATTTAGCTGTTAGTTTCCCTAAGAGAATAAAATAAAAATAAAATACGAATATAGTTTTCTCTTTAATAATTCTGTCTTTGCATGAAAATTGTATTGAACCCGTTTAGTAATTTAAAAGATCTATGCTTTCATAGGGATAGTGAAAAGGGATTTAATTTTATACTATGTATAGATTATATTTATCGAAACAGTTTTTCTAAATGACATATTTCCTAAACTAGCAGGCCTCTTCTCCCATCAACAGGAAAAAATATTACGTGTCCCAGTTGGTAGTAGCGTAATGGTTGGAACTGAATTATCCATTGGGGAGTGGGGGCAAATGAGCTCACCCCAAATAAATAGGGCTAACAATGTACACGTAGGCAATCATTTCGTTAAGAAAGTACGAGCCAAGTTATTTCTCCTGGGTGTTTGTGGAGGAAGTCGGGGAACTTGCTCTACAAATCACTATTATGTCAACTTGTAGTGGACTTGCGAAAAACCCGCGCCAGTTGGGAGTGCATAGATTACTTTTAGTTTTTGCGGTGTACTTTGTCCGCCTTTGTTTGTTTTGTAGTTTTAATGACGTAATATTTCGAGTTTTATATCCAATTTTGTTGGAGCGTAGAGCCGATTCTTGTTAGACACTAATTCTATAGTGGACTCGACATTGAGTGTTGTTTAGTCACACGCAGACTCAGTGGCGCAGTTGGTTAGATGCCGACTGTGAAACAAAAGACTGCGGGTTCGATGCCCGCACCGGTACATATATGTCTATGGTTCACAGGTATGTAAGAGCAATCAATTTCATATAGTTTTTGATAACCGCCACACCGGACTCAATCTTTGTGCGGGGTGTATGCATGTGACTGTTGGGTTTATTTATTTATATTTCTTTAAAATAGATTAATAAAATGCTGGTATATAATGTCGGTGATTTTGTGATTTGGAAATTGTACTAACATCATTATAACTGCATGTTAAGTAATATCTATTTGAGTCGTTAAGCCAATACTTTAGTTACACAAAATTTATATATAATAGTTATCAGTAAATCCTATGTACATTCCCATATATATAATAAGAGTGTAAAATAATGACACGTAGCGTGTATCTGCATAGTGGCGCGTTGAGCCTAACTATAACTAATTACCATCTGACGCTCCCGTGAGAGTGTTCTAGTCGAGAACTAGGAAGACTGAGGAATTTAATATCTTTACATTGTATTAAATATACCTTACCGATAATAAATTATTTGTAGTGTTGTTTTTCATGATTTTAAAAATAAGTGTCGTTAAAAGTAAATCGAACACATACACGTATGCATGCAAATCGGATACAGAATCCCCTATTTTTGATGTCGGTAAAAAAATAATAATTATTAATAATGAATTTGTTTTTTTTTATTATTTTTGGTATTGGTTCATTTGTTAGGGAGGTGGTTGTCACTGCTAATGATTCCAGGTTCGATCCTGCAACAATATATCTATTTTATTGCTGCCAACATTAGCCATGTCTGTGTTGGTGTGTCGGTATAAAATTGTGTTGCTCAACGCGTCCACGATACAAGAAGAATCTAAGTGTGGTATTTTTACATACTGGGATATTTTTATATTGTCTACCTTGGTTGGAAATACATAGTATATAGGTAGAGGTGATAGTTATAGTCATTTGTTATATACAATTTGGATTAACATTTATTTAGATTTTATTATTTTTTAATTTTTGTTACTTAGAATTTAAGTTTTTCGGTCTTAGATGTACTGTTAACTGGCATTTCACTTTGAATAAATAGTGTTAGAGTGATCTAAGAGTTATAGTCCTAAATAATTTTAAGTTCTGAATGGTGTCACTCCTACTCCGTAACTTGCACGTCCCATGTCATTATCTCTAAAAAAAATATTTGAAATTTGAACACTCTTGTGGAAAGTTGGTACATAGGCTAAATCTAAAGCGCGAAACCCCCTGATTCCCTATGACGAATTGTCTACTATCGTGTGCAGTGATCGCTATGCGGACGCATACGAATATACCACCAGCAAGACGGCAGTGTAGTCACAAAACATTTACATACAAACTGTATACGACAAGCCGACATGGCAATTTTTAGTGTTGTAGTATCACGTACCAAGTAGATTATATCGATATTTTTTAGAACGCAACGTAATAAGAGTAAATTATATTAAGTCGAGCAATATGAAAAAATATTTGATCTATACGCATAATACAATTTGTAACTGATCGATGTCGGCACATGGAAGATATATGAGAAAATCTATTATGTATGAACGTAATAGACCCGTTAGAATAAGAATGAATATTTTTTTTTCTTCTAGCATATTGTGACAAAAAAGCTACCGAAATCATTTCAATATACAACATTATAACAGACAAAGAACAATAGAACGATATCGAAATCAATAACCGCGGTCTATGCAGACTCGTGCAGCACTAAGACTAGAACGGCGCGGGCGATGTGCGGGCATGCGGGGCGTCCCCTCCCCGCGCGTCACCTCATACCCCGATTGCCACGTCGATCAGTCGCGCACTATACATAACCGTCATACCCGTATCACACAGGATACTATGAAGCGGTCCTTCTTATCTCTTCATGCATTTTCGTCATTTCAGTGTTCTTCTGACCTTATAATAAAATTAATATTTTATACCAAAAAATACCACATCCGAGTATTTTAGCGTTAAGGCGCGTCAGTTTCCTAAGTGACACAAATAGAGTGCCATCTCTGGCGCATGGAGGCAATATAAAACGTGCTCCCGACTTATTACTACCAGATATTGCCTCACAATGCACCCGCGGTCGAGTTTTGACATGAATTTGTTCTTAAATGTAAGTGTGGCGGAGTATTTGTTAAGTGGTGTGGAAGCGCCTTTAGATTCAGGTAGTTGATGGTGGTGCTTAGTTTGATTGGTAGTTAAAAGGTGCGTGTTGCGTATTGATTTCCCTATTGTATAAGTTGCATTCGAAGCGTCGATTTCCTTGGAAGGTCAAGAAAATCTTATCTATTACTTATCTGAAATTATCTTTCCGTTGATGAGATTGAACCTTATAGCACTGTTTCATTGTTTTTTTTTTTAATTATTTGTCAATTGTCTAATACAATTAACTTACTTTCAAGAACACCCAATAAATATTTCAGACTTCAATACCCTTCGATCAGTACATATTTGATCGAAATCAATACCCAAAAAATATATATTCCGGAATAGAATTTGTTATATAAAAATTCGAACACATGATCAAAGCCAGCCAGCTACCCGCCCACTACGGTCTTAAAGATCAGTATTTGCTTTTATTATAACATTAATAACATGATTCTTTCCAAGCTATTATTTCCAACTTACATTTCTAACATTTTTATAGCTACTATCGATTTAATTCCGCACAAAGCAAAATGGGATCTGTTGCGTTAATATAAAGTGCATAATTGTTGTTTACTTACATCATCTAAGGTATAAAGTCTTATGTGCTTAACGAGGCAATACAAGCGCGTGTTCTTCTTCGATGTTCCCGCGATGGGACGATGAAGCTTGCACGACTAACTGTTTATGTATTGGAGTGCGGTGACCACGCTGTAATGCAGTAAATTTTGGGAATAATGTTTTTAAAGGGGTGTATATTAGTTTCCTTCTCATTTTTAATATTGCTCTTAATATGCGTTAAATCCATGGGAAAGTCAGTAGAAATTATACGTCTGTGCTTAAAAAAGGATTTGCCTCATTCTTTTCCATTTAACCGTGTGAGAATTAGAGAAAAATTGTCTTCCGCACTGGCCACAAACACTGTCGCGTAAAATTCAAATTTCGAAATTATTTTTTCATAAAAACTAACATGGCTAGATAAAATCAACACTTGTATATGCCATTCAAATTATTCGCCCAAAACGTAATCTATACCAAAAAACTTATGGCCGCTGTCTTAAACATCGAATGATTACAATATCCTACGTCACCCAAAGCCATAGTTCCATTACTGCAGTCACATACAAGAACATTAACTTGGCTGGACCCGCCAGACATAGCGGCAGACGAGTTGGAAGCCACAAATTACTCAAGAACTTACCTTCATGGTGACTGACGTGAACTTCGCGTCGTTGGACTTAATGAATGGCCCTGTTTTCTTAACTCCGCTTTGAATATCGACTATGGCTCTTTGGAAAGCAGTTATGTTAGACGTAAGGGTATGCAGTTGTATAAGGCTGCATAATTTGTGTCTTTAGTTAAGTCATTAAAAATGTTGGTTATAAAAGATAAAATTCTTTTGTAAAAGAATATTATAGGTAATCGCGTATGGTATCATTAGGTGCACATAAAGTATTATAAAAATGTAAGCTTATTTGTCCAAATGTCTGTATTATTGATTTACAATAAAATTGAATAGTGGTGGGATAAATAAGATACAGATAAATGGGTGCAAGAACAATAATTGATTTTTATTTATAAGCTGATTACAACAGAATTTTTATTACTATTTATTTTGCCGGCTGTGAAACGAGAGGCCGCGGGTTCGATCCCCGTATCGAAATAAATGTGTGTGTGAACCACAATTATTTGTTTCGAATCTGGGTGTTTGTGAGACGGAAAAGTCTCTCGTAGCTCCTGATAACCACGACACAAGACTCAATTTTAGTGTGGGGTCAGGACTATGTATATGACAGTTGGGTGTATTTATATATTATTTATAAAATTAAACATTTCCAATATTATGAAAAAAAAAACGCATCAAAAATATATAATTATCAAAGTATTTACCATTGGGGTCTATGTTCAGCAGTCATAGAAAGTCCTCCTTTGGCTGATGGATGGATGGATGAAATATTTAAACAACGTAATGTTTTTTTTTTTTTCTAATTGCTAGTACCAACCTTTTAAAATTCAACAGACATCATTGGAGTAAAATAAACATTAAACTTCTTTTTTAACTCGAAAATATAACAACGGAAAGGGCTCCGAAACATCACGCAAATCACTTCTACTCCAGTTAAAATAATTAACCACATGCGAAACATCGTTAAGCTTTTAAAACTGTTTTGTGTAACTTCATTAAAGGGAATTTAACTTCGGAAACTCACGAGATTAGACAAATTAGGGCTTTGATGGCATCAAAGGGTTGCACATAGTTTACACAGCTAATCAAATTTGAAGGGCATTAAACAACGAACCCTAAATCTTGTGTTTTGGAAAAGTATTTTATACGCGTATACAACATTAAGAATAGGTGCTATAGAACAGATCATATTTGTTATTATCACATACATAAACTCACGCCTTTTTCCCAGAAGGGGTAGGCAGAGGCGCCATCATGACACCCACATTTCGCCTTGTAAGTTCCGTCCCACGATGTGATAGGGGGCGAGCATATCGCCCTATCGGGCACGAATTTCTGACTCCAGGCCGATAATTAATTGACAAATCCAATATCGCTTTGCCTGAACCGGAGTTTGAACCCGAAACCTCAGCTTTACAATCGTACTGTAGTACATTTGTTTTTTTAAACATCATATAAAAGTTTCATGCTAATTTAAAGTTAAACTATTATAGTTTATTTAAAATATGATCCCTACTTTAAAGTGCGTTTACTTCATATTTACATATGGTTAGATATGTATGTTGCTGCCTTTCAAATATGATATCAGCCAAACCGGGAGCTATCTGGTATTAATAAATCAAGAATGCATTCTTGATTAAATAGATGGCTTTGTTTAACAAATTAATTTTACATTTACCATTGTACTAGATTTACTTTTTAGTTAACAAAGTTAGTAATTTGTTAAATGCTTTTGTACCTAACTCAAATAAAAAAATAAAACAAATGTGATATGTCAAGATAGAACAAAGTGTTGTTTGTGCACACTATCCTACTGTGTGTACCGGTCAAAATATCTCTGCCTACCTCTATGGGATGTATGCGTGACGCTTATATATGTATATATGTAAATCTTTTAATTCTGTATCAACCCATGTACGCCTCATTGCAGGGCACGGGCCTCCTCTACAATTGAGAGAACGATTGTGAGTGGTTAGGCCATATATTCCACCACGCTGGCCTAGTGCGGGTTGGCGGACTTTTACATACCATAGAAATTTAAACAAATCGCATAGCAATGCCGGTTTCCTCATGATGTTTTCCTTCGCCATTATAGTGCGTGGTGATAGACTATCAATACACAAATCCTTTAATTCATAAATGATAAAATAATTACAATACCTCACAGTGAATTCATTAGTATCTCTCACATTCTTAGTCGCGAGTGTACATAGTGTTTCTCAAACACCGCTCGTAATCAAAGCGACTTGGAGCAAATATGAACTTGCGACGTCGTGATGCGGGCGTGTTTATTTAATTAATTCACTATTGTACACTTTACTTACAATTAGCCTTTTGTTTTCGTTCATTAAAAGTGCCGCACTTGGATCGCTTTGGAAGTTTCTGTTTGTGTACGGATTAAGAGACAGGCGTACAGTCTGTGCAAGATTTATGGGAATTAGACAGCGTAATTTAAAGGCCTAAGCGTCGGTGGTAACTTTATGAATAAACAACTTGTATTATAAAATAACAGCTAGATTATATGAAGGGTTCGCGTGAACAATACTGTATGTAAATATTCTATTTATTTGTATAACTCGTTTAAGAATTTGTCCTTAGGTACATCGATTGACGTGGTTTGGTTTGGGCTTAAAAAAAAGGAGTACACCGGACATCTATGCTAGAGTTTCAATATACAGGTGCCAATCTTGTATACAGTTAATAAACCGAGAAACGACACTGTTGCGCGATTATGATGACATAGTCAATCATCAAATTTAAAAAGTGTAGGATATTTTAAACTTTGGAAGTCAATTTACAAATATTTCGACTTAATCCCTTGATCTGACAAACACAGCTCTTAAAGCCGGTAGTTTCCGTGAACGATTTTCTTAGCAACAGGGTGAATGTCGTAAGATTGGCTGATTTAATATGCATCCGAGGTGTCCGACAGATTCAACGTTTTAAATTGAGTTACACCAATGAATACTAACTCCGATTTAATTATTGTCCCCGCTTTCCTCTGAGAACAGTCGATCAGGAGAGATTTACTAAGAGACTATTACTGGCGGTAGGGTTTCGTGGTGCTGTATAATTTTGTAATTAGACTAAACTATTTTGGAGATGGTGAGAATACAAGGTGGTCAGACGACCTGGTAAAGGTCGCGGGACGTCGCTTGCAGGTTGCCTCCAACAGGTCACTGTGGAAATCATTGGAGGAGGCCTATGTTCAGCAGTGGACTTCCTTTGGCTGATGTATGGTTTTGATGATTATTTCCTAGACCTTTATCCCACATTTCTTCATAGTTTTTGTAGTATACCGGTCGTAAGCAGCCAGACTCCATCTGCTACTCGTCAGCATTTTTCAAGTCGTCGGTCCATTATGCAACATTACGTTTGCCAGTGTCTACATTTCTTCTTGTAGTCTCTCCAACTAGAGAAGGGTGGCAGTAAGCTCAGCACACTGTCCCTTGTCTCGTGCGAGGTGAAACAGCTCTGCTGCGCTCGCAATTCCTGTCCACTCTCGGATAATCCGCCATGACTTTTCCTTCCGATTTTCCTTTTACCAGCTACTTTTTCCATCTTATAAGGTGCTCACACTTAAGGTAAAATATAACTCGGAATGCAAAAATTGTGACTACAATTGAATCTAGTTTAAATGAAACTTGTGAGAAATGTCTGAACCTTGGAAATATTTCTGTGATGTTGTAGTGATTACCGAATCTGGAAAGGAACAGGAAATCAAGCCACGTGTTATGTCTCTAAACTCATTAAACGTCAAATATTTCATTTGGGTTGCCTTAAAATATAATAATATTTCTGCTAAGTTTGCTTAATTGCTTGTGAAATTATTAAAGTAAGTTGATTTATTATGAATATAACTTTATTTAATCTATTTTAATCTACTCAAAGTAGCTCAAATATTATCTTTAAAGAATATAAGAAAGTAAATTATGGTAGTTTATAATTATAAAGTAAGAAATTCTCATAGACTTTTTATCCTTTTCATAATCTTAATCCGTCTGAAATCTAAGCTTTTCTTACAAAATATGGTTTAATTTGAAAAAATCGGATAACGTTTGTAAAACTTAGAATTTTCCACTTTTACAGCAATAGATTCGCTCAATCATATAACAGTTTCAATAGAGCTACGGACGTAGCGATAAATTCACTCGCTACGTATTCTCGTAGCGCGTAGCACTTGTTCTACGTCGCTACTTTTGTCTGAAATTGGTAGTTTATTTCGACACTATATCTAGTTAACATCCTTACGGATTAAATGAAGCTTACTTTGCTGGAGAATAAATGAGGTGTTTTTATTAGCACTTATGAGTCACAAATCTCGATGTAAGGCGTAAGCTGGCTTATTAAGTGGGAGTCTTATTTATGAACTGGTAGTTAGTTTTAATAAAGTTATGTAGTAACTTAATAGGGAGTGCTAAGATCGCTTTAATTTTACCATATATTGTTATACTCATCCCGTCGCCGTCTAGTGCTGGATGTAGGCCTCCCTAAGTAAGCGCCACAATTTAATAGAAGTGAATAATTTGCAATATATGAAAATGATTTTGTAAGCACATTTGATAAAGAGTTATGGGTGAACTTTCGGAAATTTGGCAGAATGAAATAGAATTTGTGGGACATCTTGTTATTCTACCAAATATATTCTATACAAAAATGATATTTACGATTCTCTTTTACACAGGTTTTCGAAACGCAAACAGAATCTACCCCATGCGGAATTCACTAAAATATTTTTCCCCCAGTTCTTCAAAGCTTTCGCTCATAATGTATTCTTTACAACAACACATACTAGCCGCCATAACCAAAAGTTTATTCCCTCATAGCGCCAAAATAGCGAAACGAACACACGGCCGCGGCGAGCCGTCGTCAACTTTATGTGTAAAGCGGCGCGCACACGAGTGATCAATAATTCAGTCGTGCAGTGTGTACCGCGCCTTACTCTGCCGCGTCTAATCCGTATTTATTTCCCCAAAACAGCGGAACAGCTGGCTTCAGTTTGCGTCCGGAATTTATGTTCCTACTCCTTAGGTCCCGGGGAACTCACGTACGGCGCCCATTGTGGCTACTAGTCGACTTTATGCTAATCATATGGCATGTCGAATGATTTTTTAAACCATCACACGATAAAAACGTGTTGGGGATTTATCTCGCATCTTGTTCAAGACGGATAGTTTTTTATTGCCCATCCAATCCAATCCATCAGCTAAATGAAGTCCACTGCTAAACATAGGCCTCTCCCAATGATTTCCACAGTGACCTGTTGGAGGCAGCCTGCCCTTATTGCCCATAGTACACAGTATTATAAATAGCATTGGTACATGCAATTTGCTTAATCAATTGATAAACTTATCCTTTGAGATGTCATAAATTTGCATAAAATATTACACGTTACGTCCTATTTAAAACTGCGGTCTGTTAGCTTTCATCATTCGATTGATACGTGATTTCATTTTTATTTCACTGTAAAGGTTCTATTGCAAACCATGCTGTATACAGTCGGCCGCAATGAAGTAATTGTTAATATGTATGTCTTTCAAATTATTTATAAGCGCAGCGATAGTGATAAGTTATGTACAATCAGTAATACTTATCTAAACTGTACTTGAATTTCAATGAATGGTCCCGAATAGACCGTTTAGGGACATAAAAAATTGGATAAATAAATACATCCAACAGTCATAATATATAGACCTGACTTCACACTAATATCGAGTCTTGTATAGTAGGTATCAGCAATTTCGAGAGATTTTTCGGTCTCACAAACATTCAGACCCGAGACAAACGCTTGTTGTTTACGCATACATTGGTCTCGGTGCGGGGATTGAACCCGCGTCCTCCTGTTTCAGAGCATTTAACCAACTGCACGACGAAGTTTGTCAAAAGTATCAAGAACTTAGACAAATATTAAGTCCCACCTTACTCAATTCTAAAGGGTATGAAATACAAATAACACCACAAAGTCAATGAAATCCTTTTAACTTTAAAGTTACGATTATTCAAAACTGTTAACATTTAAATAAACATACTGAATAATTTATCACGTTTATTATTTATACAAGAACTACAAATAGAATATTGGAATACATTTTGATGGGGTCAAATTTGATTTAAGTATTCTAATATTTGGTTTATATTAATAAATATTTATATATCTTTGATCCCTTTGAGTGAGATCGTTTATAATAAAATAAAAGGCAGACAAGATACTCGCATAGAAACACAAGTATTTAAATTGAAATACTGTTTTGAAATAACGTCGAGATGTGTCTACTGTCTAACGTAATTTAACACGCTTCGCCTATATGTAAGTACGTATGTATGTGACGGAATCTTTGAAGTCGATTTTCGAGCACTTCAAAACGTCGGATTGACTTGAAATGTGCATACTTATCAAGGATCGATGACAATACAATAATTTAGATAGTATGTGACATTATCCTAACCAGAACCTTTTACTAAAGGGTGTTTTTTAGTTTTACAAACTAATTATGATTGAAATACATATTTTATTCATGGTTTTTTTAAAGAACATTAATGTTGGCTATAGATTAATAGACATAATATTTTAAGAACATTTGTGCTTCTTACAAAGTAGAAACTAAAAGTAGTTAATTAATAGACAAAATATATATCCATCCATCGGCCAAAGAAAGTCCACTGCTGACCATAGGCCTCTCCCAATGGTATCCATAGTGAAAATAAAATATATACCTAAAAAATAGACATAATATCAAATATCTAACAATAGCTTACTATACAGAGCGCGGTTCTGTGTTTATCTCTCGCTGTAACTGTCGCGTCATCTCGAGACAAGGTTCAGATAATGCATGGAGTTACAAGTTGCGTAACTCCCGGATAACACGGATAACCACGGCGCTTTAAATCATTGCGACATTTTCCGGCATTTTAAGAGTTTAATCTATAAACTTTACAGGATATATGAACCTATTTTTTTGGGTTCAAGAAGAAAAGCTATTGGGATATATGAGAACCTAAAGTAGTATTTTTTGTGTTGTGGATGCATAATAAGCTGTGAGTTGTGGAGTCGTGGGATTGATTTTCTGGTCTAGAAATTGGGTTTACGTCATCATTATCATCATCAGCCCGTTGCAGTCCACTGCTGGACATAGGCCTCTCCCAAGGTTTACGTGTATTTTCCTAATTATTTACTCTATCTAAGTAACTCGTTTACGTGTTGTCAGACTATTAATTAAATACACACTCAACAGTCACATACATAGTTCTGACCCAACACTAAGATCAAGTCTTGTGTCGTGGGTATCAGAAACTATGAGAGACTTTTCGGTCTCATAAACCCCCAGACCTGAAACAAATACCTGAGGATCACGCAAATATTGTTTCGGTGCGGGGATCGAACCCGCGGCCTTTCATTTCACAGGTGGCGTCTAACCAACTGCGCCACGGAGGCTATTAGCAAGAATAAAGAACAAGAAACTCCAAAAACATAATTTTTCATAGAGCATTCGTGTAATAATTCAATAGATAATAGATCGAGCCCGCACTATCGCGAGTGTCTCATTTAAATAGTTTCCTCGGTTTGCCGGCTCAATAAATCACCAGACCTCCCGGACCTCCACCATTTAAAAAGTTAAGCTGAGATGTTCGCTTTATTCGTTTTATAAACTTCTGTGGAATGGAGTTATCTTGCCCCCGTTCAGTTTGATTATTGCGTTCATAAATTGAATGTAATTGGTTCGGTTTGTTTTAATCTCTTTCCAGATTTGTAAGGTGGGTTTGTTTTAAATTTGTGTGTATTTTTTATTATATTCTTTTACTACAGAAGAGATTTAAGTGACATCGGTTTAGTTTAGTTTGGAAGTGATTACGACCGTCCTTAAACGGTAGGTAATATTACCTGCATTATTGATATTTGAGAAGATAAGGAAAGATTGGTGATTATAAGTATATTAGCAGGTTATCTACATCAGTATTATTGAATAAAGTAAAAGCGATAGTATTGCTGTTAAATCACGCCATTTTCCGCATTAACATAGTCCACATCACAGCCGTTTATGGGTCTAAATAAATACATGTTAATTTTCGCACTATTTCTATGGTATGTAAAAGTCTGCCAACCCGCACAAAGCCAGCGTGGTGGCTTAGGTGGCCTAACCACTCTCAATCGTACTCTCGATTGCAGAGGAGGCCCGTGCTCTACAGTGGGACGTATATGGGCTGATACAGTACAGTACACTAATTTTCGGAACGCGACTTCTGCTTTCATAATACTTACATATTATGATAATCACGCGCAAAGGCATCCACTGACATTTAGACACTTTCTAAGCATTAAACATTTTCCGATCCAATTCCGTCAACGTATAAAAACTACGTAGAATTTTTGCAACATCCACTCACTTACTTTACAATGAAAAGCAAAGTGTACAATACTCGCGCAAACAGCAGCTAAGTAATACGATCGTGTTGCGAGTAAACTAAACAGTGTTGCCATTGATTCGACGCTGCAAAGCACAATATTTCTGCTATCCTTTTCTTATTAGTTCCTCTAGTGCAATTACCAAGAGGGGTCCGTTACAGACGTTTTCGTATTTACTCACAGACTATTGGAGTTAGGGTTTGTACACAAGTTTATTTTTTATGGAAGCGTTTATATTTGCCAATAAGTTTGCCGATTTTTGAGTTTAGGCATTTTTATTTAAAAATACATATAATTTAGACGAGTTTCCATATTTGCTGGTGTAGGATATACATGTCCGTTCAAATTGTGACCGCTGTATAATGATGGAGAATCCGTCATGGTAGCACATGCAAGTCTGTTGCGTTCCTAATTAAAATTGTGTACATCTCGTTTCTACCAGTTTGATGTAATTATGTGGACCAATAGATCAAGTTTCTCACTAGTGAGATACTCTTTTTGCTTACTATCTGTAGCACATTTGTAGACTCTGCGCTTGCGTAAAAATTTGAATTTGTACGTTTCATTATTTTCTTTAGGACTCGTTAACGTTCGATCAATTAATGTGCAAACGTTTTTCAATAAATAACTATTCAAGAAGTATCAAGAGGTTATTATTTCCTTACCTAATACAAAATCTAATGTGCGTATTAACAAATGCCCGTACACCATCTGTAGTGACTTAATCACTTTTTATGGCCAGAGTAAAATACGTCATTATTTCAGCAAACAAAAATTCCGTCTGTGCAATGTGTGCGAGACCCAACAACTGCTTTACTTTACTAAAGCTGTCGATGCAATCGATTCTGCACTCAGAAGCATTGTGTATTGAGGTGTTTCCTCTTTACCTAATGGACCTTTATCTCTGTTCCCACTTTCATTATCTTTTATTTTTTCCAAATAGATACATTATACTCACACGTTCACTCCTGTATCTTTCTGGTAGGTAGAGATGTAACAAGTAATATACACAGTTCATTCATTCAGATCATATGCCCTCTGGATGGGGCTAAGAGCATCCACAGTGACTCTCCATCACGCAAGATCTTGATCTGTCAACTTGATATCGCTCCAAGTTTTTCCAACACATTTCGCTTCATTTATTACAATGCGTCGCCAGGTTGGTTTGGGGCGGCCACGCTTACGCTTTGCATAACATCAGGGGCGTGCGCTCCTTATAGGCAGAAATGCAGTGCTTTACTTGCCATTCACAGATATTTTAATAAAACGTTCGTATATTTTAGATGACTATAATTAATAGTAAATAAATGAATAAACAAAATATAATAACTTAAAAACGCCTAATATTTTATTAATAGCAATTATTTGCAAGCACAAACAAAAAATAATGTGCCTAATCAACCAACTCCTGCCGTCGCGTCCCGCAGGAGATTTGTTCGCGTGTGCGTAGTAATTTTAGTGTCTGTGCACAGTTAGTAAACGCACACACCCATGAATCCGAAAGCCGCGACTCCAGCGGCAGGCTACGGGCGTTCGGCAGTTGTCGGGAGTAATCGGAAATGTTCGTTACCTATAATCCGAGTAAAAATAATAGACGGAAATCTAATGAATCACGTATGCGCATTATGCATTTTTGTTTAGTAAGGTTTTATTTGTTTAAATAGTAGAAATGTTTTGTGTTTTGCGGGGGCCATTTTGCCTTTTTTCATGTGATAAGCATTGTTTACTATTTTGTTTGCACCAGTATATTTATAGTTTTCTTAAAAGATTTTTCATTTTAACATTTGAAAGTGTGTACATTGAACAGTTTATTACTGAGTTTCTATAATAATTGTAGTGATTTGCTTTTACTAGTGCGTTTGTTGATTTTTTTTAAATGTTATTTGATTGTGAGGTTTGTGTTGAAATTGTGTGTTTATTAAAAATTTAAAATAACAAGTTCTCACAATTGTCATTCAGTGAAAATATTCAAATTATGTCTAAAGGTAGGTGTGTACCCGAGTTACAACAATTAAACTATCAAAAAGGGAATGTAACTCGAAAGTTTCATGTTAAAAGTTATGAAACGTATAACTGGCTGGGTACACACGATTATATTATATATTGTTTTCCTTGCATATTGTTTAGTAATTCTAGTACAGTGTAATTTGTAGTAATTTTACTTATTAGAATTTCTTCCGCCGCGACGATTGATCGCTGTTTTGTCTGCGTTGTCGTAGAAGATGTACATTAATAGTAGTACATCTAAGACTTGTTCTGTTGGCATGGTTTCCGACTTAAGAGATCTGTCGCATGGCTGTGGCTATGCTAAACATCTATAAAAGAAAAAGTTTTTGTGACCAACTACTCCGCCGCATACCCAGTGTCATAATCCTGTGCACGCCGCTGCATAACATTTAAATGCACCTATTTTGGTTCTCAATGGGATAAGCGATGAGCCTCTGACGACCTCAAAGTACATTAAAATAAAAATACACACACACACAATGTGGTCGCCCTATCTGATATCCAAACCCAGTAACTCATAGTCCGCAGTCTATACAAGCTGCTAGTAGTCTAATTAGATAAATTATTTTACATGTTGTACGAATAAATGGGATTTCAACATGAAAGACGAGACGAAATTCAGTGTATTCAAGGCGATGAGACGAAATTTAAATTATTGCATTTTAACTGAATTATGCGCCACTGCAGAGATCTAAAACTTAACTTTAATAATAAAATATCACATCTGCATCGTTATTGCAGCAAACTTATGCCTCTTTGTGTGTTTTACGATATATCTTTGTTTTCAACTTGGTCGTGGAAGATGGGAACACCGAAACGGGTCCCGTGCGGCCCTACATTTCCTAACTTATTGACCGAATGCTTGTAAACCGGCAAATGTACGGTCCTTGTTCACTGGAATAAGGAATAGAATATATCAATAATTTAGACTGCATTGTGCAGTGAAGCTGCATCGTCTATTAGATGTCTAAAAGCCTGTGTTTATCTTGGATTTATTTTATCTCCATTTCCCGGAATAGAAAAGGAATACTTTTGCTTCTGGTCTAAGAGGCTGACTTAAATGGAATCTTTAATTAGGATTCAATCTTCTGTTGTCGTTACTTAGTTTGTTATTAGTTGCATTAAACAAGATACGTAATGAGGAATTTAGTTAATTTTGTTTTAGAAAAAGGAGTTTTGTGATGCACTTCGCATTTCGCAACAGGGCAGGTTGACTTAAAGCTGGCTTGTAAAATAGTAAAGTAAATGATCGAGCACGCTTACAAACTATTTCGTCTCTAATATGTCTATACTCTATGGGGTAAGAACAGGTAAAAGAGTGAAAATATCTAAGATTGCAAAGATTACGCAAATCAAAACTTTTAAATTTTTAATTGAAGACACCGAATGCATAATGAAGCAGGATACTCTTTGAATACAGCCGAAGCATAAATGAAATGAACAAGCCAATCGAAACAAAACAGCGAGGCATCATAGATTTGTATAAAACGGCTGAACAAACAATCCGAACCGTCGAATATTATCAGCGAGGAATTTGTAAGAACAAAAAGTTATTTAATTAATGTTAAGATATTCTAAAACAACATCCAATCCTATTAAGGCGCGGTATCAGAAATCTTGTAACTTTTCGCCTTTAAAACTTGCCAAGAAAAACGCTCTTGGAAAATTCGCCCGAAAATGGAGTCCCGCGATCTCAGAGATATTACCATAAAACTTGTTTAAATGGTAATATTAGGAGTTGTCACCCGACGCGATCCACCCAAATCTATCTGTAGGATGAATTAATGTCTTTTTTAGTTTTTATCTACTGCGACGTCGATGTCTCTGTTACCTCGCTTTTTATACTCTGTGGCTAAATTATGTTTTTTAGCAAATCACGGCTCCCATTTATTTATTCGATGTCTTACTTTTAGTATGCCGATTTATGTAGAATTACTTGTCGTATCGTAAACTGATTAACGTTTTTCATAATTTTGTTTTTTAATCATACGGATTTTTGGGGAATTTTACTCCAACATTTTAAATACCGCCAAAGCAAAGTGACTACCGCGTTGGATGGTAAATATCGTATATATTCTGATATATTCACGCCATGTGTTTATGATAAAGTTGTAATTAATCTGTTCCTACAATGTCTCACGTGACGTAGGCTTATCTACTTAATCTACAGATGAGTCATCACGACCGCGCGTAAGGGCTGCTGAATAGATAGATTTTATAGATGTCTGGCGAACACAGTACGGGGATTTTTAACAAGTACATACATATATTTTCTATAAGTTTTTCTTTTTATGTAAATCAAAGTATTTGCCCTAGGATATTCTACAAGCTGTAATATACTTGATATAAACTAGTTAGTGGTGCCCGAGATCTTAATGTGCGCCATTCTAGTGCTAGCCCGCATTGTGTAACCATCGGGCCTATGTGCATTACATTAACACTTGATATATATAAGCGAACAATGGTTTCTAGTACAACTACGTAGTCACTAAACCAATGATCCGTTTCGTAGCGTAACAACGCGACTCCCAACTTAAATCATCCCGATTTAAATAATGAACTAAGTTTAGAATATCATTATTTCATTATCCAATTTGTTTCCATCGTCTCTCTTAAATTCATCTCTATCAGAATAATAAATTACCTAGTCAGCCACAATAAAATTTACATCATTCAAATATTTAATAAATTGAACGTATATTTTTATTTCTATAATCCGAATTTAAATTATTACAAATTACAATATCTAACTTTTCTGTTTACTTATTAATTATGAATTTAAATAACCACGTATTTCTGAACAAAATAATTCCATAGCTTGATCGCGTTTGCTTTATAACGATAGTGTCTATTTTTACATGAGAAATATTTAATTTCTCCAATGGTTCTTTGCAGTGCAAACTTCTATAGTATTCAATTTATCTTACAGTAAGCCTAGCCTAGCCTATACACGTCTCATAGCTTAACACCGGCCTAAGGTTGGAAATCATTTATTTTATTAGGTCGTTCCACTGCTTAGTACGGGCCTTATTTCGGGTATCAGTTTTCTTTTTTATTGAGCAGGTCGAGCAAATTAGCAAAGGGCTCCCCTCATGGCATGGTAATCTCTTATAAGTAATTACCAAGAATTAATTTCTTTTTAGAGTTTCTTGCCCGTTCATTTCTAGTGAGAATCGTTTTCCGAACCGCGTGGTAGATAAAAATAGACGAAATCTAAATGATGAACATTTTTAATAGTTTCAATAAATATTTTTTATTTTGATTTAACATATTATGGAAAGTAGTTGCGTTGCGTAGCGTCTACATTATCCCAAGTTTGACGTATGCATTGTTACGAAATCATAAATTGTATATCTTTATGTAAGATCTTTTCAGTACCACGAGCCCCAACTCTTAAAACATTTCGCGAAAATATGAAAATATAATAGACAATAATTAAACGGATAATATCCTGGGGGTGCAATGAGTTATAAGCTAGGATCGTGACTTGGGTGCGAGAATCCGTAGTTGATAGGTGTGTACGTGACCCAGCGTTGTATTTTTAAGAAAAATGATCGCTTCGATGTACAGAACAGATGTGCAATACAGAGCGCAATTGATAATTTATTAAAGTTATTTGTGTCTTTTATGTGCAATGGAACGGAATCCGTTTTAATTGCTACAGTTGGAGTTGTGTTGTGGATGTTTCTGTAATGTATTTTACTGTTAATGACGTGTTTTTTGTTGTAAAAATTCATGTACAATATTTTTAATTAACCCAGCTCAAGCGTGTATTTGGTACGCAGAAGTGCTGTTCATAGTTGCCGATTGTACTTCCGTCATAATGTAAAAATAAATTCCGTAATAATGTTTTAAGTGGCGTCGTCTATAACAATGTTATCGACTCGTGTTTATTGCTGGGCAGTAAAAAAAATTTCCAAAAACGAATCTAGTTACTAACGAATGTTTATAGGAGTTAATATCATCATATGAAAACTGGAATATATATTTTATATTTGTAGGCAAATTATGTGTATGTTATAAGCGTCGGTGGATTGAAGCTGCTTCTAGGTAGACGCTGTGGGTCTTTGGTGGCTCTTATGTTCAGCATGACCTTTGCAGATGATAACGAATAGTTCTTTCAGGGTTCATCGGCTATACTAATAAGAATGAAATTAAATTAATTAAACCCAAGAGTAAAACAATAATACAATGAACAAGCAGCCCAAACATTAAGTAAATAAAAGCTAGACTAAAACGAGACGAATTCTCATGGAAATGCGGACAAACGAGGAGAGTTCGTTCGGCGAATTAACGATTACAGCGAAGTGCTGCTTTCCGCATAGTAAGACGCAAAGAAATTTAATTAGCGTTCATTGAGATAATTCACTGCCTCCACAATAGGCCCACGTAAAGACAACTTTCCCTAAGTATTTGGCACACACGGACCCAGTGAAACGCCAGCTAAATAACCAACAGACTGGTCAAGGATTTACAAAAAAAATGCGATTTCAAGGACTATTTATTCTAGATAATTTTGCATTCTATTCACGGAAGTCAATAATGTCTAGTCCCACTGTAGGAAACTAAAGTTTCGCATAAATGAGCCTTCGACCTAAGATTTTTCGACCTTTAAATACAGGTTATTGAAAATAACAATTTGAGCTTAGAAACAACTACGCATTGTACAGATGATAATTCTAATAAAAAATAACCCTTACTGAGCAGATCTTAAAACTTTAGGGTATCATTTAATATTGCTTTGCGTATTACTATTTATTTTTTTAAACGCGTGTATCTTCTTTACGAAAACGTATTCTATAGTCAAAACTTGTACAAAGTTCACCGAACTCAACGTCAGTATGTCTCGCACTCCTAAACAACAGATCTTGATCCAATTATTTAACTGTAAGAACAGATAAGTAACAAAGCGCGGGGACGAAACAGTCTGAATACTTGTTGTTTATCAATTATTCAGTGGCTATTTTATTATTGTTGTGCGTTTCGTTCAACACTAACTACTTTCCTTGTTTTACCATACAATTACTCTTCGGATTTTTTGATTTTTGTATCAAATCCAGTAATCGAAGTTGCTTGTTACGTATTTTTTCGCTGTGGTCTGTATATATCAGTAATCCAGATATTATACACCTTGTTTTCAACTTTACTATCCACGGTTTAGAGATGGTAATTTAACAGTTGTCTTAATTAATAAAAGGTATTTGAAAAAAAGTAGGGATTTATTGTTTGCAAGCCATTAAGAATTATGGTTCGTCTATAATTTAATGAAAGGATTTTGTATCAATGTATTTACATATTTGAGTAAAGGTAAGAAACAGTTAATTAAATAAGAAATCATAAAGACAAGCAGATGTAGCTAAACTAAAAGCAGTAAAGTTTTCAATGATTTGAGTCGATACAATTTGAAAAAAAATATGGAATTATTGCAAACAAATTGTCATAGTTTAAACATAATCTTTGAAGAACTCTTTGTTACCAACACACAAATAGGAAAAATACATATATTATGATTATTTTTTAGCAACTTCCTTCACACGTAGAAACAGCTAAATTATATAGTTTAAACAAACGTCGCCATTTTGAGACTATTTACATCTGTCCATTACATAGTAATAAGATGTAGAAACTAACTCATACTATCACAATATGAGTACACCGCAATGCACTCCAATTTTACATGTTTGCGTTGAATAAGGAATGGAGGTTGGAGGCGGCATTTCCTGCGTAATAGATAGCGTAGATGAAGATGCTTTGTTGCTTTATTTATGTGTTATAAATTTTAAAGATATGAATTAAAATTCTGTTGTTTATGACTGGTTACGTATACATGTATATATATATAGATATAGATAGTTTATCATTTAATATGAAAAATACATATATACATAAAATCACGCCTTTTTCCCAGAAGGGGTGTGGTGTGGTGTGGGTGATGTGACAGGGGGCGAGCCTACCGCCATATCGGGCACAAATTCCTAACTCCGGGCTGATAATGAATAGAAAAGTTCAATACCACTTTGCTCGACCCGGGATTCGAACCTTGGTGGCGTAGTTTTCTGAGGTTTCGTTTCTCAGAAAACTACGCCACCGAGGCAGTAATATAAAATATAACAGGTATTATATTTTCTTACTTCACTATTAAAAAGAAAAAACCCAGGGACGGCCAAATCCCATCAGATATTCCACTGCTAGTTTGCTTTCCATTAAAAATCCTATTTGTATAAATTAATTATAATGCATGAGACAGACAATTCAATGTTGTCCATAAAGGATAACCACTGACGTGAGCTAGTTACCTCTCAGCTCAATTATACCAGCTAAGAAAAAATGCCGCATCCATTCATTCCGAGCTCCGTGCTTAGGCAACACTGTTAGTTATTCCGTGAGAGCGCACCACAGGTCGGCAACCGTGTCCCGCGTAATGCAAAATGTTCCCTTATTATTATTTAACTTTGTTGCTGGGAACAAACGTTGCCTCGCGTTCGGCGACAAGCCGCGGTATGGAGTTTGCAACTGCGAAATTACTTTTTTGCGTAACCCATCCTGTGATAACTTGTTTTGTTTCAGTAAGTGAAATGTTTAATTACAATGTTTTCATTTGATACTATTGGTAAAGGACGTTGTATTTAATTTTAGGTAGATATGTTGTGAGTTGGTTAGAATACAAATCGTTCGGGTAGCGCTGTTTCACAAAAAGGGACGCAAGTGTATGTTTTGGGTTCGTAATCATCGTCATTATCATCGGCCTATACTCGTACTATTGTCCACTGCTGGGCAAAGGCATCATTCAAATTGCGCCATTTCACCCTGTCTTCGGCTTGTAGCATCTAGCATCTGCCAGCGACCTTTCGCAAATCACTTACGTCACTCCATGCCTATTTCGGGTTGAACTAGTATCAAATAATTTAATAAGGCATCGATAAACAATAATTTAGGTATTTATTTATTTATTTATTTATTCTTAACTGCACACAGAAAGGAAAAACATGCAAAAAAAAATAAGAAAAAAGTACAGATGGCGGTCTTATCGCTCTAGGCGATTTCTTACATGGATGGATCTAACACAATGAAAAGAAGACAGGGCAGTCTAGAATATAAAAGAGACAAGCTCCAACACAAACAAAAAAAAAAGGAAAATTAACAAATTGTTTATAATTTATGTATACACAATATATGATACATAGTAATTTACTGCTAATATACATACACATGTCAAATATGAATATAAATATACATATAAATACATACATATACATACATACATACTATAAATTACCTATAGGTTCAAAAGCAGGAAATTATATTAATCAATATGTCTGTTCAGAGAGAAAGGTAGTGGTCTTTTACCATTTTTTTGAACGAAGTTAGTGTTTCAGCCCGTCTTACAACAACTGGTAATGCGTTCCACAGTCGAACAGCTTGGACTGTAAACGACCTATCCATGAAAGTCGTGGCGTGCACTGGCATTCTCAATTTCAGATTCTCCGACGACCTCAAGGACTTAGAATGAGACTTATGGAGAAATATAAAACGTTCTTCAAGATATGGAGGGGTGAGGGGATTAAACAAAATATTGTAAAGAAGAGTAAGAATATGAGCATTCCAAAAATCTTTAATTACAAGTAAAACACCAGATACAAAATAAAAAATATAAAATAAATGAAAGTTCGTGCCGATACGAGTATCGTTGAGATGAAGTTGAAACAGACTTCTTTAATACTCGTATTGGGGAAGGTCGAGAACCCTACAGTGTGTAGACGGTGCTTAATAGTAGAGGGATGACCTGGTGCGCGTTTACATTAGGGTTATTGGAGTTGATTTTTGAATTTATTAATTAATAATTATGTTTGTTTAAGTTGAAAGTGCGTGGTGCCTTGTTGGTAACGGACCAGACTCGGCTGCCTACATGTTCACGGTGGTCGCGGGTTTAAATTCCAGGGCACACATCTGACTTTTCGGAGTTATGTGTGTGTTGATAGTCAATCACCACGCACTTTAACGGTGAAGGAAAGCATCGAGAGGAAACCTGCATACCGTAGCGATTTTAAGGAATTTCTACGGTATGTAAGTCCGCCAACCCGCACTAGACCAGCGTGGTGGACTATATGGCCTAACCACTCTTAATCGATTCTCTCGATTGTAGAGTAGGCCCGTGCCCAGCAGTGGGACGTATATGTGCTGATAAAAAAAAAAGATTTTTAAGTGTTAATATATTGTAATTTGAATAAATAGTGTGTTTATTTGCAATTACATACTTACATTCTATGAAGCAATTGGCCTGTTATACCAGTCAACAATGTCGGCTGGCTCGAAACCGTATATGTATTGGCTGAAGCTAAAAAGTTAAAATGTAAATAGTTTTAATTAGTAGTGCAGGACAATTTTCCTTAAAAACACATATAGGATCTCGAGTTAGTTGATCAGCCACAAAAATTATTAACTTCATGTCTGCTATTCATCACAGGATAATTTTTTTCGATATATTTCGGTAGAATATATTATTTTTTCTTTCTGAATGAAAATATTGATTTTTGATAAAATTGATATCGGTAATTCGCCCAATTCATAATATTTGGATTTCTTCGTTGACAGTTGATTTTTAGCAAGTTTATAAAGTTTCGGTCGTTGCTTGATTTTCCACAGTTTTCGTAGAATATATACTCGTATTATAAACTATAATTACACTTATAACTGAATTCCAACATGATTTTATAATTAAAAATTCTCTCAAACATCTCAAAAATAATTTCGAAAGAAAAAAATCTTTGCACCTGGCACTAATTAAAATCGTTTATTAATTAAAAAGTCCAAGTATGAACGCTCACGGCTGCTGACGTAGCCTCTTGCCAAACTCGACCGTCGAGAGCCGGATGTCTCGGCTTTGTCAAACTCCACGTCCCGAACAAAGACCTGATTATGAGTACACTATAGGTTCACACTACGCTTGTGGACCTTCCGGGAATTTTCTCATTAGTGCATGTGAATAGTTTAGTAATGACGGTGACATGAAATAATGCTGGGAATAAAAATGTTTGAATTGTGGTTGTTGTGTGCACATTTGATACTTTTCGTTATATTTATTGGTGAATGGTGAGTTTTTTGAAGTTGATAATTTCTCTGTAATATTACTGACTGATCCGAACCCACCACCAAAGTTGCTCATCTCGGAAAATCCCAAAATACAGACTGTATATCTATAGTATGTTTATTATTGAAATAATAAAAAGTAGACAAAAAAATCATCTCATACTGTGTAGTTTTGCAGACAGAAAACAAAGAAAAATTCTTTAAAGCATTTTCGAACCACCGCAATATAATAAATACACATTTCACGTAAAAATAAATTCGATTTTTCATTTCAAAAGGTGTTCACTCGTATTTGATCCGGGCTCGAGTTATCTCGAAGCACATTGTCAGATGTCGGATGCATACATTTTTCAGGAATCATATAAAGGGTGCTTCAAAATGACAAGTGTGAGCGCTGATTCTAGTGCGTTGGAAATTTACGCTATTTTTGACAAAGCTTTTAAAGTGGTTGAATTTGATTGGACACGATTTTATGCTTGTTTTTAAACTCACGCTTCAGTTTTTTTCCATTGTTTTAGATATTTCAGCATCAAAGGACATGAACATTTTTAAAACTAACAAGGGTCACTTATAATTGTTCAAAGAGCAAAAAAGGTGATAATGTTGGGAGTTAAAATGACCGAATAATAATTCAATACTTTAAAGTAAGTTACAAATCGCCTCCGCACTTCAACACATTACAGTAATGATCGACAGTAGCATGTCAAGATTTGACACCGAGCACCGAAGCTCGGCGACACTCTTATAAATATTGTGTTGTCGTCAAGTCGCAGTTTGTAATTTTTTAACTGTTAAGGACATATTACACTAAAACCATATTATAAAATTAACTATCGACATTTGTTAAATAATATTTTTGATAATAATCGAATGTGCTTTATCGTGCAAATGTATACAGTTGAGGAGCATATGATTTTTTCACAATTTGCATGGTGACGCATAATTTTGCATAAACAATGTTCGTGAAACTTCCCTGGAACTCTGTGAAGATCGTAACTCCTTAAGTACCGCCTTAATGACGATACTCACTGTTTTCTAATTAAGGTACACGTAAAATGTATCGCTCCGAACGTTAGGCAAGTAATAATGTCTCTTAGTTTTGCACTTACAAAGTGGATCGGTTGCAATTAACTTTTTTAAGACTAAGGAAATTAGGCCAAGAATTTGAGGGCTTATTTCTGTTCTTAATTAATGTAGAAAAAATATACGTGTAGATATAATATATCAATATTGACACTGATATTAATTAGTGGTTATAAAATATCTTGAAAGCAAATTGTCGTTTCAAGTTGATACTGAATGTATAATTTTCTTTTAGCTTCGTAAACAGAGGATGTACTTAAGGATGGATAAATTATAATCACAGTTGTAATAAACAAATATACATTATTAGTATTTAAAAATTTTAATAAAAATAGTTTTTTATTCAAAAATATATAATAATAGACGGCAACATTTCTGTTTCTAAGCGCATTCATTTTCCCAAGTGGCGTCTGCCATTGAGGCCTCAAAACCACATGACAAACATATGGTATGTTTTTCTAAACTTAAAATGCATGCAGATAACGAGCCTTTTTCAATGAGAAAAAAAACCTTATTCAGGATCCTTGCACGCTTATTAAGGGGGTGATACATGCAGAGTTGAGAGCGCGAGTCAAAAACGTTAAGGGCATAAAATGTAAAAGAAAAAATCGCAGAGGATGCTTGAGCGTCTCGCAAAGGCTCGCATGCATACAGATGTTTTTAGACGCTGCTAGACGACTTGAAAAATAAGACGCAAGTAATGTTAAAAAGATTTTATTTTTTTAAAAGGAGTAACAAAACGTTTTGTCAAGATGGCGTCGGTTTTTGACAGCTGTCAGACTGAAAGCGTTCGTCCGCAGCCGAATAAGGTGTCCCATTGTTCTTGTGTCGATTGTTTATCACAGATGGCGCTGTGATGAATGGATTGCGGGTCAATCGACGTCAACCTTTATGTGGAGATAAGTGGTGAGCCGGATAACGAGCACTCCAAAGCATTTGATGACCTCTGTGTAAATATCTTTGTGTAATAACAAATACGAAATTTATTGTGTTTTTTTCTGTAATAATGTACCAAGTACTTTTTCTTGTTATAATGTGAAATAGTTACTATCGTGCATTATGTGAGTGCGGCTCGTCCTATGATGAGCATGTTAAACATAATAAATTGACTGTCGAACTTTTTTAAATAAAATTATCTTAAACAACACTAAGCAAACTGTATCCACTTCTGAACATGGAGTTCACCTAACGATTCGCATAGTACCTGAGGGAATTGACGACATCGACATAGTACCGCCGTTTATGAATGGAAAATATTTATATATGTTCGTGAAGTTAAAAAGTGTTTCGTAGATTCTGATACTCATAACATAATATACAAGTACCAAATCTTACTGTGAGGTCTTGAATATGTGTGCGACTGTTAATAGTATTTATTTATTCAATTATACAGAGAAAACTTCAGATAACAATTAAAGGAGCGGTTTGTGTGGGTGGAACGTTAGTTAATTACAGAGCGTAATTAATTTCACGCGGTTTACGTGCAAACACAAACAAGTATTAAACACGCGTAACTTACGACATTTTGGATTTAATAAATCGTGGTAAGGCGTTATATTATTAGTTAAATGATGGTTAAGTAATATAATTTAAATTATTAGTTACTGGTACAGGTATACACAGGGTATATCAAGACTGCTACCGAAAACGAAGCCAGATAGTAGTTTTAATGACTGCAGGACACGATGCAACTAAAAACAAAAAAACGGGACGATTTTTTTATATTGTTTTTATATTTTTTTCTGTCTTGATATACCTTGTAAATAATACCTGTTGGCTGATAGGACTAATTTATTGGTTCAGCAACCAAATTTGACATATAGAAAGAAAACATCCCAGAAATAAAATTATATGTTATATTAAATGCGAATATTAACACAATCTGTACTTACATATGAAGTAGGGTAATTTTACAAACATTACAATAACAACATTAATAATTGACGCGTACACATAATATTAAAAAGTCATAACAAGGAGCAATCTTACTCAGATAAATTTGTTATTTTCGTCCTTATAAAATCGTACAAACTAACAAATAAAAGAAGAGAACTCTAAACTAGAATTACAAAGGATTTTCTCTATTAAAAAATAAAAAAGAGCCGGTATGTAGAATCAGGGTTATGCCCTCTCAATCAAACTCACGATTGTAGGAAGGCTCTTTATCTATAATAGGCGATTGTGGCTGACACAGCATACTTTACTTTTAGTATCAGCCCTATTATTATATGTACTATGTTATGTAACTCATAAATAAAATGTATACATATCAGCCCCGGTTACTCGTATTAAGTATACTTTTTTTTGAGTTCTTTTAATTTATACCGCAAGCTCTCTAAAGTGTATTGCCTATCGAACACACCCCAATGCTTCGTATGTCCGTAGTTTTGAAGGAATTTCAATAATACAATGATTGCGTGAATATCTAAGCAAGGCTTTTCCCTAGCTACTTCCATTTTCAAAACTCTTACGGGGTCTATTAAAGTGCACAGGTTCAATGCATCAGGAGTGAATATTTCTGTCAATAACATTCGCGCTAATTTGTTGTAAGTTTTAGCCTTGAGTTTATAATATCGAAATCTAATTTCGTCAATAAATATGTTGCTTGATGGCAGAAGTTCGACAAGGCCAGATGCCGCGTGGTGATACTTCAATGTCCATCTTGTATTATTTGGGTTATATTCTGGAGGCAGAAGTATGTACGGATTATATTTTACAAAAGCATTATGACGATTGCTGGCATGGTTGTCATCCTGGTTTAATTTCTTTATATTTTTAGTACGCTTATTTGTTTTTATTATATTCCTTAATGTATGTGGATTTCGGTTCACCTTGTCAGGGTCTTCAGTACTCGTAGCTCTACGGTTGTACGTTTTAATCATTTCACTAGCAGTTGGAAACCTATAGTTTGCACTCGGCGAATTTAGATCGGCTGTTGATGTAAACTGTTCCCGCGTTAAATGAGTATTTTGTCCATTACTATTCGTCTCCCTTGATGTTTCTGCAGGTTTTAGGCCTCTCACCATCTCATCGTCTAAAGCATGTAGAGTAGCAGATGCTTTTTTCGAAGTATTAGGTTTCGAAGGAACACTCTGCGTAGTGTAATAATTATCGGTCGGTCTTCTGATAACTGTGTTTTCAAAACATTGATCTTGATCGACGTGGTTATCCGCATGAGATGTAACTTGTCTTTCACGTACGCATTGGCAGCTACAGCAACAACTTTTGTGAGTAGGTTTTTCATTAATATTTTCTTTGTTTGATGCACCTGGTAATCCATTACAGGATTTAGAAATGTGACTTGGTTGGTTTCCTGATTGTATTCCTATTGTACTTTCATCAGCGCGATTCATATCCATAAGTCTGCAAGTATAACTTGCTTGAGGATGATGTTCTTTATGAATACAATTAGAAACAGGAGGCACTTGTTGGCTATTACGTCGTTCAGAAATCTGACTGAACCGGGATGTTGGGGAAGACAGCGTTTCAGTATTCTTTTGCGTAGCTTCATTGAAAACATTCTGTCTATAACCAACAAAATTTTGAGGTAATTTCGTTGATGATTTGACAGAGATATCAACCGATTCTGACTGGCTTCGTATGTTTCGTCTAGTAAGTGATAAATTCTGCGGGCTATCTTGAAATTGTGTTCTATGAGGTGCGGGACTTTCTTCCGCAGATGAAGTTTGCGTGTGCTGATCCTGATGTCGAAAGAATGACGATGCTGTAGTAATATTATTCTCATTAGGTGTAGGAGATCGTGCAGTTAGGTCGACAGTGGAATGCTGTGTAATAGATGGCATACTTTTTTCCATATTTAAAAAATCATTTTTCATAATGATTGGTCGACGTTGTTGTTCCAGCAAGCGGTTAGCTGATTGGCATTGCTGTTCTACAACATTCACGGTATTTTGAACCAAAGGTGGTGTATTTTTTATGGTATTTATAGATGATCCCATTTGATCTATCCACTCCTTATTAGGGTTATTGGTAATAATAATTTCTGGTACGGGTAAATTGAGTTGGACTTTGATGTTAAAGTCTGGTACATTAGGTGATGGATTAGGTATTGTGCTCGGCTGAATAGTTTCGTTTGACAAATGATGTCTAGCAAGTTGGTTGATATTCGTAATGGTGCGTGTCGGTACTATTTGATCACTATGATTTTCTCCAGCTGACTTCACGTTGTTAGAATGTGATATCTCTCGAGGAGATTCATGAATATGTTGAAAATTGTTTGTAATATTTATAGAGTTTGAATACGCAGGTGACATAACCCTCGTCGTTTCTTGAATATGCTCTGTTTGACTAACACTGTCCCTCATACTTAATATTTCATCGAGTAATTTTTCTCTTTGTCTCATCACTAATACAGAAGTTTCATTTTGTTGGGCTCGTTGAGGTAAATAAGGTCGGTTTAATAATATTCGTGATGCTTTTATAGGAGCTATGTCGTGTTGGATTACTGGACGATATTGTTGTTCTTCATCATCACTTGTATCAGTAGAACTGTCAACTGTTCCTCGGTTTCGACGCTGTTGAAGTGAACAATCTTCAGCTTCCAATGTCCATCGCTGATTAGAGTAACCATGCGGCTCATTGGAGTCGCTTGGACAGTTTCTAGTCTTCCTCATCTTGCGTTGAGGACCAGATGAATCAACATAATTTATATTTGATTGTCCATTCATTGTGCACAAATTATGCCTGTGCGTTCTCAAAGCGCTGTCTTGCGTGTTGCGTGGACCTGAAATAAATATTGTATGAATGAAAAATTTGCAAATATTTATTGTAATCTTCTACTGTTTGTCTGCACCCACATTTAGATACAGCGAGCGCCATATGAGTTTTTAATCATTATGCAGAATGATTTGGCTTATGATTTGACTAGCATCTACCTGCCTAAAGTCAGCTTTATCTAGCCACTATACTGGGTAAGCGGTTGGTGAACTTCAGATATCTTTGACGTTCTTGTGAAGATTTCGCAGCTAAGCAGATTGCCTTTTGATGCTTTCTGCATAATATATTAGTTTATTTCTTATAAATATTAATATATTTATTTCTTCCGCCAAACAGCAGTGTTAACGCATTGTTGGGTTCCAGTTTGAAGGACATTGTAGCTAGAGTAATTACTGGACATAATGAGATTTAACACCTTATGTCTCAGGAAGGCGAGCGCAGTGGAATGCCAAGCATTGCTTTTTAGTTCATGGTTTAGTTTTGTTTTGCTACTGTCCATGAGCGGTCGTATCGCTTACCATCAGGCAAATGGCGTGATTGTCTCGCCATTCATTGCAATAAAAAAATATTATTAAGTAATTTCAGCCCACAATTTTTATCGTAACCTTCAGGGCAAAGTGACGATTTTTTATTAACATTACGCTAATAAAATAAACTAATTACTTGTTGTTCGTTTTCTCTTCCTCGTCTCTAATCGTGTTCGTTCATCGAGTTCATTGTCCTCCATTTTGTTTTCTTAGTTTCCACTTCCAATTACCTGCAAGGAGAAATTTACTAATTATAAACCTTTTTAAAGATAACAAAAAAAAAAAAACAAAAGTCGTTTGCTTGTGGACAAAAATCTTTACACACATTAGCTTTTATTACTGAAAAAAGACTGTGCAATGTGTCATTATAATTGACAACTTGATATGAATCGTTTGATTTGCATATAATGTATGTTCACAATGATAAATTCAGAAAAACATAACCGATCCATAACAAATTTTTTATTCATTATCTATTGGTAATTGTGTATTAAAGAATTATATGACTCATTTGATACTTAGATGAGAAAGAGACAACAGATAGAGGTAGAAAAACACGTTGATTGTTTCAATGAGTGGAAGAGAGACGAATGTTTTTGTGCATATCGATCATCAACGCTGCGCATAACCGCGGTCTATTGATAAAGCTAATCACAGTGCGACGCGATAAACTCAATTAAAATATGTTATTCATTTTAAAAGTTCTGATAAACCCATGTTTTTGACTTAGTGAATGGCTATAATGCAGCCATGAAGCCAGTTTATGATGCTTTGTCTTCAGTATCGAAAAATAATTTATTTAAAATAAAACCCCTGACCTATCAGGATATTTTGTAGATTATGCCTAATGCCACCTTAATAATTCTTTTTGTTAATGTATTATAAATTCTTTGGTAACCAAAAAAAATAATAGTTACCTATTGTATCACGGGATCTATAAATTAAGTCACGTAAAATATTTTTATTGTAATTACCCGTATCATAATAAACACATTATTTATTACGACTATATTATCGGCAAAGAATAACAAGTTCAGTAAAACTTCCTTATCATTTTACTTATACGTACCTCACAAGTCATAACAGTGTTAATTACGTCATACCTATTTTTTTAAACTGGCATGATAAAGTGACTAAAATGCACCTTATGGCAAGTGAAGTAGAGTCAAAATGGAATATCAATGGACGCGGAATATCTATCACTAACCGGATGACACAATTATATCAGCCATGGACGCCCAATACCCCTTTCCTCTTCCTATCCTTTTTCCTTTCCGCTCCCCTACCGATTTGTAGGGCCGGCAACAATTATGTATCCAAACTTTGTGGATGTTCATGGGCGGCAGGGATCACATACCATCAGGTGACTCATTTCCTCGTCTGGACTAAAATTATATACAAATAAAATAAACAAACGTCGCTATGGTATGTATTAATTTATATGATTTTATTTTAGTCACCAGAGGCTTTCACTTCTGTTAGATTAAATTACTATTACAGTACCCACACATTGCGTGGAGATTTTTCGCTATAATCACATGTTTTGGCCTTTACACACATACCTAAATGGTATAGGCAATCCCTCTATTTTTATACTACAACCACAGAACTACAACCTTCGATTATATTCGACATGTTTTAAAAAAGTCCCCAATTTATGTTTTTAATTGACTCCAATTTAACCCTATGATACTGGTTACCGAAATAAACTCGCTATCTTACACGTGCGTTCACTATAATTCAGAGCGCAGGCGTGATCAAGGCCATTATGAAGTTACTTTGAATTAAATTTAACCTAAATAGAAATTACTGCCTCGGTGGCGTAGTGATACTACGGTATGATTGCAAAGCTGGGGTCTTGGGTTCGAATCCCGGGTCGGGCAAAGTGATATTGGATTTTTCTATTCATTATTAGCCCGGTGTCAGGAATTTGTGCCCGATTTGACGATAGGCTCGCCCCCTATCACATTGTGGGACGGAATATAAAAGGCGAAATGAGGGTGTTCTAGTAGCACCTCTGCCTACCCCTTCTGGGAAAAAGGCGTGTGGTTATGTGGTTATGTAAATAGAAATTATTAATCAGACCAGCATAATTGAACGAACGTGAACGCTTTATCTAAATTCCACTGCATTCACCATTGTATTGTATTGTATTGTATCAGCCCATATACGACCCACTGCAGGGCACGGGCCTCCTCTACAATCGAGAGTACGATTGAGAGTGGTTAGGCCATATAGTCCACCACGCTGGCCTAGTGCGGGTTGGCGGACTTACATACCGTAGAAATTCTTTAAAATCGCTACGGTATGCAGGTTTCCTCACGATGTTTTCCTTCACCGTTAAAGTGCGTGGTGATTGATTATCAATACACACATAACTCCGAAAAGTCAGAGGTGTGCCCTGGGATTTGAACCCGCGACCACCGTGAACATGTAGGCAGCCGAGTCTGGTCCGATACCACGAGGCCACCACGCACTTCAGCACGCACGCATTCACCATCAGGTGCAATATTTTTTATTGAATAACGAGACGAGCATGCCATTCGCTTGATTGTAAGCGATACGACCGCTCATGGACAGTTGCACAACAACGCCATGAATTACAAAGCAGTGCCTACTGCCTAGCATTCCACTTGTTGTTAAGTCTCATTATGTTCAGTAGTTACTCTGGCAACAAAGCCCGTAATGTATTCAGAAAAAATCGAAAATCATGATTAAATAAAATAAAAAATGTACCTTAGGCAAGGGTTAATTCATCAGAATATCGCGTTTCAAATCTCACAATTTACCACATTACATGAACATTCACAATTCACGTTATTTTTTAACACACAATGTTCTATCTTCAAAGCTCAATGATGACTGATGTATTAAATGGCTGGCTCGTATGAAATGAGTCATTGAACATTTAAAAAATATGTTCTGTTATCACAAAAAACTTTGGCAACGTGAGTGTTTCGGCTGAACGTAATCACATGCCACTCCGAGATTATCGAAGCTGTATGTAATTTAATAAATTATTAAATTTCTATGGTATATAAAAGTCCGTCAACCCGCACTAGGCCAGCGTGGTGGACTATATGGCCTAACCACTCTCAATCGTGCTCTCGATTGAAGAGGAGGCCCGTGCCCTGCAGTGGGTCGTATATGGGCAGATACAATACAAAAAAAAATGTAAACAATTTTCACATCAATTCTTCGGTTGTTTTACTTTTGGGTTCGTTTGTTCTAGAATTAAATGGAATGGTAACATACATTATTATTATATCCTGGCACGGAACTCAAGGCGAAACGAAGGTTGCCTGGTAGCACCTCTGCCTGCTGGGAAAAAGGCGTGAGTTTATGGATATGGAGTGCGTGGTGGCCTCGTGGTATCGGACCAGACTCGGCTGCCTACATGTTCACGGTGGTCGCGGGTTCAAATCCCAGGGCACACCTCTGACTTTTCGGAGTTATGTGTGTATTGATAATCAATCACCACGCACTTTAACGGTGAAGGAAAACATCGTGAGGAAACCTGCATACCGTAGCCGTTTTTAAAGAATTTCTACGGTATGTAAGTCCGCCAACCCGCACTAGGCCAGCGTGGTGGACTATATGGCCTAACCACTCTCAATCGTACTCTCGATTGTAGAGGAGGCCCGTGCCCTGCAGTGGGTCGTATATGGGCTGATACAATACAACAAAAAATATGTAAACAATTTTCACATCAATTCTTTGTTTTACTTTTGGGTTGTTATTGTTTCCTGAATTCAATGGAATGGTAACATACATTATTATTATATCGGGGATCGTGAGACGGAACTCAAGGCGAAACGTAGGTTGCCTGGTAGCACCTCTGCCTACTCGGAAAAAAGCGTGAGTTTTTGCATATTGCGTTTGCTTGTAATTGGTTGTACAACTTATGCAATATTTTGTATCTATCCCAATATCTCCATCCCAAGTCGTTTTATTTTGGTAATGCAATAAATTAAAGTATAAATTAATGATAGTTTATATACGAGTAGTAACCATCGTTGTTGTAAAATGTAAAGGTTTTCCAATCTACTTTGTGATATTGACATATAGTATATAATTTAACCTACATATTTCGCATTGCCTCAGTGGACATTGTACAAAATTGAGAAAAATCCGGAATGATTTATTGTAAAAAAATCATGAGTTTAGTTTTTACGATTTTTGGCCACGTACATATATGAGTATTTTTAACTTACCCTAACCGGTATAAAGATTCTTACCTACACAACACGTCGATCAAAAGCCTTGAAAACTAAAATCTCGATTTTTGACAAGTCTACCAGGATTTTGTTTTTCAACCTTGGTACAATTTTACCTGGGATAGTAAAAAACATGTGGTTTAAATAAAATACCATATGTCAAGATCACCAGGCATAGCCAAATATTTTTTATAATTTCCACTCCAATACACACGACAGAAACGAGACTCAAGCAATATCCGAATACAAGTGTATTACAAACTCGAGTAAGGTTCCTGCAGGATTACTTATTAAGTAGATTACTGTGCAGAAGTCAGCCGGCCGTCTGCGCCGAAACCTATTCAAGGCCTGTAGACTGGCGATGAATTTTTGAGAGGTCTACGACGTGTGTAAGGCGACTGAAAGCTTTTTTCAGAAAAGGAATCGGCGCCTCAGATAATGAACTACAGAGACGGCATGAATGCAGTTGTAATGCACGATTTTAACGCTTACACGATTATGTTTGGGTATGTTTTCTATTGTTTTCTGTTTTTTGTCTTTGCCAACTGGTTTTATGGTATAGAAATTGCCAGTGCCTGCCTCGGTGGCGTAGTACTACGGTATGATTACAAAACTAAGGTCTCGGGTTCGTTTCCCGGGTTGGGCAGTGATATTGGATTTTTATATTCATTATCAGTCCGGAGACAGGAATTTGTGCCCGATATGGTGATAGGGACTATATGATATGGCGATCGGGACTATCACATCATGGAACGGAACACATAAGCTGAAACTTGGGTGTCCTGGTGGCACCTCTGCCTACTCTTTTTGGAAAAAGGCGTGATGTTTATGTATGTATGCATATTTTTACGTTAAATTTTAAAACAAAACTTTTAACCCAGAACAAAATGTTTTGTAAACGTCAACCATTTTATAGTAACCAGTAAGTGCTATGTAGTTAGTTTTTGAGGGTATATAATTTGCAAGAGCACTTAATATAATATATAAGTTATTTTTAGTTAAAATGTATGTTTAACTTGTAAAAATCAGCTATACTTCATCCAATACTGGAATGTCTACCCGACATGGACTAGTCCATTACATGATTACATAATGAGAACGGACGAAAAATTCCGGTAAATTGTCGTACTGACACAACTGTATACCCCTCCGGAGTTACAAGCGTGATCTTTGACTACTTAATTAGCAGTCATTTAATGTAGCGAAATATCATCAGGAGGAAAAATATTCGGAGAACGGAACTCTGACCTTTGATAAGGGTTATCAGCAATAGACATTCGACAAACATGTTGTTGCAAATGTTGTACTCGTTTCACTAATTATCATTATTTAGGATTGTTTTCGCCGTATTAGGCCAGTGGTAGCAGAGGGTCGGTGATTGTAAAGTTGCGGGTTACATTCGTACATGCAAAAAAATGTTATTGATCATAGCGTTAATGTTAAAATATCTAACTATTTACTCAGAAATATCTGTTTCGGGGCTTGTTTTTGAGACTTTTTGGTCTAATTTTAACTGAAACAAGGGCACTGCCTATATCAGACACGAGTCTCATATCCATACTATAACCATGTTTTGTCCTATTTCTTCTATGAGAGATCTAAATAACAGTCATTATTATTACTATTCCTGATGTCTGTGACACAAGACTTACTTTTTAATGTACGTTCAGCACTATGTATGTAACTATTGGGTGTATTTATTTATTGTATATTCCCGTGAAAATTTCTTCTCAGGTATGTAAGTTTCCTCACGTATTTTGCCTTCACAGCATTACTAACTCTGCATTTATCATTCAAAAAAGTCAGAGGCGCCTTGACCCTCCACCTTTGTTTAGTCAGAACAGTTCGCGATCAACTAGGTTATCGCTTGTAATAAATAATACATTGTTTTTATTTAAATAGTCTTTATACGAAGTATATTATCACTAGCATTCGACAGCAATCCGTTCATTTGTTCATTGCGATACAATAATCGCAAAGTAATTATATCACAGAGAGACATGTTTCATCTGACAGAAAAAAACCGCGATAGAAAATTCTTAAACGTTCAGAGTGTGTTCTTTATTTAAAAAATGATTACTATAAAAAAAAAATCAACGAATTGAGAACCATTTTTTGAAGTCGGTATCAATAGAGGTATATGAGAGCTTACAGGAAGCCTTAGCCCAGCAGTGGGATCTATTAAAGCTAGTATAACCTAGCTTCTGCCATTCATCACCTTAATTTGGAAAGCCAGTAGAATCCATAGTAATAATAATAATTACTTCCCAACAAAATACATGTACACACAAGTAATAAACCAGCTCTATTTTAAAATTTTCAAGTGTTTATACGTGATACAATTATTATTCCACTCAGACGGAGTACATGACGAAACGAGATAACGTAAGAGATTAAAAAGTTATAACAAGCAGACACGACGGAAAAGCTACATTCATAAATACGGAGTTTTTGAGCTGAGGGAAGCTGCGTGTTTTATTGAGATAAATATACTGTATGTCTTGGAGTAGGATCTTATTGGTTTAGTGGCTATCTGTCGGCTGTGAAGCATGAGGTCCGGTGATCGATTCCCCCGTCGGGAATCTCTCTAAGTACGATTTTCTTCTTATTATTCTTTGAGTACCTCTTCAGTGTTGAAGGTTGGCCGTCAGCTTCTTGTATTCTTCCCTGTCTTTAGCCAGGTGGAATAGTTGTTCAACGGTGCTGATACCGGTCCACTCCTGGGTGATTCGCAGCCACGAATTTTTCCTTCTAGATTTTCTACTTTATTCTGAAATTGTAACTGATATGGAATTAAGATTTTTTTATTTCTTCTTTTTTTACACATCCACAAGCCTTAACTACCTAGTTTGAATCCAACATCATATCCAATCCAGTTTTATGCATATTTTCTCACGATTTTTTCTTCACTGCCATACACAATGCTAAAAGCCTTTACTAAGTATCAATACTGGCCAAACTTCAACACTGAAGAGGCACACAAAGAAGAAGAAGAAGTATCAATAAATGCTTTATAAAAATGTTTGTTATAAACTGGATGTCACTTAATATTTATGACTGTCTGTAGTTAATGAGCTTCTTTTTTTACACGACAGGCCCGCAGACTTTCATCCGAAATATGCACCAGTCTCACACGGGCCCTCAAAAATTCAACGACGCGCGACTCCGACAGGCTTATTCTGAATTCTTACGGGCAGGTATTAGGGAAAGGTTTATATTAATGTTCAAATATTTTATGAGTTTACGAGCGTGATAATTTCGCTTACAATGTGTTTGTATTTATTTACAATTAGAGGTTTGACTTGGTTTTGTCCGTGTGAAATTATCCCGTTTTAATTAACTTAACGTTTGTAAATATAATTTGTCAAATCATTGTCAAATTTCATAACAAAAATTTTAAGTCTCACATTTTTATTGTTGCCTCGATAGCGTAGTTCTCTAGTTAGTTCTCTTTCCAAGGCTTTCTTCCACGAGTTGGTATCAAAATGGTCCAAGTCATCTCTCCACCTTCTGCGTGGTCTACCACGAGGTCTTTTCAAGTTCTTGTCTTTTCTTTTTCTCCTTATTTACATTGAAAAATAGTAAGAAATGCCAACATACATACGAAATACATTAATGCAGGACTACAGGTAGCGTGTATACCAGAATAACCACGCGACACAAAGTACGTTTTCGGAGGTAGCCAGTCTCCAGACGGCGTCTGATGAATATTTCACTTCATTATAACAGTCTAGCGTACATAGTGTAATATTAAAAGCGTTGACGAGCCCAAGAACAGTCACAACCGTTGCTTAGTAAATTAACAACGCCACCTGCTTTGTGTCTGATGAAAATTCAGATTAATAGCTTTAATAAGCACATTTGTGTAATTGTAATTGCCGTAAAAAAGGATGTTTAATGTGTTCATTTTCTTTGGTGTAAATGTGGAATCTGTTCACGGTGGTCGCGGGTTCAAATCCAGGGCACACCTCTGACTTTTCGGAGTCATGTGTGTATTGATAGTCAATCACCACGCACTATAACGGTGAAGGAAAACATCGTGAGGAAACCTGCATACCATAGCGATTTGTATAAATTTCTATGATATGTAAAAGTACGCCAACCTGCACTAGGCAAGCGAGGTGGACTATATGGCCTAACCACTCTCAATCGTACCCCCGATTGTAGAGGAGGCCCGTGCCCTGCAGTGGGTCGTATATGGGCTGATACAATACAAAAAAAAATGTGGAATGACATTAGGGCGTTCGTTTTATTATGGAGGCTGGTTTGGAAAGACGGATCATGAATTTGTGTGACCAATATTATACTGTAATATTCTATTAAGGCTAAGGTTGCTGTAAGAGCTTAAAAATCATCAATATATACATCATAAATCGAATAACATTAAATTTCTAAGTTCACAACTGTTCTCAAGAGACAGGCGGTAGAGCCACTAGGACAACCGACAACCCTCTAGATCGCCGAATTTTCATCCAACAATTTAATATAAAAAATCTACTAATATTTATTTGTTCATCTCTACGTCTAAAAATAATTTCGACACGCCCACTTACGATTATTATTCTTGCTAAAGAACATTATAAGTGTGAGTATACTGAATCCTCAGGGATGCTTTATTTAACTCACAAGCTTGACCCTATTAACCCTTACTGTTATTTAGGGATGCCACCACTTATTATAATGTGGATCCTTAATTTCGGATTATTAAGACATATTATTATTTGTGGTGTGGTTTAAGATAGTATTATGTTTTATTTGTCTGTATCTGTATCAGACCATATATGCCCCATTGCAGGGCTCGGGCCGCCTCTACAATAGAGAGTACGGTTGAGAGGGGTTAGACCATAAAGTCCACCACGCTGGCATAGAGCGGGTCGGCGAATTTTGCAAACCGTAGAAATTATTTAAAATTGCTACGGTATGCAGGTTTCTTCACGACATTGTTTTTTTTTTTTCAATAGTCTATATAGGATACTTGGTTACCTATTTGCGTTTTAATACCATATTGTATCATAAAGAATAGTCTAAAAATAAAACCCCAATTTAAAACGAAATAAACTTCATGCCGATAAATCTAGACACAGATTCACAATCTTTCTTCCATAATAAACAGAATCGGCGAGTACAAAATTCAATAAAACAAAACACAGTTTGAAGTAAATGTGAGCCAACAACGTTTTTGATACGAGATTTTTTGGCAAACTAAAGATTATTAATGTAATTGAGCTCAGTCAGCGTCTTCTCGGGCACCCTTTTCTCTTACCTTTCGAGACTAAAAGCTCTGCGCACGCAAGATTATAGGCTGAAGCGGTTTGGTACCTTAGAGAAATTCCTACAGTATATTTTGTCAATGAAGGCTATTTCTAGCAGAGGAGTAAATAATTTTGACACCTAAGTCGATACTTAGGTGTTGTCAGACAAAGGAACTCCATTTTGATAAATGGAGTTCCATTTTCTGAGAACCAAAAAATATTTTATTTAAATATAGTGTATACTGGTGGTACGTCTCTCATATGTGAGAGGCAGCCTAGGCACCATCGCAAAGTCTATTTCTCCTGCCAAAAACCAGTGTAAATTTGCACTGTTGTGTTCCGTTTTCAACGACATTGTAGCTAGAGTAAATACTGGACATAATGAGACTTAACATCTTATGTCCTAGGATGTCAAACGGAGTGGAATGCCAAGCATTGCCTTCTAATTCATGATGTTGTTTGGTTTTGCTACTATATATAAGCGGTCGTACCACTATCCATCAGGCGAATGTAATGAGCGTCTCGCCATACAGGGCAATAAAAAAAATGATGCATATAAAAAAGCAATAAGTAGTAGATTTTTTCTAGTAATAAGGTCGCTATAGGCTTCCATTGTTGGATTTTGCACTCATCTTGCAATACGTATCTAGCACTTTAATTATGTTCTAGGCATGTGGTTTACAAGGTAGAGTCTTGCCGAAGCCGGGGTAGGCTACAACGCGTATAAAATGGCTAGACTGAGGAGATTTTACCGTCTCTTAGAAATTGAGAAATTTTGCAGTCGTGTTTCAATTTACCTTCAAGATTATACGAGGTCCAAGAAGCCTTCTATTATTGACACTGACATATTGACTGAAATGTTTCTGTCATCGTGGTACCTCTACCTACCCCTACTTGGAAAAAGTCGAGAGTTTATGAATGTAAAAAAAAAGTTGCTCCCATTCTTATATCTATAAGCGACAGCGGACCACCCACATCATACAACCAGATGCACCTACCTCTATCGCCCATGATCCACACCACGTTCTTAAGATAGGTTCGAAAGGTACGTAAATTTCATTTACCGTTGGAAAGTGCCGAGCGGCGGGCCCCAACGCAAACTCCACTTAATTACGCACATAAATTGAAGTGCTCTTGCACGATGGATGTTGCCACATTTTGACTCTGTACTATTTCTTAACACATTACTTTGTATCGGGCATCCATGTCATAATGAACAAGCTTTTGTCTTATAACCACATTATTGTCTATTCGTTGAAATAAAATTAAGGGAATTGAAATAAATTTTCAAAGTGCAATAATCAATCAAAATATTTGTATCAAAAATGCCCAGATATTTTTAATTTATAATTTATCAAAGTGCATTTATTCTTCAAAATAATTTGTGTCAAAAATATCCAGGTTTTTTGACTTTCATATTTAGTTAATTTTAATTTCATTGATCTATTTATAACACCTAAGTGACGATTGAAAACAGGAAATATTGATAATATTTGTATTTTTTTACTACAAAGTAACTCATGAAATAACAAATTCATGAGGGCTATGATATTATGTCATTAGTTTTAATTGTCAGGGCACATTTAAAATAAATAAGATATCAATTTAAAATATTAATATTAGAATAATTCAGATAAACTTAATTGTTGAAATAATAACTTTATTCGAAAATAAAAGCTTGAAATGGTTTGGTGCATACATAATTTCCTGAAAAACTATTGCAGGCGTGGGGTAATATATTTAAAACTAAATAAATTAATTAAGTGAATAAATTATTATAATATCTCATTTTTAAGGTAAATTTTGGATTGGACGTGGAAGTTGATTATATTTTTCCAATAGTCAATATTATGTACGATTTACGTAAGTGTTTCATTATAACTACTTTGGGATTAAAATTTAATTATTTTAATTGTTAAAAGGTGATTAATTCAAAGGAGAACCAAAGGTAAATGAAATCAATCCATCCATCCATCAGCCAAAGGAAGTCCACTGCTGAACATAGGCCTCTCCTAATGATTTCCACAGTGACCTATTGGAGGCAGCCTGCATCCAGCGACGTCCCGCGACCTTTACCAGGTCGTCTGACCACCTAGTGGGTGGACGTCCCACGCTGCGCTTTCCGCTTCGTGGCCTCCATTCGAGAACTTTTTGGCCCCATCGGCCATCAGTTATCCGTGCTATGTGCCCCGCCCATTGCCACTTCAACTTGCTAATCCGCTGGGCTATGTCGGTTACTTTAGTTCTCCTACGGATCTCCTCATTTCTGATTCGATCTCGTAGGGAAATGAAATCAATGCAGAGTTTGATCTTTTAATCATAATATTTTATTTTATTATAACATAGCTAATTAGATGATAGTAAGAAACCGACAGAGGAATACGTATTAAGATGGTTGAATTTTGAAAATTTATCAAAATTTATTTTTGACCAGCGTGAGTGAACTGCAACACAGTTTTTTATTATTGTTATTTCAATAAATATTTTACTGACAATTACAATAAACTGTCTGACATCAAATTTCCCAACATACATATATTCTATATATATTACTGATAATTACGATTAGTCACCTGCCCTGACATCAAATTTTCTAAGATACATATACTCGTATTCCCACAATGCTTAAAAAGTAAAATTACAAACAAAAATAAATAGATGGATTATAATATTTAAAACAAAGAATTTATTTCAGATAACAGCTCATACGATGCATATGACATCAAATCACTCGTAGTAACTGGAGTCAATATATTTAACATCGATCTAACTGTCCACGATAATCATTTCTATGAAGAAGTTAAAGCTGTTATCAAACAAACCAAAGACATATTCGCTAATTTGCCAACTAAATATTATAGACCGATTGCATTGTCCGTAACGATGTCTGTATTAAAACCACTGGTAATTGATAAGGAGGTAAATTAAAGTACTAAAGATTTTATAAAATGTATTTAGCATGCCATTGTAGTCGGAAATCATTATGTCTCATCCAAAAGCTGTTCATTCAGAGACGTGTTTATGTTTCAAAATACATATGTATAGGTATTCAAACTGTTCTTTATTTAAAAACCACAATCACAACGTCAGTTTCAATAAAAACTCCTTTCAGTTCCTTAATTAAAAGAAGATTCAAATTGCAAGAACATAATTAAAGTCGTCTTGCAGGTTGACATTCTAATTCTAAAGGACGTTACGGAGAAAGAACAGTTCCTGGAATTCAAAAAGCGAAATAAGAATTTCGCATCGATGCCAATTTTGCTTTGGCTCGCAGAATTCAAGATGGAGGACGCTAATGAATTAATTAAGGTTAATAAGCTACCAGAGTTAATGTAACAAAATTACTTTTCGTAATATCTTTTATTAGATTTCAGATGGCATTATTATGGATTTGGTAAAAGTGAATTTTTTTGATGAAGCGTGCGACCATATGGCTGAAAGGTGTCGGAAGGTAATATAATAGAACATAGTGGATTGACTTAAAACTAGTTGCATAAAACACTTCTTAGCAATACATTACTTGATAAGGCTGATGAAAACGACTTGGAACACGTTGATCGAGATTGCGAACAGCGTTTTTTTCAACAACTGTTTTCTTTCTATAGGTAATTTGTTATTTTATTAAGGTATATTTATTTAGGTAGTTAATGAATATCAAAAACAAGGCAAATATTTTACTATTAAACATAAAAATATATAACAGATACGATTTTAATATCTTGGACTATGTTTCATGTGAGAAACAAACATGTAATGAAATATTTCACCAGCAGTGTCATTTCCATATTGGCAACGAAGTAATGAAATTAACAATTAGGTATCTTTATTATTCCTATATTTGATTTCCAGGCATGTAAACCACTGTTTTACTTGATACCAAGGCTAGCTGAAGATTATTATGTACCCGAAGCCAGTGACAGAAAAATATTGACAATAGCATCACATTTAGTAAAGAAATATGCACACGGAGTTGTCATAACAGATAGTATGCAATTAGACAAACCGCCCGCGGATGCTGTTTTGTCTCTTATTAAAGCTACAAAGATTGCTGAAGACAATCAAAATGCTGAAAAGGTTTACTTGAAATTAAGTTTTGAGGTACTTTTATTATTGTATTATTTAAAGTGCGTGGTGGCGTGTTGATAAACGGGCCAGACGCGGAATATGTTCATGGATGTCGCGGGTTCAAATCCCAGGGCACACCTCTGACTTTTCGGACTCGGGTTTGTACTGATAGTCCATCCCCACGCACTATAGCAGTGAAGGAAAACATCGTGAGGAAACCTGCATACCATAGCGATTTGCAAGAATTTCTATGGTATGTAAAGTCCGCCAACCCGTACTAGGCCAGCGTGGTGGACTATATGGCCTCACCACTCTCAATCGTACTTTCGATTGTTGAGGAGACTCGTGTCCTCCAGTGGGACGTATCTAGGCTGATATAGTACAGTGTATTATTGTACAACATGAATAAGTTGGTCCATTAAAATATTACCTAACGCCTTTTTGAGGTTGTTGGTAATATAACGTATGTACCTATATATTTTGAGAATTTTGACCCTTGGGTTCGATGTCCAAGTCGAACATTTCACTCGGTATCATTTTTGCAAAAACATGATTTATTGATTGAAAAACATTACATAAAACACGTCTAACAAAAGTTTAGTACCCGTTGGTTCGATGTATGCGCAAATAGTGTACCAAACTTCAGTCGACGATGCGGAAAAGTTTTGCGTGTAGTGGCCACGTACCGGACGCCATTCCCAAGGTAGATAGATGACTCGATAGAAGATCGTTCTGCAGATATTAGTGGTGTCTATACACACATAAACTCTCCCTTTTTTCACAGAAGTGGTAGGCCGAGGTTCTAGCAGTACACCTACGTTACGACTTGTGTCTTCCGTCCCACAGTGGGATAGGGGGCGATACGCGTCATATCAGGCACAAATTTCTGACTCCAGTCTGATAATATTTAAAAAAAATATGTGTAATCCAATCCAATCCATCAGCCAAAGGAAGTCCACTGCTGAACATAGGCCTCTCCCAATGATTTCCTCAGTGACCTGTTGGAGGCAGCCTGCATCCAGCGACGTCCCGTGACCTTTACCAGGTCGTCTGGCCACCTAGTGGATGGACGTCCCACGCTGCGCTTTCCGCTTCGTGGCCTTCATTCGAGAACTTTTTGGCCCCATCGGCCATTAGTTCTCCGTGCTATGTGCCCCGCCCATTGCCTCTTCAACTTGCTAATCCGCTGGGCTATATATATGTAATATACTCATATATTTCAGTGATGTTAATAAAAAATGTCTCTTCAAGTAATTATCTTTTCAAAGATGGAAATACCAGTCCTGCCTCCACTATCAACCGCAATGGCTGCGTCATTAGGAGCGTTGAAAATCGGAGCTAAAGCAATCATTATAATAACCAAGACTGGCAGATCAGCTCGAGTGATGTCCTCAGCTGCTCCACCGTGTACTGTATTAGCTGTCACTACTATAAAGGAGACAGCTAGTAGAATGCACTTGTATCGGAAAGTTGTACCTTTGTTTTATAACAGTAAGTAAAATATTAGAGAAGTCATTTGAAACGTCAGTTGAGAATATCTTTTCCGGTAAGAAGATATTCACCAATTAGTAAAAATAATATTCAACTATTATTTGTAGTACTTTAAATATTTGCGAAAAAAGGTACATGCATACAGATTAAACTAAGTACCTCTTTAACACGTCCCTTTGACGTCGTTTAGAAACCAAGCTATTCGTTAGTTTTATATATTTATTGTAATAAAAAAAGTGATGAGCCGCAATCATTCAGGAATCAATAAACTATTTAACAACTTAAAAATCAGTATAATAAATACTACTATTACTTGCTATTGATATAGCTCTCCAAGTAAGGATTTAATTAAATTTCTAATAATCGAACTTCAATTGAACTAACACAAGCAACTAGACAATTTGAAAACAGTGGGTAGGTTATTAGCATGCATAGTCAATATTCATTAGTAGTGCTGGAAACTTATGCAATTAAACTTATCTTTACAAATGTATGTATTAGTTCATTAAGATCTGGCGGCCCGTCCCAGCTTCGCCTGGGTGCGGATGTTTTTTGATTCCTCTCCACACCAGTAGGGTAATTCACGTAATTAAATAAGTTCAGTTGCAGTGCAGTTGCAGTTAAGTTTCGATCAAAACAGACCTTTTCGTATTCTCGTAATTTTGACAACCGCTGTCAGATACGCTCGCGTCAAGTCCGCGTCTCGCGAGCGGTTTAGCGTATTCTACTGCTGCGTGTTTTATGTGCGTGATTCGGATCGCAACTTGATCGGTATTCACGTGTAAGCTTCTTGCATACGACTGACGTATAGTTGACGCGCAGCACCTGCGCAGTTTACGCATAGCTTAGGTGCAGTTCACGCGCAGCTAAACAATTACAAGAATATAATTTTGCACTAAGACGTAAACTTAATTGCAACTGCACCACAACTTGATCTGCGCGTCAAAAAATTACGTGAATTACCCTACAGATACATGTTATTTTTCGTACGAACTGGGACATCCTGTATATGTATTATACATATTAACCTTCCTATGAAATCACACTGTGTATTTTAAAAAATCGCATCAAAATCCGTTGCGTGGTTTTAAAGATCTAAGCATACATAGGGAGAGACAGACAGCGGGAAGCGACTTTGTTTTATACTAGTGATATTAATGTATCTTTCGGGATTCTTATTATCTCGAACTGTAAAACCAGCCCTGAATGTAGTTCGGAGTTTATCATCTTCAGTATCTCTCTCTCTCTCTCTCTTCAGCCACAGGAAGTATACTGATGAACGTAGGCCTCCCCCAAGGATCTCCACATTGACCTGTCGGAAGCATACAGCATACATCTTCAGTATACGGCTTTGTAATGTAAAAGCTGTTGTCTCTTTATAGATCATCTAGAATATTTGTTGCTCTATGGTTGTCTCTCAGGAAATTGACGTAACAAGCGACTTACCTGTGATTCCCAAGAGATTATGAACTGCAGTTATCATTTGTTAGACTTTTTTTAAAGCGACACATCGTCAGAATACTGTATATTTTTATTAGCTAGATTGGAAGGCGAGCAGATCATTCACCCAAGTTTTATACCTGCCCTTAAACTACGCACTGCATGAGAAGCACTGAGTTTATCACGCTGAGACATTAAGTGATAATCGTCCTAAGGCCCACTAGTGTTCACAAATACACGTTTCAATATCAATCATTACAGTTTACAATCAACAACCATCTACTACTCGTATAATCGTCCAAAACAACCGCAACCGAACATTTTTCAAACCACCCAAATTATATAGAAACGTGAATGCAAAACATATTAGCATAATGCAACGCAATTACAGAGACTCGCGCGAATAACTGGCGTCAGGAGTGGAGGAATCGCGTGGATTTTGGCACCGATTTCGGCCTGAAGACTGGCCTGTTCTGTACCGGAGCCAAATTAGTGGTACTCGCGCCGTCGGAAGAAGGCACCGGTTATTGTGACGGCTTCCAAATTGTTGCCGTGCCATTGCGATGCGATGACTGAATGGGTTTGGTGCTGTCTTTGTGTTTTGCTAATAAACATATGAGAAATATTTGTTCTTTGTATTGTTAAGTAGCGTTTTCTTATCTGTTAACATACTCGTAAATTTAAAACAATTGTTATATTAAAAACTGATCACAAAAATAAAATGATGGGCTATTCCTGATTGAAGTGTTGCAACCCAAGTTAAATAAAATATGAGTTTATCTGATCGGAGCATTATTACAAAATATATGCTAATTTTTTTTTTATTTGCGTGAACAACAAATAATTAAAGCGGGTATTAGTCACAAAATGTAATATGGTTAATCAAAAATGTATCCGAAACAAACGCAAATACCCCACAAACGTGGTAATGGAATTAACATAAACTAATAATTTATTAACATTGTTCGGAACTAAACAAGATTACCATGTTTGTGATATTAATAATGCATTTTGTTTGTACTGTAAATGTATGCTAAACTGCTGAGCACACATTTAATTTGACAGTTTTCGGAAGTGTTGCGCCGCAACTAAAACAAAGGTTCGCCTAATTGCCAGATTGTGGTCGCTAACTTCCTAAACTAATAGCAATTGCCTATTAAATTCTCTTCGTTCTTGTATGGATTTTGTAGTTGAAAGATTTGTTTTTTACATTACCGAAAATATCGTGAATTATTCATTGATGAATGTCAATAAGACGTTCAATCTTAACCTGTTTAAACCACAAATTATCAAATTTATTAATTACTAAAAAATAAAAATAAAGAAGGTTCCCTAGAACAATTGGCTTTTGTGGAACAATTTCAAAATTATCTATTCTCGAAAAAATAATAGAACTGCCTTAATTTGTAGGCTTAAATTATTAGACGCAAAGCCAATTTAGAAATCATATAGGCAACTAATAAATTCCGGAAATTCTGATAAAACTAAAACAATAATTTTACATAGCCCATTTGCTTTCCAAAATCTTTTCATGCAATATGAAAATGTTTATACCCAGTATATATCCTAAGTAAAAACAGTACAGTGAACATTGTAAACATAACGATAATATTCCTAACTGACACAGAGAGGGGTCAAAATCCTCGTAAGTTTTTTGTAATGCAGGAAAGTCTGTGCATTTCGTTCTTGCATTCACAAAAAGTAATTCACGTCACGAGGATGCTTGCCGTACATATGCGCTCATCCTAAATTCGCGGGGTTATTCTACAAATTCTCATAAAAAGTGCTGGTAAATTTTTAGGTGATTTTTATTTGTGAATACATATTGTTTTTAGCGTCCATAAATATGGATTGCTAAGATGGCATTTTTTTCTTTTCATTATTTTCTTTCAGAATCTTAAAAAATAATAATATTATGCGCTATTAAAAAAGTATGATAATAAAATCCTGAGGATTTATTACTGGTAAATTTACATACATACACAAACTCACGCCTTTTTCCCAGAAGGTGTAGGCAGAGGTGCTAACCAGACACCAACGTTTAGCCTTGTATTTTCCGTCCCATGACGTGATAGGGGTGAGTCTATCGCCATATCGGGCACAAATTCCCGATTTCGGGCTGATAGTGAATAGAAAAATGCAATATAATTTTGCCTGACCCGGGATTCGAACCCGAGACACCAGCTTTGCAATCATACCGTAATACAACTGCGCCACCGAGGCAGTCACTGTAAATTTAGTATGATGTTAAGGTAGAATCGATGCTGGACTTGACTATGTAGATATAAATTTAAAAAATTGAATATTGCGGATGCTTTTGAACTTTTAAAAACAAGTAAAAAAACAAAGCACTACTTCTTTCTACTCACAGCAAATAAAACACAAGATTATTATGAAACAAAAAAAATACCCGTAGTGTCAAACAACCTCCTTAGCACCAAAAACTTTTTGCAAAACAAAAAAAAAACAAAAAAGCAAATTAAAGAATATCAGAACAGCCCACGGGCCGCGGCTTTGTTCTTTCGAGAGCCCGCTAATGTCACGTGAAATAAGACTAAAACAGAGATATTAAGATGAGAGCTGCCTTTGAAGGATCGCGCTTCAGCCGAAAAGAGTGGGGCGAAAAGAGACGATAGCTCTCCGTCGCGTGACAGACAGACTATTGTTACTGTTATTACATTCACTACCTTTGAGTTGGCGTCGCGAAAAACGCGGTTTTTAGTGATTTTAATAACTCTGTTCCCAACTGCGCTAGACAAAAAGGTTTTGCCTTGCTCTCGGTTGATGAGTTTTAAATGGTTCCGTGTATTGGAGTGAGACTTGAACTGTTTGCAAGTTTTTTTTTTATTTTGGTGCATTTTGTTTGCGTTGTGATTATGAATAATTATGGTAGTTTTATATTAATGAAAAGAATATGCATTATGAAATATACAAAAACGATTCTTTAAATTGCAATAAAATACCTATTAGAATTCAACCGCAATTTCCGCGAAATCCGACAACTGGTTGAAATCAGCATTAACAAACCAATAATTAATTTAATAAATAAAAAACAGCAAATAAAAAATATCAAAATCCGAATGTCCCAATTTAAAAAACAGCTTTTAAATTCGGATGACAAACAGATTAAAAGCAACAGTAGAACATCGGACAAAAACTCAAAAGCCCAAACGGTTACCGTGACGCTCTACCCATTGTTTCTTTAAGCGTTTCCAATAAAAATGCAAATGTACGTCTACGCCCTTGTCCAATACACTCGGAAACTAGTTTATTTAGTTCTACCCCTGTCGTTTTATTTACCTCTTCAATGTGTTCTGTTATGTCCACTTTTTATAGTAGATTTAGCCCGCGACTTCGCTTGTGTTAGTGTGGGTTGGGACAATTACGCGTAGTTTTGCTTGTTGGTCCATATAGCCAGCCGTTATTGTAAATTCGAAAAATTGTTTTCCTATTATTTAAAAATAGTTCATTCTAACGATTTTCTATATAAAATGTACTCTAAGTTATTTTCTATACCCCTAGTAACGTTAACGCAAAATGTTATGATAATCAGTTGAGTAAACTATAGTCGTGATAGCGTCATGAATAAAAAAACTCTAGTCCGTATTTTTAATGCTAGTAAATACTTTACAAACAAACACTTACTAAATACTAGTAAATACTTTAATGTTTTTTTTATTGTTTAATAGGTCCACAAAACTGGTTACAAACATATGAAATTCATAAAAAAACACAGAAATACAATTTAACATTCTATAGGTAAATATTTGCAACCTTCTAGAAGTGATCGCGACATGCACAAATAATGATATGTTGGACATGTTTCGACATGCATAATGTTAGTAATTCTATACGGCTAACCAGCTAAAGGCACATATGATAAGCGGTTACCACTCATTAACATGTACAATACTGGAATCGTAGAAGATTTAGTAACCTCTTATACTGGTAGGGGAAAAGGGAGAGAAAATGTCTGCAAAAAAAAGAGGTCCTGCTCCTCCGGTCGTACACAGACACACACACCGATCACAACATGAAAGCACATCTCTTCACGTCCGTTTTCAGTTAGACAGTAGCACCACCCAGGTAGATCCTTTGCCACAGTATTGTATTGTATCAGCCCATATACGTCCCACTGCTGCGCACGGGCCTACTCTACAATCGAGAGAATCGATTGAGAGTGGTTACGCCATATAGTCCACACATTTGCCACAGTAGTCCAAGGTAACAAACACCGTTATGAAATTGTTTTGTTATAAATTTTACCCGTCTCAGCGCCTAGTCCTTGCATATTATGCCGGCGCATGTTCGAACACCGCTTCCCTTTGTAAAAAAGCTGGAAGCGTGTTCAGGAGCGGGTTTTGTTGGCGATATGGTAATGAGGTGGAATGCATTGACAAGCCTCTATATAGGGCAATGTACTGAGAATTAATTATTGTGCTGCATTCAGAACACGAAGGAATGTTTCTTTGGTAACATTTTTAGTCGAACTTACTTTAGCAGTAATTAAAATTGTAAGATTATTTATTTTAAGTAAGGTTAATTTAAAATATCAAATCTACTAAAATACACATTAAATTAATACTTAGGTATAATTCTTTTTGATAATGTTTAACATAATATGAAAGAGAATCACAAGACCTTCTTACACTAATATGAAAGAATACATCTACGGAATGCTTTACCCTGAGGTAAAATGGAGCTAAAATATTGAAAGTATTGAAACTCATCTTGCCTACAAAGTGTATGATTGATTTTCTTCAAGATATCCTCGTTAATAGAAGGCATACCTAACAAGTTTATAGGAATAGTTCTCTGCGAACGAAGGGGGCTGACTCCACATAAAACAGAAATCTTATTTAATGTTGGGATGCTGCTAAGCGAGACGATCTTAAGCTCACGCTACAATAGTATGGAGGAGGCTTTGATATTAATAAAAAATAATAATATTTGATGTGTACTTTTTTACTTTATTTTCACGCCTCGTTTTTTTAACCTAATACGTTTTATTAATCATTGTCAATTTTAAATCGTTTTATAGCGTTAGACTGACAATTTTCAATATTGCATATTTTACAATAACTAAATCAGGTGGTCATAAGAGTAAGAGGGAGACAAATATAAAGGATTAGGTATGCTTGTAGCGTGAACATTGGAATATTGTCCAGAACTGACTTTTTAAAGGCTGAAGACACAAAGATTGTCTCGTGATTATATCTAAAGACGGAAGACAGCAAAAGCCATTCTCGTTCCTTCACCAATAATTCACCAATTTAAAAGATCTATCTCCACACAATCCGAAGAGTCAAAGCAACAGAAGGATTGGAAGGAGTTTATAAGAAGGCGGGCGCCGCATGTTGCGGTTTGCGGATCGGCTGAGGGCGGATCAAATTAAATTGAAGACTAAGCGGTTGCCGCGGGAAGTGACCGCTCCGCATTATACCTATATGTTGTGGGGGAAATATAGATATCGGTAATTTTAGGTATTTCCCAGATTTTGTAGTTTGGAGTTCCATCAGTTTTCTGTTAAATAGACTGCAAATGTGTGGTCTTGCTCTCGTCAAGGAGATGACATATCAGCAAAATGAATGATTTTTTAAATGATGTTGCATCACAAGTTAGACTGATGTGTAGTTTTATGTACAAGAATAATTCCAACATCTGCCTAGTTCTGCTTTGCATCTAGTATCAGAAACTAGCAAGGACCCTTGAGGTCTTACAAAATAAATAGAAGTAAAATATATTCGTCGATTTGTAAACACGGAGACATGGTAGAAATACCTGCTTTGATTTTATTCTAAGATTTTTTCACTTTCCATTTCACAAACTAAATAAATTATAGGAAGTTGGCAAATTGTCTTAAAATATATTTTGTAAGTGACAATACATACATTTCGTACTTTTTGTGGGTAATACTTTTTACAGCGGATTGGACGATTCTCCTGTGTTTGAAATATATCCGAAAGAGAATTTGGACGGATGGCTGAAATTTCCCATCTCAAGAAATAGGTTAAGAACATTTTGTATTACTAAGATTTTCATTTACAAAGTTTTCCATCTTTTAAAGTTTACATACTTTTTATGTAATTACTGCAGAGTATTCAAATAAATTATAACATGATGGATGTTGTCAGCTTATCAAAAACTGTAAGGTGCTTTTCGGCTTACTACTTTTTTTACCGAAACAAAAGCAGCCATTTTGAAATTAACGTCAAATACCTATCACATTAGAGTTTACACATCTTATCTTATAATCTTCACTCAAATTAAAACTGTTCGAGCCGATAAAGGAGACCGATCGCAGCGTAGCATCATACAATCGACGAATTTTGACACGTAACAAGTATGAGATGTTTCTAACTGAAAATCAACAAAGTGGAATATCCTATATGAGAATCGAGTTAAGGACATCCTGTTTCACACTCCATACATTCCCACAAGACTAGACTATCGTAATTATTTCAAACATATAAAATACCTTAAGCCAAATCTAATCAATCAAAGCCAACAATAAACATCCAAAAGTAGTGTTTCCTGATAAAATTAAATAAACTCGAAACAAGTTAATGAATATTAATGGGGGAAGCTGGAATCGTGACATGGCCGCGGTGCGAGCCTAATATAAATCACGGTTACATCCTACAGATATTTTCCGCTTTGCACCACTCCATTGTGTCCTGAATCCTGCGGTAATCGAATAGATAATGCGGCGGGAATATTTTCAGATAGGAGTTCGATGTTATTAGGTCTCTTGGGAATTTTTATTTGATTAGAATTGACTTTTTAGTTTCGAGTTATTTTCGATTGTTGAAGAGTAGCTGAGACTTTTGAAAATTGTTTTTATTATGGGTAAATAATAGTTACTACTATTTATACTCGTAAATAGAGGTATTCTTAAATCAATCTCAGTGAGAATCTTATATCGGTGTCAATTGTTAGAAATGTATAAGTATTAGCAGGCAGTCCTTGGGCAGCGGCAAAATCATTGGCTGGATTAATCATCCATCCGCCAACCATCCATCAGCCAAAGGAAGTCCACTGCTGAACATAGGCCTCCTCCAATGATTTTCAGTGACCTGTTGGAGGCAGCCTACATCCAGCGCCATCCCGCGACCTTAATCATAATAATTAATTATCTTGGATTAATAATCTGGAATTAATCAAATCTTTCTTTCATAAACTTTTATTGTGCCAAGTTTGTGTTCTAATACCTAAATATTCCTATATATTGTCAATTCCAGTATCTAACTGATACACTCAATGTAATATTTCAATAAATAATTTAACTACAGTTTTTAACATACACAGTTAAATTCATAGCTGGAGCTAGGCAATAAAACGAATCATTTCATACTAATGTTTATGCAAATAGGTGATTCGACAGCAGAGGACAATGTCTCATAAACTGCAAAGTTGCTTTTATTAATGCTAAAATATCTTTACCGCTGTAGGAATGGCCGTAAAATGGGAATGAAACTTTATTAAGGTCATGTCAAGTAATATAACCAAATTGCCAAGTTACGTCTGTACGTACATTCAATTTATATTATAAAGTAGTATGAATTTCGATTAAATAATGTTATGAGAGTATCGTATAGAAATTTTGTTATTTGAGTCCCTTTAATAAATTCATCACGATTAAATTTTTATACCGGAATATTTTGAATTTTTAAACTAATGTGAAACGAATTATGGGTAATGTTATAGTCGAAAAATCATAAAATCATATCACATAATTCTTAAAAAAATTTGCTTGCTTATATCTCACAACAAATAAAACACGCAAAAAGCATATGAAACCACTTATATATTCTTTTTATTATTTTACACACCTCAAGCGGAACACAACAACAACAGGTAACTTTTGCATAGTGAAGATGTAATTTTATATACCTCGGCTCTAATGAAGACTAAGCGATCGGTCCCTCGCGCACAATTTTTCAGTTCCAGACTTTTTCTTATATCTATTTTGAATATTGTATAAGTGCGTATAAATCAAATAATTATGCAAAAAGGATTCTTGGCTTAACTGTACACTAATTTTAATCACAAATACCGATACTATATTTTGATATAATCGTATCTTTGAATGGCTATTACAAACATAAATGAGTTGGGACATAGGGCGATCTAGAAGCTGTACAGATTATGAAAATACTCGCTATGTAATACCTACTATTAACTTCACAGTACAAGAAAAAGGAACTGTGATAGTCACCATTTTGGAAATAGAGTCCATTATTAAAAATAACACTGATGACATCTACCATTTAGATTCAAATGTTGTCTTAAAATTCCTAATAGAATGGTGTGATTCAGGTAAACGACTGTCGGAATAGCGTGATGTCGTAAACTCACAATTCCTATTCATTGACTGCTAAGCTGAAGCGTGAGAAATATCCATTCGTCACCCATTTTGAATGCTACATTTGAAGTAACGAAGAGATAAATTAGCTTTTTAAAAAGGCAATTGTCTTTTTACGACTGACAATGGCCTCCCTCGTAAATCTTTTACATTTCCTTGTAAGTGTCTCTGCTTTATTTTGTACTATTTTCGTTTAGGCTGTTCGAGTTAATTTATTTAGAAAGCTCATTACTGGCACGGAAAAAATAATTTGGCATTACATGCTTGAGTAATTACTATTGTATCAGCCCATATACGACCCACTGCAGGGCACGGGCCTCCTCTACAATCGAGAGTACGATTGAGAGTGGTTAGGCCATATAGTCCACCACGCTGGCCTAGTGCGGGTTGGCAGACTTACATACCGTAGAAATTCTTTTAAAATCGCTACGGTATGCAGGTTTCCTCACGATGTTTTCCTTCACCGTTAAAGTGCGTGGTGATTGACTATCAATACACACATAACTCCGAAAAGTCAGAGGTGTGCCCTGGGATTTGAACCCGCGACCACCGTGAACATGTAGGCAGCCGAGTCTAGTCCGATACCACGAGGCCACCACGCACTTCAGTAATTACTAACTAAAATGTATTTAAATGCTCCATTTTATTTTAAAGCAATTATCGTGTGCTGTAGAATGAGCTCATAAAGACCAATGAAATAAACAGATCTCCGAATTTGTATTTTTCATTGGCTCTTGATACTAATAGCCAACCCAACCAAAAGTGCGACAGGTACTTAGTGTCTTAATGTTTTTTAATATTTGTGAGACAACATCTTGCTTCAAAAACTTGTTACGACAGTTTTCAAATTTAAAATTGCTATGATATTTTCACCATCATCCTCAAACTGTAGTTTGAATAAATACAGGTTTTATCAACAACACAGGCTGGTTTTAATCCCTTATATCTAAATCATTTACCCCTAAACTTTAATCCAATGATAAACGACGTTATGATTGGGAAGCTAGTACACCCCTGATACTTCGTTAAGTCGGTTATAATGTCTCGCCAGTTGTTAAGTAATATCTTTCAACAGTTCTTGATATATATCGGTCATTAGCAGTTAATGAATAATTTAGTTAGCGAGTAAAATTCCCGCACCTCTCCTATTGGCTGAATTATTTGTACCTTTTCTTCGTCGTTGCAAGGTGTGTACTTGGGGTGCATAGTTTTAAAATTGTACGCTGTTTTAAATTATTATCTATGAATTAAAAAATAAACGTAGTAAAATGTTACATGCAATAATTTAGGCGTGGATACAATTGTACGAATAAGTCGTCTTTATATGGAACAGAAAAGAAAACTTTAAATCCATTAATAATTTCTTTTGCCACATTCTAATTTTTTTAAAGCCAATAACGCATATACTATTATATCATTATAATGTATAGTGTAGAGGTACTCCTTTGATTACGTTTTGTAACTCAATTGTTAGTCATTTCAAATTTTATTTTTATTTATGACAACCAATTAATTTAAACTAATGCATGTTTAATATCATGCAAATTTTAAATAGATGTAAGATATACTCATAATCACAGATCACCACCACATAATTTTCATAACTTCCTTTTTTAAATATTTTTGTGGGTCCACCCCCCACGCGTTGCACCTAAATGCGTCCCCGTCCCAAATAGCATTTCTCGTTAATTGCTGTCTGACTTGGGCTCACTAATTGCTTAAGTTCTCGGATCTCTTTGCTCTCTACTCAAGTGGTGGACTACTATTAAAGTAAAAATTTCCTAAGACTGTTTTTGAAGTTCCGACTGTTCATAAATTCACGAAGACTGCAACGGTAGAGTTTGCAGACGCTGGAACAACGTTTGTAAGTTTATATTATTAAAATATGTAAAAGTTTAACTCGGGAATATTTTTAAGAATCATAAACTTCGGCTACGGCCATATGATGTTTAAGAGGATGTCAAGATGAAGTACACGGTGTTAAGGTAATTTTATACTTCTATAGCGTTTGTTGATTGTATGAGATAGTTCAGTAAAGATATGTGTATTATCTAAGTAATATTACTTTTCCCTTTTCTCTCTCCTTTTCACTTTAGACAGTCTATCGTTTAACCTAAGCCTCTCTAAATTTTTTTACTAATTTATTATTCAATTGTATGACCTATTTTGAGATACATAAATGAGGTGTCTTTTAAAAAGATGATATATAATCCATAGACCTTTGCTTCCAGTGCAAAATTTTTCTCAAGCCACAAAGATTCTACTTTGAACTACTCACTAAACCCATATTTCCGTATGGTCACCATTCAAAAACCCTTTGCGCCCGACGCGTCTGCTTCAGAAAAACCCATTCGCAAACTCAAACAAAACTCTAAAACGCAAACAAAAATACTAGACGTGGTCAACCGAGATTGCGAATATGTATGTGAAATAGGACCGACGGAGGAATAGCGTAAGAGCTCGCGACCCTTACACTTACTTTTAGACAGCCTCCGTGGTGCAGCTGGGTAGACACCGACTGTTAAGCAAAAGACCGTGAGTTCACAAATATTTGTGTGAGCCACAGGTTTTTCTTTCGGTACTGGGTATTTGTATATATAGCGATTTGTATAAATTTCTATGGTATGTAAAAATCCCCCAATCTGCACTGGGCCAGCGTGGTGAACTATATGGCCTAACCACTCTTAATCGTACTCTCGGTTGTAGAGGAGACCCGTGCCCTGCAGTGGGACGTATATGGGCTGATACAGTTCTGGGTATTTGTGAGGTGGGAAAGTCTTGTGTGGGAAAGTTTCTGATACCCACGACAAAAGACTAGTACTATGCGTATATAAGTACTATGCATGTGACTCTTGGGTGCATTTATGTATTATTTTATAAAAGCTAAAAGTTGGTTGTGCATTTTTCTAATATGTGTATCACAAGATCAGCATCTATGAATTTAAATCGTATTTATAAACTTCATGCACGTATTAGCAATCTCAGTTGACCACATCTAGTGATTTAGTTCTAGACGTTTATTTGAGTTTGTATTGTGCTGTATATGCTTATAGTTGCCCACTAATGAGCATGGGGCTCCTCTGCAACCGAGTTGTTAGTTCGATTGAGAAGGTTTCGGCCATAGTCCACCACGCGAGCCTAGTGCGGGCTATTTAAGTTTGCGAATTTTTCTCCATACTTTTTAAATAAAATGATGTAACACCGAAAGTCACCGGCTCTTAGACTAAAAGGAGAGCGTGTATGAATGGGCCGCGTGTCCTAGAAGCGTTCGCGTCCGCATGCTTAACATTTTATGCGCGCTGCTTAGCCCCGCGCTATCGCCAGGTCAACGCTTCAAGTCTGGTATGTTTTGAATGTGTTCAGATTGAATTTAAGGATTTGTGTTAGGGTGCAATGGTATGGTGATTTTGTATATTTTACTATAAGGATATAAGGTTTAAGAAATGGAAAGTACAAATGTCTTAAACAAAAAATAGTGAAGTAGCGTCTCAAAAAGAAGCTAAAATATCCAATAAAACTAAAAATAGACGTTTTTTTTTTGATCTGGTAGATCCACGCTGTTGTCAGTCATGAGTATGACTCAACATGAGTGGGCAGGCTCATCCGGGGCGCTACCACTGTCTCTACTCACAGGAAATCGACGTGAAGCGACAGCTCAGCCGTCGCGTTTCGTTCGGTGAGTGTGATTGTCGGATGCCCAATATCCCTTTCATATTCCCATCACTTTTCTTGCCGCTCCCAACTGGGCCGGCAACACATCTATAAGCCAGCGTTGTGGATGTTCATGGGCGACAGTGATCACTTACCATCAGGCGACCTGTTTGCTCGTTTACCGCACCTGCAATAAAAAAAATAGCAATACAATTTAAGATTTACAAACACTGTATAGACCATTAATACCTAACAATATTGGATAGAAAAATGTGAACTGTGAAAAGAAAATACTTACTCCAACCTTTCTTGAAATTAACCTTATATTAAATATCACGGTGTAGGTGTAAATTAATTTATCCAACAACAATAAAGTTTCATCCCACGCTACCCAAGTCTCATTACTCATAAGAGTATTTTAGATATAAGTAATTCGACATTTAACACATTATGATCGTATGGTAGGTATAAACATTTTAAACTCATGACAAATATATTAAATATTTTTTTGTTTCTTGCCAGAAATCCAAACATTTTAAATTCTCCCTCTATTTAGATTGGACGACTTTTATGTTGTTATAAGAAGCCTATTTACCCCTAATCCAATTAGAAAATATTCAGTTAAAAAAGTATGTCTTTTGAATCAAATCAATCAAAAATGCTCGACTACAGAATCGAATTTAAAACTATACGGTTTACGTAATATGGCATAATTTTATCCTGCCCTTACACTGAAGCGACATTCGTAAACTTTTCGATGAAAATTAATATTAAAATTTAAATTAAATTACATAGAGATAAACCATTGAAGCGTGCCCAAATGTAATTACGTTTTGTTATGACAAGTGCAGAATACATTCAACGTAATTACACTATATTATGTGGTTTTCTAATATTTTCCTTTCATTACATTTCGCCTGTAGCCAAACGAGCACGCACGAAACTTTTAATCATAACATTTGAACAGCTGCGCCACCTTGTACTGTCAGTTGGAACTACGGTTTAATGAAAATTCTTGTTTACATACACTTGACGTGTATTATGTATTATGGGTATTTTTACCTGTCATAAAAATATTCAAAGCGATGTTTAATTATTGCGTATTTGTAACTTTTTCAAATTAATTTGTTCAGTTATATTTGCTCTTCGCCACGCCACACCATAACTATTTGCAGTATTTGATCTAATTGAAAATAAGATTTTGAAAATAGATGAAGAGGTTTGTTCGTACTTCATGCCTAGTCTTTTTCCTCCGAATTACACTAAGAGAGGGTTAAAGAGTGATAGTTTGCATAAAAGAGGATGGTATTTCTGAATATTATATTGTTGACTAAATGATTGATGCTAATTACGTATATCATCAGTGCAACCGCATGCTTGTATGCCTATGCATATGTGCTGTTAATCTTAAAAAAATATCTCTAATCTCTAAATATAAATACAAGATAGTTTATCCCCATTTATATCAAACACAACGCTTCATGATTTAAATTCAGTATTCTCTGTTTTCAGACTAGTCTAGCTCAATAAAGAGATCTAAATTAACAAACGATCTAGGCTATTTTCGATGAAAAGCTTTTGTATGTAAAATATACCCACGCAAAGGTCCTTTGATTTGACGTCTAAATTAACAGGCAGTGTTCACTTTGTTGTAAAAGTTATTTAACCCTGTTTGTGAGCAAGTTTTAGGATCAGTGAGCAAAGAGGATCCTAGATTAGCTGTCACGGGTTAAAGTGCTCAGTTCCCACGGAACAGAATGTAGCTAAAGCCTTGTTTATAGTGTATTTTCAAATATCATAGTACACTTTTCTCTTTAAACATACCTGTCAGGGTCCTCTGCAAAAATGTAAATGTTTTATAAAGCCTTTTAACTAACTGCATTAGGCCAGCATGGTAGACTGATAGGTCTATTTTCGAGAGGGGTCATGTCAGACAGGTATTTAATAAGAAAATTATAATCCAAATGTTTTTGTAATGTAAAAATCATATTGCGTCGAAATGTCGACGTGGCAATTTGGGATATAAGGTTACGCGTGCGGGAGGACGCCCCACAAGCCCGCATATCGCCTGCGCCGTCCTAGTCTTAGTGCTACACGAGTCCGCATCGATCGCGGTTATCGATTTTGATCCCAGTCACATTCTTCTTTTTATATTATATTGTGGTGTATTAACTGCATCAGCTTATAAAGCTAAATAAAAAAAATAATTAATTCCAATCTTACGGTTCTATTACTTTCATACAGTTCCCCCATAATAGTTTTTCTCATATATCTTCCATGTGCAGACATCAATCAGTTACAAAAACTTTACTTACCTAATTATTTTTACTCTTGTTTCATTACGATGCAAAAAATATAGATATGAACTACTTGGTAATGATACTACATCACTAGAAAATTGCCATGTCGATCTGTCGCGTACAGAAAATTAATAAGTTTTCTCTTCAAAAAAATAGAATTTTTGTAGACGTACAATTATATTTTACGTAGATCAATACTAAAGACCTGATATAATAATTATAAATTGGCAAAGAAAATGTATCGTAACTTTTACTAAAATGAACGCATAGTTATGTCAATTTGGTAGTATTTCGCTGCTTAAAAAGGGTAGGGAATCCTCTGGAAAATTTTCAGATAATAGTGTCTAATGGCGTGAGATAATTGTCTACAGTCGAAACTGTCTGGATGGTTCTGCACTTACTTCGCTAAGCTATTGTTAAAATAGTTTCTAGAATCTTTGTTCCCAACGTTTTGTACTCAAAATTGTAGTTGCTGTATAACTAGCATTGCACCGTTTTTGAAGTGTCCGAATCAAGTTACATTTTTCTCTCATTCATCTTGTCAACAAAAGATTTTATTTGTAATTCACCTAAGAATTTACAGTCATTAATGGGTTTCTGTTCTAAAATTGCTTTTAAATGATGTTCTTTTCCAATCCAATCCAATCCATCAGCCAAAGGAAGTCCACTGCTGAACATAGGCCTCTCCTAATGATTTCCACAGTGATTTGTTGGAGGCAGCCTGCATCCAGCGACGTCCCGGGACCCCCACCAGGTCGTCTGACCACCTAGTGGGTGGACGTCTCACGCTGCGCTTCCCGCTTCATTTATATTATCTCATTAGCGTAATTTTAATTCAGCTTATAAATAAACAATTTAATATTTTCTTTACCGTATTTACATTCAACACTAAATATCATATACATTATTTACAAAGTTATATTAATATCACCATAGTTGTCCTCTAAGCGAGTTTCAAGTTACACAAATCTGGTTCTAAACATCGCTTGAGTAAGCAAAAGTTGTTAGTCCATTTCGAGCCCACAACATTGTTCCTGAGCTCATATTCGTAAGTGTATTAGATTTGCTCTAATAAACTACTTAATAGCGTAACGAAAGCTTACAGAACAATTCCCAAAATAGCACGTTTAGACTACACTTTGTAGGTTAGACCAAATCGACATTGAGTGTTTCCCTTTGCGTCATTTTTATCTGACTTCGTTTTGCGGATAAGAAATTTTCTTTCGTTATATTCTATTACCTTTATCTCAAGCAATTAACCTGTAATTGTACAGATAAATAAATACACCCAACAGTCACATACATAATCCTGACCCCACACTAAGATCGAGTCTTGTGTCGTGGGTATCAGAAGCTACGAGAGACTTTTCGGTCTCACAAAAACCCAGACCCGATACAAATATATGTGGGCCACACAAACATTTGTGTTGGTGCGGGAATCGAACCTGCGGCCTTTCGTTTCACAGTCGGCGTTTAACCAACTACGCCACAGAGGCTGTCACACAGACGCTGTTAATGTTTGTAACATTTTGCTAAGTATACTTCTGCTCCAATACACAACAAGAGGTGACCTATTGCCAAGTTGGACACAATATATTTTAGCCTATAGGTACATACCTCTTATGAGTTTATCACACTCATAACTTCACACAAATTGGTGTGCACACTAAAAGTTTCGATAAAGAATCGAACCTTCGTTTATCAACTAGGTTATTAACTACTGGGATCATAATGTCATGATTACACCGTATGTATGTACATAATATCTAAGTTTGTACCTACAATATGGTCTAAAATACACCACAGACTAACCATGTTAGTCAAAACTAAGACAAGCGAATAGCCAGACGAGCTCGCCACCGCTCCGCAAAACGTTTTCATAAAAATGCAAATGGCCAACAACGTATTGCCGCGACGTCCCGGGATAACTTCAAAAAACTTCTTTTATCGAATTAAAATACTTTTTAAGCAGACAATGTCGTTTTGTGGAGTTTAACGAAGTTGTAACTCGGCTGCTATTAGTGTTCTTTTGTCGTGTTGCTGTTTTTTATTATCTTTTTGATGTTTGTTTTTTTTTCGCGAAAGGCAAAGAGAGTTATGGTTTTAAGGCCGGCGCTATGTTGATGTTTCCCCATAGCTGTTGAAATGCTGATTATGTTTTGGAAAAATACATATGTTTTATTACATGTGTTGAAATTGTATATTATGGTACTGTATTTGACTTTGCACTATGTGATCCGTGAGGTCTTGGATTCAATTTCCAGATTTCACTCTAATTTGTGCATTTTACATTAGCGTAGTGACAGGTTCACATAACAAATTTTAAAATTCAAATAATTTATGCGGACTGATTATATTTCTTTAATACATAAAAAAAATTGTTACTCTTTCTATATCAACCAGAACACTTCAATAAAATCCATACAAAGCCAAGATGTTAATCTGTAGTCTGTCCAATCTCCACATTAGCGAAGGCATCTTAACCCGAGCCAATCTAGATACAAAACTGCGTTGGCAAGGGCCCCGGGCGGCGCAGCTGTTAAAAATTCCTGCCTAATTGAGGAAAAATATAGCAAAAACTTCCTGCACCATGCACTTAACAGACATTATTTCATTTTAATGCGTTCTGCGTTCGGAGTATTAAGAAGGCTATATTTTATGCGAGATAATATTTGCTCAGATATTTTGAGGGGTTATAGAATACTAATAGTGAAGCTAATAAATACAGAAATAGATATGTACAGTGATGGATAGATGATTTCATGAATTTCGTCGGTAATTACATCGTGAAAAATGATGAACAATTTTTTTTAATATAATCATCTACAACATTTTTGAACTATCGCTTCTATATTCCCTTACCTATTTTAAATTGTGAAATCACAAAAATGTAGTTGTTTCTACTAAATTCCAATCCAAAATTGGATTTCTTCAACAAGATTCAAGCTGTATAATTATATTTCCTCATTTCATATTTTCTACTTCCAAATTTAATAAAAGCGTATCTATTAACAAATATACCCTTATTAAAAGCCGGCAAACTTTTATTAGACAATGAAGCGGCAATAATCTCGGGCGCTAACAACACATACATAATCCGTTTAATTTCAGGAGGTGTTCGTTTCGCACTTAATTAACTTTACGAGCTCGTATCCTCAAATTGTCGCAATAAAATCTTAGAAGTGGGTAAACAATATTGGGATATCACTGCCGATTGCCCGGTTAATAACGCTATTAAAAATTAATATTTATTCAATATCAGGAATAGAAGATTGAAAGGGCTGCCTCGGTGGCGTATTTGTCTTACGGTACGGTACGATTGGGTTCTTGGGTTCGAATCCCGGGTTAGTCAAAGTGATTTGTGTGTTAGTTAGTAATTTGTACCTGATATGGCGCAAGGCTTGCCCCTATCATCATGGGGTGGAACACACAAGGCGAAACATGGGTGTTCTGGTTGATACAAGGAGAACCTCTGCCTACCCCATCTGGAAAAAGAACTGTACATAACAAAGAATAAGGATACGGTTGTATCACTAAGAGTGGTGGTAGTTGACCTAAGATTCAGAAAAAAATAATTAATCACACATTATCTTTCCAGGACTAAATATAACAAAATTAAAATATGAATATCAAACATTTTTTGACAAAAAGTACGCTGTATAATTAGCAACGCATCGCGTAGCATATATATTATTGATAAACAAAGCACAGCTTTAACCGATCAAGAGATATCCAATTTTGCCCAAATTCTCCATAAACAATGACACAAAATGCTTCGATACATATAACCCGGCCAAATATAACATCAAGTAAATTCCTATAACGTTGCTAGCAGCTGTTGACCTTTCCATCGCGTCCTCTCCGTCTGCAAATCTCATTCGCGTCTCCCCGTTACCTTAATAATGTCATTTAGCTAACCCCTCTGATTAGTCCCACTTTCATTTTGACGTTAACTTCATTATGGCTGTACTGGTGCGGATAATCTTTGTAGCAGCTGAAGGTTTTATTAATTGATATTTAAGAGTTAAATGACGAGTCTTTGATATCTTTAAATCAGGGCTAATATACCAAGATTCTGCATGGGAGATTAAAATATCAAATGCAGGGATAATTCAGAATATTAATTGTTGTTTTTCTGAATTTATTGAAATGAAATAAGTAAATAAAAAAATCAAAATTAGAAATACACACCTGTATACTTCAAAGGCAGGTAGAGAGACTAGTAGTGCCACCAACATATGAATGCGCATATTTTAGTTTCAATACACATCTTGTCATAACAGCACCAGTCATTAGCTATGCCAAACCGTGTAAAATATTTGACAATTTATATACATAAATATATTAATGTTTGTTATTCTGTAGTGGTGTATGTTGTAATCGTATAAATAGATATGTTATTTTAATACACAGCAATTGTATATCTAAAGTCGTTGCGTGTTCTTTTCTAATACCTAATTTCTATATTACAGTTCTAAGTCTTATTGAATCTGTCCTGAAAATGAAGCCTAGGGTGTTATTCAAATTTCCTTTGATCCATCACCACACCTTAAATTCATATAAGGTCTCCCCTATGTGATTGTTTTTTCACAGTTCAATGGCCATACGTCCATAACCAAATCAATGTTTTGTGAGGTTGGAGCCATTAGGTGCGAAATGAAACCATCGAGTGCTGTGTTAGGATTAGAACTTTAATTGAATAACAAGACATTATATAGCATGGAGTACATATGTATTATATCTAGGGACATAGAAAGATTACACATAGGTATACCCTTACAGTTTTTTAAATTCCCATTTATCTAGAAGAACAACGGACCAGTATTCGAAGTAACAGCCGTTAAAGGTGCCTTTACAACTTCGAAACAAAATAACTTTTAAATATAGCAGCAATTTCCAACAATAAACGAATTCTAAGTTTGTGTAGTTTGATTTTGTAACAGAAATTAACGAGTGGATAGAGAGCACGTTCTTTCAAACTGAAAGGTTAAAGTCTTAGTTTCGAACAAAGTTGCCCGTTGTTCTTTATGTTTCCATTCATTGATGTAATGATGTGATCGTGTTTTCATTAAATAAAGACTTGGGTATTTTGCCAGCGTTGTCTACCTTTGGTGTAGGGTTTGGCACATTTTTGAAGGCATTTTTCATTGGTTTAGTGGGAATAAACTTGTACCGTCAAGCTGTGGTATTGTTTGCCTTCCTATAATCCTGGGTTCTTCCGCTGTGGTGTGAAGAAGCATCTCAGCAGGCCGATTAATTGTATCGAATGGTTTGGGACCGCCGTCTGATGCTATTCGATACTCTGTCTGGACGGCATTATTATGAATCATAAGAGAAATTTTCTGTTTGTTATAGATCGATAAATAAGGTAATGTTGTGATATAATGTTGTTGCAGTTTCTGCAAATATTTCACGAAATTGCATGAAATTGTATCCCTGTTCTAGAGGAGTTTTAAAGTTTTTTACACTGAATGATTTAACCAAACATGTAGGTAATGAGGCAGGACATTCCAAAAGAAAATCAACGATCAAACAACACGAGATAACGTAATTAACAATGCCCCGCTCCATTTAAACTAAGCTCTTAAGTACACAGCTGCAATGTCTATACGCATTTTTTATTTTACACAGAATAACAGAATCCCAGATGAAATACGGCTGTAGGTAGCTTCGCGCGACGTGCTGTTATACAAGACAGCTCCTTTATTTATAACCTCAATATTTTACAAACCATAAAACTTCGCCTTGAAAATAAGGAATGCTTTATGTTAATAGGTATTTGAATTTTGTACGGTGGCTTTATTGATTATAATTTTGGACTTTTTTTTTGTTTGTTTACGATGTAAAAAATGGTGGAAAATTATATTAGTTTGCTGGAAGTTTGTTAAAACAAAAGGTAATAATTATGTACGTCAAATACGCAGTTGTTCTGTTCGGTGTAGTCAGAACTTATACAATACCACATTTTTTTTTCTTATCCAACCGCCTTCAATCCAATCTCCTCAGTTCTACACTCACCTTAAAATGAAACATAATTTTAGATTAAATAATCCTATCAAATAATGAAGCGATTTAGTTATAAAATCTTCAGCTCATATCCCGAAATCCAGTATTCCCCGGTCTCAAAGAGTTCAACAATGAAATTCGTATTTCGCCTGAAAACTGGACGGCGCGTGAAAATTAGGGGCCCTCGGGTTTTCAAAGTGGCTGCATGATTTTACTAATGAATATGCACGAACCACAAAATTCTAGCACTATTTACGTATGAAATTGAAAATTACATTTTTTGGGCTTAAATTTAAGGATTAAATGTACGTTTAATTTATGATTATTAAAGCCTGTGTTGAGTTTGCGTATGTTTGTGTGTGTTTGCGGATTTGTTAATATGCCTTTTATTAGGTATTACGTCATTATTATACTCGTAGAATAGAGATTGGTAGTACTAACTGGTATGACGATCACACAAAACATGTCCACCTTCTTGACTCTGTACTGTACTGTATCAGCCCATATTACGTCCCACTGCAGGGTATGAGCGTCTTCTACTATCGAGATTATAATTGAGAGGGATTAGGTCCTGTAGTCGAACACGCTAGCCTAGTGCGTGTTGGCGGACTTTACATATCATAGAGTTTCTTAGAAATTGCTATGGTATGCACCTGCACACCAAAAAACATCGTGAAGAAAGGTTTCTTCAACGATATAATGCGTGATGTTAACTATCAATACACACATGACACAGAAAAGTCATAGGTGTTTTTCTTTCGAATTCGAACCGACGACCACTCTGAAAATGTTGTCAGTCACGTCTAGTCCGTTTATCCACAAACCACCACACACTTTAGACCTTCTTGACTCAATTTTCTATAATTTGTCGAATTTGATAGGGCGTCATTCTAAGATGCTTCTTCTTATATCTATCTCATATGGCCATTATAAAGTTTATTTGGAATGACCCGTAAAGTCCTTCTAAGAAGTGACCGTGGCGGTTGAAAAATGTTTGAGTCTGCGTCTTTGAGGCTGACAACTCCCAGGCCCTTTGATACTAATATTAAATACTTTAATTAAACTTTATAATACTCGTAGTATAAACTATGTATTACTTTCATTTGCATTTTCATCTATGCAAAACATTTTTAACTCTCTGTGCAATGTTCAGCTTGAATATAAGATACATATATTATTTTTTATTGTAATATTTTGTGTAAAAAAACAGCACAGTGCAGTTATTAAGTATCCGGAAAAAATATTTTAATTAAATAAAAATTTGGTGTTTATGGTATTTTATAGATGATTAATTATCTTTGTTTAAGCGGACGTAGACATTAATGCTTTTCACAGCAGTAATATTTATTCTCCTCGAATAGCATATTGATTGAAAAAAAGATACTTAGTACAGTAAAGTACTAAGTGTACTTCAATGTACTGAAGAAATATACACTTTCAGTTTAAGCTTTGTATACATGTTCCGTCATATTTTGATTTAGATGAGCTATCCTTAAAAACAAACATATGTCAATTGAGCCAGTTTCAAAACGAATTTATTAAATCAGGTCGAAAGCTCAGCCTCTAAACCTTCAAGGACAAAGGTGTAAAACCCAAAAACACCTCATTCACTTACCAACTATATCGAAAAGCCAAATAATAAAACTAAGCAATTCCATTACGGCACCTCTTTATTGTCGCGAAATATTATGTGAATAACAGACCCTTTCAATAGGGACGCAACATTCTGTTGGCGCCCTTAAAATAGATATATCTACCCTTTCGGAAGATTAAATTATGGACTATATTTTTTCGGGTCCGCTTCCGTATGCCGGCTCTTTTAGCGTTAATACCTTTTAACTGACAAGATTTGTCAAACCTTTCCCCAAAGATAAGAAAAAAGTGGCGCACTGAAATCCAGTGTGATTAAGTGGGAAATTGAAAGGTGATTGAACAAGGCCTTCGGGACGGAAAACACGATATCTTTTGCACGAAAATAATATTCTTGAGACGAGTTATAAAGACATTTACGAGTGATATTTGGGATAATTTGTTGCGAGCGGACTTGATTTGATAACGCATTTGGATTTTTTATTATATTTGTGGGGAGTTAATTATTATAAAATAGCTCTGAAGTGGTAATAATTCATATTTATAAATATATCTGGTAAAAATCAAAGAGTCGCTGGATGCGAATGAATTTCTTCCGCAACGTAATATATGTTTTTGTTGGTTCTCCATGTTCAGCATTAGACTTTCTATGGCTAAGGACGTTGAATACAAATATATTATTCAAGTAGGGTTGCGCTGATGGATTCTGAAACGTTTCTATCATTTTTAAAAATATTGTATGAAGTATTTTCAGAGGTACAGAGTAAAACATATTTGGAAAAGGTAAAAAAAATACCTGTAGTGACAGCAATAGAAAAAGTCGTATTCTGTTTTGAACCCAGCATTAATAGTTTGAGTAAATTGGCTTTGTTCTAAAGAAAACCAATGCGTAATTACGCCTTTGCTGTCCATTTCTGTTCTATATGAGAATTATTTGAACCACAATAATCTTTAATCCTCATTTTACCTACCATATCTCTAGTATCCCTTTTTTTTAAACTGGCACGGCATAATGACTGCACTGCACCTGATGGTAAGCGCAAATGCCGTCCAGACACAGTATCGAATGGCATCAGACGGCGGAATTCTTTTCCGCTCCCCTCCCAATTTAAAACGCCGGCAACACATCTGTTATCCAAGTGTTGTGGATGTTCATTAGCGAGGTGATCACTTACCATCAGATGACCTGTTTGCTCGTTCGCCGGAATTATGCAATAAAAAAAAAGTATTTTGGCTATTTTGATTAGTTGTAAGGCGCTAAATTTTCATATGTTCAAAAAGATAAACGTCAAAAATATATATAGATACGAATATAAAATTTCCTGCGGCAGAACGCATGAAATTGTGTAAGAAATGTGCAGATAAGGCGCAGCTTATGTAGACTTGTTCATTTCCTCCAAGAATTTCAATGTACGTACATTGCGTGAGTGCAAAAGTATACATTCGCCTTACAATGTTGGTTAAGTGGTAAATGACTCGTGTGTTTAAATTGCGAATAAACTTTATTTTATTTGCTCTCAGTTAGGTCTTGAATGTAAAAGGTTTTCTTATTGAATTGTCGCTTTTAGTAATGCAATTGAAACATTTATGTTGATTAGTTTCATGATAATGTCGGTGTAATCGTTGTTGTAGTCAACTAACGGAAAGTTGAAATTATTGTATAATAATACATAATTTCAATTAGAGTTATTTTTATATAAACCGCCTTTACTGAATACAATATTTAATAGAGTTATTGAATTAATTTATCCCAAGTTATTTATTACAATCAATGTTATAAAGACAAACTGATTCAATTTATTTGACATATTGTATTTCCTGAAAGAACCTGAACCATTGTTAGATTTTTTAAAATAAAATATTGATAAAAACATTTCATTTCTCCCACCAAGATGCTATTTCCAAAGTTCTAGGCTAAGTCCTGAATTTATCAAACTTTTACATGGAAAGTAAAAAAACAGTGTCCAATATTGTACGTGCTCGTACGTACGGAGTTTTCGATTAGCATGAGGGAAATAAAAACGGAACCGCAGTCCTGGGATCATTCTCCGTGTGGTAATAGTTTTCGAGACTTTTACACTCTTAGTTTTCAGTTGCTATTGTATACTTGTAGATGCGTGGACGAATGATACGAGATAAATTTGACTTTCAGATTGTTACAATAAAATATTCTTAATACAAAATTATTAATTGGTTTCAAGTTAGACGTAACATAAAAATATATGTCAAAATAATGTTTTCTTAGATTTACGCGAATGTTACACATTGAAATAAAACAAATTCTTACGGATTTTATCTCGAATTTGATTTACTTTTAATTTTTTTATTTCTCGTTTAGATCTCTTCACAGTTTTCGTGGCCACGATAAAATTCGTAAGAATTCGTTTTATATTAATAAATCAAAATGTTCTTATAGCTAACATAAAATCCAGAAATATTCGAACTACTACATACCGATGTTTTGTCTATGTTACTGCTGGACTTATCATTGAACACTTTCCCTTTTATGAGTATTTTCTAATTAGATTTTTGTCTTGAGATAAATATGGGTGATATTCGGTATGTAAAATCCATCCTTTTACAAATCCAGTGTGATGAACTAAGATCAGAATTAGAACCATAATTTATGTATTTGCATAAAATGTAAATCTTCCTAGTATTGGACAGGTTTGTATATATGTTAACGGAATTGTATGAAATCCGTCATTGTATACAATTCCTAGGAAATGTATACATTTCCTAAATAGCGGTCGGAAATTTTGTACATTCTGAATGCGAGAGAGTACGAACGCTAACGAATTCCCAGGTATACTTAAGACAAAAAAGGGATACTTAGGTTAGGTTAGGTTAGGATTGAGATAAATTATACAAGAACAAAAGTGGATCCAATAAAAAAATATATAATCAAAAGTTTATTAAAAATGGAAATAAACTAACCTAACCTAACCTAACGAATGTTTCGTTGCGGTCGGGTATTTTGATTCTCAGTTTACTACTGCGTTTTTTATTTAGATACTTTATTCAGAGAAGCATTATTTTTTATATATTGTAGAAAATATATACATTTCCCGAGAAATGTTTGTATTATAGCGTATTCGAATCATTATTTTATACATTTCCTAAACATGCTCGAAATTGTATACATTTCCTAGGAATTGTACACAATTCCTAAATTTCATTCATTTCCGGTAACATATACATACATTCGTGTGACCCACAAATGACGATATATGGATAGCATTTCCCCCAAATTATAACGAATAGCAAAATGACTGCGAATGCAATCCGCTATATGTACCAATTTGCATCTCGTCTAAATCCAAACTAGATAACGAATTCAAAACATCTGCGCTGCCAGTACAATCCACCATTATGGCCCAACATAACACAGATTTGCATAAACAGTAAACATTGCCGAAATTGTATCGAAAGTAGGTATTTTCAACCGATTTTTTAGTACCGATAAATTCAAAATTCGAACATAAAATACACCTAAAATGAAAAATGTGAAATCTGGTGAATAAACATTTATGTATTATGTGCGAAAAATATTGCTATTTTTCGATATTTTTTATGATGTTGATTGTTGAAGAATTTATAGCTCCTACATGACATGTTGGCATATACAAAATTGGTTCGCACTTTATAAAATATTTTGTGAAATACTGCATTGTTGAAAGTATTAAATTTCATGCTTATTTTATACTTAAAAAATGTATAAAATATAATGTTAACTAATTTTTCAAGTGCTATTAATAAAATTATACTCGTAATGTATGGCAAAAATATGTCATATATTAACTGTCGTTATTTACATCGCGCAAGTGATATTGAAATCTCTTTTATCTTCCAGTTTCGAACAGGCTGATACTATACGCAATCAATCGATTCATTTGCCGGCGTTCAATCGATCGACTGTCCAATAGATAAAGTGATGTTATAGTCACATTACTTTAGAACATTAATTACACAGTCTAAATATGATCCGCATATTGGAAACACATTTAAAAAACATGAATTTCAAATTTGGAACAGCACTAACATTTTTTAAATAAACTTTGATTTATTAGACTTCGTAGCTTCAACTTTACACCGGGTTTGGCTGCAAGACACCCAAGTTCTTTGAGCGCACACATCCGTTGCTCAAGTGCGGCACGTTTCAGTTTCACAAAATGTAATTTTTCTCTCCCCAGAGAATTCCTTTTTGAGAACTATCGGAACGCTGTGCTGCTGAGTGCTGGCGATTTCTTCGATTCAATTCGTGACGTAACTTTTTGTTTGTGGACGTGATGACGTCACTCGATCATTAGCTTGATTAAAGCCTGTAGAGTTCATTTCATTTCACGAATTTTTGTCGACTACGTTGTGTTCCAATTTCAAATTATGAAAAAAAATCTTCTTGTCGAATGTGGTCGATGAATGGACTTTATTGAAAGAAAATTTGTATTGCAAATGATATCATTCAGTGTTATCATTAGATTATGTATTTATTTTAATATACTAAGTTGATTTAACAAATATTATATTTCGTGTTACTAAGAGAGTTTTCTTGCGCCTTTTTTTCTCAGCTACACTACATTCCGACGCGGTATAAATTGTTATTATAAAAGGCTATTCTATTTAATTTTACCTTATTTTGAATGTACTACATGAGAATTTTGGCCATTTCATACGAATAAAGATATTTCATGGGCTGAAATAAAAGCATATTTTATATGTATGTTTTTTTTTAAATCAGACAATATCTCCCGGTATTTTATCATTACTTTGTGCACCATACCGCGCGATAATAAGTTTACGACGCGCATAAATTCTTCCAAATAAGCTGGGTGTAGACGCAAATCCTGTCTGCCCCTCATCGCATTTATACTATAGCGTATAGATGTTCAAGCAAAAAGAGGAGGACCGCCAAAAACTCAATTTCGCCGCTTTGAAACAAGGAAAACGAGGGAATCAAGTTAACACACGCTAAGACGGCCGCAAATACAATGCTTGGTTCAATTGGGCTTAGTTTGTTATTTGTTCTGATATATTTGTGGTAGTACATATTTTCTATGGTCTACCAAAAGTGCTTGAAGTTACAATCAAGGCTTTGATTATTTTTAGACTATTCCTTTGTTTTGATTGAATAAAGAAATAGATGATACATGCCGGTATGGAAAAATTACATTTTATCATAATTGATGTGATATTTTTTAATGGTATCCATGCAATATGTTATTCTTAGAGTTGCATAGATTGATTTATATTTTGAAAGTTTCACGATGTAGACGCCGCAAACAAGCCTACAGCTCTTTTGATGAAAAGTGATTTCCTCCGATAGAAGCTCACCAATATATGGAGAATGGTAGATATAATTACTCAAAAAAAGTTGTGTTGCTAAATCATTTTAAAGGAAGATTGCATGAAGTCGCTGAATGTAGGTCACTTACAACAGGACAATGTGAAAATCTTTGGGGGAGGCCTGTGTTCAGCAGTGGACTTCCTGTGGCTGAAGAGAGAGAGACAGAGAGAGATAGAAATCATTTCAAAAACTATAAAAATAAAAATTAACAATAATTTTACATCCAATTACATATCGGTGTGACAAAATCCATCGGCTATACGTACAAAAAAAATATTTTCAGCCCATAGACGGTTCGGAAGTAAGTCGTTAATGCAAACTAAGCCTCGGAAAGAGGATATCGGACGTTCTGATTAAAAAGGTCCCCTGCAACTGTTGTACAAATTGGATCCGCCGAAAAACAACGTACAGTGGAAACGGTAAATCGTTTTATGATTCGGTTTCGACACCATTTCGGCTTTCTTGGATACGAATTCATCTTCTTTCGTTTTTTGTGTGTTTTGTAATTTTTTTCAAGTATTTTTGCGTTGAATGTGGTGAGTTGAGGTTTTCCGCTTGATATGCCAATGTACAATTATGTTTTATTAATAATCTGGTTCCTTATGAATTATTTTTTTCAGTCTTTATTACCAATTACCGGCCCGTCCCAGCTTCGCCTGGGTACAGATGTTTTTTGATTCCACTCCACACCAGATACATGTTATTTTTCATACAAACTGGGATACCCTGTATATGTATTATACATAAACCTTCCTCTTGAATCAAAATCAAATCCCAGGGCACACTTATGTCTTTTGGGAGTCATGTGCGTATTGATAGTCAATCACCACGCACTGTAATGGTGAAGGAAAATATCGTGAGGAAACCTGCATACTATAGCGATTAGTAATAATTTCTATGGTGTGTAAAGTCCATCAACCCGTATTAGGCCAGCTCTCAATCGTAGTCTCGATTGTAGAGGAGGCTCGTGACCTGCAGTGGGACGTATATGGGCCGATACAGATCGATACGATAAAACACCGCTTTAATTTTGATAATTTTGTTTTATATAATTAGTTTCTTCTTATATAATCATTTACCTACCAAAAAATATCTTAATAAATTTTCTCTCTAAAGATAATTTATAAAGAGTTATATTGAAAGAGAGGTCTTAAAATTATAGCCACTCAATTGAGTTTCTTTTACCACACCTTTCAATTTAATGATGGAAAATTTACCGTGATTATTAATGCGTAAAACTCTAAAAAAAAATCTCCAAAATAAACAAAATTGAAATATCTCGTTGATGTTCGAAAATATTAAAACTAACAATCCGGCCCGTGTTTGTTCGGCAAAAATTGTTCCATTCTTTTTCTTAGGATTACTACAGCGATCTGGAAGTCCTAAGGGGAAACTGTCTTAATCCAACGACTTACTGCTACATTAATTATGTAGTCCCAGCGGTATTTGATAAAAAATATATATTTTAATGATGATTCCCTTTAATGGTAAAAATCGATCACCAAAGTGATAAACTTTTACTAGTGGTATTTACTAGTGGTAGTGGTACTTTTACTATTTCTTGCGCCAAAAAGCAGTGTAAATGCACTGTTGTGTTCTGGTTTCAAGGGCATTATAGCAAGAGGAACTACTGGACATAATGAGACTTAACATCCTATGTTTTAGGATGGCGAGCGCAGTGGAATGCCAAGCATTGGCTTGTTATTCATGGTGTTTGGTTTTGCTACTGTTCGTGAGCGGTCATATTGCTTACCATCAGGTTAATAATCTTTTTGGGCTGTCTGGCAAGCGTGCACCTTTTTTTATTTATGCCGTTTCTATGGATCAAAACATCTAATTTGCTACAGCCGGTGCATCCTTGTGCATGGATATCTACCCGATAACGCTGTTAACACAAATAACACTTTTCGTGAAATACTAGTAATCTATTTGCCAAAAATGAATGGTTCTACAATTTTTTTGTATAAATTAAATCACAAATGATTCGGCAACCGGCACACCGGGCAATGTAAATTCACCTTTTGAAGAAGTATAATGGAAATTTCGAGCAACCACTTGAAAAGTCTTTTGATCTTGAGAATTTTACTGAAACATTTGGTGGAAGGCTTTTAAGCAGCGTAGTTACGAGTACGTCCCAAGTTTCGTAAGTGTTGCCTAAGTTTGATGGTATGTTAACTTATGGTTGCTGTGGGAGAGTATTCCATCTTGCTTTAGTGAAAGGAAAAGCTGAAATACTAAACCACGAGTTTACATGAATGCAATCATTAATAAAAATGTAAGTAGGGCTTTATACATAACTTAAATTATATTTTATGAGGATTTATAACTGCAAAGTGTGAATACTTTGTAAATGCGCGGTTTATTTAAATTTATAATACGCTGTTGATTAGAACATAGTGGAAACACTCACTCTAAGAAAAGGAGTCTCCCATTACAGCCTCCGTGGTGCAGTTGGTTAGACGCCGGCTGTGAAACGAGAGGCCGCGGGTTCGATACCCGCACCGAGACAAATGTTTGTGTGATCCACAGGTATTATTTTAGTGTCTGGGTGTTCGTGAGACCGAGTAGTCTCTCGTAGTTCCTAATAACCACGACACAAGACTCGGTCTTAATGTGGAGTCAGGACTATGTATGTGACTGTTGGGTGTATTTATTTATTAATTAGACTTCAGCGGTCTTTGTCTTCATTCTTGGAAGCTAATGTCACTTCAAACCGAAATGCTTACTGACTTACCAGCAACAACATTTCGACAAAAAATAACAATTCATAAAATGTTCACAACAAAATGCACGCAAAGTTAAATCAAAGTGATTTGTTAGAAACTGGGAACTGAAGGAACGATAAAAATCTTCCGTCACAACAACAATGCCATTCGTTTTGTCTCCAAACTGCGCTGCACAAATCTGTTTTAAGTACAAATATTCATAATGAATCTAAAATCTTACGTCTCAAAGACTCCATTTTAACGTCACACAAAAAAAGTTCGCTTCGTGTCTGATTGTCGAAAAAAACCACGAATTCCATCAAAGTGAGTTGCATTCGTAAAGTGCTGAGAATACGCGGTGGCAGCGCTCAGAATTTCCACCAACCCTGAATGGGTATTCACTAAATGCAAGCTCTTTCTTTACCTTTTATAACTTGGAAAGACGCGGAGCTCATTCCTTCTAAGATTCCCATTTTTTTTCTACCTTTTCGCAATCATTAATTTTTTTTCGGTTGTGTTCGCGGCCGTCTGTGAATGTTTAGCGAGCTGCTACGCTACTTTTTATAATGGTACGATTTTTAAAACATCTTTAAACAGTCCGCGGATGTTGTGATGAGATGGATTTCAGGACTGTATGGATCTCTTATGTACTCTAGAAGACTTGTTTGATCAATAATTAAATTGTCTTCATAATTGAAGGTTTAAAATAGGGTTATGTTCTTAACTTAATTGTAGGTCTGATTGTTTAATTCATTGAAGGAGATTAAAATGGATGCGTATTGTCGATCCTTTCAGCATATAATAAAACAATCTAGTACAATGCGTTGTACAATCGACACATCGTAGTGGGAATGAACCTAAAAAGGCTTTTACGAGTAGTACTACGCAGCACTGCTATGCAAAAGATCTTTCTTTGCTCCAATGCGCGTGTTACCCACAAAAAAGGTTAAACCTACGTAGGTTTAGGTTTTTGTTAGGGTCCCAGCACGGTCATAACATCTACGCGAGGCTGCAAGGCCAGCGACCCCTACATTCTAATTTTGCTCACCCCGAGACATCTGATGGGAAGCCATTTAGCTTTGGTCTCGATAAAAAAGGTTCTACCAATGCTACTATTACTTACAACTAGGCAGTCTTAAATATTGTGTATTTCGGCTTGGTACTTAAATGGATGGTGAGTTGAAATGTCACATTTCTTGTTCAGCTACAACTGTAGAATAGCCTTTTAAAGTTGGAGATTATAAATACATAATAAAAACAGTCAACAGCCACTTATATAGCTGTAACCACTTAATAAGACACATGTTGTATGTAGCCGATAGAAATCCGGCATTATCTGTCTCTTAACCCAAAGTAAACAGGGACCCAAGAGGATTTTACCCAGGTTAAAAATATAGTATCAAAAAGATAGCGAGACTTTTTGATCTCTTGGCACCCAGAATTGCAATTTAAGCGGATAACCCCAATAATTTCATTGATGCAAGAATAGGTAATATTCTTGATAGACGCTAATTATATACTAGATATCTCGGAGCAATATTTTATTTTACACAACAGCCTCATAAATGAACAATACGTACAACGAAACCCACCGACAAGCCACAAAATAAATTATGAAGTATTGCAAAATTTAAGAAATCTCGACGTATTTTCTAGGTCAACAATACGGGCAAGTAAGTTTTTTCTCCCGAAATTGGTACGAAGAAAATTGTGAATGTGTGCTTATATTTCCTGCCCCACTTCGGTTACTTTCGGAGGGCGGCAGAAGTACAATAAAATATTGATTGGTCCATTTACGGATCGACTCTCTATTAAACTTTTACAATAAAAGCTGCAAATGGTATTGTAAACTTGTTTTTATGGAGAGCCCCTCGATGTACTCGATGTGTCGACCAATGGTGTGCATGTTGCCTGACTACATTTTATTGGATTTTCGGCTGTCATTTGATCGTTGTTTGACTGACAGTTGTAAGGCATATCAGTGTAAAAAAGTATTGAAATTGTGTGAATTTTGGTCGAGATATTGATGGTTTTTCCATGACTATAATTAACATATACCATGTTAGAAAAAATGCGATATAATTAGACGAATATTTTTTTATCGATATCTAGTAGAGTTTCCCTTTATGGCCAATATAATCCAGTGTCAATAAAAAAAACGCAAGATAGCGTATTAAAATTTTCTTACGAGTATGATCCTTTTTTACGTTAAGTTCATAAAATTCTTGCATATGGTGCTAAGTGCAAGTGTACTAAAAACTCATGACAACGACTACTCAAGAGTCATAATTTTTATGCACAGAGGCAAAATATACTAAAGTTTCATCAGTTATGTAGTAACTAGAAGCGAAGTGACTACGACAGAATTCATACATACTTTATTGTGTCTAGCAGTCAGGCTGATAAAAATTGTCAGCCTGCCATGTTCACAAATAAGATAAGCATTGTGGCTGAATAACAAACAACTAGGAATGTATGAATAAATAATACAGACATCCAGCCATGCGTGTCATACATATAATCCTAATCCCATACTAAAAATATGGGAGAGTTTTCGGGCGCACCTCACCTAGATATGAAAAAACTAATTTTGGGAAACACAAACATAATATTGTGTCGGTGCGGCTGTCGAACCTGTGGCATTACGTATCACAGCTGAATAATGTTTTCAAAAGTAACTTAATCATTAGTTTTAGCTTTAGTTCTGTACTGTACTGTAGCTTTAGTTCATTAAAGAGTAATTACCTCATGGTAATCGAACTTCTTGTGCAAGTCGTCCCGCCATCTGGCCAGAGGACGTCCCACGCTACGTTTGCCAAGGCGCAGTCTCCACTCCAGAACACGCTTACACCAGCGGTAATCTGATCTGCGACATATGTGGCCAGCCCATTGCCACTTCAACCTACTAACTTTCAGAGCTATGTCGGTTACCATGTTTTTCTGGTGGATTACTTCGTTCCGTATTTTGTCCTTCAGAGAAACTCCGGCAGCGACTGGATGCATAAAGCAGCAGACCGGGCTCTGTGGCGTACCTTGGGAGAGGCCTATGTCCAGCAGTGGATTGGAGTGGCTGATGATGATGATCATGAATCGAACTTCACCACATAGTGTACACGTTGTCTTCCTTTGAGAATGTTAGATTGAAGTTGAAATTCAACTTCAAACTCAAAAGTATTCATGTAGAGAATTCCATGATCAACAATTACAACAGCCCAATGAAACGAAAACTACCCTATATTCTAATGACAAAAACAGCCAAATTCCCGCAAACCAGAAATTACCGTCCATGCAAACAACAAACATGTCCTAAATAACGCACGCGACGCAATAATAATTTATATCCCCCGGTTATGATGAGCACGACAAATGGAAACTGCGCTGGCACCGCGAGATAAAGAAATTATACCACTGCGTGCAGACATGTTTTATTGCCACCGTTACTCGGCTTATATCTTCAAGGCTTCTGCAAAAAACAAAATGATCTTAGCTTAGTTTTGTTGGCTTTCAACGTTTCTATTGCGTTTGGGTTTATTTTTCTTGAAACTGGGATGTTTATTGGCGTTTAGATCCATCGGATTGTCTGTTCGGGGCTTTTTGTTTGGTTTCTTCGTGTTTGTAATGTTAGTGGTGTATGGAATCTTTGATTGAGAAGTATTGTTGGGAGACTGAAATCCATTTATGCTTTGAAAGCTGTAAATACGTACACACGTCTTCATAAGATCAGGGCTGTTATAATAATTTCATTGATAATATTCTTAATGTTATTGACCTGCTTAACTTTAACAAAATGATCCAGTTTTAGTCATTACATTTACAGTAAAAGATTTAATTGTGATTTCCTTGTAGATTTACATAAAAAGCCTTTGAACCAATCGGTGTCCAAGCAAAATAGGTATATCGTCGAAAATCTCTACTCAACCCTACCGTATACAAATCGAATTATCACAGAGTTATTTATCACAAAATCACCTCGCACGATTTATAATCTACACTGTTTTTTTCTTATAAAGTAGAAGTCATCAATCTTCGCTTAAAATAAAAGGTTCAGATGAAGGTTATTAAAGTTTCAAACTACACGTTACATCGCGCATTCTCGCGAGAGGTGCTTTCTACGCTGATGTGAGAACAATTTCTCTTCCATTATAGAAAAATAAATATTATTACCTCTCACCCAGGAGGCAAGCCTGCCAGCTTTGCTTTCCATTACGCTGTTTAACGGGTTAAATATGCATCGGTGATGCATTTCTTTATTGTTTGCTGTAATGGATATATATTTTGCGTCTTTGGTATCGTTTTTTGGTTTAGATATTTATATTGATTTATTGGTCTTTTGGGAGCGTGTATAGGGTGCAAATCGTAATATTTTGGGTTTGATTCCCCAGTTAAGCAAATTACTTTGTGCGAGTGTTTTATTTAGAGTCTCAAGTAAGTTGGAATGCGATTGAAATTTGTGACACCAGGCACGCCTTCTATCATATTTTGTGATGGAAAGAAACACTAGACAGCGTGGGTGTCACTAGTGCTACCTCTGCCTACCGCCTGAGATATATAGGCGTGATCTAGGCAAGTCTTTCGCCTTTCGAATTCAATCCGTGTACATCTTGTATCAACTAGTAAGGAATAAATGGATACCCTATTTGGATTGCACTGCACTTACGCACCCACTGCCTACACTTGTAGCAAAAAAGCAAAGCGCTTTATAGCTACTTTGTCGTATCATTGTATAAAAAAGTGCTATTAAAAATAATATTATACATGAAATAACCAGTGTGGAGGATCCTCTTAAAGTGCGCGAGTCAAAAAATGCCAAAGCAAATAAAATAGCATTAAAAAATATCCCTCAAGTGGATAGTTATGAAACTGCCAAAACTTACGTTTTATGTTTAAAAATGTTTAATTTACGGGATGTAACTAGTGTAAAAGTTGTTTGCGAGTTAACAACGTTTTTGCCAAGGTTTTCGACGAAGTTGAATGCATTTGCATTGCAAAAAGCTAGATGTTTTAGTTTGTAAAATAGTTTGGACACATGCTTTCTGGACGGGAGTTAGCCGCAGCGACTAAATGTTTACAAAGCTGTTTCTTTAATATTAATACATTTTTAAATAAATTCACAAAGTTCAAAAGGGTTGTATGAATATTTAGATAGCAATAAAAGTACGAATGAGAGTCGTTTTATTTACAGTTGAAAAATTGTGGAGTTATTTATGAGTATGATATTTATACTTGTATGAAACGTGAGGTCTTGGGTTTCAATTGCATATCCGGCAACTTTATGCACATTGCACATACTTTTTACTTTGAACTTATAGCGATAGGCTCGCCACCTATCGACAAAAAGTTCAGCAAACTGAGTAATATCAGTACCACTTCTGCTTATAAAGGCTTAGCGTATATTTTTTTGTGTATACAAATGTAATGTATTATATCAGCCCATATACATCCCACTGCGGAGCACGGGCCTCCTCTACAACCGAGAATACCATTGAGAATGGTTAAGCCATATAGTCCACCACGCTGGCCTAGAGCGGGTTAGCGGGCTTGACATACTATAACGATGAAAAAAAAAAACATCGTGAGGAAATTTGCATACCATATACAAATAAATATAAGGTAATGACTGAGAGTAAAATTATTAAATCTAATTTGTCCTATCTATTTTCCTAGAAGAGTATATTATAATCAGAACAGCTAAAGAGCTTAAATCATAAAGCCTTTAAGGTATGTTTTTAAATATTCACTCTCTTAAATCATAAAAGCATACAAAGTCGTAGTAATTACTTCCAAGAAACCAGGTTTCTTTGTACCAAAGCAGTCAGATATCACCTAGGTACTCTTTTGTAACAAAGAAGCTTAAAGGCTTTTAATACGGCTACTAAGCAAGGCTACTAATGATTATTCTACAAGCAATTGGATAAAAAAGAGGTTGCATTGTATTGGTCGGACTTCATGGAGTTGCGCCTCTTAGTTAACTTAATTAGACATTCCAGCCAGCTCTCTTAGCCGAGAATGTTCTCGACTAAACTATTATCGCACGAGAGAAGCATTCGGAATATCCGAGTAAATCGGTGGCCTGGTCTTTTGTAATCATATCGCTTGCTCGTATAATATAAATATTAATTTTTAGAGTACTGGTTCAGTCATAAAATATTTTTTATCAGTAGTATTTTTTAAATCTTGCATGCGTCAGTCTGACGAGAAAATATGTATGTTCCAAATTTAAAATATATATTTGAATGTAACATAATATTATGGATAAATATGCAACAACATGCTTAGCCATAATTCACATAAGCAAATATTTTCAAGATTTTTTATCATGAACCTGGTTTAATTTTTACATTTTTAATGAAACCAGTGCGCCCCGTGACCACGAAAGCTGTGAATTGATCGAAATGACGGGAAGTTAAAAAGTGTAAAAATTAAATCAAATTCGTAAGGATTCGATTTATTTCTACGTGTAACATTCTAGTACATCTAAGAAACCATTAAGACTTATCTTATCTTTATGATATAAGGAAATTCGGGACACCATTGTTTTTGAGTGATATAATAACGAGTCCAGAGTGGATCAATTAATTTTATAATCTTACCCTATTACACAATAAGCTGTACGTATAATGAGGTTTTAAACGAGATAGGTTCAAATTATTTAACGTCCATAAAATGAACGTATGTAGTGTTTTCATAACACTAAAAGATATTATAAATCGTATTATATAATATGAAAATGTTTTAGGTTTTTTTACATACATAAACTCACGCCTTTTTCCCAGAAGAGGTAGGCAAAGGTGCAACCAGGACACCCACGTTTCGCCTTGTATGTTCCGTCCCACGATGTGATAGGGGGCGAGCCTATCACCATATCGGGCACAAATTCCTGACTCTGGGCTGGTAATAAATAGAAAAATCTAATATCACTTTGCCCAACTCGGGATTCGAGCCCAAGACATCAGCTTTGCAATCATACCATAAAACAACGGCGCCACTAATGTTTCTTTTTATTTCTAGAAAATTATAAAATACGATTTAGAATATTTCTAGAAATAAAAAAATCTCATACATTTTCATTTCACGAATACCAGAGAGCACTAGTAAACCGAGTGGCAGAAACGCAGAATATGAAAGATATGATGATGACAATAACATGTCGTATAAAGCGACATACGCCTTAGTGGGAAACTTGGCAGATTAAAAATTCCTTTGCCTCACATATACGCTGACGCCGGGCGAATTTATAATGCACCTTCCTGTTTCATTTATCTGTGTCTATAAACCTTCAGCGCTGGGTATAAACTTATTTATGAAAGCGTATGAAATAAACAGAGAATGGTGACATAACACCATTTTATTGTATGCATGGTGTTTGTTTTAATCATACTTTTAGATAAATTGCTTTACATACGTATGTATGTAAAGCAATTTATCTAAATTATATATTTATAATTTAGATAGATACAATTTATCTATATTATGTATATAAACACACCCCTTTTTCCCAGAAGGGGTAGGCAGAGGTGCTACCAGAACACCCACGTTTCGCCTTGTATATTTCGTCCCACGATGCGATAATCGAGGCAGTCAACAAAATTGCTTTAGTTATGAGTATTTATTATTTATCAACCTATACCATGCCAATGCTGGGCAAAGATCTCCCCCCTTAAGGCTGCTAAACCTTCTGGATGCTTCCAAGCACATGTGCTCTAAAATTGCTTTAGATATGAATTATGAACGGATGGTTATAACAAATAGTATTCGTTTGTTAAAAGCATACATGCGGTTACACGTCTACATGTAGACAAGCACCTTTTATCGAGAATCAAGACTATTTTCATCCCAAGATAGAACAAAGCAAAAGCCAATCATGCCGAGCACAAATTCTCATCCCGGACAACTCATATGAAATTATTCAAACCAAAAAAGCCCCTAACGTTTAGTAGCCTACCTGAAAATAGAATTTAAGAGCACACGGTTCACAACCCACATACGATCAAATTTTAAATTAAATTTCTTTGTAAATAAAAATATTATTTCGTATTATTTATGTCCACTTTCTCAAGATTTGTAATTCATTGATGGGCCCATGTATTCGCTCCTTCAATAAAGTGCCTCAGGATAAAGGATGTTATTATATCTGAATAAATTATAAAACAGAGTTACTTCAAAGCTTTATTCAAAACTTATTACAGAATTTCATGGCAGAAAGGCCTGGGGATAAATTTCTCAATACCGATTGTGATGCTATAACATACAAAAATAAAATGTGATCATTATTTAATTATGGATATTTGTTTGTTAAAATACTATAAGTCTTCGAAACCGACGAGCGTTTTTGAAGAGATTAATGACACCTGGCGTTCAATAGTCACTGCCTACGCCAATGAGACAGAGGCGTGAGTTTATGTATGAATGTATGTAAAAATATATAAAGTTATATGATAATCACAATTTTTCAGAGGGGATTTGTCGTCGTTTCTTTCCCATAGACATAACACGTTCCAAAAAGGTACAATTTGACTGAAGAACATTTTATATTTGTATTTAATGTCATCTCGTAGTTCTGTCACCCACTACAACAACGTTGTTGCTTACCCATTGACATTTCCAACCTAAAATTACCTAATATGCACGACTGCAATCGGTCACATTATTTCGTTTGCAAGGCATCGACGCGTCCCGTTCCCGTCACGTCGACGTTTTCACCCGTCATTTCAGACCCTCTTCAATCGTCACCTCCCAAATTGAATTTGATCCGTAACAGCGTCACTCGATCGTTTGTCTCTCCGTTGACGAAATGATTTTTTTCCCAATAGCTCTGACTGACGAGTACGGTCAGAGAACTCGAATTGTAATTAGTTGTCAGTTGCAATTGGTTCTGCTGCCCTATATCCAATGATTAACTTCCAACAAAAGATTAAACAGCAGCATGCCTCGTCTCATTTTAATTAATATCTCTTCTGTACGTGTATCTATGGTTTCAACCTTATTAAATACCGAGCATGATGAGACCACACAATGTTTCCGTTGTGAAACTTCCACGTCATTTTATCTGTAGAATTATTTTAAGAATCTTTGTTGATGGATTACCTATAAAATTTATTTTAATACGAGTATAATATTTATTGCAGAAATCTTTTTACTATTTTATTCCGAACTGCTGTAAAGTTTAAAGTCAAAGTCATGTAGTTTCTGGTTAGTCGCATCAGGCTTTTTTTAGTTTTCTATTTTCTCCCTTTTTCGACACTTACCACCCTTTACCTCGGCGTAGATTCAATGGTGCCCTCGGATAGGATCTAAATTACTGTGTAGCAATACTTTACAGATTAAAAGGGTGTCTGGAGCCCGAAGGGTGCTCTTCAACCGAGTAAAAGATGGGATGGAGCGCGGCTCGCGGAAAAACGTAGGTGAACATTTTTAATTTCTCCTTGATATTTCTGCATACGATGGTGATTTTGAGATGGGTGTTCAATTTACACGGAATGCTTTACAGATTGGTCGGAAAAGGGTGATTTGTGGTTTATGTTGATAGATCTTAAATCTGAAAGTCAGACATTATTGCTTTTTAACAATATTGCAGAGTTGTGCGAGGGTTGCGAGTTTAAATTGTAGCGTCATCTATCGTAACAAATAATTTTGTATCAGCGTAAAAGATAGTATGAAGCAAGAGTTTAACATTTTTCTTAATATCGTGCCCTAAATCAAGTCTTAATACAATAATTAAAGAAGCATGAAGCAAGTCTTTAAATATAAATTACTATAATAATTAATAAAGTATTAGATAAAACCAGATTGAAGTAGATGTAGACATTAAAATATTTCATAATCTACCGCCATTTCACATATACCTATCCAAGTTGTTAGCATAAAAACTTTCTTAAGAAAACACGATTGGCCTTCTAATTAATATGATAACCACTTGAAACATAAAGTTAACGAGTATGAAAACAAATTTGAAAGAAGCCCGAAGCTATATGTTGCTGAATGTAATTGCAACGAGTAGTTGCAGTTAACAGTTCAAGAGGCCATGAGAAGTTCAACTGGCAACTTGTAGAACCAACAGCACAATGCAAGAGTAGCGTACAGAAGGGATAAAGTGCACTCTTAACATACAAATTCGAATTTTCACTGCTAAACTTGCGAATATTTTAGCAGAACTTGCTCGAATTTTAGTGAACAATGTATATGTTTTGCGTTTATTATTTCATCACGTATGTTATGTTGCTTTATTGTAATGTCTTATTCATAGACAGTTTATAAAACAATTTTAGTTTTTAAATATTCTGTTCCTTTTGAACGACCTTTAACTGTAGTTTGAGCGAAGAAACCAAAACATATGATAACTAAAATTGGTTTATAAACTGTGTATGAATAAGCCACAAATATTTTGCTTGAGTCTCATTCAAAACGTTTTAGTTAAAGATGTGTTTCATGCGATGGATAATATAGTTAATTTAATGTCACTGACCGACCGACACTGAACCGATATAAAACAAATTAATATTTAAATAAAATATTATAAGAGTGATTCATCAGTGCCTTGTAAAGCATTTCAAATATTTCGAAATGAAAGCCTTGATACGTAATTTCTTTAAGGTTAGTACCACATGCGCCTTCTGTACGCACCCAACGTTGCACATAAAGAGGAAAGCTGACTTATTATAGTCAAACATACAAGTTTGAGAGTCGAGTTGAAGCTCGCTTACTGAACTGACACTGCTGAATTTAGATAGCACTATCGTCGACCTGCATTACAGTTATGGCCCCGTGTTATTTAATTGTGTTGTTGAACGTTGAATGTTAGATATTTTACTCATTTTATAAGATGAATAGGTCGCCAATGTGACCAAGGTGTCTTGCTTAGTGATGTTATTTTTGAATGAATTTCAATGGGCAAATTAAGTGGGTAACTTTGAAGTGTGTTTTTTTTTATTATTTTGTCATACATACGTTATATGTATAAACATAAACGCACGCTTTTTTCCCAGAAGGAGTAGGCAGAGGTGCAACTAGAACACCCACGATTCGCCTTGTATGTTCCGTCCCACGATGTGATATTGAGCGAGCCTATTGCCATATCGGGCACAAATTCCTGACTCCGGGCTGGTAATGAATAGAAAAATCCAATATCACTTTGCCCGAGCCGAGATTCGAACCCATGACCTCAACTTTGCAATCATACCCTAGTACAACAGCGCTACCGTCTGCAGTCAGAAATTATTTTGAAATGTCGTATTTTGTAGTATTGTGTTTTTTGTCTATTGGGTTGTTGCTGTATAGTCTTATCTACATTTTTAGAAACGTGATTTTAATGGAGTTTCATTCGAGTGAAATATGTTTACTTAATTATAGCCATCTTTAAAAAAATCTTAAGCAAAGTGTTGTTACTTCTATTTTCTGGTCTTCATGAGTAAAACTGTGTGTATACATAAAATGGACGACATAAAATATATTCTACATTCTTCTAAAACTATCATACAAGGTAACTATATTAATTTTACTCAGCTGCGACTACTTTCATACGTCTCACTTCTTAAACTTAAAAGACCCATCCTTTGTTCAAGTTCCACTAACAGAATTTTTTAGCTTTCATACAAAAACCGCTTGAATAATTGAATTTACACAAGAAAAAACTGCCATTTTGAGCGTGATCCGGGATCCTTTGTTACAACGAAAAGTTTAATTCCACATTGTTAATGTTCATTGAACAAAATAAATTGGGCAAAGTTTCCGAGAGAAGATGAAAGGGATTCACTTGTAACATCAAATATACTCATTACATATCAGAGCTCATCGCTACTCTTGTTATAATGTTAAAGGAACATTTATCTGGTTCTTGACCTTTGTGGACTTGAGATTTTTTTATCTTTTAAGAAGTTATGACGTAGTTTGGATCATCAGACTTTAGTGCTTATTTTACAATTAAAGCAAATTCTAGTAGTGAACATGCATTTTGTTAAGTCTCGAAATATATTATGATGGATTTCTAAAAATATTATCGTATTCAGGAAATATACACTTGATTATAAACTGCAATGCTAATATTATAGAATAGCTTCAAATTATATTTATGGTTTTACGTTTATTGAAAGCAATTTTACATTTACTACTAGAATGTTAAGTTAAGTGAAAATACTCTTTGAAATTTTAATGCACATGTATTTTGAACGTTGAACCACGTCTGCGTCTAATGTTATTTGAAAAAACAGACATCTACATTTGAAATTCGATTTAGCAAAGAAATACAAAACATATTATTAGATGTAATTGCATCGTCATAAAAGCATTAAAATGCTCCAAACAAAACATGTCGGGAACACTTGTTTTCACAAATCAAAATATAATGGAAGAGGGGTTTCCCATAAAGAAAATAACGAAATGGCCCGCGGCAAATGAGATTCGTAGACATTAGACTTGCTAACAGACAGAAAATTAATGTGTACCGCCTATACTTCCTTCAAGCGAAAGTAAATTGAAATTTTATGTAAACGAAAGGTGATATGCGGGTATAATTCGATGCTCGGGGCTATTTGCGTTATCCCATTGATGACGTAATTGAGAGCTATGGCAGTCTACTCAAAATATATTCATACGAATATAGAGTTGAACATTTCGAGATATTTTTATTGCTGTCACTTAAGGCAGATATCGTATGAGTAACAAATTAAATTACAACGCCAGACGAAGCACTTACGTGAAATGAATTTATTATTACAAGACTAGTCTGCGCCCTTGCTTTTTGTTGTATAAAGGGGGTAGGTATTAATGTAACACCGGTACCTTCCAAAATTAAGGTATTCTAATATTGAGCATGGGTTTTCTCTATGATTGTGAATGATTAGACCTCTATCGATCACTTCAGCCCTGTATGAATTAATGGCATATTTTTTAAAGAAGTCAGTGAACTTATTGCTAGTTTTTTGACGAAACTCCAGCATCTTAATGCTGTAGTTTGTAATGCTTAGACTGCCTCGGTGGACAGTTGTACTACGGTGCGATGACTAAGCTGAGGTCTCGGGTTCGAATCCCGGGTCAGCAAAAGTGATATTGGATTTTTCTATTTATTATCACCCCAGAGTCAGGAATATGTGCCCGATATGGCGACAGGCTCGCCCCCTATCCCGTCGTGGGACGGAACACACAAGGTGAAACTAGGGTGACTAGGTTGCATCTCTGCCAAGCCCTTTCTGGGATAATACATGATGTGTATGTATGTTAATGCTGTAGCTGACTATGAACATACCTTAAATATATGTGATCTAAGCTATAATTTGCATTTTCCCAATTTGCAGTCTAAACAATTTTTTTTTATTGTGAAAAATTAAAAACGTTAAATATGGTCTCACCAACATTTTAAATAACAAGCGAATAAAATATCAAAAGGATAATCTTTACGAATAGTATTTTTGTTTTCATCCAACATTCCGAGTTCTTTTCATGGTTGGCGGTCTCGACTAGACCGTCGGGTAGACAGTTGAAAAGTTCTTTAATGAGTTCACGTCGCCCAAACCTAAGACAATACAGCGAGGTAGTGTTTATTTGTTGCGCCGCCACTAAATGTACTTAGCATTTATTTTAACCCGCCTTTGCGAAAATTGTGGTGAAGAATCTGATAATTAAATTTCAAGTTGTGTTTCAGAATTTTATGTCATCAGACGGTGAATAAGGAATTTCCCCGCGGTAATTTTGATTACAGAAAGAATATTTTTATAAAATTAGAATGTTTTAGATATTGATTTTGAAGTTGGTTTTGTTGGACTGAAATTTTTGATTCTTCACAATTGTAAATCAGTCAGCTTCACATGTAAGTTCCGATATTTGTCAAGTAACTCTTTATCAATTGAGAAGGAATCAGTTAGTTTTAATTCGGCCACATTGCTCTAAGTATGTGGGTTGGTGAACTTCATCGTTTGACATTCTTGAAGATAATATCTGTCATATTATATTCATTCAAATACCATTTTTATATATTTTGACATCAAAAATGGGCAACTATTAACTACGAATGTGTATTCGTAGATAGGTAACTTCCAAAAATCAAAAACCGTATTTATTCTGGTCTCGAATCAGCTCGTTATTATCAATTACACTACCTATACATGTTGCGACGGAGTGTATGAAGGTATTTGCCAATTAGTCTACCGCTGGTACAGCCACGATTGTTTTGACTACATCCCGAATGATGCGGCCGGAGTGGGTAGTACAACTGTCTCATACAACACTGCCTTAAAATAACAGGTGAGCGATGATTTCCAAACGCGGGAGTAGCTTTGAGATAGACAATGTGAGCATACTGCTTCTGTTGGTATTTTCATGTGTAATGAAAGTTTTAATATGGTTTAAGATTGTATGTGGCTATGATTTATTTTACTGCAACCGAGAATATAGAAAAGATTTAAATTAAATTTACAATATGACGCAGTAGGGGAAAACCATTACGAATCACTAGAGTTTGTGTTATCAAATGTTTTCTCCTACCATAGAAACGAAAAATCTAATAATTACACGATTAGTAATATTACACTTTCTCATTACAGAGTTAGGACTTTATGTGTCATTATTGGGTCTATTTAATGTATGGCAGGATTATGGATAAAGATAATATCGTCGTTTGGATAGTGTCAGCTCTACTAATTTTGCATTAAAACATACGAGAATAATTTTACTCGTTTCTGTTATCTCTTCGGCGTTCACTTCTAAAGTAAGTAATTTTCTAAGAACCGTTTTTAAAAGTCTCCTCTATTTTTGATGTAACAGAAACCAGTTAAATACTATGCAGATGTTAAAACGACCCGCAATCCACCTCCAGGCTATGTGTGAATAACAATGAGAAGTATATTTAAGTAAATACCAACCTTTTGTAAAGTAAATATCCATTTTTATGGGCATACCTCTTGCGTCACTGAAATATTCTCAGCGTTTACGTTTTAAAACGGGCGTTTATTCGGCGGAGGCATCCCACGGGGCAGTTCATACAATATTCATACACCTATATATAAAGGGGATTGCACACGCGTCGCGTTATTAAATAATCATCTCGGGACATCTTCAAGTGACGCGTTCAGGTTGAGTCTTGAATAAATTAAGGGATTTTGTTAATACGCCCCGTGCTGGCTTAAAGATAATTAATTAGATGTGAATTTTAAAACTTATTTTGAATGTGTTTAATTTTCTGGTTGTGAATGAAAGTGTATTAGTTTCACGTATGATATTTTTTGTTACTGTTATCGTTTTGTAAACTTCTTTTTTTTATTTTAATACAATAATTTTGAGAATATGAATCCTGTTAAAGATTTACGCAAATGAATATTTAAGAACTGTTTTTTTTAATGGAATATTATTTGATCAAGTTCTCTTGACATTAATCTAGTTTTTCAAAGATCGGTTTCATGAACTTTAAATTTTATCTAAAATCATTTTTTTCTTAATTAACTTACAAAAGCCTATTATTTAATCTGTATAAAAAATCCCCACTTTTCACGACAGTTTTTTTCTTTGACCCTGAAGGGCAAGGGCATCCGTTCAGATATTTCTAATGAAAGCAGGCGTTTCTCTTTGTCGAGTGTTGACACCTCCACAAGAGAACATTACAGCTGTAGCCAGAGGCATAGAGGGTTCAGTAGGGTTTGAACCCCTTCTCATGCTAATTGGGATGACGTTAAATGTGATAATATTTGCAGCTTCACGTGACATTTCTTCTTTTTGCAAAAGGATCCCTCTATCCTTGGTATTGTTTCTTTTTATCCACTCGATCTCGTTGATACGACTGCGGATGAAAGTTGCTTCGTCCCGGATTGCTTGTTAGTAACGAGATTGCTCTTAAAATTTCTAAAATTAGTGGTGTTAAGCAATTAACAGAACTATAATTTTTAAAATGACTCAGGAAAAATGAAAGGATGGCGTCGAAGGGCACGAAAACAATGTACATTTAGAATTGTACAATTTTTTTAAAAATATTATTGTGTGACAGGTCTGTAATATTTCTGTGTTTGCAAATGTCAAATACCGAAATGGTAAAAAGTTGCATTATGGAAGTTAATCATTTTAATCGCTTGGAAGACAGATTTACAATTTTCAATTCCATTACAGTAACCAAACAAATAAACATACATTCACACGAATATTTCCCTAAGAAAATCCAAGTGCGAGAGTGTGAAACCGTCTCAACGGTGCCCGCGCGAGCGTCCCATTCGGAAACGCGCCGTGTGCTTGCGACAAATATCCCTGTTATGTTTCCTTTTGCATGTCAAAAAGCGCTCACATTTCACATGAATCGAACCTGTCAAATATAAACTCATACAATGCGTGAAAGGCTGTTCAATCCGCGATTGTTGTCAAATTTATTTTTCACTTTTTCTTTACATTTTAAGTTGTTGGAGCTATTGTTGCGATGTTTGGGGATGGTACCGGATTTTTGCTATGTATTTTGTGAATATTCAAGTTAAGGTTCAGGATATTTAAAAGAAAAACTTGAAAACCAATGAATTTAAATTACGTTATGTTGATATTTTGTATTAATTTATTGAAACGTTTGAGGTTTCATGAGTTTTATCTGTAACTTTTCAATAATAATTTGGCTGTTATAGTTCGTCCACGGTTTATTGGCGTCCGAATGCGTTGTTGTCGTGCTGTTGTCAAAATATTAGGAGCAGTTTTTCTCTTTTCACATTTTATAATACTGGACATGTTAATACTATTAGATTACGAGTATAAATGCTTGTTGTTTATACTATGAAAACATATCACAAATATTGCGGTAAATAGAAAAAAACTGTTCCTAATATTTTGACTACAGCATGACAACAACGCATTCGCACACCAAAAAAGTGTAGACGATTTATATATGTGTATACAGTGAGGAGTCAGAAACGAATCGTATGCGTAGAGGAATAAATATTCCTATAGATGGCTCACGGTCTAAAATTATCTTCACCTTACTCGTGATTCAAGATTTTCGTCAGATTTCATTTACGCAACTAATTTAAAATAAAATATTTCAAATCTAAAAGTACGTAAAACTATAAAAGTTCTGGAATAACGATTTACAATAAGTGAAAGTTTCCAAACAATTCCGTCTTTTTACCAATAATACGAGGGCGGAGCATCATCAATCATAAGCACACGAGGTGCGGAACACGTTTGAAAAACGTGACTAAAACGATTTATCATGGCTGCTAATTATCCCGACTGCTGTAGGTATTTTCAGTAATAGACCCGTGGTTTGACTGCCAGCGGACTGTGTTATACTGGTTTTGATAGCTTATATAGTAGATGAAAGGATCTCATCTCTGTGAGATTCATTAGGTGATTATCAAGTATTTGTTTCGAGTCAGATTCGAAGTTTATCTTATAGTTTCTGATGCTGATGACGCTAAACATTTGTATGTTAGCGTGCGGCGGCCACTGGAACTGTGTAAGTAATTATTTGGTGGTTTTTTTCTGACACAGCATCGGGCCTAATTCCTCTCAAGACAACAATTTTCATTATAGGAGATATTGGAGTCATGTTAATTTTAATTCGTCTTTCATTAACTTGACATGATGGATTTGACTTGATAATCGCTGTTAGTTTAACCACACCCTATTTTACACGTTTTTAGTGATGTTTCTGCAAACCAACGGTGGCTAGGCCTTTGAAGTTTATTCCCAGAATTTTCCTACTAGATGTGCTAGAGTAATTTATATTAAAGTTAATTTTGGTCTATACGAAGCAAAAAGTACTGAGAGCGTTGTACTCAATGACGCTTGAACTGTTGCAAGCGCAACTTTACAACTTTATATTCTTGTACCGCACTGCAATGCGGCTAATTTCAGAATAACTTTGCTCCGAAAACTGTGGGCTTAAACGGACTTTAGAGGCTCGTCGATTTACGTGACCACCTTAATTAGTCGGATAGACCCTTGCACCTGCGTAGGCCCGGGATTTACGGCTTAAGGAGGTGGGCTCGAGTCTTAGGCTTTTCCCAGCTGGCCGATACGGCTAAGTTAACGTGCCTGCGTCTCGACCGCTAGTCTAAGAAAACGGCTTTTGGGCCCTCAGTTTGGTTTTACTTTGCATCGTTGGATGGAATTACTAGGCCCTTTAAGATGTGTATTTTTTATTGTAAGTTTGATTTTTGTTGTCTAATTTGTATTTTATATTGCAAATTATTTAAATATTAATGAGACTGAGAACATTAGTTTTCAATTTAATTAATAACTAGGAATGCGTCAACTAGATTTTCGCCGCGTGCATTTTGTTGTTATCTATATAGATTTCTGATAATGGTCGCAGGACGTTGCTGGATGCAGGCTGCCTCCAACAGTTCACTGTGGAAATCATAGGGAGAGGTCTACGTTCAGCAGTGGACTTCCTTTGGCCGATGGATGGATATAGATTTAAACAACCAAAAGCATCTATTTAATAAGATATTGACTTTTTTTTAAATTGTTGAATCAAATTAACTACAAAATTTTATATAGTCCTATTTTTCATATTAGCTTCAATTTTAGATGCGCCATGGTGTAAAGTATAACCTTCTATGTTTCTATTCCGATTATGTTTTCATAAAAACAAAACTTCCTCCACTGTAGCCCACGTTTCAAAATTTGATTGCACGAAAGCAATCTACATTAAAAATAAAAACTCAAATTTGATTATGTTTCGCAAATGAGGAAAGGAAATAATAATACAGAGGCGCGAAGTAGGGGAGAGGTGAACTCTTACTTATCAATTCGACTCTGAACAACGCGAGTTATGAAATTAAAATGAAACGTGATTAACTGAGAAGCAAAAGACTGCTTACTTTACGTATCTTCCACAATGCAGGAGAATTCATCAGGACTCTTGGTCGTGAGTGGCCGTCGGTGACACGGTACGCGTATGAAGGCGCCTAAGAAATAATGGGGTCATATTTTTGGTCTATGGTCAAGTTGCTAGATACTTGCTACAAACCTAAAGGGTATGAGAAAGTAGAAAGGGGAATTAAAGTTGCTACAAATAGCAACATTGAATTTTTAGGCTTATATTTTTACGATCATACAATTTTCATTCGATAAATCATACATTTATTTTACGAAATACGTTATTATAAAAGTGAAGATAATAAACGAAGTTAAGAGCGGCGATCAAGTAAGCGGCTTATTTGATAGAAAATGACCACCCACAGCTACCTCTATCTTCAAGGCAACTGTAAATGTACGTATAGCTTTACACAAAGTAAGACGCTCAGAAAACGTATGAGTTCTTCAGTGTCCAATAAGGCTCTAGGACTGTATATATTATGTCTATTTATAATAACTTAATGTAAAGTGTTTTATTTACATGTGCGTGATTTATATAGTATATTGTGTACTATTTAAGGTATATGCATCAGAATGTTACTGTAACAAAAAAAAATATTTTTGTAATAATGTGTATACGTTCATTTAATAAATAAATAAATAAAAGTAAGGCTCTCTTCATATGCCATGGCCTTTGGTAATAAACTAAGCCAACGTAGCGTCTATCTTCAAATTGGTAATTGTCATATCAGCGTCCTGTAATAGCGTCAACATCTTAACCTGATCCGCCATTTTCGTACCGCCTTCTCCCTCTTGTGATTTCATCGTGTTATGAGAAAAGCTGCTCCCGGCTAATGAGAATGAATTGCGCCGGGGTGTGCACATCCACGCCGCACCGTTACTTTAGAATTACTGCATTTTTCACTCGCTCACTTGCCCGCTGCAGCCTTAACGCGATTCATCTTAGTTTAAACTTGGATTTATTAGTGCCTTAAATTGATTCAACTTGAACGCGCACTTATTTTTGTTACTTTGTTTCAGTGATTGTGAGTGTTTAAGCGTTTAATTGTATTTTGAAGTAATTTAAGATGGCAGTAGCTAAAATGTAAATGTGTGTATAAATAAGGCACTAAGTACTGTCAAGAGATTCGTTGTCTTGTGGATTAGTTCACCAGATGTACCTTTTATTTTACAAAAACAAAATAAATTATGATAAAAATACTATTATAATTATTTATCATCATAATCTTCAACAGCGAGAAATCGGCATCGATCGTTTGGATAAGGTTAATTCGATGACCAGCATAGTAAATTGTAATTGTGTAAACATAGATAAAGAGAGGTTCGAGTCCCAGGGGACACGTCTGAATTTTCGGAGCCATGTTGGTATTTTAGTTAATTACCCCGCACTTTAGCAGTGAATAACAACGCCTTAAGAAAACCTGAATACCATAAAGACTTTGACAAGAATGTCTAAGGTATGTGAAGCCCGCCAACCCGCCATAAGCCAACGTGGCGGACTGTAGCCTAAGCCCTCGGTTGATACTAGATTGCAGATTAGTCTCGTACTTACCTCTGGGCGTTTACAAGCTGATATAATAAATATAAATAAAATGTATAAATACATCAAACAGTCCCATACATAGTCCTGGCCCCACACTTATATCGATTCTTGTGACAACACATGACTCCATCGTAGTGATACTCACAAGGGTATCATAAGCTACGAGAGACTTTTCGGTCTCACAAACACCCAGACCCGACACAACTATTTGTGGACCACACAAACATTTGTGTTGGTGCGGAGATCGAACTCGCGGCCTCTCGTTTCACAGTCGGCGTCTAACCAACTACGCCACGCAGGCTGTCAAATACACATATACGTAAAGAAGTAAACGTTAATGACAATAAGCACAATCTTTACAATTTCCATAAGGCGTGTTCATTGGAGGAGTCACGCGGAAGGACAAAACAGGACGTGTTCCGCGACGCGCCGGCTGCCCTATTTGAATAATCACACACGGGAGGAACTGTGACGGCGAACGGCTATTGCGACATATCTCAATGTAGGGTTACACTAGTACTTAGTGTTTGTACACAATAAATTACCAGTCCAAAGTGAGGAATTTGTGCCCAATATGGCGATAGGCTCACCCCCTACCACATCATGGGAACGAAAATACAAGGCGAAACGTGGGTGTCCTGGTTGCACCTCTGTCTACCCCTTCTGGCAAAAAGGCGTGAGTTTATGTATGTAAATGTACCAATATAGCGTCGCATTAGTCATACACCAACACTGCTACCAGCAATCCGTTAGATCACAAGTCAACCTACGTTCTTTATCATTTTCTGCATCTTCTGCAGTCAATGCAACATTAAAAAAAACGCCTATAACACTGCGTTTCCGATCACAATACGCTTCCGTAAGTACCCCAGCCTCCATACGTGCCACATGTTTATCCAATTTGGCGTAGTCTGCAAAGTTGTGAGCTGGCAACACGTGTGACGCTCAAATTAGAGATTCATATTAATTTAGGGCTCAGTGTGACAGCGCTTTGCGGCACGCTAAGATGGAGTTTCTTGGATTAGCGTCTTAAATAGTGTGTTTATGTTTGAGGCTTCGAGAATGTTCGGTTCTGCCTCCAATCAGTGTGTGATTAGGAGCTTCTTAGGGCTGTCACTTGTTTTGTTTTGGTGTAGACTGATAAGTTACAGTAAGTCCTGTTGCAATGTAATCATTGCAACAGGACTTACTGTAACTTATCAGTTAGATTAGACACCCTTAGTGCTACTACAGACATAATTGTCTGTAGTAGCACTAAGGGTGTCTAATCTTTGTTTTTACATATTCGGGTTCTTATTAACGCTTGCTAAGAAGTTGGGTTCACCTAGTGCAATAAGGTTGACGACTATTCCAATCACATATTATGTGCAACCTCTCGGTGCATGTTGCAAACAAAGTATCCTTTATTGGATCACGTTGATACAAGGATGACGAGACTTAAACTATGATAATATCCCAAAGTTTGCCTTCAAGTCTCCAAAGTCTATACCTGATTAATACAGTCTAGATCCAGAATAACCACGGACGTGGTCGATGGTGGTGGTGATGCTGGTGGTAGACGTAATGTTTAACGAAAAACCTACCTGATGTAACTGAGAATTTTGGACGCTGCATTAAAAAAATATAAGTACAAGATACGAGTATTAGACTGACAACTAAACTGATCTTAAGTTCTGATTGTGAAGATAAAATACCTCTAACGCAACTAGAAGCAAAATGTGATCAGCAGCGTGACATTGATCCACGTATAACGAAGATCGACATCACAAATGACATTATCACGGAGCGTAACATTAAAACCCATTTTACAAACACGACAGTAATTTAATAGATGCGAAATCACGCTGGAGTCTTGTGTGAAAATATATTCTGAAGGATTCTCCACGAGCACTACACGAGCTCAATATTTTAACATGTGATTAATTAATACGCGGTGACACACCATTCGTCGGAATTACGCTAGCGGCGGAATTTTATTAAATGTAGCATGCGTTTGGTAGTCTGACAAAAATCACGTTAGCGAGTCTGCTTTATTGATGTTTGGGTGCTGGATGGGGCATTGAATCTTGTGGCTGTAGAAGAATTTGGGGGAGGAGACGAAGATTAGTAATCAAGAGAGTAATAATTATTTATGTTCAATCCTTAACAAGGTCTTTTCCCCTCTACCCTTATCAGACAATAAATAATTCGTCACGGAAGTTTGAAATTAAATCATTAGTACTGGTCAGAAATATATTAAAGCAAGGATCTCATGTTGTCAACTTATGCTATCTAATGAGATTAAAAAGAAGGTTATCGTCCATCCATCAGCCAAAGGAAGTCCACTGCTGAATATAGGCATCTCCCAATGATTTCCACAGTGACCTGTTGGAGGCAGCCTGCATCCAGCAAAAAAAAGAAGGTTATATAAAACAGAAAAAAAAGAATATGTATAAAAATATTGTTGATTTTGATGACTGCCGCAACAACAATTGTCTATTTATGATAAAGTGATAAATATTCTAAGAATAATGTTTACTAAGAACATGTTCGTCATTATACATTAATTTTACCAGTTTTAGGTAAGTTTACAGCGTAAATTTTAGTGCTAGGTGACAAAAGCAATTGAACAAGCTTAGGTGGATAAAGCGTGGTTCTTACCCGACCGGGACACCGCGACAGCGGTTTGGCGGTTACCGTGGCTGCGTGCATTAAACGTTGCAAAATTCTGAGACCGTTCGTGTTTCACAAAGTTTAGTGCTTGTTTGTATTGATTTATTTCAAGGAGGTTTTGAATGACGGCTATTTTTTGTAGGTGTTAATTTGTTTCTTTTATAATTAAATAAAAAATCAATAGTATATTATTTATCAGGTAAGGTCTTAAATTAAATTCCACTAGATACAAAGATTGTTTGTAAAGTCACTTACAAAATGGTCTTGGTGTATTTTAACAATCAACCAGTTAATTAACCCACAAAATTAATTTGAAGTAATAGAATTGTCTAACTTGTATTTTTCTTGCTAACTTCAATTTAATAATACAATACGTAAATAACAAAAAAACTTCTTAACGAACGTAAAAAAGTTTGGAGATGTTTTTGGGCTGCAGATATTAGGTTTGAGTTTCATTATATGTATTATATAGTTCATTAAATTTTATAAGCCATTGCTAGATATTTAGATACTGAAAAAAAAATTATATACTAAAGCCAGAAAACTGACAAGCAAGAAATAAGAAATTTAAAAAAGAACAAGTTCGAAATTCAACAATTGTATTTCGAACAATCGAACAATGTTCAATATAGATCCCACCAACTGAATATCCACACATACAAGTCCATTTTTTTTTACCTCATCCAGTAACATTGCGACATCGTGTGAGGAAGGCATAAAGGGGTAAGCAGGAGGGGGGTAGGCAGTCTCGAGGGCCGTCTGCCGTAAAGTATCGCTTAATGACGTGTAACAAGCGCGGTCTCCATGGCAGTCGCATGTACGTGAAAAAACCAGACGATAGACCACGATGAAAGGACTGTGGCGTGATTTGTACGCTTAATGCACGGTCGGACTGCATTTTTGAGGATTAGACAGGCCAAAACGCAGGTGTAATTGCATGTGTGATACTACAAAGGGTATAGACTATAGTCTCAGGTATTTTGATGTTTTGAAGATACGAATCTATGCTTTAGAGCTAGGTTGATGTTATAAACAAGGATGAGACAGTACAAGATACGAATGAAAAACACAAAGCAATATATTGATATACAATGGGAGTACTATAGAATCAATGTGTTCGTCCATTAAAAATTCCGAGCGCAAAATTGAAATAAAATTTCGCAAACAATTTAACCTTTGGTAAAATTCCTTAGAATTCTGAAATGGATTGAACGGCTGAATGATTCAACAATAAAAAGGTCCGAGATATTAAGTGATTTATAGAGGAGCTGACAAAGATCGGTGGTTATACATTCATTACAGGTCACGGTAAGTATTTTTTGCCGAAGATTATGTCTAGCAGCGGCATTCATGTTAAAAATGATGATGTAAAGTTAAAGCTCTATTCCATTAATGTGAAAAAGGAAAAGACAAAGAAATCCCGTATCGATTTCTAACCCCTAACCCAAAAATAGCCCAATTTAACCGATAAAACTATCCTCATCCCGCATAAAAGATACAAAAATATGTTACTCACAATTTTCCGAATGGTTTCGTAATACGAAATGATCGTGGTTATGCGAAATGGTTATTTGCGGGCCGGTGTACCCGGACCGTGAAAATGTAAATGTCCCGTTTTACCGTGAAATTGTCCACTTTATTGATATGCAATATGTCGTTACTCCCATGTTAAAAGCGGCGTGGTTAATTGCCTCATTTGTATTGATTAAATTAATTTTCCGTTCGTGAATTTTTTTGTTAATCGCCCATGTGTCTAATTTTATGGCACTGGAACAAATGAAATTATTTGCACTAATTTAATCTATTGGAACTGATAGGCGATTTCCATATATTATACAGGACCATCAGCTACTATTGATATATTGTTTATTAATTTTACCAATTAAGGTATTTAACACATTCTTGATTTTTAGAACTGATAAAACATGAAGGAATGTCCTGGTATTCAAAGGCGAAAATGGTTACGTTCCCACAGATATATTTCTAGCTAACAAATTTATGAAATTATCATCTCCTACCAAAATAAATTGCGTGACTCGGTGGCGTGGTTGTACTACGGTATTATTACAAAGTTGAGGTCTCGGGTTCGAATTCCGGGTCGGGCAAACTGATATTTCTTTTCTATTCATCATCAGCCCGGAGCCAGGACTTTGTGCCCAATATGGCGATAGGCTCGCCTCCTATAACATCATGGGATGGAACACATAGGGCGAAACGTTGGATGTTCTGTTTGCACCTCTGCCTACCCCTTTCTGGGAAAAAAGCGTGATGTTTATATATTTTTGTACCATAATAAATTTACTATTTAACATCGGCCTCCCTTCCTCAGAGATTCTTACAGCAACCTAGGCGGGAGCAAGCCTAGCAAGGAGGCAGCCTGCTTGTAGCGAGTTCCAAGCCTTTATAAATTATGTTACTTATGGTAATTAAGAAAATGTTATCATAATCGGATTCCTCACAGCAAATCCAGTGTCCATACCCACAGGCCATTCAAACCATTTAGCAAACTAACGAGCGCGAAAACAAGATATTCAGAGCAACTCTTTATTCTCATGGTTTTAATTTACAGTATAAAGATTCTCAGATGAATTCTCATGCGTCCTCGTTAAAGGACTTTCAGCAACAATGGCGCGCGCATGCTGCCAACATGTAACAACTTCCTGACATCTTCATAACAATCATTAGATCCAGCGTTTTTTCAACAAAATGATTTAATCACGAGACTGTACGTGCCTCTCGCAATCTCATTACCTCGTTTCGCGCAGTACGCTCGCGCTACGACTGTTTCGTCAATTTGCATACGTAATTAATTAACTTTTTTAGAATGTTTCTCTTTTTTCGTCTACACCAGGTGGACTGCGATAACATTGTTCTGCCTGCGAATACGGGTTTCGTGATGTCTAAGTGTACGATGCTTTGTTGTTTTATTTTATACTTTATCCCAACGGTGTAAGGTTGGTTTCACGTAGATTGTAAATGATAGTACATAGTTTTAATTTAACTCGAGTACCGAGAGATATTTTAGTTAAATTAAACGTATTGAATTAAGTTTACTAGTCATTATTAAAATTTAAAAGCTGTTTTGTGAAAGTGGAATTATAACTAATAACTATTAAGAATAAGTTATGTCAGTTAGTTGTTTTGGGATTGTATTATTAGAAACGAGATTAAAGATACTTAAATAATATAATATTGTAATTTACACGGCTATTTCAATAGCCCTATGATATTGCGAGTAGTCTGTAAACATTGAGATCCTAAGTTTGAATATTATTTCACTATGTACTGTCGGCCTTATTCATAGACAGTTTAAAACCAAATTTAGCTATAGAATTTTTTGTCCCTTTCGAACGACGATGGAATTCAGTTTGAGCGAAGAAGACAAAACATTCACATAACTAAAATAGGTTTTAAAATTGCATATGAATAAGGTGAGGATTCAGAGGTGTTGGAAAAATATAACACTCGTTTTTGGAATAAATTTGGAATAAATAATGTCTATAGGTGAAAACGCAGTGCAATGCCATCCAGTTATTAGTAATTTTAAGTTCTGAGAGGTGTTGCTCCAATTTTAGGATGCGTAACGCGTACCAGACAAGCAACGACGAGCAACGCTCTCATAATAATAAATCACTTACTGTATTAGTCCATATACGTACGTCCCACTGCAGGGCACGGGCCTCCTCTATAATCGAGAGTACCATTGAGAGGGGTACTGGCCTGTAAGTAACGGAATAGGGGGGTTACTGTATGATCCGAAACGAAACTCGAATGTTCGCACGTTCGAAGTAAATTACAAATTTTAAACATTCTGAAAAACACTGTTCTCTATGATACTTATCATTCACTCCGAACTAAGTTTATAAGTAGGACGTACGATAGAGGATTTGAATATTTTGTGAAATACCTAGGTACATTCGTACAATTTTATTTCGTTTCGGATCATAGAGAACCCCCCAGACGCAGCTGCCAACATGTTAAATCTGACTTTTCGGAGTTATTTGTGTATTGATAGGCAATCACCACGCACTATAACAGTGAAGGAAAGCAATGTAAGGAAACCTCCATACCGTAGCGATTCGGAAGAATTTCTATGTAAAAGTCCGGTAACCCACTCTATGCCAGCGTGGTGGACTATACGGACTAGCTCCTCTCAAATAAAGCACTTAATAAAATATCAATATTAATAGGTACACGCATTTATTTCGAACTCTTGTAAGACATTGAGAGTACTAGATTTAAGCCGCTTTCATGTTACAACTGATTTAATTAAGGCTTAATGTGCCTCTGAGACGTATCACGTATGTGAATATTCTAGTTTTCTAATAAAATATTCAATTTTGCTTTACCTCGCTTTGTACCAGAGTAGATTGTACTCGTACGCTGACATTTCAAGATATGTACTTAAATGTAATATGTGTAAAGTGTTTCAAATGAACTTTTTATTGAGCGAAATAAATTTAAATTTTGATATTAATTTATTTGGATTTTGTGAAAATTAAAGATTTTAAATATATTTTTATCCATTTTCGGCTAAGAGACTGCACTACCCCTGATGATCAATACGATACCGCCCAGAATCACAGAATTGATTTGCAAAAGATAACTTCTACGAAGTCTCATACTATATTCCGGCCTAGTTATTTCTATACATCTATGTCTACAAAAGTTAAATCAAATGTTAATATCTGCCTACATCTTTGTACTTTGATTATTTTAGTTTGCACCTTGACCGAGCCTTTCTGGGCAAACTTTAGGTCTTTCATCCAACAAGACTTGTCTTAAGTAATCGTATTCCCTACGGTTAAGGCGAAGTTAACCTCCAGCGCGTTGTACCTTAGTTTGTTCTTAGTTAGAAACTCCACGGTAAATAATGAATTAGTGTTGTCTTAGTTTTTACATACGAGGTTTTTTTATGTAAGGTGAGATAAGTGAAACCGCTTTGGTAGAGTTAGGGGATCAGCTATTAAAAGGTTTGTTGCGAGATCCCACCTGTACCTATATTATTTTTGTATGGTAGAACGGAAAAACCTTATTTAATATAGTTCCATTTTAATTTTTTTATTATTAAATTCTCTACTAAATTAACTATTAAATTAAAGCTATTAAATTCTCGTACTGTTCATATCTGAATGGACATAATATAATTATAAAATAAAAAAATGTTTTTTTAATTACATCATTATACAGATTATGGCTGTTTACAAGTTGCAATATAATTTTAAATCATTACACGTGTAATGATATATCTAAAAACACATCCACAGCTAATTGAACACATGCAACCTCCTTTAATAATAAATCAATTAACATGAGCGGTTAACCTTTCAATGTTAAATAATCTTTGAGTTTACACATACGATCTCTAGGGTGATGTTAAATAATTTAACGAATTGCCTCTGTAGGTAAGTTTAAGGCTCTGACCACAGACCCTTTCAGCAACGGAAGCCTCTAAGAAGCTTGGTAGGTAGCCTCCTCGGGGACGGACGGTAGGTATTTCTGTTAATGACGGAGCATTAAACCCGTTGTAATGAAATGTTGCTTCATTGAGGTAATGTGGAGTGTAGATTCTCAGGCGGACATACATATGTTACGTGATTATTTAAAAAATACTGCACTTAAAAATACTTAAAATTGAAAAAAATCATGGAGATTTAGTAAAGGTTGCAAGAAGTACGTGAAATGTCCTGAAACTGACAAGTTGCTATAGCATTCTTTGCACATTTGTATGCGTTTTATTATAATCATATAGTAATAATACATCCAGATAACGTAATCAAAAACCTCCAAAAACAGTAAAATTATAAGCATTTATTTAGACAAGTGTAAGTACAATAGTCCAGACAATTGTTGCATAATGTATAACATGACTTTCACTTATCGGTGTAAATAAACTATTGAATAAATGTATGAAAATGGAAAGGACGAATATACGCACCCTTATTTTGCTAAGGATACGACCCGAATTTGTAAGAAATTTATGTGCATTGTATTTAAATAAAACATGTGTTTGTTACAACGATAAAACAAGCAATTTAGAATTAGATTTATATTTAGTAATGTATTGTTAGTAAAACGACATAAGTCTGTCGTTTTCTAGAACGCTTTTGCAACGTCATCGCTCACAATTTAATAATTTCCGTGAAAGGTATTAATTCTTTGCACGTTTGCTAGGGGCGCTGTTTGTGCATACCAAATTACTATCAAAATTCCACAACGCTCCTCCGATCACGCTATAAACACGTTGTAATAGTGGTTAATGTTTAAAGCATCTATTAGTATTCTTTGATAAATGGTTAACTTTTTATTAGAAAATAATTGAATTATAGATTCCATTTTTTACATCTTAGCGGCATATAACATTGAGTCAACTAAGTCGAACATGAAGCCGATCCGTTGCTTCACTAGTAATTAAAAAAAACAATAAACTCGTGAAGCAATATGAAAAGTGACTCACAACTATAAATATAAGTAAAATAAACTCCCAGATAATATATTATAATAAAAAACAGTCTGCAACATTAATTACACAAAGGCCTGAAACGTATAAAGATGTAGTAGTTTCAAAGAGCCCCTGTATTTAATTAAAGCAATTTAAAAGACACGAATAACAAAAGAAAACAGGAAGTTGAAGTAAAAAGACTATTGCGAGCGACGGAGCACGCTCTAATTAGTGCAAGTCGATGTACGGTGCCTAAGTGTATTATATGAAAAAAAGGATAGAACTCGGCGTCATTAGCGCGAGTCACAAATTTGGCCGAAGTGTACTTACATGTGGTTCTCAAGCAAAATTACAACGGAATTAATTAATTATTAAATTGTTGTTACGATATGGGCTTATATGAAATGTTAGATAGATGTAGTTATAGTTTTTATGTAGGAAAAGGTCTAGTAGGTCCTCAAACTAGCTAGAGTGCGTGAAGATATCTATTAAAGTTGAAACGAAAGAGTTATCGGTTGAATCTAATATGGGACTTATACGATACAAGGGTCAATATGTGTATTATATAATTTAGAATTTATCACGTAAAAAAATCTTTTTGAATTTCAAAAATAATGTTTATTTATTTATATATATTTCTTGACTAAACTTCCTCACATCTTCCGGACTCCAAGAAAAGCTGTCACAGCATATTTTGTTTTTTGATTTTTTTACAGGCCGTTAGCAGGCAAACGAGCATGCGGCTCGTCTGACGGTTAGCGGTCACCACCTCTCATGGACCTTCGCAATGCCAGGAGTCTAGCACAGCCAGAGAGCTGCCTAAAACTCACCGCAGTCTATGAATTTGGGAATTCATAGTCGTGATGATATTTCTATAGAATATCTGTTGCTCGAATTTTATTATGCGTTAGACGTATGTTTAACAGGGAACTTTGAGTGGTAAGAATGGAGACGAAAATAATGGTGAAGGTGTAAGAAATAAATAAAATATAACTATCTATAGCATTCTATAGACCGTTGTGAGAATTAAGTCAGCGGAAAAGTATTAGGGGCAGTTATTTAGGGGACTCTAGTCTCCCTCCGGGATAAAGGGCGTGAAAACTCACCATGCAACAAATTGTATTATCTGCACGTGCAAATTCCCGTAATTATAAACCAACCATATATTTAGTATAAATAATCAACAGTGAAGAAAAGGATAGAAATCGAATTTAAAGTCACACCAAACTTTGTTGTTGCCTTGATGGCCTTTATAATGCGTACTATATTTAGAAAAACTTTTAGGTACATACATAAACATCACGCCTTTATCCTAGAAGGGATAGGCAGAGGTGCAACCAGGACTCCCATGTTTCGCCTTGTGTGTTCACACGATGTGATAGGGGAAGTCTATCACCATATCGGGCACGAATCCCTGACTCCGGGACGATAATGAAAAGAAAAATCGAATATCACTTTGCCTGAGACCTCAGCTTTGTAGTCGCACCGTAGTACGACTACTTATAGAACTACTTAGAATTATAAATATAACATCAACAAGGATGAACATAATACATTTTGAAAGGGCATATTAAAGTAAAGGTTAGCAAAAACACGTATGTGCATAAAGAAAACATAGGGCCGCGTTACGGTGCACGGTCACCTATCTAAGAGACCATAAAATTCTTTCTTTTCCACGTTGCCAAAGCAGGAGGCATCATAAATATGTATAGTGGGAATCAAGCATGCGTCGCGTATAAAACGACGCCGAAAATGCGATCTCGTGGGAGACGAAGGCGGCCTACAGCGATGTATAATGTAGCTGGAAGACGATGCGTAATTATATTAGGCTGTGCTTGGTTGTAGATCGTTTTTTACATTTCTATGTTGATCTTGTATGGTGAGTCTTTTTTTTATAGCATAGGTCCGGCAAACGAGCAAGCAGTTCACCTGATGGTAAGTGATCACTGTCGTCCATGAACATCCACAACACTTGGATCATGGATGTGTTGCCGGCTCATCAGATCGGGAGAGGAGCGGTAAGGATAAAGGATAGGAAGAGGAAAGGGGTATTGGGCATCCGACGGAGTCTAAGATGTAAGGCCGTTTAATATTTTATAACATAATCTTCTGTCACCAGTTGATCCACTAGATTTTGACTGCACAATTGCTTGTACATTTACGTGTAGTAAAACTCTTTGTAACCTACGTAAGATTATATGAAATTGTTACTTTTTAAGTATTGAAGTAATAACACGTATAACATATAGCGTGCTCAATTTTACTATGTTAAGGCTTTATTCACCTATAAAACATAAGTAAAACAAAAAATATTCATATATTTTTTTATATAATTCCAATCTTCATCTTTAAAACAGCACAATACAATTTCCATCCAACACAACTTAATACAGCGACATCTAGCGGCACGCACTCGAACTACAATCACTTCAAAACTCGGCAGAGCGAATCGTACCACATCCAGTTGTCCTTTAGCATTTCCACGAGCGACTTCCTCGCACCCGGTTTATTTGCCCCTATTTGCATAGAAACGTTTTTTGTGGGCGTCCTTGTTTGTATAGTGGATAGGTGGAAAAAGCTTGGAGCTCACTAGGAAACTTGAGCGCACTACGTCTCCAGCAGATTTGTTTGAATTGAATGTAGTGTGTGTATACCTTATTTTTATTTTTTTACGTACGTGCTCGCTGCACTGGTATCTAGGGTATTTTGGATTTTACGCTTGGGTTGGGTTGTTGAACATTTTATTTTGTAATGTAGCTGTTAAGAGAAAATGTAGTGTCACTAACCACTCCCATCTTGTTTTCAAGAACTGGGAGAATTAGAATATTAGGAGTGCTTGGAAAATGTGTGAATACTAATAAAGAAATAAGTACACCCAACAATCACATACATAGTACTGACCCCACATTAAGTCTGAGTCTCGTGTCGTTGGTATCAGAAACTACGAGAGACTTCTCGGTCTCACAGACACCCAGACTCGAAACAAATACCTGTGGATCACAAAAATATTTGTTTTGGTGCAGGGATCGAACCCGCGGCCTTACGTGTCACAGGCGGGCGGCGTCTAACCAACTGCGCCAAGCCTGTGTAGCAATTTCAAATTCATATGAGAACCAACTGTAAATTTAGAAAAATGATTATGAGTATTACAAAGTATAACTAAAACGATTTCTATGAATAACAAATTACAGAATACACAAATCGCGAAACTCTTTTTCTAAAGTAGGTTCACAATGCGGGTATTTACAAAAAATACGACATTGCCAACACAGCGTCCTACCGTCGGAGATTTAATAAGGAACATTCGAGGTATTCTTATTTACATTGTTTAATTCAACATGCTGAGACGGTCAGACCCTTCCTTTATCCCAGGGTATTTGTACAGTAATCCTTTGAAAATTAATTACCTACAAGCTACGTAAGTATGCTCCTTAAATTGTTCAACCTCGGCCCGGCTTAAGACGTTATTACATTGAACTTATTGAAAATTAAATTTCCCTTTTCGTTTATTTTCATTTATAAATTTTTGTTTATTTCGCATTGTTGTATTTGATTAAAATAAATCTAAATTTAATCGGATGTATTGTTTTTGTTATGGAATTGTAGTCAGGTAATTAAATAAGAAATAATAAACTTTTTAATATGGAGTCTTAATTCCATTATTGATACTAGGAAGTTCTTACCATATTGCCTTCTTTGTAAGATTTCGCAGAAGCTTAAATTTGTTCTGTTAGAGATCCTTTTCAAACTCCTATCTAAGTACCAACAGTATAATATTAACAAAATTATTTTAAGAATGTCTTATTTTCGTGTGTATTGATTATAGTCGATCACCACGCACTATAACGTTGAATGGAAACATTGTGAGGAAACCTGCACACCATATCGATTTGCAAGAATTTCTATGGTATGTAAAGTCCGCCAACCTGCAGTAGGCCAGCGTGGTGGACTATATGTCCTAACTACTCTCAATCGTACTCTCGATTGTAGAGGAGACTCGTGCCCTACAGTTGGACGTATCTGGGCGAATACATAATTTTTTTTATCTCAATAAGAGCAGACATTACACACCCACTCAACAGTAAGTGAATACTACCGCCTACGTAAATCAAAAGTAACTTATGTCTAGTCAATTCATTATCTATATACAATCAAATTTATACACAATTCTTGTTCCATCTTCAAAACTATAATAATGAAATTCCGCACCAATTGTGATGGATCCAAATCGGATATTCGAATAAGGCGAGCAAACATTTCCAAGTTAGTAAGACTTGTAAGGCAGTTAGGTAGGTCGGAGTCAGGAGTTTGTTGAATCAATCGCTTTCGATGCGATGAAATGTACTTTCAACTTTGGAATAGTACGTGATTTGTTTAATTAAGAATGTGGTAATTATTATTTGTATAAGAATCAAATAGTTTATTTAAATGTATAAAAAATTCATGATATTATGGGAATAACACAAATGGTAGAGCCGCAATTGTGTGGCTCAGCAATAGTTGGATACACCTTGGAATACCTATTTTTTGTTTTATTTTGATTTTTTTTATATTTATCTATTTTAATATAATAGTTATATGTTCGCATCGTATTATAGTATTCTTTCTGAAACACAGGTTTTGGGTCATGGTTAAGATAAAAAATCTTATTTGTAACTATTGTAACGGCTTCGAGATTGGAACCTGTTTTGTGTAAAAAATAGATAGACTAGATGTCGCACATTACAAAATTATGGGTTATGTGTTAGAAATATAACAAAATCTTACCACAATATCCGCACAGTCTCCTTTTAAACTTCAGACTGTTTGTCCTCTATTTCACTGGTTGTGAAGCGCCACCTTTCCTCTCACGTGTGTGTGGCTGGCAGTCGAAACGTAAACAATGTAGAGATCACTAATTTAGCAGCCTCGGCCGCAGCAAAAACACGCCGCAGAGCAGAGACGGACGCTGGGTTAAGGAGGGTTACTCTATGATCCGAAACGAAAGCAGTACGTTTTTAATTTTCCACTTCCAAAAATCAACACTATTCTCTATGATACTTAACATTCACGTCGAACTAAGTCTACAGTTAGGGCGTACGATAGAGTATTTGAACATTTTGTTGAGTATCTAGGCACATTCGTACAGGTTTAGGCACGACGTCCGAAGTTTCGAGTTTCGTTTCGGATCATAGAGTAACCCCAAGGGCATGAACGTAAATTTTGGTCAATTAATTGGAGCCTTTACAGTTACTTGTGGGATAGTGGAATCCGACTGTCATAGTGATACAAGCGAGGTCGCTCTATAGCTCTTTACATCTAGTTTAGATCTTAGTGTTGGATATTATATCTGGACAGCGCTGACATACGTTCAGTTGTTTAATGGACAGTTAGTTAATTCAGTAATAAATAAATTATTAATTTCAAACAGTATTAAGACATCGTGCAAACTTTCAGCTGCAAGTTGTTTCATGTTTAAAGTCGAAATAAACTAACAATTTTTTTTTGGTTAAATGTACATGACCGAAATAACATGTACGTTTAGAATAAATTGAAATCAGAAGCTTGTAATAAATATTTTTAAACAAATCAGGAAGTGATGTAACCCAACCAATTCACTTGGAAATTCCTGGCTACGTTCCTGACCAGGATAAATACGGGCATTCTGTGCACTGGCCTCCTGTTGTTTCAGGGCGGGAATTCTCACGAATTTTGTAAGCTTGCCTAAACAGGCGACTTTTAGACAAAACGATACGTTGGATGTTCTACCAGTGTTTGTTACTCAAATCGACTAGCTCCATTTTTAATCCCGCCAAGTGTATTGTAGTGAACTATGTATAATAGGATACGAATATATTAATCGGAATCATTCTGTTATTGGTTTTGTTGTATGGATATCTTAAATGATAAATATATGTAAATTAGAATATTGCAAAATATTAAAAAAGTGCACTAAACATTTTTAATTACGTTGTAATTTATTATTATATACATATATCATATAATATTGTAATGTATACTTGTTTAGTATTCAAGTAGTACATTCAATTAAAATTGTTATAATATTTCGTTTGCTTTCTATGAATCGCGTTTCTTTATTCAAGTCCAGGCTTTGACAAACCCCAATTAAGGTATTTTTTTTATTTCTTATTTTTGCTATACCACATAAAAGTGCGTGGTGTCGTGGTGCGTTAAGTGCGTGGTGGCCTCGTGGTATCGGACCAGACTCGCCTGCTTACATGTTCACGGTGGTCGCGGGTTCAAATCCCAGGGCACACCTCTGACTTTTCGGAGTTATGTGTGTATTGATAGTCAATCACCACGCACTTTAACGGTGAAGGAAAACATCGTGAGGAAACCTGCTTACCGTAGCAATTTAAAAAAAAATAATTCTACGGTGTGTAAGTCCGCCAACCCGCACTAAGGTTAATATGGCCTAACCACTCTCAATCGTACTCTCGATTGTAGAGGAGGCCCGTGCCCTGCAGTGGGTCGTATATGGGCTGATACAATACAATACAATACATAAAAGTGTACAAATATAACCGCATTATTTTTTTGTTAAATGAAGAAAAATCTTAAATTGTTTCCACCACGCTCCAATTGATTTATTTAATAAATATTTTGAAATTATGCTAAGTTACATTAATAAACAAAGTATATCACTACAATCGACTACGAGCTATTGGTGTCATAAAAATAAAAGGTATTTATTCTGAAAGGCTTGTGATCAGTCTCCGTTATTCAATCCATCCCAAATATCGCTTTCGACAGGTTATAAATAAATTGAAAAATGTCTTTATTGGATTTCGCAGTTTCTATTAACAAAGATATTTGAATAGATCGACGGGAATTTTTATCAAATCCATAGGGAATTCGATTAGTGTAATAATTTGTACCTGGCTTTTAAATGTTTCAATCCGATTTCCTTTGACTGGCGCGGGTGAAATCGCTTGTACTGAATTACAGAGGACTAGAAAATTTCATTTTAAACTTTTATTGAGGGTTTTCATTTATATTGAGGATTGATTTATTTTTGCATGAATAGAAAATATTAATTTTGTTGGTACAAGGCGATTTACAGTGGGCAAAAAATTTAATTTTCAACTTTTTGCTGAAGTTATTTAATGCATCAGATTAATTTGCTTTTGGTTGAATAGAAAATATTAATATAGTTCTTCGATCTTCAAATAGCCGTTTTCATAAAAAAATAATTTTAAAAGTAACATTTTATATATCGCGGTATAATAGCAACAAAGTTGTACATTTCTTCAATAAAAACGCACACCTAGAAAATTCTTAACAATGCCACGCAGTAAAAAAGTCTGCCCCACGATCTTATACAAACTCCGGCAAATGTAGAAAATCATTCGCGACTAAACAATGAACAACTTGAGGTAAATTAACTTCTCGAGCTATAAATGTAAAAGACAGAGCGTTCAGCATAATTGCCGCGCGGTTAGCAGAAGTCTGGCGTAACAATGCGCCACTCGCGACGTTTGTACGGAGTAATTCACTGAATGAAACGGAATTTTGGAATGTGGCAAAAATTGCATTCGAATTATTCTAAATTGCCAAATTTAATTATTTAAATGAGGTGATAAAAAAATATACAATTTATTTTTATCATATTTTTGTCCTTCAATGAATTTTATTTTTAAACGTAAATACTCTGAATGGGTTATATTGAACTGTTTCGTAATACTGCTACTTATAAAAAATATATTGATTTGTAAATTATGACTATCCTCCCCTCACAAACATAATACGAATGCCCTAGTACTTCACGCGTCCACATACATTAACAAATCCCAAACAGTTGAAGACATTATGAACAAAATATTAAACAGCATTAATAATGTGTGTGTTTAAAATGTTTATACAGGTCCGGGCTAAAGTCTGCAGATCGCAGTATTCACAAAAAAATAACAAAGAATAATGGGGTGGCCACAGACACGCCATAAATATGCGTTATACCGCGAATAATTTAACAAGGGGCGAGCCTAAGCAAACAGTGTGGAACGTACCTAACCTGTAAGTTATCGCACATGCCCATATTTGACTTGTTGTATGATTTCGAGTTTAATTGTGCTGTACAAATTGACGGGCCCAAGATTACAGCGTATTGACTCAACCGGTATCGTGTAATGATTTGCTTTGAATTTCGGTGTGGACACTTCGATCCCATTGGAACACAGGTGTGGCTATTATCTGAGTTTCGATCACACATTATGGGTAACACTCGGCCGGCGAACGCATTTGAGTTTCCGTGTTGATTTTGAAATTGGCGAGTCAAACAAAGTAATATTTTTAAAGAAAATTATTAAACCTTTTTTCACAAGAATCTCTCGTGCCTTTGTTAACATCCTTAAGTTTGACCGAAACTTAATAAAAAGTTAGATTGTTCTATTCTTTTTTTGGGTCATTAGTCTATACCATTTTGTTAGTAGGTTTATTTTTCTTTGTCGATCGACGTTTATTAAAATCTTACGTGCGTCAGTGCAACACTGTTGTGGAATAATATTCCTTATAATTTCCCGTTCCTTTGAGCGTCCCTTTATACATTTCTCATGCTTTCGACTTTTTTGTTCCAGGTATGGTGGTCTCCTTACGACGTCCTTGCCTCAATACCGTAGTCTCGCTGACCATACCACGTGATCCTGTTTTTTATCCCGAATACAGCTCAGAGCATTTTCAGTTTTCACGTCCGAATTATGACAAACAATCGAAACATAAGATAACTCCATTATTGATAAAACCATATTGCTCTTACAAAATACGATAAAACAAAAGAAGAATAAACGTAAATACGGTGTAATAGAAAAACATATCAATACATAAAAGCTAACAAGACACATACAAATCATCTTACCTTTAACGTAAGGTGGGATACCGTAAATATTGCTGGAAATATGGCGAGAAGAGTCAAAGCCTGCCCAGATGTGATATATGGGGGTCGATACGAGAATAACAATAAATATAAAATGCCAGACGTGGAGCTGTGTCTTTTTTATTTATTTGTATTGCCTTTGTTAGTTACAAATTGATTTTTAATGTGTAGTTTGAAGGGTATATCTGATTGAGTATGGTAGCTACATAATTTTGAATTTGTGAGCAATTTAAAAATGTTCAATAAATTGATAAAATTGTCTAATTTTCACTTTGGTGTTCAATCTAGTTACATCGTGTTTGATGGATAATTTTTATTTGAAGATTGAAAAATCAGGCTCGGATATTACATTGTAAAATGATCTCTTTTATTAAACGTGAAAGCAGCTGTAATACTCGGATGGTAGGTGCAGTAATATAGAAATGATTTACTAGAGATAGCAATTACCTATCATTTGTTAAAATTCTTCTACTCGGCTTTCAGGTTAGACAACGGCTGTAGAACAATAGGTTGCGGGTTCGACCCCCGCACGAAAACAAATATTTGTGTGATCCACAGGTATTTGTCTCGGGTCTAGGTGTTTGTGAGACCTAAAAGTCTCTCGTAGTTCCGGATTCCTACGACGCAAGACTTAATTGATCTTAATGTGGGATCAGCACTACGTGTGTCATTGTTGGAAGTATTTATTTATCTATTTACATTACGTATATGTGAGGTTGGTGCAACATTTTTAGGACACATAATAATTTACTTTATAACATCCCGACCTAGTACCCATAGACATGAAACCTTTAAATTCTTATTCGTAAAAAATTGTCACTTCAAGTTGAATTTTTTCAAACAATTTAAGTACAAAAACGGAACATTTACTTTTATAATTGACAACTAACGTTTCTGAAGCTGGCGTCCGTGAAACAATTTATTTGTTTTATCACAAAAACCCCTTGTTTGAAACACGCCGAATAAAACAGCAACGGTTTAGCCAAATGGACCATAACCAGCGAGCGAGTATCTGACGCAATTAAATTTTTGCCTCAACTAATTAAAATGCGGAAGAAAATGTTAATATTGTTTTTAATTTCATATTTAATAGGGCTTGATTGTCAGTGGTGCTCTTTGCGAGCAGCATTTTGACTGATTTGGTTGACGGTCTGACATACTCTCTCTCCTGAGTTATAGAAAATTGAATGTTGGACATAGGGCTACCCCAAGAACTTCCATATGGATCCGGCAACTTATTTCAACCTTAATTAGGTGGTTTGACCACCTTGTAGTCGGATGCTAGACGCTTCGCTTCTAAAAACTCACTTTAAGCAAATTGCTCCACTTAAGAATTAAATAAATAAATACATCCAACAGTCACATTCATAGTTCTGCTCCACACTAAGATCGAGTTTTATGTCGTTGGTATTAGAAACTAAGAATTACTTTCCGGTCTTACAAACACCTAGACACTAAACAAATACTTGTGGTTTTCAAACATTTGTCTCGGTGGAGGCTTTGAACCTGCCGCCTCTCGTTTCACAGTCGGTGTCTAGCCTGCGCCACAGGGGCTGTCAAATCCAGGGTGTTAAAGTTTAATACCTACACACATTTGTTTTTATCACTTTACCTTCTAACCCAGTTTAATCTCAATTACATACCGTGAATTATTCGCCCACGCGAGTGGGGATGCTATTTTAATGCATAACAAAACACGACGTTTTGCAAAAGGTAATTGAAAATCCGAAATCAACAGAGGCAACCGTATTAAGCGCGGGACGGTACGGCTGAATCGTATTTTCAGGGACTAGTTTGTTTTTATTGTGCGAATTCCGGTGCTTTTCCATTGCTAATTTCAACATAGTCTTTTAGAATTTAAAATTTGAGCACTTTTTTAAATTCTTCATTCAATTTTGCTTGGGATTGGTAATGCGTTCAGAATAAATGACGTTTTGTTAAGCTTGCATTTTGTTTTGGATTTTAATCTGTTTTGTACGAGTACGAGTATTAGCAGCCCTACTGATGGGCGTAGATTTGTCCTATTTTATTTATCAAAGAGACTTGAATGTTAATCTACGTTATTCAGTTCATAACGATTGTGAGTTTGACTACAAAGCTAGGGCTTCCAAATAACGCCAATCAATCCATTCATCTTTTTAAAATTGCATATGACACATTCATAAATAAATACTTATCGTTTATACATATATTGCAATTTTTTGTATTTATTGTATTTCATGAAAGTTATGAATTAATATTTAACACTTTCAAAAATGTCGTTTATTCGAATGATCATTCAGTAGAACTAGAATAACCGTGGAGGGATGATAAAAGGGGTGCGTACCCGGTAATTACCCTAGAGACAAAATTTGAATTTGGCACCGATCCTTTTTCCCCTAGCAATGACAAGCTTTTTTCAAATAGTTTTTATACGAGGGCAAACTATCTAAGGCCTTGCTAAAATTGCATAGAATAGTTATTGGAGCAAGACCCTCTTATAAGAATGTAAATTTTATTGTTTTTGAACTGAAACTCGGACCCAGAGGTGCTTTTTTGACCCTAACTACAATACTTTGTACCAGTTTCGCCCTTCTAAATGCGTACGATGCTGTGGACGAAACATTTCTCTTGAACCTTTTTGCGACTAGTTTCCTTGAATTTGAATATTGCTGGTTTTTTATTTTTTGAAAGGATTCTTGGGGAATCGGGGCCATCAAGGACAAATAGAAACAAATGTAAGGCTACATACTGTACGTATCCGTTCAATAGGATTTTCAGAGATGCTTTCAATACTTGACACTATTTTCTATTGCGTCAGAAATGTATGCCTTAATGTCGTTAAAAGTTACTCAATGTTAATGCGACTGGGCCTAAGTGTAAACCACGTATTACTGATAGAACGAGAATTTTGACTCTGGTACCCTTCGATATAATACCTTTTTTATAAACCCAGTAAATACACAAAACGAAAATACCTGTAAAAATGATGAAAACATAAATCAACAGAGCTATCGAGAAATAACGCCCAATAAACAAGAGCGCGGAATAAAGTTTCATCTCGACTTAGAGAGTTAAAACAATAAATGTTATCCCATAAAGCAGCGTTTACTGCCCGATGCTTGTCCAACGCTCTTCATACAATATTTATGCCGGCCAGGCTTACCGAGACGATATTTTTTACTATAACCCCTCTGAATTATATTTTGTTTGTGCCGGGAATTATTTTTGGTAAATATTTTATTGCTTTATACGTTGAATAATATGTGACTTATTCCTTAGTAAGTGATTTTGATAAATAAGGGATTAATTTTGTCCTTTAAAATAGTAGTTAATGGTGAAATTTAAATTAAAATTTTTGGTGCAATTTGTCATAATAATTTTAGATTTGGTACTTTAAAGTTTAGCAATATTTATAATTAACGTTAAACGTGGGACGTCCACCCACTAGATGGTCAGACGACCTGGTAAAGGTCGCGGGACGTCGCTGGATGCAGGCTGCCTCCAACAGGTCACTGTGGAAATCATTGGGAGAGGCCAAAGGAAGTCCACTGCTGAACATACAGCAGTGGACTTCCTTTGGCTGATGGATTAGATTGGAAGTTTTAAAATAAAAATGTAAAGTAAAATATTTTTATAATAAAATAACAAACTCAATTACACTGAGATGCCGGTCAATTTCAATTATCTGAAAAACAAATGTTATTTTCTTATAAATTCAACTGCGGTGGATAAAAAATCTTGTCGTCGCTTCTCTATTTGAGTTCAGACTTTGCATAAGCGGCGTTTAAATCAAACTTTATGACTTTCGGATTGCATTATACTGTGAGATGAGCGAAATTGGATTATAAAATAAAAGATGGAGAGGATATTCTGTATCACACTGGAAATTCACCTATTTACTGCCGATTTTATGATATTTCTTAATCAACTTTCATTATTCCGAGAGGATATAAAATTATTTCATCTTTATGGCCGGTGAAGCCTGTATATTTTGATGATTCAACTTTTGTCTTTCATATTGGATCTGTGTATTGGATTAACGCTGCTAAACTTTCGTATTATTTATAAACTTGTTACAAGAGAATGTTTGTATGTTTCAAGGATATAAAATAATGCGTGATGGCTTTTTAAAAAAAACACTAATGCCATGTTATCTTTGTCATCTACAAACTTTTAAAACAGCTGAATAATTAAGTGTATTGCCGGCCGAATAATTAGTATTCGCAGATCACTTAAATATTTGTTCTAGTCTATAATTTACTCGTATATAATAAATTTAGGAATATTTTTCTCCACATGTGGGAATCAAACCTTAGACTTATGTTTCATATTATGAATTTAGTCAACTGTACCCCGGAGGTTATTGTAATATTACTCATGCATTAATAAAAAAGTAACAAAAAACAATACCAACGCAATCTTAAACATCGTAAAAAACTTCGTGATTCGTGAAACATTCCACTTCTCCGAATTGTAACACTCGGAATCGAAGGCGTTAGAATCGGGGAGTCCCGAATTCCGTTAATATTCCGAATTTCCGGAACATCGACGTATTTATTTGGCAGCCGCTCGTCAAACTCGGACACGCGCCGTGACTAGTCGACATTGCGAAATACTGCCTCACGCAGATCCAGAATTACTGGAATAGACAAACACTGAATGGATTAATCGGAGATATTATAGAGAAATGTACAGTAAGCCCCATTTACACGGGAGAGATTCTAGCCTTGAAGATACGATTATTATTATCGTAACTATATAAAAAAGTTGCATCGTGTAAATATTTGTCAGAACACGATACTCTATGGCGGCTATGTGATGCGATAATCGCATTCGATTCTTGCCGCGAGAAACTCTCCCCGTGTAAATGGCGCTTAACACTACTTTTGCCATGAGTCTAGATTTAGACAAAAATGCACAGAATGTAAAAAAAATACTGGAAAAGTAGTATTTTTTTAGTAATTTCGTTAAAGTTTACTTGTTATGCTAGTATATTCTCGTGTAAATCTTAGCATAAAATTTATAATTCATTTCCCTGTAAGTAATAAATTAGCTTAAGCTAGTATTTAAAATATATGATGGAGTTTATTCCACCTTCTTGGCCAATACGATTTTAGGGATTTTTTGACTACCTAATGGCGTGGTTGTACTACGGTATGATTAGCAAAGCTTAGATCGGGTTCGCGTCTCCGGGTCGGGCAAAGTGACATTGAATTTTTCTATTCATTATCAGCCCGGAGTTAGAAATTTGTGCCCGAAATGGCGATAAGCTCGCCCTATAAGTTCTTGGGAAAATAGAAAGTGAAACGTAGGTGTCCTGGTAGCACCTCTGCCTATCCCTTCTGGGAAAAAAGCTTAAATTTATGTTATGCGATTTTAGAGACAGATGAATAACTGCTACCATTTGTAATTGATAGTTCAGAGTGGTCTAAGCATCAGATTATTTCAAGAATGTTGCAGACGGAAAAGAACGCAATGACAAATCTGTTATTTTATATCAATTTTTTGAGGACAATATTACCAACTTGGTCAAGTCAGCCCATTCTTATTACATTAAAAAGTAGCTGCAATAAGTGTCTGCCGCTTTCAAATATAAATCTTTCCAGCACAGATAATTCTTTGTTCCCTCTTTCGTTTTATCTTTCGTTTTTTCGTCCAACGACACTTTCAATGACTTAGGCGCGTTCACGGCGCTCCATAATCATTTCGTGCGACGCCTAAAATTATCACAAGTCCACGTTTTCCGTTTTTAATTAAAACTCGGATGTAAGATTAAATGAAAACTAATTTTGTTCTGGCGAACACCTAGTGCCGTTTTCGCCTTGGTGAATAAGTGTTGAATGCTCAGATTTATTAAAGTTCAGCATGTCTTAATTATGTTTTTTAATATTTCGAATGTTTTTCATGTCGACTTTTAATGAACGTACTGTGATGAGTCCGGATAAATATTTCAATTCAAATTAGTTTTTGGGCACATCGCGGGAAATTGTGTTTTGTGTTGTGTGGTGTAGTGACTATTATCGAGCGTGTGTTAATTTAATACGAATTTCTTTGTGGTCATAGCGAAACTTTTTTAATTTGGCATAGCAATATGGAGTGATATTGTCATTCTATATAAATAATTATATTTCACATCTAGCAACCGCACATTTTTAAATAAGTTATTTTGAACCAATTCCGAGTACAAAAAGGTAGGCAGTGGATGCATTATGAGAATAATTAAACAATGTATAATTTGTGACGCAACTTTATAATAAGTATAATTACAAATTATCTTATAAATCAGTCGACATGGGTACGTTTTATTACCGTACCTCCTTTATTTGACTGAGTTTTGGATCTCAAAATACAAAATCAAGCAACGGTAAAAACTATTAAAGGGATGGGAATATATTGTCACCACTTATGAAGGTCTGTCGCAGTTAAAAAAAATATTATTATTTCCAGTAATCAGGAGCTATTTTCGCAATATCATTGAGCGTATAAGTGGAAAATTCATGTAGATACTAACAATGAGAGCATTGTGTTGTGAATTAATGATTAGAGCAGTACATCGAAAGCACAAATAAATGTGTGCGATACTAGCCTGTTCTTCTATTAAATTAAATAAATTAAATTCATCCAACGGTCACTTACGTAGTCCTGACCCCACACTAAGATCGAGTCTTGTGTCGTGGGTATCAGGAGCTACGAGAGACTTTTCAGTCTCACAAACACCCAGACCCGAAACAAATACCTGTGGTTCACACAAATATTCGTCTCGGTGCGGGGATCGAACCCGCGGCCTCTCGTTTCACAGTCGGCGTCTAACCAACTGCGCCACAGAGGCTGTCAATATTTGATGTTATGTATTCAATTACTCTAGCTATCTTTATATTACCTACCTTGTAATATTTATGTTAATTTTATTTTAATTCTAATACATATGAAAATATTTTTTGTTATATTGGTTTTGCGTGCGTGGTGGCCTGTTGGTAAACGGACCAAACGCGGCTGCCTACATGTTCACGGTGGTCGTGGGTTCAAATCCCAGGGCACACCTCTGACTTTTCGGAGTCATGTGTGTATTGATAATCAATCACCACGCACTTTAACGGTGAAGGAAAACATCGTGAGGAAACCTGCATACCGTAGCGATTTTAAAAAAATTCTACGGTATGTAAGTCCGCCAACCCGCACTAGGCCAGCGTGGTGGACTTTATGGCCTAACCACTCTCAATCGTAGTCTCGATTGTAGAGGAGGCCCGTGCCCTGCAGTGGGTCGTATATGGGCTGATACAATAAAAAAAAAAATAAGATTTTATTATGTTTTCAATGTTCATTACTTAGGCCTTCAACCAACCGTGCCACGGAGGCTGTCAAAATTTCAAAGAATACTAGCGTTCCGGCCAGGCGTGCAGATACTTCTTTGAAATGGGCTGAACTGTGGAATTAAACTATTCTCAAATCTATTTGAACACACACAAGAAATATCATCAAAACTTAGGTTTAGGATCAGTCACATATTTATAAACAATATTATTAATATTATTAAGTTGATGAACAAAAAACAAACGAGAAATGTAATCCCCATTTAATCCTGTACTTAAGTTAAATAAATGTCCAGCTAATGTATTAACCTAAAGGATTCTCTTTGTTGCCCTTACGCTGCGTTTTAATACCAGTGGCAATTTGATTGCATTTTAAATGTTTACACTAGCAGTCGCGATGCGTGGCGATGACAGACGATGTACCGTCGACCGACCGTTATTTTTACAGCACCAGGGCTCAGTAATACCACTATTATAAGGTACATTAATTAGTTACTGTTATATTATCATAATAAAAGCATTACAATAATTAAATAAATACGCCTACTAAAACTATGAGAAATTTTCGCTTTGACAATACCCAGACCCGAAAAAATGGTTGCACAAGCATTGCGAAGATCGAACGCGTGACCAACATCTCTTTTCACAGCTGACACTCATCCAAATGCGCCAGTGAAGCTGTCAAATGTAAATTACTCCGAAATATAAGTGCAATGTATTATAAGTATAGTATCCTTTGTTAAGACAAGTAATTTAAGGTAGGCAGCGACTTTGTTGTGCTGGACCCCTGGCACTGCGAAGGTCTATGGGCAGCGGTAGCCGTTTTCCATCAGGCGGGCCGATAGCTCGTCTGCCTGTAACAGCAATAAAAAAAGAGATGGTCACCTTCGAAACCGAACACTAATGCGTGGGTTTCTATAGCAGGTTGTTCAGTTTTGCTATTGTCCATGAGCGGTCGTATCGCTTACGATCAGGCGAATGGCATGCTCGTCTCACCATTCAACGCAATAATAAAAGATCATGCACGATGGTCACTGTCCAATTATATACGAATGACATACCACCTGCTATCACCGGCAATCAACTTAAATTGTTACATTAAGAGACTTCATACCTACAATCATACTAGTAGTAAAATAGTCATACTTTCGTACACCGTTGTTTCAGACTATCTTTAAAGTACCACTTTCGAGCGGGTACACTGTGCATTGTTATGCTGAGCGTCCATTAGAGACGGGATAGTCGTCGCAGCGCCGCGCATTTATTTTACAGCCGAGCGAATCCGACAAAGCTTCGAATAAATAGCGGGGTGAATTTTCTGTTGTGATCTGGACTGATCCAATGGCCTATTGGGTATTTAGCTTTAGATACATACGTAGATAGAACCATGCTTGTTGGTTTGGTTTGATGTTTTTAAGAGAGAGGCAATTTGAAGCCGTTTTACACAAATTGAATGGAACAGAAATGCATCAAGATAATCCGAACAAAACAGTAAGTACAATACTCTACAAATTTTTCAGCCTACTTTTTTCTACGAGCAATTTTGTAAATATTTTTTATGGGACGAATATATCTTACATATTGAACCATTTTCTGTGTTTATTTGGTTAGTTTATTAAATAAGCATTACTGACCATTTTTCTTAAAGGAATTAATGTCTTCTATAGTCCATAAACGAATGCATTTTGTCCCCTAATTAAAAAAAAAACTATAAATATTAGTTATACTATTACAATCAAGTATAATATTTACTATATACACTGAACAGCTGCCTAAAATCCATTTTACAATTCTGTCCGTCCATGCAAATCTGACGTGACATACAACAGCGGTCCACCTGCAGCGAATAACATTAAATTAAAACGCGAAACCGAAGCTTTTCAATTTTAAAACTGGTTATTTTACGGTCCAAATCTGGATATCGCGTTACCAGCCGTAATGTTTCGCATTGGACGCCATGTAAATGGAGTTATCCATTATTTCCATGGTGACAATTCGGTATAATTATTTAGGTGCGGTTGATGCTCGCGCCCTTCGAATAATGTATGCGGCTTTTTATGTTTTATTGAGTGTGTGATTTTTTAAATATTGTATTATTTTTGTTTTAATATACCGGACTGATTTTCTAATGTCTGGATTTGTGTATACATATTTTTGCGTAGAATTTCAAAAGTTCGCCAATCATGATTGTTTGTTAGATACGAAGTGAAATTTCAGAAGTTTTCCAATTATAATTGCGATCTGTTTATTATGAATAGGTCAGCCTAGAAATATTTTCAAAATAAGATAGAAATACAAAAATATTATATGCTATTTATAGTTTGCTCTACGATAGTAGTAAACTTTGAGAATTATTCGTTTGTTGCCAAACTTATGGTCTCAGGGGACTCATTAACCTTTGGGTACGTTTTCCTTGTAACTAAGGTGCTTTATTACTATTGAAATAAATCAGGCGTAGAAGATAAGAAATGTATATGGATAGAAGAATTATGACACTATGCAAAGAACATTTGTGACAATTCCACAGATAAAGGATAAAAATACGAGTATGTTTAATATTCGGTATTCAAAAATGCAATATTATTAATCTTCAGTACGGCTAATAATATGCAAAAGAGTAGAGATAAACTATTGTGAAGGATTGAATTAAAAAAATAGACATACAATAGTAAAAAACGAAAAAAAAGCCGTAAAAGACTTTTAAAATAGAGACAAATAATATTGTATTTCAAATTCTACAGACAAAACAGCAATAAGTCGTTCACAATAATTATTTCTGGTAAAATACAAGGTCTACAGTCTACACAATTTACTAATGATAATTATACCTTTTGTGAAAACTACACCGTGTTTTATTAAAGGTTACCCTTTTGGTTAATAATTATAAATTTCTAGAGCTTAACTATTTATAAATCTTTGTTGATATTGATAATATAATCCAGTCCATAAACGTCCCACTGCAGGGCACGGTCTTCTCCACTATCCAAAGTTTATTTGAGAGGGGTTAGGCCATGACTTGACTATTCAAAAACGTCTAAAAAGTTTGATAATTCGCCCACAACACTGTTGACACGGAGGCGTAATTCGCGAGAAAAAAATTGCCGTAAAACTGAAAGCTTGGCATTAGACTCAGCTGCGCAATAAAGGGGTGCTGTGTTAAGACTGAATCTTGTGGAAACTGTTCCCTAGGGCTTTAGATTGATGACCCCGATGCCTTCAGGTGATCCACGGATAAATTGCCCCGGGAACATTATAGTGATGTGCACGGGATGGTGAGAAATGCATCGATTGTTGTGTGATAATTCGATAGTGTGATTATCGATTGTGAACGGTAGTGGTTTTAAGAACAATTTGGTGATAAAGGTTGTATACAGAGTAACGTATAAAATTACTTCTAAGTAGATATTTATTTTCTTAAGTTATAGGAAAACGACAAGCTACAACATTAAAATAGCTTTGTATCAGCCCAGATACGTCCCACCGCAGGGCACGAGCCTCCTCTACAATCGAGAGTACGATTGAGAGGGGTTAGGCCATATAGTCCACCACTCTGGCCTATTGCGTGTTGGCAGATTTTTCATCCCTACCATAGACATTCTTGCGAATCGCTATGGTATGTAGGTTTCTTCGCGGTGTTTTCCTTCACTGTAACATAGCCTTAGATAGTATTAAAGCTATGTCCATAAATAGCTCAACGACGCGCATTTTAATTTATGTACTGTTTTTTAAGTAATACTCTATAAAACATACGAACAATTTTATAGACTTGAAACGTTCTTATTATTCATGAATTATACCGATTAATTCTATTATTATGTATGGTATATAATATTCACCTGTAATTTAATAGACTGAGATAAGTTATTACGACTAAAAATAAACACAGATAACGCGTGCTTTATTGGACGCTACGTACGTAAAATAAAAATAAATCGTTTAACAATCGATCTTTTGTTCGAATTAAGGATTCGAACAAACAATCGATACTCAAATAGTCTCATTGTAACAAGTCCATCCCTAAAATTATTCTGCGGAAAGCGACTGGCGCTTTTTGCTTTATGACTGGCTGTTTGGGGAAATATTATCGCCAGGTCAGCGTATTTATGTTGTCCAAAATAGTGTAGGGGCAAAATTGTTATGTCTGTATTGCATTACTCGGCAGCCCTCGGTTGTTATCCGTATTTTGAAGAATACGCTGTAAATGGTTAGTGCTATTCCACGTATTTGTATGAATACCGGTGGTAGTGTAATTTGGTTGAATTTAGTTGAGTTCGAGCGGTTGATAGAAAGTTAGTATAACAGAATGTGGGAATAATTTGATGGATCAATGGAACAGTTAATTTGTTTTAAATCAATCTCTCTCTCTCTTAAGCCACAGGAAGTCCGCTGCTGAACATAGGTATCTCTACTGATTCAGTTTTAAATAAATATAATACATAAATTCGTCTTTGATTTTTAAATATTTTATCACAATATTATTATTTGAATTACTTTTTGTCAGACGATTCGTATCGATGAATGTGGAAATATGAACTGAATTTAAATTTGGCACCAGAATTCAAGAAAAACTTATTTTAGTAATCAATATTACAATGAAATTATTATTTCTAACTTAACGTTTTTTATTCTATAGATCCGACAAGTGAGCAAACAGCTCGCCTGATGGATTACCCATGGACGTGCAACAAGAGTACATTAACAAAAGAACATAGTACCTAAATAAGTAGAATAATAAAGTTGCATGTTAAAGTAAGTTGCTACATTGTTGTGCACTAAACTAGAACGTTCTCAACCGTAGCTACATAAGACATGATTAAACATACGGCGAGCGGAACGCATTGAAGTAAATATAGCTCGTTAAATTTGTTAAAATACCGTGAAATATGCGATGCGCGGCCACTCAGAGCCCTGTCCTGGGAATATCTTATTCTTTATACATTTCTAATACTTCCCCGTCCCTGCGTTTCTGAGGCACGCTTCAGTGAATTTCCTTGCAAATATTGTATTAGCAATCTCATGGGCACGGGATCTCTGTGAGATTCAGTTGTTGGATTAGAAAATATGTTGGAACATGCGCTGTGAATAATTTAAAGAGGTTTTTGAATTTTAAACATTATTGTAGAATACTAAAGACATGATTATGCAATTGAAAACATGGAGAGTTGAATCATTGTTGATCTTTTAGCCCAAAACCCTGATTTCGCCAGCTTCTAATTCCACATTGTAGGTTACAAATAGAATTTAGAGACGGGAAATAACTGTTAAAAAGTTGGAATAAGATCTTTTAAAAAATAGTAGCAATATCTAATAAGTCGAAGGTATATACAGGCTGCGACCGAAACGAAGCTAGGTGGCAGTATTAGTGACTTCAAATACAATGCAACTTAAAATTTCGTAAAACAAAAACCAACAATTTTTGTGGTAATTTTGTACTTATCGCCGTATCTGTATCTGTTTTCCTAAAATAATAATGTACACTTTTTTATGTTTAAAGACACAATGGTACGTAAGGGTTTCAATTATAATTTTAGCAAATATTTGAGATTGACCATACAAACACGAAGATATTAAAAGAAGCAAAAAAATAACCTGTCGCTTTTTTTGAGAAATTGTTAGTTGAATTGTGTCTGTAGACTGTTATCACAAATACTACCACCTGGGTTCGTTTTCGGTCGCAATTTGGATATACCCGGTATATATTATTTTCCCAGTGAAAATCGTTAGTAAAGAAAGGAAATTTCTTTGCTAGATGTTCATGACATGCGCTGCCTGCATGAAACAACCCGAAGCGTCTTTACCAAGCCATTGGTTCATTTGAAGGAATCGTTAATGCCTTAATCCGGTGATTAAACTAAAGTACATTAATTTTAACGAACGTTTATGTCTGACGACAACGTCAAAATAGTTGGAACTTGTGCTAAAAGTAGTAGATAGGTTTGTATAATTGGTTGAGCAATTTATTTCAAGTATTGGAGGATGCGATGTTAATATTAAGAATGCATCTATCGTGCATGTATTTCTTGTGTGACGCAATATTAATAGAACAGTATTTATAAAAATAATTTATTAATTATTAAATATAAACAATTAATTTACAAAAATGTTTGAATACAGCGCTCAATTTCATTTATTTAATTTTATTAACCGACTTTATTTATTGGTCCATGTGGCTATTCTAAATTGTTTATTAGTTTTTATCGTAAATATAATTTATGTAAGGGTAATCAGATGTTTTGCCTTCTTTTTGCATTGATAATTTAGTATCGTGTGCTTCACTACACCGCTGTGTTTCGCCTAATTATAGTTTTGTGGTGAATTTTATGTTAGTGATATTTCCTGCTATAAATTAGTGAAAGAAGTGTTAGTGATAGCCGTACGTTGTCTTGTAGGGTTCGTGGACAATCTAGCGCTTGTGGTTTTTAGTGCTAAAAGTACTATAATTCTCATCAGCATCAGTAATCACGTACATGTCTATATTTTGCCTTGTGTTAGATCATACTGCAACCTATTTGTCCTACTGCGTGTCCTTTAATTTTTAGAATATATTATACAGTGTGATATAGACTATTTTATGTAATGTTAATGTAGAACGTGTGAACACATTAATTGAATTTGTTGGATGGCACTTACTATAAGCTCTTTTTACTACAGAGAAACAGTTAATAAAATCAATTTTCATTGACGTTCATTGAAAATAAAATCTCTAGAATGCTACCGAAGCGTTCTTATTTATGCACTTAAATTCGAAGAAAAGAAACATGAATTCCAAGGATATTTTATACTCCAATCTTCAGGCTTTAATAAATAAATTAGAGTAGGAGCGACGAGTACGTAATTTTAACGAGATCTCGGGCATCCAACTTAAAGGGCACCGCGTCAGGAAAGTACTTTCAAAAGGATGAAAGAAGGTACCAAACAAAGTACGGACGTGTGCAGAATTCGCGTTTGCTTGCCCGTTTTACAATTTGTTACATCGCTTAAATTGTAATAAAGCTCTAGAGTAACATATACATTTGACGAACAATCCCTCGTATGTACACCCAAACTCCAACGCAATCTCATCTCTAAGTTAAGTAAACAAGATTTGAATTCGGAAGCACATCAAATTGTCTTAGGATTTTCTGGAGTTATTTACGGGCGTGTGAGGTTTATAGAAAGAGGTGTACTGTGAATCCCGGATGGATACAGTTCGTATTCTATTTACCTTAACAGATGCCGTCATTATTCCTTGAGCATTCCTTACGGGATCGCGCCGTGTGGAGCGAAATTGACAAATTCAGAAGGAACCTGCGTTCCATGGAAATCCTAGCGAGATTTCTCTTACGTCAAAAATTTACATACCTTTTCTTATTATGTGGATGTGAGGGAAAATACTCACTTCTCGGATTTCTTCGCAGTAAACTTACTTTCCTTACTTAAACTTACTTTTACTTTAAACCTGGTAAAGGTCGCGGGACGTCGCTGGATGCAGGCTGCCTCCAACAGGTCACTGTGGAAATCATTGGGAGAGGCCTATGTTTAGGAGTGACTTCCTTTGGCTGATGGATGAAACTTACTTTCTAGCCAGTATTTAAAACATAAAAGAGCCAGATTAATGGTAGTAGTACAACTGTACCAAACAAACGAAACTTATTCGCTTAGATGATAAGGTTACTCAAGGTTTAATCTTAGGGCCCCTGTCCAATTCGTGGTTTACGTACATAGGTGTTTCCCCAACCTCAACGCAACGTCGACGCTGCGCTGACGCGTCGTTGCCGCGCGGTAGTCTACGGGAATTCCGATAAGAAACACTATTACTATCCATGCTTCTTTGACAAAATTATGTTAAAGAAAAAAGAGAGCATCAAATATAACATATTCTAGTATTGACGTATCCTAAAACAAAGTCGCAGCATAAACGCTTGCCGCTAAACAACTTCGACGTCAACGTCGCGCCTACGCAGCGTCGACGCCCAATACCCCTTCCCTGTTCCCATCCTTTTTCGTTCCCGTTCCCCTTCCGATCTGATCGGCTGGCAACGCATCCATGATCCAGGCGCTGTGGATGTTCATGGGTGATAGTGATCGCTTACCATCAGGCGACCTGCTAGCTCTTTTGCCGGGGTCATTCTATTCAAAAAAAACTTACGAGTGTTCCCGTATTTGAAGTTCTTAATATAAATGAACACTGGCAACTTATAAAAACGCTTTATAAAGAAAAAATAGCGTGAACCAATTAGCTGAGAATACCTTGACCAATTTATATTACTCCCAGTTCGCCATCAATATTAAAAATGTAATAAAACAGGCAGAAATTAAAGTACGGCCGCAGAAAAGGCCCAATACGCATTAATATAGCTTTATTATAAAATTGGAATTTTTTGTTCAAAGGACCATTGTCGACGTTTAAAATATGTAATATTAAATGTAGGAGAGATGTCCTTAATGTTTCACATAATTTATCTAGGAATAAAATATCATCGCTTTTGGAGTATTAGTCTGTTTAATTTCATTATTCTGATTTTGTTTTTAATACGTTTGCCTTTTATGCGATCTCCATAATTTATTAGAAATTTAAAAAATAAAGCGCTCTTGTACTAGTCATTTCTGCTATTTTCATCATTATTATTATACATAAAACATTTAATAATATTTCTATGGCATTGTGTAAGCCCAGTGAAAAATTAGCTCCTAGGTTCAAAATCCCAAATTACGCACTTTGAAGTTAGATTTCATAAATCTCGTCCGGCGTAGTAATAAGACCAATAAGCTGGGTAGTAAGCTCTCCTCCTACAACTTCGATTATATTAATGACAGCTCTGCCAAACTCTTCAAGAACACGCGTAAATTAATATTTTTTTATAAATACTTAACCATTATCCCAGAAGGGGTAGGCAGAGGGGCAACCAGGACACCCACGTTTCGTGTGTTCCGTCCCACGATGTGATAGGGGACGAACCTATCCCCAAATCGGGCACAAATTCTTGACTCCAGACATTAATATTTTGAACACTTGCAATAACATTTTGAAGTTCAAATATTTTATTATAAAACGCACAAATATTTAAAAGCAAAACAATAAATAAATAATGTACAGCAATAAGTTTACAGTGCTATAAATGACTCACGCTCTTAATTAATTAGGCCCCTCAGTTCCATAGCTGGGTATAAGCATTCCCCGAATAGCGTCTGCATTTAATAGTCTCAGGCTGAGGCTGTCTTTAATTACTTATGTACTATCTTGCACGTTATATACTGGGTAGAAAGGGTTCGGTGCTTAATTTGTGGAACGGGTTAAATATTCGTGAAGGCTGTTGCTTACTGGGATTTTGAGGGTAAACAAGGACGCTTAATAAGGCAAATTTGCTTTTTAATCTGTGTAGCAGATTAGGTAGGAGATTTTTGGAGTGAGATAAAGTGACCTACGTTTAATCACCACTATAAAGGTTAAGATAAACATCGTGAGGATATACCATAGCGATTTGCAAAAAATACTATGGTAGGTATATAAAGTCCGCCAACCCGCACTAGGCCAGCGTGGTGGACCATATGGCTTAACCCCTCTCAATTGTACTTTCAATTGTAGAGGACACCCGTGCCCTGCAGTGTGATGTCTATGGGCTGATACAGTAGAGTACAGTAAAGTGACTTAATTGCACCTGATGGAGAATGCAAGAAATATTCAGGTAGAAATCCAATGTCAGTCTTATTATAAGTGGAAAAATACACAAAAGATTGTCCCAAGGATCTAATTCAAGACCCAACAGCTCGCAGCAATAAGACATTTCTCGAAACAGTGGCTCAGTTTATTATTCTTCCACTATCTTGTTATTTTTAATAGTAGCGCTTTATTGCCGCCCCAGCAACCTGTATCTGTCTCAGCGCTGCGAAATTGCACGGAAAATAAAATTTCATCCACATTATTCAGAATACCCGGGGCGGAAACAGTATTGTACCGTGCGAAAATATTTACTTTACTCCGTCGCGAAATGTATTTACTTCGATTAACTTGTCCATCAAGGAGGGACAAACTGTAACATTTCACCGAAACGGATACGTCAATTTGTCCCCGAAAAGTGTGAAGAGAAGAAAATACCGTAGCAAACAAACTGTGCGACGCAATTTATCAGAATAACGAGCTTTTTCGAATCTCCTTTAGGTGACACTCGGTTCATTTATTTTTTTTTCTTATCCATTTCAGCTCGATCACATGTGGGATATTACTTTTGCCTGGCTCCTTTAAAACGTTATCGCGTCTTGTCTTGACTGTGAAAAAGTGCTATTTGTCAAGTCGAAGGGAATATTGGTAGGGAAGTGTTGAAATTGGGAATTAGATTACGCTGCGCCGCGCCTCGTCTCGTCGACTGATTGTTGTGCATATTGTGCTCGCGTGATGAATATTTCTCGTCTTGCGTATTGGTGTGGACTGATTTATATTATTTGTACTTTTTGCTGCTGAAAATACGCTGCCAATTGTGTATCTTCTTTGGATTTTTCTTAGCCTTTTATTTATGTGTAACTGCCTCGGTGGCGTTGTTGTACTACTGTACGATTACAAAGATGAGGTCTGGGGTTCGTATCCCGGATCGAGCAGTGACATTGGATTTTTCTACTCATTATCAGCCCGGAGTTAGGAAGTTATGCCCGATATTTCGATAGGCTCGCCTACTATCACATCCTGGGAAAGAACACATAAGGTGAAATCGTCGAATATCCTGTTTGCAATTCTGCCTATCCATTCTCAGATAAAGGCCTACAACTACGCCACCGAAGCAGTCAGTATATTCAATACCCCTTTATCCTTTGACAAATGGTATAAACACTTATAAAGTCGCAAGCAGTAAAATATGGCGACAAAATAATAAACTATTACAAATAGAACACGTCTGGGTAGAAAGAATGATACCCAAGAGACAGCCATTGTTTTTCCTCCTGGCGCCGTAGTTATGAATGAAATAAAGATCTGGTTTTAGTTTTTACCTGAGGAATAAAATTATTTTGTAGCGGAATATCTCAGAATAAAATCATTTTATGCTCGCTTTCACTAACTGAATGTAATAAATAATAATAATAAATTATTTATTAAGAAATCAGAGTTACATAGATTTAAAATTACACAGAAATTAAAAAATTGTGTAAATTGTCTTGATATATGGGCTGTGTAGTTTTAATAGTCTTTACTTACAATTTGGGTCTTTATCTTCTACAGCGCAGCATGCCATGACCGAGCTGTGAACGTGGCGATTCATAAATTATTATTAATAATAATAAATAAATACACCCAAGAGTCACATACATAGTTCTAACCCCTCACTAAGATCGAGTCTTGTGTCTTGTATCATTAGCTACGAGAGGCTTTTCGGTCTCACAAACACCCGGACTCGAAACAAATATTTGTGGTTCACAAAAACATTTGTTTCGGTACAGGGATTGAACCCGCGGCCCCCCATTTCACAGGTGGCGAACCAACTGCGCCACGGAGGCTGTCAAGTATTTTTTGTAAGACCTACTATGAAATGTACCTGATCGATGACAGAGCTCTTTAGTAGGCAGTCTGGTATGTCACATAGTATTGGACTATGTCCGTTGGGTAATATGTTATGTTACGTGTCATATAGACGAAATCGATTTTATAACTCTAGAAAAATCTTATAATACATAAGATTCACATAGACTGCCTCGGTGGCGTAGTTGTACTACGGTATGATTACAAAACTGAGGTCTCCGGTTCGAATTCTAGGTCAGGCAAAGTGATGTTGGATTTTTCTATTCACTATAAGCCCGTAGTCATGAATTTATGCCCGATTTGGCAATAGGCTCGCTTCCTATCACTTCATGGGACGAAACACATAAGGCGAAACGTGGGTGGCATGGTTGCATCTCTGCCTACCACTTCTGGGAATTAGACGTGATGTTCATGTACGTGTGTATTAGATCCGTATACTTAATAATTAAATTATGCTACGGATCAATTACGTATACCAAGGAGTATGGAAATAGTAACCGGTTTTAAAAGAAAAGAAAAATAACCAAAGTCTTTCTGTTAATTATTATAAATCCTTACAATCTATGAACGACAAAAATCACTATAACTTTATACTCTTGAAGTTATTTAAAAGGTCCCGTCAAATAGAATAGAAATTCAACCCGTATTTGTGCTGTGGGGGGTGATGTACGGCACACACACGTCAGGAGGCATTGCTATACAATACCGCAATTGACCCACTAAAGCCCCTACAGTGAACGGGTTAGAAAGCATTTATAGAGCAACCAACACGATCTCAATAAATACATTGAATTGAACGCTATTGGATATGGATTTATATGGAATTTTTAATGTTTTAACGATAACATTTATTACCTACTTTAGATCATCTTTACATTGCCGTAAAGAGGGCTGGTGTGGCTGGTTCTGTATGTGGTAGCTTTTAATTGGCATGTAGATATTGAGGATATTGTTAACATGTAAAATTAGCTGTAAGCTTCCCAAATAAAATTAAAAAAAAAATGTTTTGCACTAAGTTTGACCTTTTATCGTATATATTAAGTTTAATAAATACGTGAATAAGGAGGCGTGTAAAATTTACTTTATGGTTTTTTACTTACTTCAATCTCATACGATATTTTATGTATTTTATCATACTCACTTATTTTGGAATCGAAGACGAATAAGATCTTCAATTTCGGAATTTCTTATCACAAATACACTGTAGAAGAAATATCAACCTATACGGTAATCAAACCTTGATACGAGTACGTATAATATATTTTATTTTATTTCAAGTTGTAGTTAGTTACAGTAATTACTTGAGTAAAGGAATCACTTTATATAACCGAAATAAATTTGCATACATACATACATAAACTCACGCCTTTTTCCCAGAAGGGGTAGGCAAAGGTGCAAACAGGACATCCACGTTTCGCCTTCTATTTACCGTCCCACGATGTGATAGGGGGCGAGCGTAATACCACATCGAGCACAAATTCCTGACTGCGAGCTGTTAATGTAGAAAAATCCAATATCACTTTGCCTGACCTGGGATTCGAATCCCAGACCTCAGCGTTGTAACCATAAGGTAGTAAAACTGCGCCACCAAGGCAGTCTAAGTCATAATTTTTTTCTACTTAAAAACATATGAAAACCCAGTTATAACCGTAAATTTCGATTCGAAAAATAAATTATGCAAACGCAAAGCAAGTAATTAAAAGTAAAACGTATTAACTCCAATCTTATTCTAAATATTTATTCAAACAAGTTTTAAAACCCCGAGAGTGTCTGAAGCGATTTGCGGAGTAAATTATAATAATCTCTCAAAAGAAGACGAATTGGGAGTATGGATCAGACTGTATTAGCATTTATATTCAGATTTTGAGGTAAAAGTTACTTATCGTTGCTTAGCATTCACTTTGTACCTCGGCTCGGAATATCCATGTTTATTTGAATTGTTTTCAGAGGTGTTTTCTGTTGGCGTTCTGTCCTGTACTGCTTTAAATTGTATCAACAAATACCAGTACATATTTAATTATGTTATTACGAAATATTTCGGACAGTGTTAATTAATGTTTGCTTATTTTGCACTATTTTTATTTACAAAATTGTAGGTAATTAATTTCAAAAAAATTGTTAATATTTGAATAATTCAGAATAGATTATCGCTTAATATGTAAATTTTGAATGCGCGCTGATATAAGTTTATGTGAAAAAGAAAAAAATATCTTTTAAATTAAAATTTTGTTCATTTGTTTTTTTATAATTTTTGTATTTAATACCTATGCTTATTAATATATTTTAGCAGACTATGACTGATGACAAAGAACGCTTTCTATCAAGTGATTCACAAGCCCAATTCCTAACCCACAAAATATTTAGAAAAGTAAATGCCAACTTTAGAAAAAACGACTAAAATTCCACACCACTAATTTACAAATACCTAGCCCTTACCCCAAACAACAAATCAACACCCTCGAAAACTAATAAATCTTGTAATCCAATGCTTCCAGATAACTCTTTATCTTGTCCCTGAGAGTCTCAATAATAACACTCACTTTATTTTTCATTGCGCGTCTCAGGTCGCCGGGGGTCCGTCTCGTCCAATTTGGGCTACAATTAAACGTAAGCATTAATTACATTCCCCTGTCTCCCCCCTCCCCTGTCTCCTCTCCCCCAATGTTTCTGCCTTATTTCCCTTTTGCTTATTCAGCGGGAGATATCGTGATGCTACTGTATTGTTCAATGGAAGTGGTGTTTCGTGTTTGTTAATACTATTCTGTGGTACGGAAATTACAATTAATGCGAATTAGAAATGTAATTTCCTTTATAAATTAGGGTATTGATAATTAAACGAGTATGGCTTTAGTTTTGCAGTCGAATAATTGTGTAATACTGAAAAACAGATTTATTTTTTACTGGTAAATATTAGTTTTGAATATTCAATATGGTACATATTTTGGTGCGCAAAACTTAAAAAAAAATATCAAGGCACATTATATTTATTGACGCTATAACTTTGCAACGAATTTATGCTGGGGAATGAAATAATCTTAGTTTTATTTTAAATAAAACTGATTATGAACACCAACATTTTAAAACTATTTACAACTCAAACCACTCTCAATTAAAAATCCTAGCAATCTCAACTACTTTTGGTCGTACAAATAATTTAGAATGCCTCATCCAGCATAATTTCGGAACAATGTTACGATTTTATTGTAGGCAATTTACGGCGCGATATACGGGTCCCTTTAACGCCAACCCTCGTGTAATTTGGATTGTGGGACTAATAAGAAAGAAACAATGCTAATGAAATAATACCTATTAATGAAGTGTTTACGAATAATTTTAATTAAATTCTCAACAATACGAGTTTTAACTCTGTTTTATTCAGTTTGACATGAATGTGGATTGAATCCGAGTAACAAGATCAGTATATTGTATGGAAAGTTTACTTACATGAATTGAAGAGTAGACAGCATCCGTGGCGCAGTTGGTTAGACGCCGACTGTGAAATGAGAGGCCGCGGGTTCGATCCCCGATACAAATATTTATGTGTACCACAAGTATTTGTTTCGGGTCTAGGTGTTTGTGAGACCGAAAAGTCTCTCGTACTTTTTATACCCGCGACATAAGAACCGATCGTAGTGTGGCGTAAGGACAGGAGGCTCGTGCCGTGCAGTGAGACGTATATGGGCTGATACGGTACAATAAAATGATTAACGATGTCTTCTACAATTGTCATGAGTTTAAAGAGACTGAAGAATCGAATTGATAGCCCGAGCCTGTATTGGTGATCCAAGCATGACTGTAACAGCAAACAGTTTAAGCTGTTTTCTGCTGAATTGGCCGGCCTTGTCCGCGCCCACAAATTATCCTTAGTAGCCAATAAATCACTCCCCACGGGTGCCAGTAGCTGGGTCTAATTGTATTATTATTTATAGACCTTAAGGCAATATTGTCCTGTTTGCAATGTTTTAACTAACTAGCTCTTTATTTATTTACCAGTTGCTGGCAGTGTGAGGTAGGCTTTAGGTTGGTATCGGGCACTTATGTGTTATAGTGTTTTCGAATTTCATTTTCTATTATGCCGATTCTCAGTTATTGGTGAGTTTGTGCTGGAAGATTTGCCTTAAATTTACTGGTCTGATTATATTGAATCTGTTGGTCATTTAGGCTTAGACAAATCATGTTTTTCAAAGTTTACAGATATATGCTCAATGATAACAAATTAAAATAAATACATAAGAGTTTGAATTACACTGTCTTTGCTGGCTTTTCCTGAAAGAGTTGATTTTTTTTTGTTATTACATTTATACAAAAATGTTATTTCAAAGACACTACAGTTTTTTAGCCTCAAATTCATCCTTCAGCCGAAGTTACATGTGCCGTTTTCCTACTGCACCTTTGTAGTATTTTAAAATTAAAAAAGTAAACCGAGGTTATTTTTCTTAATATTTCGAAGTATCACTGGGATAACAGCGTCTGAATGCAGAATAAATGTCGCTATAAAAACATTTAATGAGAGCATTTTTTATTTCGCAGCGACCTATTTCGCACCCAGCCGTGATAGTCCCGGATTATTCTGTGGTTAACCAATAATAAAAACTGGGAAAAAATAGAACAGCCCGACAGTATAAGTTATTCACTATTTTGCTTCATTCGGTAAATATTATTCATTCGCTTTACACATATAAACCAGTTTCGCATAAGTTTAGAACTCGGTTCGTGGAAGTTATGTATATATTTTTAGTTCATTTATTCTGAGTTTCAATGACGGAGGAGATTATCTGAAAAACACGCGAATATATGCATTCTCAATGAGAATTTCAAAAGTAGGGAAAATATCCTAATCCGCTGGAGATTACACAGCAAGCATTAATAACAATGTTTTTTTTTATCAGCCCATATACGTCCCACTGCTGGGCACGGGCCTACTCTACAATCGAGAGAATCGATTAAGAGTGGTTAGGTCATATAGTCCACCACGCTGGCCTAGTGCGGGTTGGCGGACTTACATACCGTAGAAATTCTTTAAAATCGCTACGGTATCCAGGTTTCCTCACGATGTTTTCCTTCACCGTTAAAGTGCGTGGTGATTGACTATCAATACACACACAATAACAATGTACAAATATTTTTTGCAAAGACCAACACACGATAACGAATCAAGAACCCTGAAGTTTCCGCAACCAACTCCACGCTCATTTCAATGGACATAAAATACAAAATGAAAACACAACAGAATAAAATGAAACAAAAGCTACGACGGCTCATTTGCCCCACGTTAATTAGTTAAAGCGTGAGATTGGTCGGAGCCATTTCAAGCGTGATATTGATATTAAATTTAATAAACTTAGTTGTGAAATTATCTGTACCCTCGCGGGGCACGAAATTGTCACTTAGATTAATAAAATTATAGATTAATTTGAGCAAGTTTAGCAATAATAAATTGTACGTTTGAATCTATGTATTGGTTGTTACTTACCTCATGATTTTGTTGGAAATGTGATACTAGGTCTATTAGGACTGATCATTTATTTATCTGAGTTTTAATTAAATACCTTGCTTTATTAGCTTTGTAGCGAAATAAGGTAGCGTTCTGCATGGGTAGTAAACGGCGAATGCTCATGGATTTTGGCATGACCATAATAAATAAAAAAAAAATACACCCAACAGTCACATACGTAGTCCTGACCCTACACTAAGATCTAGTTTTGTGTCGTTAGATCTAGTCTTATTCCAGAATTCCAGAAACTCCAAGACCTTTGTAGTAAAGAACATTTTAATTAGAACTTAGTACTTTTGAAATAACCAAACAATCTGCCTCGGCGGAGTAGTTGTACAGTACGATTTCAACGCTGAGGTCTGGGTTCGAATTCCAGTTCGGGTGAAGTGATATTGGATTTTTGTATTCATTATTAGGAGTCAGGAATTTGTGCTCGATATATCGATTGGCTCGCTCCCTAACACATCGCTGGAAGAAACACACAAGGCGAAACGTGGGTGTTCTGGTTACACCTCTGTCTACTCCTATGGGTAAAAGGCGTGATGTTTGTGTATGTATGTGCCAAACAATCATCGCAGAACAATAGAAGGCAGATAAACAATTTATTTACTATACGCAATAAGTAACAATAAGTAGCAATAAGTAACCTGTAATGCTTTAAATTCTTTAACTGTGCAAAACAGAGACGTGACAATCCCTTCAATATCGCATCCACTCGAATTTCGAATGCCACCCCAAAACCGAAACGAAATTCCCGGAGACAAAGATAATAACTTTTTGTTAAAACTAAAACGGGCGACATCGGAAACCTCGTTTGAAACGGCTGAATCCCCGTCAGAATTATCAACGTTGCGTCGGTTGCGGTGGAGATAAGGCCGGCTGCACGCTTGTCGCGCTCATTGCCACGACTACGTGATCGCCGTGCTGAACGAAATTTAATGATTACAGTCAGCTGAAAATATTAGTTATTGTAATAAAATAGATTTTGTTCTTGATTTTAATGGGTATTGATTTAAACTTTTCTACAGTTTTGCTACTGTAAGGTACTAATGATTATGAATGGTTTTGTAAGAGTACATAACGTAAGTGTAATGAGTATATACCAGAAACGGTAACTAGATGTCATTAAGAGCACATATTATTCGCCGAAGTTATTCTTGTTAATAGAAATGGAACACATTCTTTTCACTATAATCACAAATTAAGTTTGTTGATCACTCCTGACCGCGAAAATTGTGACCGCAAGGAAGCCATGAATTTAATTACGAGTATCTCTAAATACAATACCAAATTTAACATCTTTATATGCTTCAAATGTTTTATAATACACCCAACAGTCATATACATAGTCATGACCCCATATTAAGATCAATTAAGTCTGAATAATTATAATGTTCAAAGTAAACTTCTATTATACCAAGCTAACACGTCTTATCTTACCAAGGAGATGTAAAGAAAATACGGGTTTATTATAAATTAACTACAACGCATCTTTATCCTGTCTAGGAGAATGTGGAAGAAATGTCTATAAATTTCGAAATTCACCTTACGCGTGGCTCGGGGTTCTAAAACCTTCTTTAGCCGAAGTTTTCCAACATTTTCTGTGGAAGCACTGCTGTAGCTTACCTGTATTTATACGGATTCACACGTGTGCGACGCGAGAAACTCAAGTATTAAATTTATTTTAGTTGTTTAATTTTATTGCTAGTAGAATACTTGCAGGTTTTATTATAGAACATAATTGAAATAATAAGACTACCTCATATGATTACGAAGCTGAGGTCTCGGATTTGAGTCCCGGGTCTGGCAAAGTGATATTGGATTTTTCTATGCATTATCAGCCCGGAGTCAGGAATTTGTGCCCGACATGGCGATAGGCTCACCCCCTATCACACCGTGGGACGGAACACTCAAGGGGAAAGGCGAATCGTGGGTGTCCTGGTAGCACCTCTGCCTACCCCTTCTGGGAAGAAGGCGTGAGTTTATGTATGTTTGTTAAAATAATACAAGAGCTGCATTAAATAGTTACCGGTATATAATTCTGCAATAAGAGAGGTGTCTTGTGTTTTAGTTATCAGAATTTACGAAACATATGACAATCGTGATAATTCAAACGCTGCATGAATCGTATTAAAGTCTTCACATCGCATCCTCATGTCTGAACCAAAGCATTTTGGTGGATCATTGGTCTTTCATATGTGAGAGGCCGCCTGGGTATGTACCACCGCAATGTCTATTTCTTCCGCCAAACAGCAGTGTCAATGCACTGTTGTATTCCAATTTAGGGTATTGTAGCTAGGGTAACTACTGGACATAATGAGACTTAACATCTTATGTCTCAGGATGGCGAGCGCAGTGAAATACCAAGCATTGCTTTGTAATTCATCGTGTTGTTTGGTTTTGCTACTGTTCATGAGCGGTCATACGACATGCTATTCATCGCAGTACAAAAACAATCAAAGACTTTAATAATTTAGTCTAGACTGTAGTGGCATCATTTGTGTCGGCTATTAGCAATTAATTTTTATATAAACACGTCAACTCCACACTCACAACGACCCGCAAGCCTCTCGACAAAATCCCCACCGTCCCGTATGAACGAACCTCTATTAGAATTTAAAATAGAAATTACACGTAACAAACTCCCAGTACGTCAGATAAGCTCTCGTTGCAAGTTGAGTCTTTACCGCGGTTACATTACACGCCAATCGGGGTTCGAATATACGGAGAAAATCAAATACTTCGCCATCCAGAACTTTCGAGTGAGTTAAGCAAAGAACGTGAGCGAGCGTGTGTTATGTTTGGATACGCTTGGCTGTGTGTTTTTGTGATTCGAATATTGAGTTGAGTTTGCGGTTTATAAGAGTTATAAGACGTGCTTGTAAGGGATAATTCAGTTGAGATTTTATATTATTGATTTTTCATCTGCCCAATGAGGAATTGGTTTACTGTCGTCTAGAAACGTATGAGGGCTCTATATGCCTGTTTGAATCCTATTCAAATGAATGACTATTTGGTTAACCTGGGTGTCCTGGTTGTACTTCTGCCTACCACTTCTGGGAAAAAGGCGTGAGTTGGTGAATTGGTATGGTTCTTCTTTTACAACCGGCTGTCTGCCTTATATTAACAATTTTGTTAATAGGTCTTTTAATCTAGCACCCTTGTCTTAAACGTTTTGTAGACATGAAATACCTTCGAAATTATTCTGAAGATACATCTAAACATTGTTTTTTTCATTACGTACATTTTCTTTCCATGTTAAAGTGAGCGACAGTTATAAAACATTATACTCGTATATACATTCTAAAAGTAAGTGATGTTTGTATAAATTTGAGTGACGACCTCAGATTTGACGGTATAACGTTAACCCGGCTGAACTATGAGCTATGCTGTGATAAAATATAAACCTTTGTAATACATTGTTATGATTTACTAAAGCCCTGAGCTAGTTGAAGCGTGCAAGCGATTTACAAAGAGGAGTTCCAAACACGTGAACTAAGCTTATGAGTACTTAACTAAGTCTCTGCATCAAAGACGGTGTTATGCTATCCGTAATTATAAAGATATTGAACGTCTAGGCGCAAGACGAGCTCAGGCGTGATCATTTTGTGTTTACCTCTCAAGTTTGATATTACTATTTCTTTCAACTGCCAACATGTTCGTTGTGGTCGCGGGTTGAAATTCCAGGGCACACCTCTGACTTTTCGGAGTCATGTGTGTATTATACTTGATAGTCTATCACCACACAATAAAACGGTGAAGGAAAACATGCAGAGGAAACCTGCATACCATAGCGATTTGTAAAAATTTCTATGGTATGTAAAGTCTGCCAACCCGCACTAAGCCAGTGTGGTGGACTATATGGCCGTATCACTCCCAATGAGGCCCGTGTTCTGCAGTGGGATGTATTTTGGCTGATACAATATAATTTCTTAATAGAATTTTTGAAGAATTAAGTTAAATAGAAATCACAGCGATTAATAATTGATTCCGTGATAGAGTAAGATGGTAGCTGTGATTTGAGTGTGCTTAGGTCAAATCGTGCAGTGTCAACAGCAAAAAGGTTACCATGTAAATGCGACCTTTTCAGAATGGTACATGGAAGTTATATGTGGAGAGTCGTCCTTAGAATTTTACCAGTAATATTTGCAATTATTCAAATACTAGATTTCAGGTATTTCAAATTTGAAAAGTAATATGTGATGATCTGTATAACATACCTTTTATCATGCATGTATTTACTTTCACATTCAATTTAATTGTTAGTCATCCCATTTTAGTTTTTATATAAGCTAAATAATATAATCGTATGTAAAAGAGGTATTATGATAATTCATTGCTTGTGAAGTCGCGCTACGTATATATTTTTTTATATATTATAGGGGGCAAACGAGCATACTGCTCACCTGATGGGAAATGTACACCGCCGCCCATGAACATCTGCAACACCATAGGGCATGGAGATGCACCAATATCTATGATTCCAATACCACAGCAAACACCTAACACCCAGGCAATAACATTAATTTGTCCTCAGGTTTATTATCAAAATCCCATCTTAGCAAAGCAATCTTCTCAATTTGCAAGCACGCCAGTACGCGGCCCTGGCGTAATCTTGCGGATTGCTAGGATTCAATTTGCCCGTTGCAGTAACAAAACAATAACCCACACGCAAACTTTGGTTCTGATATAAAATGAAATCGCTGCATTGCTAAAGGATTTGTGCTTCGTGTTTCATTTGTATCATTGGATATGTTTATGAAATTTAAAATGCAAGATGAATTGATTATTTTCATTGTATGTTTAATTTTAAGGGCCTTGTAGCTTAGCTGTAATAGTGGTTTTTTTTCAGACTACGGCAGTTGAATAATGTTGATACCAAACTAAAGTATCAACTTAGAATGTTGATCGTTTTTGGTGATTTCCATTTTGTGTCCGAAAATTCTGTAGAAAGTAGATAGTTTGGGAATTCTTACAAGTGGGCGTATAGTAACTTCAAATTGTTGTCTCATTGACCCCATCTCAATCGTATTGTAATTAATAATATGTATTATGACGACAGGCTTGCTCCCATCACATCTCCTCCAAAATTAGTTCGACGAATCCTGTGTGACTCTAGTGGCATGTCTGTGTACTGTTATAGGGATATAGGTATGGGCTATCGAATTAACAGATAAATGAAATTTTCGAAAAAAAAACAGAAATAAATTCAAGAACCTAAAAATGAAGCAGGAATTTGAATTTTTGTATGATACTCGAAAAGTTGCTTTTCTAGATTTGAATGGAAATATTCCGTAGGTTCTAAATTAATAAGCACAAGTCCCGTTAAATAGGAAGTAATAGCCGAAATAACAATTCCCGCAGACAGTTATGATCTGGTAAATTAATGAAACAATTCTAATTTCAACGAACCTGGTTAATTAAGTACTAAGTAAAAAAACGGTCTAGAATATCGCAGAGCGTACGTGACCTAATCTAAGTAAAGTTGTATTACCGGGTGTGAACTGTGAATTTTTCACTAGCTAGAAGATTTTACGTCCAAACTTAAATTGCGTATTCCGTCGGTGACAATTTAGATAAAATTTTAAAAGGGGGGCGGCGTCGGGCATTGGGAATTGTCGGTTTTTACAATCGCCCTCGGAAGGGGAGTCTGCGTTTAATTGCAAAACTCGTGGGATTTCTTTATTTTTGAGTTTGTTTAAGTAAAACCCTGTTCTGCTGATAGTTAACTTTTAGTGTTTTTACGCTTGATGAATTTACTTAAAATTTAGGAAACTAATTCTGTCGATGGATTTTAGTGGCAATATAAAAAAAAACAATTAGACATAATTTCATCTTTATTTATATTATTATCATTTAGAGACCCAGCATTTATTAAAATTAAAAGCAAACGACTAGTACCAGTATTTTTGGCAAAATGTAATACAATCTGGAGAAGATCCTGTATTTATTCTTAAAATGCTGCTCATTACTGTTTCTGAAAGGCATAGTATATAATGTATAACTTTAAGGAAGAGACGAGATCATCGACACAACAGGTAAAAAAATCAAACCGAATAAGTTACTTAAATAACTCACAAAATCTGGATTGTGGACTTGGTCATCGAACTTAAGTTCTCACATTACTCAGAAAACACGCTACAACTAGACCGACGAGAAAAATCAATCTCAAAAAGCACAACGCTCCCTCAATCATAACCCGAATCAATTCATGACGAAATAACACCCTGAATAATAAAAACAAATCACGCCCAATTATTGGCGGAGCCGGGCACTTAATCACAGGGCGATAATAGTGCCAAGTAAGACCGGGTTATACGTGTCCGTATTATCCGGGTGTGCGGATATCGCCTCTCAAATTATCCGTTGACCGCTTGTAATCCGACCGGCGGCGCGTCACGCTCGGCCGGGTAAGCCGATCGATGCTAGGATATCCTGTTAGAAACTTTATGCTTAGTTTTATGAGTCATTTGTGTGTGTGAATGTATTTATAATTAAAATAATGTATGAAATTCAATATTAATTAAAATTTATTTAAATAACTAATTTTATACTTTATAATTATTTGATACTGAAAATTATTACAATTGCGTTTGTTCTGATTTTTTTTAGTCAATAGAAAACAATTAAATATAATTTCAATTTGTTAAAAGAAAATTCATTTGTAAATAACCTGTTATCATTGCAAATTCCAAAAATTCCTTCTGTTTCAAAATAAATAAAATTCTGATAGCACTCAAAATAATATTCGTGAGAATATAATGAGTTCAGATTTTAGCTCTCAGACACCTAAACCCAAACCAAATATTAACAAATCTTCTTAAATATTTGCCTTAGTTTCAACATTGAATAAATAATCACCATTTTGCTTTATATATTTAACCGCTTTACTACGCAATGATTTAAATAAATATGGCTAGTTATAATGATTGTGAATTAAATATATTTAAAATATTTTTATGCAAGAGCCATGCTGTTGTCAGCCATAACTCAGCATGAATGGGCAAGGTCGTCCGGGGTGGTGCCACTGTCTCACAGGAGATCGACGTGAAGCGACAGCTTTGTAGCCACGTTTCGTTCCGTAATTAAGACTGTCAGATGCTCAATACACCTTTCCTGTTGCCATCCTTTTTCCTTCCCGCTCTCCTTCCAATCTGATGGGCCGGCAACACATTCATGATCCAAGCGTTGTGGATGTTCATGGGCGGCAGTGATCACTTACCATCAGGTGATCTGCTTGCTCGTTTGCCGACCCAATGCTATTAAAAAAAACATCCATAAGTACAGCGATGTAACGTAACTTCAACTATTAAATTCGACTGAATCAACAGCATACTGCAGTCCTGTTTCTATGAAATATCTAGACCGCTGTCCATTCCAATGTAATACGTAATTGACATAGCCAAAAAGCCACTGTGTTAAGCCTATTAAACCTACAATAAGCCTAAGGCAATACAGAGACAACATAGATTAGCCTCATATCATTAGGGACGACATCAAATCAGTAAGTATCTTATGAACCATAACAACGTCTAATTGATCGACTAATAAATACATTATGCATATAATGGACATCATCCCGCGATAATCACTTTAATTACTGAACCCTTGGGTTTGTTAAGTGAAGTGCCATTGTCTAGTATGAAGATATGTTTAGAAGCGAGGCTATTAGTTGACTGTATAGTGTAACAGAGGTTTTGGTAATCTTTCTGAGCTGGAGTTTTCAGATTCGATGTGTCCCCATGTATTTTAACACGCTTATATTAGCTTCGCCTGTATGTATGTATTTCTAGCCATTATTTTATCTTAAACCTATGATCATGAACTCATGTCCCTGACATGCCCTGATACATTACTATGAGTCAGGGCGGGACAGTCTTATCCTCAATTAATTCATCCGTACACTTTGTAGGTGGGCACCTGACGCAGTGCTTAACAGTAGTTGACTTGCATCGGCATCAATTCTCTCATTCCTATATTATAGTACTACCTAATTGTCTGGAACAATTCTAACAAGCATGTTTATGAAACTGAAGTTTATCAGAAATAATCACGAAACCTCAGACTATAAAGCCAAAACTGCTAAATGTTGTCGGTAAATTCCTTTTACGTGAAGGCATTTGCTAAGAAAGGATTTTACGCGTATCTGCTCCTAAAAGGGCCAAGTGGGCGATTAAATATTTTGAAATTTAGCGACCATAAAGGCGGGATCTGTGTGAAGCGATTTCATTAATAAAATATTATCAAAAGGATTTCATCATATTTTGAAGAAAAATATTTTGTTTATTGTCAAAAAATAGATCGATTATGCTGGTGCGAATGGGTAGAATATCCTCTGTCAACTACAATTTATCATCCCATTGTCATAAAGAGATAGAACTATGCACGTGTCAGGCCTGATAAATTACCGAGTATACTATTGCATCTAATTTACACAGCTTCGATGATATCTTTCAAAAAACACAGCGAAGACATCACTTCACGTCGGTTATCTGTGAGGACTACCACCCTGGACGAGCCTTCCTATAGTACCTAGTCCAAGGCAATAGTGTAGCCCTACCACTATTATTTGTAACAGTAATAAACAGAGTTGTTTGCTATAGACTTGTCCTACGAAAACTGATTTGTCTAATTATGATTAGCAGTTTAGAAAGCATTTGAGAAAATATGATCATAGATACGTAAATGACATCTTTCAAAAACATAACCCTCCTTTGCTTGGCCGTAGTCGGAAAATAGGCAAATGATAACGTCTTAATGAATCAACAGTTCACTGTTTTGCTACATATTATAATACGTAGATTGATACATGAACACGTAAGTTCCATTACCAAGCTGCTGAATTAATAACCTTTGATTAAGCTAGTTAAGACTGATGGCTTCTTCACTACAATGTTGAGCTAGTAGATGTACATGTTTCATGTTTGTGATATATTTAAGGCAAAATATTATTTCCATTTCACATTTAAGATTATTTTCAGTAGAATATTATAAACATCAAATTTTTTTTTTTTTTATATATTAATAATTAATAATGGATGATCTAATTTTTTAATAAATAATAAACATAAATGAGTGAATAAATAAATAAAATATTATAATGATTTAAACGCTCAATATTTAAATATTCGTATCGCTCTTGCATGATATATAGGGAAGACCGCAATCAGCATGACAGACATATTAAACCTACACCGTACAACCTTGTCAACGAAAAATGATGAGTTGATTAACATCTTTAAGAAAGCAAGCGGAAACATTATCATTTTAAATAATTTAATTCATTAGCAGATATACTCTGGCTAAAGAAGATGAATTGCGTATAAATTGTTTTAAAAAAATACAAAGAAAGACCAAAAATAACCTATATTATATTTATTCATATTATGCATGGTCGTGTTATTTGTTATGTCTAATGTCTTATTACTAACACTAGCTTCTGCACGTTTGCACGATTATCTTTAAAAAAATCCCATCCCGTCCCGTCCCGTTATCTCCTGCCTTGTCTCGTCTCATTCTCACTCAAGATATGTAATCCAGTCCCATTCCATCCATTTGAGTGCAAAAAAGTAACAAATATATCGGAATTCCTCCCTCATCCCACGGGAACACTACATTTTTCTGGATTAAAGGCAGCCTATGTAAACACATTTTTTTCACATTCATTCATTCACAAATTTCATCGAAATCCATGAAGCCGTTTCTGAGTTCATAGCGCACAACCGCACAGACAAACAGACAAAAGTTCTAAAAATCATTGTTTTGAGTTCTATTACGTTAATATAATCCCCCCATATTAGTTTTTCTCATTTATCTTCCATGTACAGACATCGATCGGTTACAAATTTATTGTGTGTATAGATTAGATTTAAGTTTCGTTTTTACTTACCAAAATGGTATGGTAAGTCTATGTAACTTGAAATGCCAATAAATAATAAAAAAGTTACGTAAAAAGGACAAAAATAAACACGCATTAGCCAAAAATACACAAGGAAAATTCATTCAAAGCACCTGAAATACGTCAACGTTTCAAGGCGAAGGTGGAATGTCAAGGTCGCCGCAATAACACCGCCTGTTCTAACATACCAAGTAGATACATATTTATTGCGTGGCTTCTCCTAAATATGTCTCGAGGACAAACGGTTATTTGTAAGTTATGTTGCTTGCAAGTCTGAGTGGTTTAGACGATACGCACTTGGTATTAGAATTATTCTTGTGTATGTAGAGTTGTAGCTGTGGTTTTATGAGTTCTATTCGGCAGTGGGTTTTATGTAGGTGACGATCACGAAAGAATAACCCGGGTTGATTGATATTGTATTGTATTGTATTGTATCAGCCCATATACGACCCACTGCAGGGCACGGGCCTCCTCTACAATCGAGAGTACGATTGAGAGTGGTTAGGCCATATAGTCCACCACGCTGGCCTAATGTGGGTTGGCGGACTTTTACATACCATAGAAATTTATACAAATCGCTATGGTATGCAGGTTTCCTCACGATATTTTCCTTCACCGTTATAGTACGCGGTGATTGACTATCAATACACACATGACTCCGAAAAGTCAGAGGTGTGCCCTGGGATTTGAACCCGCGACCACCGTAAGCATGTAGACAACCGCGTCTGGTCCGTTACCAACAGGCCATCACGCGCTGATTGATATATGCAGGCTATATCCAGACTGCGATCGAACACGTAGCCAATACATATTAGTACATATTTACATATTTATTTGGGTAGTAAATACATAATTTCCCTAAAATAATAATGTTCACCGTTTTATTTTTACAGAAACAATGGTCCGTACGAGTTTAAATTATAGTTTTATCAAAAACTAGGGATTTACCATTCAAATACGACGAAAATTTGTAAAAAAAAAACTTACGATTTTTTTGAGAAATATTTAGTTGCATTGTGTCTGTAGCTACTAAAGCTATCACCTGGCTTCGTTTTTGGTCGCAATGCTGATATACCCAATATACATACATATATGTGTACACATTTTGTGACCAGTGGCAGTCTATATTCTAACCATCTTTAGAGTTTGTGGTACAAGATTCTTAATCGATAAAGTTATTATTATAACTAATGCCATGAAATGACGTACTTGAAGTAGAGCGATAATGCCCAAGATGCATAATTACAGTAAACTAGACTCGTTGGAACAGGATTTTTCTACCTGAAAATTATACATAACACAAATTATGCTGTATCATACAAGTATAATATCACAGTAGTAATTAGAGAATATATTACTAATTAATATCTATAATAGAATTATAACTAATTAATTAATCACAAATTAGATAATAATTATAATTAATTAACACAAGTTCACTTCACATGCTCGACATTTTTAGTTTATCTTAAGTTATAATTAGTTTACTGCAGACCACTACTGGTCATACAGCACTGAGACATTTTATGTACATACATACATTCATAAACTCAAGCCTTTTTTCAGAAGGGGTAGGCAGAGGTTGGTAACAACCAAGACACCCCCGTTTCGTCTTATGTGTTCCGTCACACGATGTAATATGGGGCGAGCCTATCGCCATATGGGACACAAATTCATGACTCCGGGATGATAACGAAGAGAAAAATCCAATGTCACCCGATCCGGCATTCGAACCCGAGACCTCAGCGTTGTAATCGTACCGTAGTACAACTGCGCCACCGTAATAAAAAAAATCCTTAAAATGTAATTAAAAAATTCCTTAAAATTATATGAAACTTGGGAGATTTCTTAACTCCACCAATCTTACTCACCAATAGGTTAGCGAAAATAAAGATGTTTACTTAACGCCGCATTTAATTTCGGTGAGACAGAGGTACCACTGCTGTCAAACAGGCGCACTGACATAATGGTATTTTTTTGACAGCAATTATATTTCTTTTACAACCCAGCTGTATGATCCAAATAGAGATAGGCATAATTCATGAGTCAAAACAATTATATGGGCCTGCTTGAACCCGGGCTTATACAGGTGACCTGAAGTACGACATAATATGCTTGGATTCTAAGAAGTTTCTTTTATTATGTACACTGGTCGCTCTGATCCATACAAAATCCTATCCCCACTATTGTTTTCCAAAGATTGTCGCTCCAAGTACGCAATCCTACATTATAATTCCCAAGCCGTATTCTAAACTTCAGAACATGTCTGCTCAAGCCTTTAATCCAGTTTTATTAATGAAGATATAACACCACTATCACTTAAACTTTATGGTACATAAAACGTGCGAGGGCGCTTATTCCGCTTTTTGTTGTTGTAAAATCTCGCTGGATTAAAATTATACGTCCTATTTTACGAGTTTTATGTTTTACCAAGGAACCCACGGAATAGGCACCTATGCAAATTAAATATTTATTATATCTAAAGATTTTTGGCATGTGAATTTTGCAGGTGTGGTTTTATAAATTTTTGGTTGGGAAATTATTTCCTTTGTTTTATGTGATTTCTTTTCGACTACGTACTATTTTAGTCAATAACATTACTAAAATTCAATACATTCGATACATTCATTCAGGGCTTCTCACATCTAATACAATAAGACTGAAATCGACAGTACACCTATCAACTACATTACCATTAACATCAACTACAGCCCTACAATTTTAACTTCAGGTCTTTATACCAACATCAACTTCAACAAGACCGAACTCTTCAATTTATTCAACTATAGTTAAGTCAACTACAGTCCTACCGTTAGTTCCACCGCAATTCTTACTTAGTTTCGTATTCTCATTGAATTTCGTGAAGGGACAATGACCGGCAAAGCTCGTGTTCACGTGCAAGGCTAACTAATGTCGACTAAATTCGTTAACTGTTACGTAACCAGATTGGAACTTAAATCCAGTTACAGTTCTCGGCAATTAGCTGGCTGGGCCAGGTGAGGACGTACGCCAAATAAACCGGTTAAATAGTGTGTATGCAGCTTAAAGAAACAAAGCAAGTGTGTGACATGTTAATTGGGATCCTCTCGTCGGCTGTGATACTTTAATTGTAGCCGTTTAAGTTATTCGCTGGACGGGAGCTCATTGTGATGCGGATTTCAACTGGAATACGTTGTGCTGTTGGAATTTAGTTTTAACTGTTTAAAAAATATTATGGAATGGAGTAATTTGGTTCTCGACAACTTACCTAGACTTTGAGGTTTTTGGGATCGATTTTGAAACTGCCTTTTGCTTTTGGAGGTCTATAAGGAGGTTCCAATATTTTGATCTCTTATGTTAAAATAAAAAATGATACTTAAATTATTTTTTATTAGTGGAAATGAATTTGTGTTATTTATAAAAATGAATGTTGGAATTTTGTATAATACTAACTTTTATAGTAAAATTTAATTTCAATAAGCTTTAAATTAAACTGGGACAACATTATATCTAATTGGTAGAGCTCCTTACATTGAACGAAACACAAAACAAATTCCCAAAATCCTTACAAACACTGGAAGAAATAAAATAAAGTAAAGTGAATATTATATAGGCTAAAGTTAAACGCTTCCAAAGCCCCAAAACCGACTCCAATAAATCGGTCCTTAGCAAGACAAATACAGGATAAATCTGTAAAATAAAATCTTGGAAATGTTTAACTCTTTCTGTCTAAGCTGAACTGACTGGGCTAGTTTTGGGCTGGAGCCAAGTGCCAGATTTTTCTCTGACTACCGAGTCGTACATAAAATGTCGAAGGAAATTCACGTATTCTCAATATATCGGGGAAATAAAAACTAGCTCTAAACACAATTACGAAATTTTTTGAAAGGGAAGTGAATGCACGAAACTTCAACAAAACTTGCTCATTTTCATGGTGTTAAAGCTGTAGTAAAGTTTGCTTCAGACGCATTCACATGTTAAGAATCCTAGAATATAATAAAATGTTTGTCAGGCATACAAAATCCTACATCAAAAGTATCAGAAGTTAAAGAAGGAAGTATTATATCAATGTGAATATCTTGGCCAAATATTGGCAAATCGCTGGTTGTAATATTATTTATGATCTCTCGATTCTTAGCCAAGTTTTTTGTAAGGAGCTTGTTGATTCTTTTGAATTATTCTAGAAAGAAACATTAAAAAGTGCATTTTGATAGTTCACGTATGTACGTGAACTATGTAGACTCACGCCTTTTTCCCAGAAGGGGTAGGCAGACGTGTAACCAGGACAACATATTTTCCGTCCCACGATGTGATAGGGGGCGAGCCAATTACCACCATATCGGGCACAAATTCTTGACTCCGGGCTGATAAATGATAATAATAGAAAAATCCAATATCACTTTGTCCGAGCCGGAATTCGAATCCGAGATCTCAGCTTTGCAATCATACCGTAGTAAAACTGCGCCACCGAGGCAGTCTATTTGATAGTTTGGTAGATAAAATTCCTAAAAATACATGATTTTTACTTTTTCTTCTACTTTTTCTTACCTCTATTCTCCTTGCCTCTGCTTTCGAAACCTGGCAACACATCTACGCATTAGATATCTCAAGTATGATGGTTTTAATGGGCGGACATCATCGCTTTCAATCACAGTAGAAATAAACACAGCTTAAAAAAGCATTGTGCATTTATTTGCGCAGTAAGTTAATCTCATTCGACTGTTGAAAAATATTTAAAACGTACAAAAATACTTTTAAGCCACGATTTATTGAGAGATATAAACTGTTACTGATGTGCATCCAATGGCACTAATGTCACAGCGGTTTCATAAAAATGCAAATTTCGCAACAACTCAACGCAGGCGTCTGCGCTTTCTGTCTCCTCATTAAATTTAAATTTCCAGTCATGTTTTCCTCACTCATCCCCTATTACGTGTTGAGGTGGTTGGTCTATGCGAATTTAATTTATTGCTGCGTTTAGAAACACCGGAAGAATTATAGATAGAAAATTTGAATTCGCATTTGCGGTTTACTTCAGATCTAGTAGCCCTATTGCTGAATATTATAAAAATCGAACACACTCGATGAGAATTATATGCGTAGCTATGATTCTTACTAGATCTTTACAATTTCTTTAACAATTATTATTTTTTAATCATATTTTCTTTTACAAGTATAAATATCAAGTTATGTTTATTAACGTAAGGAATCTTGTAAGGAAATGCTCCCTTATTCCCGTAGTACGCTTAACATTGTACTATTCATGAAAGCGAACTATCCTTGGTAAATACGTATACATTTTAATATTAACTTTGAATCTTATTTCAATTGAAATGTGCGTGAATGTAATCTTTGCCAAAATAAGTTCTTATGCGTTGTCTGAAAGTGGTATTGTCATGATATGTCAGATTAAATAAAATAATCATCAATAACTTCAAGTGAATTTTCTATAGTTCCAAAAAATTTTTTTTGTATAATATAATAAACGTAGCAGTTCTACGTGAAAGCACGAGTCGTCATTAAAAATCTTCAAAATTCATTTTCTTGCTTAATTTTTAGGTAACATTTTGCAAAACACCAAGATTCCATTCACAATTCGCCTGATTTATCTAAAGCTACTTAGCATACACCCTTTTTATCACAATGCATAAGTACAAGCGGTATTCTTTTTCAATGACAAAAATGCGCGTCTTGAATAACAAAACAGCGAATCTCACTTTTTCAAGCGGCAGGGTCGTTCCGCTTATCGATCTCGTATCGCGTACTATGATGGAATCACAATGAACTTTCCGATGAAATTTCGGAGATGTATATGTCTATCGTTTCAGGTTCATGTCTAAGCGTGGCAGTTTCATTTAAAATGTGAGGACAGGTTGTATTTAATTCGGCTAATTGTGTCAAACTTTTTCTATTTTTGCCCTTACTTTGGTTTTGATAATTGATACATTCATGATATATATTGAGATTTAAGCTATTATTGTGAACATAGTCCTGTTTTTTTTAAAATTAAATGCTTATTTTCTACTTGCTTCATTCATTTATTTACACTTTATACAAGAATTATTGCTAGAGGCATTCTTTAACTAACATTTATTGATACAGGCCTCTATAAATGTCATGATTTACGTAACTTATAAACCATTCAACTTCAAATTCAATCCATAACCGTGTTCAATTGGTTCCCCAACACTTCCCTATACTCCAATCAGTTTAATCCAAACTCTTCCCATTACGCCGAACGTCGAAAATAATTTGAGACAATGAAGATTTATCTATTCCAAGTTTTACCGGCAATGGAAATCAAATCTCTCGAATTGTCAAATTGTCATACAAGCGAATTAATGGCCCAAGTTGGATGACAGACGCCGATCTGCCGTAACGGTCACGTTCCAATAAACTTGCCACGATAAATCCAGGCAGAATCCACCTGGCGTTTGGTAGCGTCTGGGTTTTAATAAAAGTTGTACGTACGCCTACCGTGTCGAACACGGCGGAGCACTGTGTTTACTTTGAGTTGGGAATGTTTGTGAGGCCGGCTGTTGTGTTTGTTGTTGGAAACTGTACGTGTAAGACTATTTTTTAAGGTTGTTTACTTGGTGTCTTCGTTTCATTTTGGTTTTAGAGGTGTACTCGAAAATATTTTTTTAGGTTGCGAATATTATTTTTAGTAGTATTTTAGATTTAAATTAGTGGTTTAATTCTAAAACCACGTTTAAAATGCTTGGGCAAATTAGGTATGTTTTATGTTTCTTAAAGCTTAATCTAGTCCTTATAGAGTTGTATTGAAGAGTTGAAGTGATACTTGAGTAAATAAACTAACAAAAATCCACACATAGTTCTGCTGGTGTATTTTTATCTGCCCCATATTTTCCAACAATAGCTCCGAACTGCAGTAACCGTGTCAAACAGGGTCGCTAAAAATCATAACTCGGCGCGGTCATGAATGTGCCATTAATACCTAGCCGCCGGCCAGCCTCCAATTTGTTCCAATTCCGAAGTTTAAACAAACTTTGTAAAGGAAACTTTGCATGATTCCCGTGATTAAATCGATTTCAGATTGCCGGTGAACGAAATTCCGAAACTGCCGATTCGTCGTTAGATTCGCACTGGCGCGAACTTCGGGCCCACGTAAAATTTTAAATTCAGACTTTATTTGGTCTGGTGCTAAAATTTATTCTGCATCCTGCCGGGGAGTGAAGTGCTCTTTTTAAATGAGGAAATGAAATCAAACGGTGTATCCGTGAGTGCTACAATTTGGTATGCAAAACTGGCCAGGTTTGATGTTGAGGGGAAAAATTCGCGAATTCGCATTCGTAGTCTACTGTATATATTGTCATTAATTTGGTTGTGGAGCGTGCCATTAGTGTCAATGGCCTTTAAAATGTACTATTGAGTGAATTAGGCATCTGAAATTGTACTAATTTAGAATCATAAAAAATAAGAAAATCATTGCTTTTGAAATTCTGTGAAAAATATTTTGAGTAAGTTAATAAGTTGACTATTGTCCTTAAATCACTAATTTCCAAGATTTTCATTTTTTTTATTATTTTTTCGGTATATACCAAAATTCCTGCCCAACTTTTACTATTGCGCATTTTCATCCTCGCAATAAAATAAAATTTCCAAAAGAAACATACTAAAATAGCTGTAAAACCAAATCTCTAACTCACAAATTAGAATCAAGAGCGACTACTAAAAGAAGTAACCTTAGCTACATGCACAAGTTTTGGACAAGTTATTCATGAAACTTCTAATTCTAGACTGCTAGATACTGCGCGGTTTTACAGCCTGTTTTATTTGCCTACGTACATTTTATCTGATAATAAACATTTTGTAGGCTAAGCTTAGCAACAGCCGACCTCGTAAACCTGGATGAATAAAAATGTTCAGGCATTTTGAAGTCGTACCAGAACTTATCCCTCATTTCAATGTTGAAAATAAGATTAGGTATTTAGGTGACTCGCTCAGTTTCATTAGGTTAGTATAAGAAACATTTGGGTTTATAAGAATGAAAATTTACTTTAAAATTTGCTAGAATACAGCAGTATTTTGTATGTAATTATTTTGTCTTGTTAGTAAAATGTGTTGTCTACCGTTTCAATTACACTTCTAATAATCTATTTTTAATTAATATTATTGATGGCTTAATCCGTTTTCATTATATCAGAAGTTCGTCGCGTTTTGTTATTTGATGTTGCAGTTAGTAAAAAAAACATGTAGTACAGAAGGGGTAGGCAGAGGTTGCCCTGGTAGTAACCAGGGACCCACATTTCGCCTTATATGTTCCGTTCACCAATGTGGTAAGGGGTAACCCTATCGTCATGTCGGGCACAAATACCTGCCTCCGGCCTGATATTGAATTGAGGAATCCATCATAACTTTGCCCGACCCGGGATTCGAACCCGAGACCTCAGCTTTGCAATCGTGCCTTACAATTACGCTAGGCAGACATGCAAGGTGTTTTATTTATATTTCCATCAAAAATTTCATAATATACAAAAATCGTACCAAAACACATAACTCCTACTACAACAATTTGAGGACGTATGCGACTGCGGGGTGCAGTTACAAGTCCACTTCCATAAAGCGCAGTAAAAGAGTAATGTTGTTAAGTGTCACGTGGTCTCAATTTATCCTCAGCATTACCAACGCTGTGGAGCTAACATCCTGTGTGCAATAAACGAGCATCACGTATGTACTGCCCTCTGCAATTCAGTTATCCGCTCCTATCCCAAGTGGGAGTCATAGAACGTGATACTTTTACACCATCCACCAACGAACTTATTGTGAGTTGATTCTTTTGCAAATCAACAAATATATATTCGGAATTGTATTCTCGTGTGGTTTCTTTTTGTTTGCTGAGTTTGTTTAGTAGTAGATGCACCGTTCAGAAATGACAAGACATACATGACTGTTGTTTTTGTGAATGAAATTTCAGATTTCATTCAATACTATGCAAGAAAAAGTTTTTTAAGGAATCTTGTAGGATTGTATGTGGTTTTACTAATGATCTGTGAGACGCGTAGTTTTAGATTCAATTCCCAGGCTTAGCAGCGCATAGTACGAGGTTTCTATGAAAAGGCTGACGTTAGGCACACAGGCGCTGTTAAATTAATAAAGGAAACATTTTTGCAACATGTTGGATTAAAATGAAGCTAAAGGCGAAGTAATTCTAATATTATTTATCTACTAACATTAACTATAATATTTATAGTAATAGCGACCTCGTATTTAAGTGGTTTCTGACACAAACATCTTAGTTTTCTGATAAAAGAGAAAGATCTTCATCAAGCATAAATGTTGTTACCTATCTCTTTGATTTATACACAAAAATTCCCCACCGTACTACACAATAGATTATGCTCAACCTAACTAAGACCTTGCTACAAGCATGTAAGGTCTAAATTACTTCAGCAAAGGTCCCAGCGACTATAATATATTAACATACCTTAATATTCACAACGAAATTACATTACCCAAAGGAGCGTTGCGTTGGCTCGTTTCTTTTTACACTGAGCAACTTGGCTGCAACATCAGTTCGCTGTGTAAGCGGGTTCCCCTAGCCCAGAAGTGGTAATATTTTCCGACGATAAATTTTAAATACCCCCATTTTATGCGCACTTTCTCGTAGTTAGATTACGGGATTAGAATTGAATTTGCGGCCTTGGAAAATTGTGCGTTAATTATTAATGTGGTTTGTCGACTGACGTTATTAATTTATGTCTAACTTCAGGATGAAAATAAGGTGCCAAGGCATTCGTATCCAAAGTAATTCATTTTCCAAAAAAATGTGACCTGATCAGATCTTCTTTATGTTAAAAGAATTATGTATGTAAGCTACATTGTATTAAAGCAAAATATCAATTTAGGTCTATCATGTGAACGGTAACATCCAGTGATCGTAAAAGTTTTGGGATAGGTAGTTGCGCAAACGAAAATAATGTAATAAATCATATCTCATCATTCCACGAACTGAAAATAGTCAGTTCCAACCTAATCTAAAAACAGACTCGTCCAACCCACCAGACTGAAAAACTAAATCAAATTCGGAACTCATTTACATAATATAATCAGTTGTCACTGGGAAAGCCTAAATGTAAATGGGCATCAACAATAATGACCATAATCGCATGACACGTATGAATGAACCTGAACATACGCCAGTGGATTTGTAGCGCTATTTATTTTAACATCAGCTTAAATCGTGACGGACGATTACGACCGGGATGCACACTGACCGTAAATATTTGTTAAAAAACAAAGAATAAATAAACAAAATAAACAACAGACGCTGAAAGATTTACAGCGGGATGAAGTAATATCAGTCGTTCAGCGTAAGCCATTGTGATTGCTGATTTTTAAGTGTAGTTGGATAAACAGCTCCCGGGAGAGAAAATAGTGCTGAAAGAGTCCGGGTAAACACTACAGACTGATTAACTACTATATTGTACTGTCGGAGAGCTGGTGCGTTATCAAAATCGTTTATAACAAGTAAAGTCTATATGCCATTGGCAATAAAATCAATAAACCGAATTCTTGTAACTCTTAGAAAAAAACAAGAATTTCTTTATTTGTTATTATTTATTTAATTACTAATACAAACATTTTATTATAAATATTCACATAATGCAATCATAAACTTAAAACTGGTGGAAAAAACTTTAATTCTTAAGCCAGTGGTCGTTGAAGACTATCATAAATATTTTCTCTATTGGTTCAAAACGTCTTAAATATACTACTTATTTTTATTAAATACTAAGGTAGTAGCGCAATAAGGTGCATTTTTCCTTGTATTTTTTTCATCTGCCCGTTCATTTCTGTGTCTTGGAGTGATATATAAATGTTATGAACTGTATGTCGGTTGTACATCACCGTGTCTGCATCAACCTCACTTCTTCCATTGGTGGAGTGTATTTTACTGTTTCTGCAATCTGCATCGATCTTACTCTTTACTTATGGAGTGAATTTAAGTGAGTGGGTAGAACGAGTTTCAGGACATGAAGTTTACCGCCAGGTTTGTTGTCATTTGTCGAGGCAATAAAAAAAGTGAACAAATGTGTTGTACCACGGAAGTAAAGCGCGTTAAGCACGCGCGGTTAGAGCCGCGTTCGCCATAAAAAGTTAAACAAACACAGCCCAGCTGCGCTCGTAGAACGGACGCCTCCAAAAAATTCCTTTTGATGTAAACTTTCCTTTTGTTTTTCGTCAGAGACAGATTTCCTCGCCATTAGACAAATTGTTTTTAAAAGTTGCCAATTCAGAGCTGCCTCTTGTAATGAAGAGTATTAATCAGCCGAGTGTTACGATAACTTTGTTTGCTTCGAGTGTTTTGGAAGTTTCAGTTTATTTACTAGGATTGTTTGCTAGAGTATAAGAAAACTCAATATAAATGTTGTCTCGTTTTGCAAGATCTGAATGGATTGAATAGGTTTGACATATTTTCTATCCAGTCTAGGCTTGGATTAAAAACGAGGAAGACTACTTTTCATTCAATTTCGAAACTGTCTTTATGTGAAGCGCGGGTGAGCATAACCGTAAAATTACAAAGCAAACAATCCATGAGACAGTATGTGTATATATATAAGGAATGTTTTCCTTTAAATATAAGGAATCATTATTGGGCTTTCTCTGACACATGGCGGCATATTTACATAAATATATGTGAATTTACTCTGTTTCAATCGTGTCTTTCCAATCATGGTAACATGAAATATTTTTTCACATTCAATCCTTTGCCATTACGCAAGTGGAACACTTAAAAATTCGCGCTACAGACAGTGCGAATATTCCATAAACACAGACTATGAAAGTTGGATTATACGTATTCAATTTCTTTCAACCGTTAATTGGAATTGCAATTCATACTTTTGAATCAATATTGATTTCTCTGCGGATCATCCTCTTAAATCCTCCAGTCAATAATTGGATTTTTATGTTAACGTAAACATATTTGGAAGTTTCAATTTCGTATTGAGTTTATTATTATTTCATATTTCTAGAAGTTGTCTGTGTTCAATGGTTGTACTTTATACCGCAACTGGATTTTAAATACAGTTTTGCTTAGCATTTTGATAATGCTTGAAATGCTTGATCATGATGGTTTTGGATTCTCGCCCTCGCAAATGAGTCATTCAACTGACCTGGTGATATGTGATGGCTATTGTAGGAGAATTGCAGGTGTTTTTCATGTCATAGAGAACAGTGGACTACAGTGAAGGGGACTGGTAGGTATTGTTGAAAATCCAATAAAATTATTGTGCAAAAGAAACCGATGCAGTAAAGCAATGTCATGTCGTTTTTCGGCAAAGTGTAATATGCACAACGATATAGTGCAAAATAGTAGCTAGGGTATGGTTACGACTAAGAGATAGCATGAAATAATTATTCCCATTTAATAAGTAGAGTCGATTATATAGAAAAACCTGTTTAAATTTATGTCTTGATTGTCGCGCAACCATTTCAATAACAATTTATAGGCTCTTCAAATCTTTGTTATAACAAATGCAATTTTATTCCTTATAATAAAGTTGGGCACAATACGATAACAATATCATATTTATATCACTGTGCCAACAAAAAAGTCAAGTAACTTTTCCTATATAACCTTTATCGAATGTGTAAGAAATTCCACAATGAGGTGTACAAACACGTCCTTCGGCCCATTATATCGGCTAATAAGAGCCGGCGAACGACCGCAATTTATAATAAATCGAACAAGCGTTATCGTCACTTCGCACACAATGAAAATCCGGCTTATCTACGTCCACAGGATCCGAAAGACCCAACACCCTCTGGCTATATCCTTGAGTGATGACCAACGATTTGTTAAGACCTCGTCCCCGGTCGTTAGGACCTCTTTTCAGTTTTTATTCTTCTTATGATGTTTCATTTTATGATTGTCTGTATTACTGGCACGTGATGCAATGTTCTTTTGTCTCGAAATGTTCTTGTTTCCTGAAATTGATCGCGGGTATGATTGGAGATGTCTGTATTTCTGTTGGATGTCGCTTTCGGTGTGACTTGGAGTGTCTTTCTTTTTTGAATCTAGAATACAGCGGTATATAGTTTTCATATTAATGTTGCTGAAGTATCTCTTGTAGTTTGATTTGTGAATCTGGTAATAAAAATCAGGAAATCAATTTTTTTGATTCGTCACGTGGGAATAATATCAACTTACTTTTTTTCGGTAATGAGTTTTTTCCTCCTATCAAGCGATATCCCGGTCTGTGCCCTGGCTTCGGGTTGCATGATTGTGGATCCAGGTTCGCTCTACCACAACGAACCAATTTACGACTTTCCCTACCCTTAACTCAAAGGTGTTCAAAATATTATCACTAACCCTAAGCAGGTTAAAATAATCCTGAATTACATAGAGGAAGCGCCGGCGTACATAAATCCGTTTTGCTCGTAAAGAAAATTGTACAATATTTCACCATGTTAACACCGCGCTTGAGAGCCCGTATATCAACACAACTCCTCTAATAATACCCCTTATGAATGGTATTCCATTTATTTTTTAAAACTTTATGACATTATTTACTTTTCTAAAGATGTAGAGAAGAGTGATCTTATAAAGTTTATAGCTGCAAGTAAGGTAAGTTAGAATGCAACGTATGTAAGTTGAAAAGGCAGGATAGAGAACGATTTGTTAGGGATAATGGTAGGGGACAAAACGGGAAGAAGAAGGCATTTTGCTATATTGGCAATAGTGGCATCTTTGACTATACTCTTGAGAATACAGGCTATAGTAGGCTATGTGTGTGTTTATAGTGCTATCAGCTGCTATGGACAAAATAAATGATGATTGTGCCTCAAATCACATTTTTATTTTACCTGTATTTAGTCTACTTATTCAGAACTGTGTTCTGATCTACCATTAAATTATAAGGCGGCGTATTAAATTATTTAAAATGTTTAATCAAATAACTTAAGAAAATAAGTATACAAATCTAAGTTAGTAAGTTAACTTTATATTCCATTCTATGGCAAATTGCATATATAGGAAACAATAAACCGTTACTGCTCCCTTATATCATGACCTTCGTTTGTTGTTTTCCTTTTCCTGTAATCAAAAGATAACACATTATATGGACTAAAATAATATAGGAGTATGTTTTGCTGCGTCCAAAAATGAGAATAAACTGCTTTTGAAATATGGGTATTTATTTATGTACATACATATATATATATATAATTATTTTGAATAGCGGTTTATTATTTTTATTTAAATGGTTATCGAGATTTATTATTTTATATGATGTCTTAATTACGGTTAAAAAAGTGATATATAATGAAATCTAGAAATGTTTTGTTTTATTTATTTTTTGTATTTTGAAATTCTCCGATGTAGCAAATAAATGTTGATTTTATTTTATTGAAGGTGCATATAATATTTTTTGTTCTTCCCGTTAGTATTATTGACGAATACCTCAGGTTATCCAGAAAGTATTACTCAAATACATTTAAGTCGAATTTAAGTAATATTGATAATTTTCTTCATGCGCTAATAACATTATTTGCGCGTTTTTACTTCTTAATGCGGTATGTATCATTACTAACATGATTCACATCGAAAATATTGTTTATAACAAAGAATATTATGTCTTTTTGTTTTAGCATCGTACTCCAGTTCTGTCTAAACAGTTTTTGATATATCAAACAAGTTTAAATCAAACTATGATCCCTTTAAAGCGTCCAAAAATCAATTACGCTATCTAAGTATAGATGCAGGTAAGTAAACCCCCCAATTTTCAATTACAATTCAGCGCGTGACGTTGAAGAGGGTTCTAAAAATTCAATTATCATGTTTCTCGCATGTTTTCTTCGAGATATGTGTTTTATGGTACATTTTACAATATTACTACACGTAAACAACGCAAAGGGCTTGCAATATGGAATTTTGCGTGTATAGTGCGCTTGGATACTAAAATTTACATTCAAATAAAATAAGGGCGATGATAAAAAATAGACACGTTTTTATCTGCTACGTCGTGTTTTTTATTGCAATTGTATTTGCACAATTTTATTTCACTACGATGTTATAAAACGTAGGAGGGAAATCCGAAACGCTGGATAATTTATCTCTTGAATTATGCAGCTGCAACTCCGTGAGGAGGCTTTAAGAAGATTATTTTCTCGTTTCATATTATGCTTAGCCTATTAAAGGTTGAATAATAAAATGTTGAACTGCATTGTGGTTAAAATTTCACTGTAATAATTTCTGCTATGTTTTACCTTTTATATCTATGTAGCAATTATTTTAATTTTTTACGGCCTGTCTTTATCCAACACTGATGTATAGATAATTTAAGTTTAAAATTATAATTTAAGCAGATTTTCTAATTTAGAAGTTGTCTTGTTTTTATTTCTGAAAGCTGAAACAAGCCTTTAAATCTCCAGATTCTTCGGGTATTGATGAAACCCGGCGGTCACTTTCGATTAAGTGAATTACTTTATCATTTTTATCGTTTAGAGGAATATCGTTCAAAATCTAGTTCTCCATCAAACCCAACGTTCTAAATTCAAAAGTGATACAAAACAGATCCAAAAACAAAAATGTCACGAAAAAAAAGAAATTGTTAAACAAAAACCCGCCATTACGAAACATATCAACGTTTAGATGAATTCGTTCAAACGTACATACATATAGGCAACTCGCAACGTTCCCTCTTCAATTTGCGAGTGGAAAATTGGATTTGATCCTCAACACTATTCGGTAGGTCGTTTATCTCAATTCCGGAGGTACAGACAAAGCGAGAAAACTTGGTTTTGATGAGCCAACCGCTCCATGCAAAATAAAACTTTTGAAAAACATGAATTCGGTTATGGAATCCAGGTCGTCGTTTTTAAATATTGTGTTAAAAAAATTAATAACTGCATGTGTAGGTTTGGCTCTAGTTAGCTGCTGAATTTTACATGTAAGTAATCTTGAGAATCCGTCATCCAACCATCAGCCAAAGGAAGTCCACTGCTGAACATAGGCCTCTCCCAATAATTTCCACAGTGACCTGTTGGAGGCATTGGGAGGCTCAAAGTCTATCAACGAGCTACTCGTATGAAGAGGGCTATGCTCGGGATTTCCCTACGAGATAGAATTAGGAATGAGGAGATCCGTAGGAGAACTAAAGTAACCGACATAGCCCAGCGGATTAGCAAGTTGAAGTAGCAATGGGCGGGGCACATAGCACGGAGAACTGATATCCGATGGGGCCAAAAAGTTCTCACATGGAGGTCACGAAGCGGAAAGCGCAGACGACCTGTAGGGTTATTCACGTAATTAAATAAGTTCAGTTGCAGTGCAGTTGCAGTTAAGTTTCGATCAAAACAGCCCTTTTCGTATTCTCGTAATTTTGACAACCGCTGTCAGATACGCTCGCGTCTAGTTCGCGTCGCGCGAACGCTTTAGCGTATTCTACTGCTGCGCGTTTGATGTGCGTGATTAAGATCGCAACTTGAACGCTATTCAACTATTCATTTGACGTCTCAAATGACAATTTAGTCCGATCGACGTGCAGCACATGTGCAGTTTCGATTACGCTCAACACAAGCTCCTCGCCACCAAATTTTGTAAATATAATTGTTATATTTGTTTTAATCTAGCTGTTTTTTATTAACGTAAGTGTTTAAATTGAATATTCGTTTTGGTCAAAATGTTCCTAACATTTTGTCTCTGGTAGACCAAATAGACGTAGAGCGTCGGTAAGCTAGGAGTATAAGGCTGCAAAAGATTCATACTCCACTTTTCGGATAGGAATTTTATTAAAGCTACCGTCTGAACAAAGACTTGGCGCTGCAATTAATAAATCTTTTGGAAGCTTATATCCGAAAGGAGAAAAGGATGGACGAATTAAGTGTGCAAGCAAAGGTAAACACCATGGTACTTACTTGATAGCCTACAGTTTCAAGGGCTACTCGCCAAGTGACGAAAGCCCTTATCATGAAACACATATTTAAATAATATGTTAAATTTCCCATGACAAGGTAAGCCCGTGATGATATTAAAAGATGGTAAGTGTCCTTTTTACCTACTAGATAGTTAGTAGAAATATATCTATTAGGCTCTTGTTTTATTTTTCAGTTTTTATAGGAAGTTCAAGTTGCCGGGGGTAATTGGCTGTATAGATGATACCCATGTTGCCATTATAAGACCTAAGTAATATGAAGAACAATATTTTAATAGAAAATGATATCATTCTCTCAATGTTATGGCTGTATGTATTTGTAGTTCCCTCATGTGCTCAAAAGACTAGAAGCCATATCAAAAGTATTATATACGACTGACGTACAGTTGACGTTGACACACGCGCAGTTTACGCACAGCTTACGTGCAGCTAAACAATTACAAGAATACCATTTTGCACCAAAACCTAAACTTAATTGCAACTGCACCGCAACTTGATCGGCGCGTCAAGAAATTACGTGAATTAGCCCGCTGGTAAAGGTCGCGGGACGTCGCTGGATCTTGAGAATGTCTATATGAAATTGTTAATTCTAAAATATGTACGTGATATGTAAACATCGGAACTTATTGTCAGAACACCGTGCAATAAGATGCTATGTGCAATTGCAATGCAAACCTTTCAGCAATAGACTGTAGAAGACTCTTCCACTGCTAGATATTATGGACTATACTGGACGTGACAGCAAAGAAGTTTTTTAAAGGATTTTATCGCGAATTTGACTTAATTACTACATTTTTGACTTCTCGACGTTTCGATCACTTTACAGTTTTCGTGGCCACGGGGCTGATTGTTTTCAACATTCGCTTAAATCTAAGAAACCATTAAGCAAATAAGTTACTTAACTTAGCTGACTGTGAGACAAACACAGATTGAGCAGAAACATTCAAATACATAGTAAATAATCCTAATCCTAATTTAACAAATATTTTTATACTTGTTCAACTCAAAATAGTTATTATTATACTATAATGATTTCTTAGATTTAAGGCCTTAATCACCATCTTTGAGTAAACGGTTGATTTGTTACTTTTTGATTAACGTTAGTTCCCGAGTAAAAAGGCCGAGTATCTTTTGTCGATTTCACAAGTGAAAACAAAGTATCGAGTAACAAAGTGCTGGTTAAGTGAATGAATATACGAAATTGAACGAATCATTCATTCAATATTACGTTAAATACAATGGTTAAATTTCTTTATAAATTACATTTCTTTATTCATTGGTCAGTGTCAACGTATTTTTTTTTTGAGATTTGAACATTACTTTAACCACCGAGTAAATACGCTAATTGACAGATTATGTGGCCAGTAAGGTACTGATAATCATAGGATTAGTGTTACTGGAACGTCGTGAAATCGACACGTAATGTTACGGGTGACTTTAATTGATGACTAGCCTACTTGAAGATTTACTTGAGGGTGGTGAATAAGGCCCTTACGCGAATGTTACACACTGAAATGAAATTCGCGATAAAATCCGTAAGAATTCGTTTTATAACAATATTATTATACTAATTACGCTAAAGATCTCAATCAACAAATAAAATACATACTTATCATCCGACATATTTATCGTTCAATTTTCAAGCGACTCGAATTAAAATATTAAGTACTTACGTCATTGGATGTTAATTGATTGGAAGTAATGGGAACGAACCCCGGTCAATAGGTGTATGTACTTTTAATTGGATAAACTGCACTACCAGATATAATTGGATAATTCAGTACGTTTAATGACTTGGTAAACGAATAACGTGTGATTGAATTTATTGCGTGCTCGCCCGCAAACGGTTTCACAATTATAACGTATGATCGATGGGCTTAACATGCTCGCGGTATGTCAATTGGTTTTGTGTGAAGAAAATGCTGTTTTAAATTCTTTTGTGGTGATATTTTAATGAAGAACAAAACGGCTTGGAACTTAATTAATGGATTTAAATAATACGAAATACACCCAAGAGTTACATACATCCTGACTCTACATTGAGATCAATTAAGTCTTATGCCGTGGGTATCAGAAATGACGAGAGACTTTTCGGTTTCATAAACACCCACACCCAAGACTAGTACTTGTGGGCCTCACAAATAATTATCTCAGTGCGGGGATCGAACCCGCGGCTTCTCGTTTCACAGCCGGCGTCTAACTACGCCACGGGGGCTGATTTGGATGGGATGTAGTGACAGAGGGGTTTTATATGGCCAACATAATAATTATTATGCCTCGCAAATCTTATGCCAATGATTAGGTGTCTTCTCATTGGTCAAAAAATCTTACATAACACGTGAGGTATGTTTAAGATTTCTTGGCTCGGCTATTCGCTTTAATAGGTGTTGATGTCAGTCAAGGTGTCGACAAAATAAATACACCACCCACGCACATAACCCCGCTCTTATTGTAAGACTTGGTTTCTTAGCCCACAGTGAGATACTTGTATCGTGGGTATCAGAAACTATTAGGGTTTTTGATACGATAACGCCCAGATCTAACATAAATTATTATCTTCCCCTCTCTCTCTCTCTTCAGCCACAGGAAGTCCACTGCTGAACATAAGCCTCCCCCAAGGATCTCCACATCGATCTGTTGGAAGCGGCCTGCATCCAGCAACTTCCTGTAACTTACTATGACGTCCGTCCACCTTGTAGTGGACGTCCGACCGATTACAACCGTCCGAAATAATTATAGGTCATACAAAAAAAACTAGGTGTGGAATCAATAATCGAACCAGCGGTGTCACATTTTATAGCCATCTTCTTATCCAACAGCACCATGGCGGCTTCCATATATACATCTATACAGGTTAAATCCAGACTGGAAACGAAAACGAAGCCAGAAGGTAGTATTAGTGCCGCCAGACACAATGTAACTAAAAAAATCGCAAAAAAAAACCGAAGTTTTTTAGTTGTAATTTTCTATTTTTTGTCGTATTTGGGTAGATATTACATTGTTTTCCTAAATGACACAATGGTGAGGGTTTAAATTATTTTTTTCGCAATAACTGGGTATTTATCACCCAAACACCGATATTTAAAATATGCAAAAAATAACCTGTCGCTTTTTTTGCGATATTTTTAGTTGCATTGTGTCTGTTATCACTAAAACAACCATCTGGCTTTGTTTTCGATCGCAGTCTTGATATTTCCTGTATATATCTCTGCAATGAAAACCCTAGTACCATCCATTTCAATATTCTAAACAAATTAAGTCCATTATTACGTTCTAACACGTGTAAAATGCATTCCGTATGCAGAGCGATTGTTCGAGTAACTCGCGGAATCAAGAAGTTAGCGCCAGCTCGCCGCAGCGCCGCCACTCGGCAAATTATTGCGCAAATTTTATTAATTACACATTGTTCTGCTGTTTTGTAGTTTGCTTTAGTTTTGATTATGTGAGGGACAAGTTGGATCTGTTTGAAATATAGTAGACGGCTTGACTACGCCTTTAGATTGCCAAAGTGTATGAGGCTACGTTTGTAGGAAAAATATATTGTTTTTACTTAGTTTTTATAGTATTGTTATTCATTTAGTTCCTAATAGTTATTGCAAATTTAGTGTTTATTGCAAGCACCTAATAAAAAGTTTTATGTTGCAATTTGTCTTTATCTAAAGATTTTATAAAAGAAATAAATTCGCATAATCAAGATATCAAATAAATTAAGAAATAAGACTGTCTCGGTGGCGTAGTTGTACTACGGTATGATTACAAAACTGAGGTCTCGGGTTCGAATTCCGGCTCGGGCAAAGTGATATTGGATTTTTCTATTCATTATCAGCCCGGAGTCAGGACTTTATGTTCAATATGGCGATATGCTCGCTCCCTATCACATCATGGGTCGGATCATATAAGGCGAAATGTGGGTGTCCTGGTTGCACCTCTGCCTACTCCTTCTGGGAAAAAGCGTAATATTTATGTAATAAATCTGCAAACCACCAACCAACTTTAAGTATTACATACTTCACATAATATTAACAAAGTCTTCATTAGAAGATTCAATATTTATTTTACCAAATTTAAAGTCCCTAGACACATGCCCATAGCAATCAAGACATAAATTAGGTGCCTTCACTTGGCTCTTAACCACATAAAAGCCCCAAGCACTGACATGTTTATATTTAATTTCTGAACCGAAATGGAGTCAACAGTGCTGTATTTCTGAAATTAATTGTAGCCTCCGTTTGTCAGCTTTGCAATAGTATACACGTTACCATGATTTTGAGGGACTGGATGTGTCCGTTTCAATGTGTTTATTTATTTATTATTTATTTATTCTTAACTGCACACAGAAAGGAAAAACATACAAAAAAATAATAAAATTAAGAGAAAAGTACAGATGGCGGTCTTATCGCTCTAGGCGATTTCTTACAGACAACCTTTGGAAGGACCTTTGTGTTTATAATGTTTTGGTGTTTGAAATAGAATTGTAAATATCGTTCTGCTTTAAAAGTTAATATTCGGTCAATATATTAAAAAAAACGGACTTTTGGGAGTTATGTGTCTATTGATAGTAAATCACCACGCACTTTAACGGTGAAGGAAAAAATTGTGAGGAAACCTGCATACTGTAGCGATTTTAAAGTATTTCTACGGTATGTAAGGTACGCCAATCGCACTAGGCCAGCATGGTGGACTATATGGCCTAACTCCTTTCAATCGTACTCTCGATTGTATAAGAAGCCTGTGCTCTGAAGCGGGACGTATATGGGCTGACACAGATACAGATATAAAAAAAAACATACAATTGAGTATGTGAATATACACACGGATGGTGTTTTTGTAGTAAGATCACTTAACACCTTTTGGGTCGCTTTAGCTTATAAAATATTTTCTATCACATCTCAGACACTATAATTGTTCCTTTGAGATGGTGTCAGTCCAACCCGCCCGTTACCGAACACGGGACTTCTATATTAATTAGAGTTTAATTAAGAGCGATTAGGCCGGAGTCCATCACGCTGGCGTATAACTGGTTGGCGGACTTCACACATCATAGATATAATTGTAAAGATCTGTACGGTACTCAGAATTTCTCGCAATGTTTTCTTTTAAAGTGTGTGATTATTGACTATTAGTATACACATGAACTCCGAAAAGCTAGTATTATTCCTGTGATTAAGTGAATAAGCAATCACCTCCTCGGCAGAAGGCATCAAGTTCTTTACCAACATGGCACCACGTATTACTTTGAACTTGAGAGGCTTCGTTTCCTCCTTTACTGTTCTATGTTATAACATGAAATATTTAAACCAAGGGCTCTTTCAGTGCAGCAAGATCGTTGTAATTTGCAGTGCGGTCGACATGGAAATGCCGCGGGCGGTAAATCCGCGAGCGCCACGTGGCGGGCGAACCGCAAAAGTGCTTTTTGATAGACAGCCGCGGCGAGGCCCGGACATTTAATGTCCCGTGTCGGAAACAGCGGAGAATTTTTCATTTAACTGAAAATTCGAATTAATTGTATGGATAATTATTCTCAATTAAGAGGTCGATGGGTTGAATGTTGAAGATGATTTTAAGTCAAATTATTATTGGAATTGATTGACCAGTAATAAAGAGTATTTTATGCAGTTTAATAGAATCCCGCATGCGTCCCACTCATGGGCAATGGGTATCTTCTACAAATCACAGGAATTAAAGCCTAACAGTTAATTCACGATACTGATTAATATTATGAGGTAGAATCGAATAAAACTTGTGAATTTATTTCAGATGCATATCAAAATTAGGAATCAATCATAAACTAAATTGCCAATAACTGATACGACAAAACATCGTAATAAAATACCACAACACAAAGAAAAATATCACACAACAAACACAATACGAACAAATACTTACAATTCAAACCAACAGGTACGGCAGGCGGCAACAAACACAACATCGAAACATTTTATTAGCAAAGGAAAACGAAAATAAGTCCGATGGAAGCGATGAGGCGAAGGAAAAGTTATCGCGTTTATCTAAGTTAACATAAACTGCAATTACCAGTCGCGAAACGTCCTCGGGAAGGAAGCGAACGCATCATTCGCCAAAGAGAGGCGAAAACGGTAGAGTTCGACTATACAGAAAAAGCTAAATAGATATTTTATCACTTTTATGGGCCCTCAGTTTGAGCCCCGTTTGAATTACAGTGTGTTCTTACGCAATATTTGGCGTTTCGTGTGATTTCTTCGCTCAGTTTGGTTGATGGGATTCTTTTTTTATGTTACGCCAAATTTACAATGGATTGTCAAGGAAGATAATGAAAAAAAATGGAATTGGTACAGCCACGCTGTTGTTAATTATGACGCAGCATGAATGGGCAGGCTCATCCGGGGCGGTACCACTGTCTCACAGTAAATCGACGTGAAGCGACAGCTCAGCTATCGCGTATCATTCGGTGAGTGAGATTGCCGGATGTCCCCCCCCGTTCCTCTTACCATCCTTTTTCCTTCCCGCTCCCCACCCAATTGGGCAGACAACACATCCATGATCCAGCGTTGAGGATGTTTATGGGTGGCAGTGATCACTTACCACCAGGTGACCTGTTTGCTCGTTTGCCAGATTTATGCAAAAAAATAATTATATTTTTTGCCTCTGTGCCCATTCTTCTTTAAGAATATACAATATATTCTTCTTTAAAAATTACAGCGGCAAAATCCTAGCACTGTCCGAGAAAAACTAGATGGAACGAATAAACTAAAAAGGCGATCCTTGATACCGATCGTGATATTATATATAGCTGTCGCATACTTATACTCATAAATGTTTCTGATTAGGAATATTCCTAAGGTATAATATCGTTGATAGCAAAAAAATAAGTTATGACATTTTGCATAATTATTATGAGCGTACTCAAAATTACACTTGTCTTACAACGGCTAATTAAGTTTCGGGGTCAAGAACACAAATATAAACTTGTAGTATAGAAAAAAAGATCAACTAGTTTTAATTAACTCTTTATCCGAAGCGCTTGAATAGCAAACGCTGAGCCTGAATTTATGTGTGGGCTTAAAAAAAACGGCTTGCAGTGTTCATCCGAGCTGCGTTAAGTTGGGTCGGAACGAATCAGTGGCTAAATGGAGGCAATCTATTTCCTGCCCTGAATAATCAAGACTAATGTAGAAACGACATAAATGAAGTGTTGAAACAGTAAATGTGTTTATTTGCTACAAAATACATTTTATTTGCCTCCTTGAATAAAATCACTTTCCAAATCTATCTTAGAGAAACCAAATTGATTTAGGAATATAAGTGCCAGACTCCTGCAGATAATGCAACGATTGCATCTGCAATTAAAATGATTGCATTCGGTCTGTACCTAATGCCGATATAAAATACATTTATTTATTAATTATTGTCTAAGACCACAATTGAAAATTATTCACAGACAAGATTGATAAACTAATGTTCGTGGGAAACAGAATATCCATATCCAATTAAATATTTGCATTGAAGCATCAAAACGCCGCTTGACAGACGCAACAGACTTAATTGTGAAGTCGGTTGAAACTGCTGAACTTATTTAGCAAACAGATTCAATTTACCAGATACAATACGTAATAATATAATAACAATAAATACACCCAACGGTCACATACATGGTCATATACATGGTCCTGACCCCACACTAAAAGTCTTGTATCGCGGGTATCAGGAACTATGAGAGACTTTTTGGTCTCACAAACACCCAGACTAGACACAAATACTTGTGGTTTACACAAACATTTGTGTCGGTGCGGGGATCGAATCCGCGGCTTCTCGTTTCACAGCCGACGTCTAAGCTACTGCGCCGCGGAGGCTGTCAAGATAAAAATTTACTCCTAATTTGTGATTAATTATTTAGATAGTAAGTTACAGAGGTTATACGTAACATAACAATGTCGCATGTTAGCTTATAATTTGTAATGTTACAGCGAATAATTAGTGGTAGGGAGTTGACCCGTTGTACCAACTAATTTTGAGTCACGCACCCGAAGTACCGAAATACATCCTTTTAGGGTTCCGTTCCCAAGAGTATATGAAACCTTAATGTTGGCACCACCGTCTGTCTGTCAGACATGTTTTAAAATAAACCAGACAAATTTACAAGTAGTTGTAAAGTGGTAATTTCATTAAGTAACTATAATTTTCAACGAAGTTTCTTGCATATTGTTCGCCGTAGTATTGTTTTCCGGAGCTATAGTTTTGAACAATTTCTGTGGTTGAAATAACACTTTATTTATTACATCTTATTCATGAAAATGTCTGTATCAGCCCATGTAAGTCCCACTGCAGGGCACGAACCTCCTCTACAATCAAGAGTACGATGGAGAGTCGTTAGGCCATATAGTCCACCACGCTGGCCTAGTGCGGGTTGGCGGACTTTTACATACTATAGAAATTATTTCGAATCGCTACGGTATGTAGGTTTCGTCACGATGTTTTCCTTCACCGTTTACACAGGGAAATGTACTGCTATGTAAAGATTTTCGCAGAGACCTGTTGAACCGGACTCTATCAGTCATCAGATTTATCTTGATCTATTTTTTCGTAGAATTTTTAAAGTTACGAACAATATTATTGGCTTTAAACTTACGTAACAAGGTATAAGATTACTTTGTTGTCCAAAATATAGAAATGTGCGTTAACGGTCATAAAGAACTTTTTTTTAGTACAAGTTATAGTATTTTAAATCCTGTAAAAAAACACATTTTTGTACGGAATCGACTGTTACTCACACTCGGTCAATGCGTTTTTACTAAGGTTTGAGTGTTTTTATTTTATTCAAAAACGACATAAATATAATAGTAAGACAATTTGGTCCTTAATTAATTCATTTAATTTATTGGGTCAAATATATTACAAGAATAAATTAATGCTCAGAAAATAATTACTTACTATGAATTATTAACATTTGGCTGCAAATTATGAATGAACTTTATTTGAAAAATATTTTAATTCATATTTACATTTGAGTAATATGTAATCTTAATTTCTATCGTGGATAATACGGCATAATAATAGAACTAACATTTAGGTTCGCACATAAACAGAAAATTAATATAAATACTATGTTTTATTAGTTACTTTCACTTTAATTATATGGAAGCTAGTTTTAATTGATTAATTCAGAAGTATGAATTTAGTAATTCAATTTAATTTTGAAATATTACGTATTTTAAGTTAAATACCTAAGGTTATCAGTTTCACGCGCATTCATATGAACATCTCAGATTGCATGTAATCTCTTTTGAACGTCTACAATATTTGTAATCGGAGCTGTGTTGACCAACTACCACAATGGGACAAAAATGGAATACTTATAATGAGAAAATGCCTGAGGTTAAAATAAGTCTCTATCGGTCTGTAAACATTATACCGTTAGCACAGGCCTTGTCACATGTTATGTATAAGGATTTAGTCCAATATAAGTTGGTGGCGCGTGATACCTTCGTTAGTCTAGTCTCAGAAATTGTAAGCCACGTAGATTGTAGGCTTGTTTACTCCATTAAATTAGAAATAACAGCGTAATTTTTAATGGGTTTTAAATATTGATACTAAAAATAAATATTTTAAAATATTTATATTATTCAATTTATATCAGGATGGTGATGAAATATTAGTATAGAATTTAAAGTGTCTATGTAAAATATTGTTGTAAGAAATTACCTATATTATCGTAATTAATCTATCTATGTTTTATTCGTGGCTTCAACAATTTGATTATGCATTAACACGTAGGCGTAAAGAAAATTTTGCATTTGTCTTCGACTTCGTTTAAGCTTTTAGATGTAACACAGCCGAATTTCTACGAACTAACATCAGTATTTAAATATCGAAAAGTCACAGCAATATAAGATCACACACACGTGCCATAACTAAAACCTGAACATCCAGACAAATGCATCGGCACAAAAAAAAACATAACGAAAAACTCAATTGAAGTACGAAAGTATTAATAAAAACGAAATGAAAGGGAGACTGAAAAAGACATCATCTGAGCCGAGCACAAAGATATTAGGTCAGCGGCAAAACGGCACGATATAACACTGCGGGAATAATTTCGCCGCCGAACAATGTTACTTGGTCCGGTTAACGGCCACCAAAGCCTTTTTTATACAGCGTTTCCTTCCGTAGGGTAGGAAGAATAAATAAACGGTTATCTTTGCAGAGTCGACACTCGGTTTTCGAAATGTTTGAATTACCTTTTATAATCCTATTGGCAATAACATTGTCAGGGTTGCCAGGGTTGACGAGTTGGTGATATAAAACGCAATCAATATTATTACATTATTTTTTATACAAGTGATGATCATATTCTCGTATTATAAAAACGTGATTGATCTTGAATATTGGTCAATCCTCTTGCCATGCTTGCTAGTTTAACAATTTATTTATTTATTTATACTCTTTATTGTACTCTCAAGTTACATAAAAAATAAATAAAGAAATAATATTAAACTAGTACAATGGGCGGCCATATCGCAATTATATATATAACAATTATACGTTCTCAAAAAATATCAAGCAACAGTAATAAAAATTATAGAAAATAATTCATGGCTTCCAGGAATTCCTATCTGATTAGTAGATTGAGTCGAGTCAAAGACCAATAGACATTCAAGTAATTGCTGATAATGACGATGAAGAAAATGAATTCACTTAAATTCTAAATGAGTTTAAAATAAACGTTGTCGTGGATATAACTTTCCAACGAGTCGTAACAGTTAGCAAAGCTTATAACTCCGAGACTGTAATAGCACCTGTCAACTTTGAGACAGGATGCAACATTACGTTTAAATTATGCACAGTAAGACATGTACATTTGAAAGAGGTTTCTGTGCTGCAGTAGAGAATTTAAAGTAAAGTACGATAGCGTAGGATATTCATAATTCGGATGTACATGGATAGGGACTGTACCCAGTGGTTAATAGCCCATCATAATATCATCATCCACGTAAGTGCTTCTCGTGTTGGCTTCATATTGTGTGTATCCAAATTCCAGATGCGATTTGGCATAATTGTGTCATCTGGCGTGAAATATCCATCTCAGGTCGATGGATACTCCACATTAGCAACAGTTGCCATGAGGTAGTATTGTATTCACTTTATTATGCTAGTTAAAAATAAGAAAAAAGAAACCAAGTAGTTACTGGTGGTAGGTCTACGTACCACTGCAATGTATTTCTCCCGCCAAAAAGCAGTGGAAATGCAAAGTAACTACTGGATATAATGAGACTTAACAACATGCTTCAAGATAACGAGCGCCGTGGAATGCGTTTGGTTATGCTACTGTCCATAAGCGATCGTATCGCATACCATCAGGCGAATAGCATGCTCGTCTCGCCATTAACGCAATAAAAAATACCAATATCTCATATGCACTTAGGACTTGATAGTGAATGGGTATGAAATATAGATATGCTATAGAGTACAGTTTATGCAATTTCATAGTGCGCTACGAAGGGGAAAATTGGAAGCGTAGTAGCTCAAGATATCATTGGACATGACATCCGGGGCAGAGCACAGATCAATAGCCCGTGTTAACAACTTAATATAGTTTGCTTCCTCGCTTACGTTCCGGCGTCATCAGTGAACCGGTCAGCGTGAAACTAAGTGCTGTCTCAAAATGGACGGCTGAGACGTGAAATCTAATTTGCTAATATTGTAATACTGATATTATAAACGCGTCGGTGTACTAGTTTGTATTGGAAAATTGTGAATAAATAAATGAAATCTGTTTTGTGGATTCGTGAAAAATGGAATCTGAATTGTTCGGTTCTCTTCACAAAGTTAAAAATTCCATCGTTTTTCTTCCATCATCTTCTAGTACTTTGTTTAATCTAGCATTAGGAAATAAAATGGTGAAGTTTTAATTGGTAAACCCATTTAACTGATCGGCTTCTAATTTAACATTTAAAGTAAAATTTTTAAGGAAAACAAAATTAGGTTTAAATAACCTTAATTTAGCAAAGAATCTCAGTATCAGCTCACTTTATAAAGAGTATCGGCCTTATTCATAGACATTTATAAAACCTGTTTTAGCTATCGAGTGTTTTGTCTTCTTCGCTCAGATTGAATTCAAAAGTCGTTCGAAAGGGACAAAACATTCGATAACTAATATATGTTTTAAAAGTGTCTCTGAAAAAGATTTATACTCATAATTTGTAGTCATTTTGTCGACACAAAGAAATCTAGATTTTACCGTATAAAAATTATAAATTCTTCCTTCACTCCCAGCGCTACAAGTAAATGTAAATGTAAACATACATAAATTATCTTAAGAACAGTGCTGCTTGGCGACATTTTCTATTTTTATTTTGCCCGCATTGCTTGTGTAAATTTAATGTTTCAGAGAAATAATTAGAATATTTCCCGTTCTTATTTTATGTCATTTGATTTTTGTTAACACAAAATATTTAATTATTATGTAATTGCAAATGTCATTGGAAATACTGAAGATTTTTAGCTAAATCTTTTCATATTTATCAATTATTATGCGTAAATAAACCCACAAGCCTTGATATACGCAAACATTCCAGTCTTTTCAATTCTTTAATCACAAAACAGTGTTCTTTTACTGTAATTGCCGTTTGTGGGGGAATGAATAAAACATTTGCTTACTTACATTTTCTGTGTTTGATTCTGGTTAACATATTTCTTGTTTAATGGAGATGAACTGTGAATATATTCTTAGCTGAGTAATTCGGATCTTGGTTTACGACCATGCCGGAGTCTTTTATCGAGAAATCGGGAATCTCTTGTTGAGAATAATGAGGCCGAGAGCACGATACTATTCGTCAGACTTAAGGATGTGTAATATATTCAGTGACCGCGGTGAAAGATTTTATTACCGCGCAAGGGTATTGAGATGTATGGGAGTTGTGTGATTTAGAGGTCTTGCAGTATTGGGTTTATAAATGTGGTGTGTTAAATCATGAAGTTAAATCTTCTTTTTCTTTTACTTGCCCTTACCTCATATTTATAAGGGGTTGAGAGAAAATGACTACAGCTATGTTGAAGAATGACTGGGTTAAAAAAATTACGAGCAGCTGCCTGCCTGATATTAACCTTTTCAGGAATAAGCCTTTGAGGATACCAGGCGGGCCTCATGCAAATGATGGATTATAGATATCTTTAAAATTCTCGAGCATAATACTTGTTTGTGTTTTCTCACAATTTTTAACTGACTTCAAAATAAGGAGGAGGTTCTCAATGTGACTGTTTTTATGTATGTTACCTCATAACTCTGAACTGGGCGGACCGATTTTGATTATTTCTCAATTGTCCAAGCAAACGATTATTGGTTAAAAATACCTACATAATATTTTCAAGTATCACAACATAATATTTAATCAATTATTAAATTATGTTAATGTTATTAATTATATTGTAATTATTTATTATTAATTATATATATTGTGTTTATATTTAATCAGTACATAATATTTATATCACTCTCAATCGATTCCCTCGATTGTAGAGTAGGCCCGTGCCCAGCAGTGGGACGTTTATGGGCTGATAAAAAAAATATTTTTTCAGGTATAAAATATATTTGTTGTTCCAAACTACGGCAAAATTATATAATGCAATAAAATAAAACTGTAATTTGTAATTGGTATTTACTATCTACGTAGCTTGCTTTACCATTAAAAAGAATACTCGGAAACATGTTATTAAAAACTACCATAATAATTCCAAGAATATTTTATTAATTCCTCGCAAAATTCATACAGCACAAAACCACTTCTGAGCAATAACATCGAAAAGCAAACACGGCCACGCCGATACGAAAACATTTTAAAAACACATTTAAAATATAAAAATAGTGGGGTTTCGGTGACAAAATTCAAGCTCCATAATTTGAATGCGCTTCGGATGTACAGACAGATGTCGTTTAAGGCACAGCGAGCGAATGCACGGCTCTGTTTTAAAATATACTTCCAAATATACTATTTCATTTAACGTGAATATAAATAGGTACTAACAATTGAAATGACAATAGAATTGGCAGGTGTCGCTTGAGTTTGTGATTAAACGTTCTTTTGTTGATTTCAATATTTGTTTTGCTATTTGTGTCAGGGTTTTTGCGATTTATTTCAAAGGACAGGATTTAATCTAAATTGATATTGCCAAATCAGAAATTTTACTTTTATACATATCATGTTACTACCTATAACTACACCTACATAACAAAAATACAAACATAAACTCACGCCTTTTCCCCAGAAAGGGTAGGCAGTGGACACCCACGTTTTGCCTTGTGTGTTCCGTCCCGCTATCTGATAGGGCCTTCATGACCGAAAGGGAAAATAGATGCGCCACAATGTTTCTGTAGAAAGATCTGTGCAAGCGACTGCATCGCCATGCCGGACACAAGAAACAGTCTTGAAAATATCATATGAAATTTCAATCCGAAAAACTCATCTAAAGTGGGTCGAGCGACTTGTGATTCCAACCCAAACACTAGAATTTTATAAAGAGGCGACTTTCACGACCATATATAAGTTTAACACTGATATATGGAACCACAGTACCCCTACTATTCGCATTCACATTTGAGTCACACTCCCCCCAAACCAAATGGGCATTCCCTGTAACATATCAGCAAAAAGTAATAAAACTTACTACAGGGAGTCTTTAACTCTCGACCTGTGACATAATCAAATTAATGCCATTACGGGGTACTTTGACACGGGTGCGTGATGACCGTCGCGCTCCCCGTCGTGGTTGCATTGACAAATGGCCGAAACAACCGCGTCGAAGGTACTTCAACCACTGCTAGATTAGATTAGGACGATATACGTAAACGTAGCTGCAGGAATTGTGAAACAATTTTTGTGCAAGCAAAAAGCATGACCAGACCCAGGAGATAGATATCTGCTGGTGAAGATATTCCAAAAGAATCTACAGTGATGTGTTATAAGGGTCTTGATTCCATTGGCCATATGAAGATATCTACTGCTGAAGAGCTGTCTTGTTTAAAAAATCCAGAGATTCCTGTTAGAAAGGTGGTACTACCACCCCTATATTGTTAAATAGGAAAGCCTTGATATAAGTGGTTAAAGCTAAAATAATAGTGCGTAGATTCACCCAGGATGGTCCCACAGTCTGCCCAGATAGCGAATACCAAACACGATGATAGAAAATCCGACAAAGTGACCCAGGTAAAATGATTAAAAACAGTTGGTTATCTGTTGTTGACAAAAAAAAGTCGTTTTCAAAATATTAGTTCTCATTTTCAGACATCGACGGTAGACATCTACTACTAAACATGAACTTCCCAATAAAAAAATCCCGTCTGAAATATTAGAAAGGTCCTTAATCTCGCGATCTCTGAGAACTAATGTGTATATTAAAATGAATTTATATTGTCTTGTATACGAACTGAAAATACATGGAATGTATTAAATACAAATAACAATTCAATACGGACTATTTGGTTGATCTTAGAAAGCAATTTCTTCTTTCCGATTGGATGGGCTTCGTATAATATTAGTGACACAAGAACGAAATGTTCTAGAAAGTAGTTGAACAAAAAGAAGTTAAATTGAAAATGGATTGTAATAGAAAATGAATTACCGATACAGAAGTTGAGGATAAGTGTATTTAGTGAAATGTTTAGAAACAAAATATAATTGAGCAAATTAGTGTGATAGATATATGTGATTCGTGTATTTTATCAATAGTCTCTCTCTCTTTCTCTCTCTCTGTGTCTATCTCTATCTCTTTCTATCCATCTCTCTCTCTGTCTTCAGCCACAGGAAGTTCACTGCACATATAGGCCTCCCCGATGGATCCCCACATAGACCTGTAGGAAGCGACCTGCTTCCAACCTTGATTAAGATCGCAGGAAATCGCGTATCCATCTATAGCGCCACAAATACTGCTTAAAGTTACAAGAATCCACAAAGATAGCATTAAACTTCCAGAAAAATATATCACCAAGGCTTTTGTTTTGTTAGCAGTGGATCACGAACCCAACGCGCACATACCAAGCTTTGTTAATAGAATTAACTACTGTGATTAATTGTCCAGTGGCTCAGCGGTGGCGAATGTAATGGACCGATTTAATCATCGCTTTTTTAACGTTCTCATTTGCACAGAAAATTTTAAGTTAACTTGAAAACAAATTAAGTTGTAGTGGAAGAATTATTACTCAAACGATTAAGAAAATTAATACTCGGAAACTCCGACTTATCGGATGATTTATACAACGTACTAAAGAATGAAAGTCAAAAGAGAAACTACAGCCCGATAATATTATAGCTCCGGAATTCGATGTATGAAGCGACCCGGTAAATAACTTCGAAATACTAAGGGTCGCAAAGATAAAGGGAGGGATAAAGAAAAATATTTAAATGAAAACGTGACAAGCAGATGCTATTCATACGGATGATCGTAATTCTGGAAAGTTTCGCCGTATGAAATAATCAAACGATCGTGTAGGCGACGGCAAACTGAGCTGAGAACATTTGTCATCAATAATGTATGAGTTTCAAGCGACAAAGTATGAACACAAACACAAAGCGGCGTTTGTACGGCGGTTCATTTGCACGTGCCAATAGAATCGGACGTTGTTCACATGTTCAACTTGCGGTGTCGGGTCGGGCCGCGGATCACGAGATTAGCGATGATACGCTTGCATCCATAAAGAGGAACACTTTACATCCACAGTCAAATGTTACCACTTCTGTTACTAACTTTGGTTTAACAGCTAATTTAAATTTGTCAGCGGAATAGACACTTCGCCAAAACGTTCCATTTATTCTTCAATTAAGAGTAAACATTTGTAAATCACCTTTTAGCTTCGTGAAAGAGGTAATCGAACGACCTAATTTTGGTTAAAGTTCTCCGTTTTTGAAGCTAATATTTATAAATTACGATTCGTTTTTGGTACTATTTAGGAATATTTACATGTATGTCTTTGCAATTAATATACTCATCTGTACTATCATTAATACCATTATAACAAAAATATAATAATATGAATAAATAATTGTTAGGTATGAGAAAGTTCTCGTAACGTGACGTAAACAAACAAAATTACCTATAATTTTTAATATACACCCAGTAATAAAAACATAAGTAATCTTAATACATTTAAAATAATGGTCGGATAGTAATATGAAGTTAAAGTAAGAACTTCCTCCGTTTAGTCTAAAATACTATTTTCAGACACTAACGAGACAGAGAGCCTAACTAGATCTGAGAATGACCTCTTTTTCGCGTAATTAAAGTTGGTTGCGTGTCGTAATGTACAAAGTCCGGTGTGTTATTTAATTGTGGAGTCCCATTTAAAGTTAAATTATAAAATAACACGTTCTTTATAAACGGCTTATATATTTAAGGTATATCTTTAGGGAATAAGAATAATTAGAAGTTTGGGGAAATTAGTAATTTGATAATGTTTGACTGTGATGTCAGAACTTGAAATAACTGCTAAGGTTTTTTTTTAAGATTTTTTTTATAAATTGACTTTAAATTTAGATCGTTATGAAACATGGCTTTGGTTTTATAAATAACAGTCTTTTAAAAACGTTTTTGTCTAATATAAGATTTATTTCGTCATCATTGTCATCAACCATAACAGCTAGTGAGCTGTTATGGTTGATGACAATGGCTGAACATGCACTTCTCCAACAAACATCACTTTGTCTCATCACATTCACAAAGCCCCACTTCCAAGATTGCGTGACAGCGTCACAATTCGAGAACCTTCGCGATTTACCTTCAAACTCTGAAATAAATCGCTAATCGCTATCTCTTATCAACACATCGCAATAAAAGTTGGTCGCGAGCAGCGACGAAGCGTGGCTTGCATGTCTAATGTCGGAAAGCGGATTGAACGAAAGTATTGTTCAGGAACAGATAAAAAAACGAACAGGGTGGGGCACAATGCCTTTCAGACCGAACTACAGTTGTCTCCGCAGTCAAATTGAATAAGTTTCCCCGTTGCATTGTTATTGGGCGTCCCATTGAGAATTCGGACGTCTTACATGTTTGGACGAGAAGTGCCAGGTTTTAAATGTAAACCTTTTGTAGTACGCTTACAGGAACTGCTGTTTTTAATGGACGGGTAATTTTTGTATTGATTAAAAGTGAATGATTTCTTTTACGAAACAAACTTAACGCATGTCATAACAATGGTTAACCTAATCTAAAATTCTGATGCTAACATCGCTACAAATATTAACAACAGTTTAACTTCAAATATGACAGATCCAGCTGATGACTAACTAAGAATCAATAAAAATACCAGGGAATTAAACGTTTAATACCATTATCGCAAAGTGAAACAGCAGTGTCTTCGTCTAATAAATTCTAAAAAGCAAAATGTCAAACCACTAATGAGAGCCGCTTCACCTGTGACCTGAAAGCAACTGCTAATTGTAAACACGCCGCCCCTCGGTGTAATGAAGGTGAAAGTGCATATCACTGTTGCTTGTACGTGATGTAGGGTTGCCACTGGATATTGAAAGCCTGTGTATATTTTGGAGTTATTAGTTTGATGTCAGGAGTAGTTTACAGCAGGGTTATTTGTGTGTAAATGATTTAGACTTGATTGCAAGTATACATGGCAATAAGATAGACAGTGAGTTTCTTTTTCATTTTTATACTAACATACATACATACAGATACATAAAATAACGCTTTTTTCCCAGAACGGGGAGGCAGAAGCGCCATCATGACACTCACATTTCGCCTTGTATATTCATTCCTACGATGTGCTAGGAGGCGAGCCTATCACCATATCGGGTACTTCTGTACTAACATACATTGCAAAATTTGCCGTTATGATATTTTACAACAGAACTTGATACTATTATTTATTGCCTTAGACACCTTATAAACGCTGAACCTAAGATTGATTTGGGTTTACAGTAGGTTATCAAATCAGCTGATGTAGAAGCCTAGATTCCCAAATACGTCATCATTCATTATCATCAAATTTATATTTTTAAATATTATAGTTAATAGACTAGCAGGCAACCCTACACCAAGCTGATGTGTTGGGAGGCAACTTCTGCCATTATTTATTATTGAGCCGTTGTCCCGTTGTGTCGGACGTTGTCATGGCCCATTTGGTGTCTTTATACTCGGCTCATGTGACGTCATAGAGCACGTGACTTTCTGCAATGATATTGCTTATTTGAACGCTCTTTTGTTGAAGTGCTTATGTTAAGTTCATGGTTATGCGTATTGTAGTTGTATATCCTTTTATGTACGAAAAGTGCCAAAATTTCAAAAGGTAACTTCTATCCAAATAGTATACTACTGGCGAAAGAGATAGAGCAATAACGTCGTCCTGCTCGAAACCTAGGATGTATAGATTGATATTGGAATGATCTAATGAAACATGTACGGAAATATAACATTTCATTTCAGTTCTGCGAGTTTGATGTACTTCATTGCAAAGATTCAACTTTTTTTTTTTATTCCAAAGGTAAAAAATATATTTAGACTAGGCTTTTATTTTCCGTGTATCCATTAATACTTTCCACAATATTATTATGTTTGTTTACTTAAACAGAGCGAGGGTGAGTTTTATATATATGTATATATGGATCTGGCGTACTCTTGTAAGATTAGACTAGGAAATTAAAATTATGATTTAGTATGAGGGACTCAACAAAAAGTAAAAAATAGAGAATGACCGCCCAGTCCACACTTTTCCAGAACTATACAGCATTAATTGTTCACAAATTAACCCAAATATGTAAAACCTTTTCAAACAAAGTGTATCTAGGTTTGTATCTAACAATGTGCCATATTATATTAAATGTAGTAACTTCTTAATGCGCATTATTTATCATGTAGATACATGACTTTTTTAGTTTAGTGAATCTAAACGAAAAATACTCAACGATAAAATGCATATAATTATCATCATCATAAAATATATCTATAGCGTTGATGCTAAAAGAGTAGCATTATTTATATATTTACACTTTATTGCACCTAACAAAATACAAATACAATGAAAAATCACTAACATAAAAAGTACAATTGGCCGTCTTATCGCTCAAAGGCAATGTCTTACAGACAACCATGAGAGGGATTAAAGAAAAAGGATAAACAAAGGGCTGTCTAATGTGTAAAGGAAAGAAGCTAAGAAGGAGAAGTATAGCAAATACAAATAATTTAATAATTACAAGCAATAAAAAAAAAAAGAATATACATACACACATATATTTATACATAGAGACATACGACAGCTAAATGAAAAAGGACCAAATAACCAAAACGGCGAGAGTAAAATCAACCTCAGAGCGTTTTTATCATTGAATTGTCGTGTCCCTTCCTTGCCCAATTAACAAAAACGGCAAATATCATGATAGCATCTGCATACCTGAGAACTGAACGTATGAAAATTAAAGGTCTGGAAAACCGACAAAGCCGTATAAAACTATGTTAATGCGGAAAAATACTTAACTCTTCTCCATTTTCGTAGAATTATGAAGTAGTTTTGTCGATCACTTACGACATACTTTAAACCCTGCGTCAAGTATGAAATTATTGGAGGTGGAAGAAACCGAATTAACAAAGCGGCTAGAAGCAGATCACCAGTAGGTGATCGTACATCTTTTACAATTTCACCGGTGCGTCGTCAGGGTGTATGGCCGCGTCAAAATACGATGATATATAAACGAGCACCGTGGCTTTATGCCAGGCCTGTCCCTTGCTACACAGGGTTTCAAAGGACTTGCAGTATTTTGGTCAACTACACCTTATAATCAGGTTGTTGAAGTTATTAGGAAAGTTCCACATTGTCAATTTAAACTAATAGAATGGCAATGTAACAGTTTAATAGATTGTGATCAATTTGATTTTATTGCATAGTAAAATACCCGTCCTGTGGACATCAGTAACTTCGTGGCTCTTTTCGAACGCATACCATTCAGAGCCAGAATGAACATTTGTATTTGTTTATAGGTGCCTCTCATAGTAAGTGCTATCTAAAGCACAGAGTAACTGTCAGTTCCAGTCGGCATTTGTGCCAGGTTATTCAAAACTCGGAACATGACGCGTTTCCGCAAGTCACCATTAGCCTGCGCCCACTATAGCAGCGGGGCGGCAGCGTCGAACGGGACGGCAGCAGCAGCGCAGGTAGTTGGACGTGGTTGAGGCCTGTGGCCCGCTCCCCGGTCCGTGCTGCCACTGCTGTCCCGCTCGCCGCTCGTGTCCTGGGGAATTACTCTATGATCCGCAAGGAAACTAGAATGTACCTAGGTACTCCACAAAATGTTTGGTTCCTCTATCGTACGTCCTAACTATAGACTTAGTTCGGAGTGAATGATAAGTATCATAACGAATAGTGTTGATTAAATACGTACTGCAAACGTCGAAGTCTGAACATTTGTGTTTCGTTTCGGATCATAGAATAACCCCTCTGCTCGCTGCTCGTGTCCTGCTCGCCGCTCGTGTCCCGCTGCCATTGTGGGCGCGGTCTTACATGTTCTCTATGCCACGATATGCAGTGGTCGCTATCCATTATTCAGTTAGACATGAATGTCTTACTACGAGCAAACCTGTACCTTTGATATACAACCATCTTTTCTTTATGGATACTCCGTCTTGAGTATAATAAAGTGAAAATTAAATAGATTGTTATCTCTATCGTATTAATAGAAAACCACATATCTTTGAGCATCCGTCTACACTAATGTTTACCGTTACTTGTCCTCCGAGCCGTCCGTATGTCAACAGCTTATAGATTCGAGCATAAATCCGTTTGCGAAACGAGAGTACTACACCGAATCGATGTGTACAGTTTTGGCGCGGCTTCGTGTTTTGTAATTCATAACGCAAATGTGCCCCGTATCCTGCATGACACAAACATATTGTCTCGCGCTAATATATATTAAAAGTGGAATTTATATCAGACGTAGGTGTAGGAATAGGCGTATCTTGCTATGTTTCTTGTTATAGTTCTAGATGCTGGGATTGCAAATTATTGCGGGTGAAAATTGGCAATATTTCACTAATATCATCAATATGGAAAGGTTTTGGTACATCATGGCGTTTTAACGAGGGTTGGCGGATGTTGGTTGTGGAGAACTCTTGACCATGCGAGTTTCTCCATTAGGTTCCTTCACTATTTAACGAATAGAAGTCGTGATAAATAAAAAAAAAACTAATCTATTAAAACCAGCTATCTTTCTAAGGATGCTCGGTTTCATTCTAAATGTAATAGGATAAAAAAAATACCAATTTCGTTCTGTTATTCCGATAGAGTAGTACACTATTTCACTCGATCGCGTTGAAATTCGTGTAACTAAATTAAACCAAGTGTGAAATGCAGGCCAGAACTTTTTTTAATACGGGAAAAGATAACCAACCTTTCTGTTACTGGTCTTAAAGCTCTGTCATTCATCAATTTAAGAACAAATTTTATCAAAACAAAAGCCAGCACAAAAAATATCCAAACATTACAGGGTGCTTACGCTTATAAATGACGTAACACGCACCGGCCAATCCGGATGTGCGCCGTGCCGTTTTGGACGTTCCGGTCGTTACGGCACCGGCCTGTCCGGTGGCCGTTACCGTGCGCCGGTCGCCCTGCCCCGGTATTCCGGCCAGTCCGAAATAAGCGGCGTCGTCAAATTGTTTGTGAAATTTGATCTGCAATGTGAAATTTTAAAATACAATTTTTATTTGAATTTGGAATGTGGTGGTGTTTTGTTGCAAGTGTTTGAGTAGTTATTGTTGTGTTATTATTCAGTGCTTTGTCAATTGAATAAAAAATACATCCAACAGTTACATACATAGTTCCGACCTCATACTAAGATACAAGTTTTCTTTGGTTGGTGTCAAATACTATCAGAGATGTTGGTATCACACACACACACACACACATACCCGAAATAAATACTTGAAATAACAACACAATTTATTTATCCTGATTATATTATATTCACCCGTTTCTCAAATGCACCATCATGCAATAGAACAATATATGTTTTTACGTGGACCCTTCATCCTAATCTTGTGTCGTTTTAGCGAAGCGTGTAAGAAGCAATAGCACACGCCAACAAAATTATATCGAATAGCGAAACATAATCGTCTTTATTCGATCGATACCTTCATCGCATTACACTTGCAAGGCGCAAAGTGCAGAATTTTCACTTTGCCGAACTAGTTTAAAAGAAGGACTGAATAATTCAGGCGTATTAACTGCGTGGTGGCTTATTGATAACCGACCAGACGCGACCGCCAACATGTTCATGGTGGTCGCGGGTTCAAATCCCAGGGCACACCACTGAATTTTCGGAGGCATATGTCTATTGATAGTCTATCACCACGCAATATAGCGGTGAAGTATAACATCGTGAGGAAACCTACATACCATAGCGATTTGTAAAAAAACTATGGTATGTAAAGTCCGCCAACCCAGACTGGGCTAGCGTGGTGGACTATACGGCTTAACCACTCTCGATTGTAAATGAGATTGCAGAAGGACGTGATATGAGTTGATACAGAATTCTAGAGTTTGAAATAAATGCAAAACTCAACACACACAAATCGGTTCCTATTAATCAAAACTTTTAATCAAAGTTACTCACTGCCTCTTTCATTACTTTCCGTTGCATTAAACAAAACTTCACCATAACGTACACAAAAACTTTACAAAAAACTATAACTCGCGTCCCTGAACCGATGAACTGAACTCGAGAGCATCCCGTCATGACGTCCTTCAGGAAAATTCCTGTGTAGCAATTTAAAGTTATCCCAAGTCGGCAAGTCACTCCCGCGGGAACTAACTTAAATCGTTTCGCTTATCGGCGCCGCACGAGCGATTAACCTTGTATCGCCGTTTTATTAGCTCATCCTGTATCCGATGCGTTTATTTTACATGAATATCTGTTGTGGGAAGTCTGATTGTGTTTTACAGGGTGTGTTTTTAATAGCTTTATTTTTTTTTTGTATTAAGGAAACGAAAATTTTATATTAAGTGTAAGAATAACGAAAAGAGTTTGACCTAAGTCTACCAGACTAGCATGGTCCTCAATCAAAAAAGAACCGTAATTACGGCTGAAAAATGTATGTACTAAACGTATACATAGTACGTACTATGCGTATATGTATGTAGGATTTGAATGTTATGATAAAGGATGAGTAAAATGGAACGTAAGACGAATGACTGGAACGTGGTTTGTGTGAAAGAGATGACGGATGAAAGTACTAAAAGTAGAAAGAGTGAGAGAATATATGCTTAAGAAATTGAAGTGTGGTACAAAAAAGACGACAGTGAACAACATAAGACGAAAGACGTATTCTAGAAAATATTTATTAAAAAGTGAAGAAATTCTGGACGATCGTTGTTTTCACTTTGAGCGTAACGGAACAATCCCACATGTCCTTATTTATTATTTACTGCACACATAAAGGATATTACAACTACATATAAAAAGTACAGATGGCGGTCTTATAGCTCAAGGCGATTTTTTTCAAGATTGTATTTGGATGCACTATACGTATATATAGCCTGATATTATTAAACTGGTGTAAGTGCAAATGTAAATATGTACATTTGCTCAAGACGACCGATTAAAAATGACCATATGAAGAAAGATAAGTTAAATTTTCGGGTGATTATGATCCCCTTGGGCATACCAGCGTGAATTTAGGTATGCACGTCATTAAACTAAATAAGCTACAATAAAATCGCTCTTATAAGCAATAACAATTACATATCCTTATCTTTTTCCAATATCAATCCCATGGTCGTCTGTAAGACATTGCCTTTGAGCGATAAGACCGCCAATTGTACTTTTTTAAAATGATTTCTGACTGTACTTATTTCAATTTTTGTGTGCAATAAAGTGTATAAATAAATAAATTAACAATTGCTAGTAAGTTGATTTTTCAAAGCAATAATTCTAAAACATAATAGAACTATTCCATCTACTTTCCGGTATACCCAGAGCGAATTGAAAGTTAGAAAGTAATATTATGTTCCAATAACTTAAATTAGATCCAAGCAACTTTGTCAGCGGTTTTATGATACCACTGAAACATTCGAATGATTTTTCGCTACATTTATATCTCATAAACTATTGTTGCGCTAGTAAATAATATTGTAGTTGGACTATTAAAATACATCGGATTTTACAAATTTTAATTCATTATTTTTATTTTTTATTTGGCAGAAAGTCGTTTGTGAAATAAAAGAGGAGGGAGGATGTCCATCTCGACACTAAGGCTGTTAATGATTATCCATCCATACATCCATCAGCCAAAGGAAGTCCACTGCTGAACATAGGCCTCTCGCAATGATTTGACAGCGACCTGTTGGAGGCAGCCTGCATCCAGTGACGTCCCGCGACCTTTACTAGGTCGTCTGACCACCTTTTGGGTGGACGTCCTACGCTGCGATTTCCCTTACGTGGCCTCCATTCGAGAACTTTTTGGCCCCATCGGCCATCAGTTTTCCGCGATATGTGCCCCGCCCATTGCCACTTCAACTTACTAATCCGCTGGGCTGTGTCGGTTAATTTAGTTCTCCTACGGACCTCTTCATTCTCTCATTTGATTTCGTAGGGAAATGTTTAAGTATAATTAAACCAGAAATATTGTTATAGATAAATAAAAATAGTACTAATTGGCTTATTATCTGAGACCATAAGAAGTTCGAGAACCTCATCACAAAATCTAATACGCTCTTCATTCGGATTGAAACTCATCCTGATTATTCGCCCATTGTAAAAAGTTCGCCTTCTGTCATAAATGAGGATGGCGATAACCCTAGTACAATATGGATCATACAAGAAGCATTTCTGACTACATACCGCGAGTTCTCTTCCGAGAGCCTCCATCATGTTCCCATTCTAAATTCAAATCTAAATTCGAAACCAAGTTTTCTCGAAAATAAGTTTCTCTAGCTCTGCTAACATCTGCAAATCAGCCAGGACATTTAATATTCTCTCAACGCGGCTAAACTAACTCACTGTCTACATCGATTCTCATCGCTGTTGCGTACGAATGAAAATAGAACTTAATGCGACTGCGAATGTGCACTATTGTGTACACAACTTTAGATTATGTTGGATCAAATTCAATTTCTTTCATGCGATTTTGGAATATACAAGGATAATATTAACTTCAATGTCTATTTCTGTTTATTTCACCAACTAGCATGCCAACGTGACAATTCACCCGATCATAAGTGCAGTGCAATCTGGATAGAGTTATCTACCAATAAATGACAAACATCCCACTGGTTTGTTTGTAGACACACGCATAAACTGAACTTCATTTTTTATAGTATAGGTCCGGCAAATGAGCATGCAGGTCACTTGATGGTAAGCGATCACTACCGCCCACGAACATCCACAACGCTTGGATCATGGATCTGTTACCGGCCCATCAGATTTGGAAGGGACCGGGAAGGAAAAAGGATGGAAAGAGGAAAGAGGTATTGGGCATCCGACGGTCACCGAACGAAACGCGACAGCAAAGCTGTCGATTTACGTCGATCTCATATGAGAGTGGTACCTCATCGGACGAGCTTGCCCATTCATGCTGAGCCAAGCTGAAACGACCACTTTGAATTATTCGTTGAGTAATTTTGTCTTCCCGTACTTTAAGACGCCGGCACGGCGTCTACGATCGAAGAGTAGTGTAAATGGGCAGCAGTAATCACTTATCATCAGGTAACCCGTTAGTTTGACGGTATACTATAATAAAATCTCACTCCCCTAAAAACTGAAAATGAACTAATTTTGCTTTTCACTCCTGGCTTTCCTAAACACACATGCACGGGATTAGAAAAAAACCCAGCATGTAAATACAACGGCATAAACCGACGGTGTTATTGCGATGCGCTGTTTGTTTTAATGCGAGCAGGCGAGATGTTATCGTCGTATATAATTGAATTCTGCCCGGTTGTACCGCCAGATGTCTTCGTAGTTCGTAGCACCGCTCGCGCCGGGTACGTTGCTATGAAATATTTGATAGGCGCTCCCGTGGATATGAAACGGAATGAATTCCCTTGTTTTGTTTAAATTGATTTTCGGATAACAATGTACTGTTGTTAGGTGAATTGTTTTCTTTTGTTTCGAGCGCTTTTTAGCGAGTTCGGTGATTGTTTTTTTATTTGTAAATACGGATTTTGCTATTGAATTGTTTTTAATAGCTTTGATTTTTGGCAATAGTTCGTTTATCGTCAAGCACCTATCCGAAATTGAACGGGTGAGCACCTGGATCTAGTCTAGACTAGGGTGCTGCCAATTTTAAATTTTTGAACAATGCTTGGTTGATCGTTTATTGACTTCTTGTTCGTTTTATTGTTATACATAAAAAAAACTGAAATTACTCCGGCGAAAATTGCGTAGCAACGATTTTCGTTGAATATTTTTCTTATAATTGGTATTTAAATATGTAATATTAGTTATAGTTGCTTAATTTATTGACAAAAAAACTAGTTCTTCTGTGTAGAAATTAGATAATTGTCTACTTATATCTCGTATTTCCACTTCGTAGAAATACACATATCCATATCTATTATTAATGCCAAGCGCGAATACCCTATATTTCGATATCCAACTAGATACTTAATAAATGATACCCAACAGTTTCTTAAAATGCATCGTAGCATAAATCCTTAAGCACACAACACGAGCGATCCGTGAATATTACTCATAGAAAAATCCTCCCCAGAATCACGTACATAGTGCGCGGAATATTATGATTTTCAATACTGCACTTCAAAGAAAAACTAGTCATGCATGAATAATATATGGATGTACCGTCGCATTTTCCACGGTCAGAAGATTCCAATTCAACCTCATAGGGGATGTTCAATTTTCCAGTATTCCATTTTTAGCGAGCACCGTGCTCGGCTTCTTTTATGAATTGCACTTGAATTTTTAAATTTTGTTATGCTTAAATGCGGTTTTATTTTGTTTGTGAAATTTTGTGACAGTATTCGGGTCGCGGAATTGTTATTCACTATGAATATTTGCTATACTTGAGGTTATATTTAGAATAGTTGAATTTGGTATATTTTCACAGCAAAATGATTACTGAGATAATATAGAAATATTTAGTCATTGGTAGAGACGATTCTACCAATATACCAGGTCGGTTTTGGTTTTGGTTTTGGCAGTAATACTATCTAAAAATAAACTGCTAAGACTTAACGCTGCGTGTATTTGAGTTCAATTTGAACAGTTCGTTAATTAAACGCCCAACAACACCTAAAATTCTACCTTTGCATATATACTGAACCTATCATAGTCCACTGCGATGGATACGCCAAGGACAAAGAACTTCGGTCTTGAGCAGCTCCACGACTCATCACAACTTTCAAAACGTCGGTCCCTTGTTAAGCAGGATGTCCTACACTATATCTGCCTAAGCGAAATCTCTACTCGGGCGCATGGATGCTTTACCGGCCATATGTCTTAAGTCAGAAGTTGCCGGCCAATTTCCACGTCAGAATACGAATTTTAAAAGCAATTTGATAGCCTCCCTGGCGCAGTTAGTTTGACGCCGTTTGTGACACACGACGCCGCAGGTTCGATCCACGCAGCAAGACAAATGTTTGTGTGATCCAGAAGCGTTTGTTTCGGTTCTGGGTGTTTGTGAGTCTTTCGTACTTACTGATACACACGACACAAGGCTCGATGTTAGTATGAGGCCAGGGCTATGTACGTGACTGTTGGGTGTATTTATTTATTTTATTTTATTTCAGAGACTAAATCCACGATGCTCCAGATGTTCTGAGATCATAAACAGCAATGACATCTTAGGCATCCGTATCCAGATAATAACATTATTTTAGATTAGGAAACTAAACCACTGGAAAATAAAATCCAATGTTCCCTCAACCGCAAGTCTCTTCTTCGTGTTTACAAATCGTATTTCTTCCTAAAATCTTATTGTAGTACAACACAAGCGAACCGGTAAAGCTAGGTTTTACAAAGCCGAGATTTCTTTGTTCGGACGCGGGCTTAACTCGACGTATCACGCTTTAAAGAATATTTGTCGCCTTTCTTGTAACAGTTTATATTTAAATACGTGTTTTTGTATATATCGTTTTGTGTTATTTGATTTAAAATGATTGTTTGATTATACTTTGGTATTTCGCACGATATCTTCAATGTTTCTTTTGTATTTTTTATCCGCGAAATATTTATTATACTTCGGTATATAAAATCTCAATAAAATTTCTTCATAATATATATGGCATACAAAAAGGCTATGAGATATTTTTTTATATGGAACAAAATTTAATATTGCGACATCTGTTGGCACACGCTTGAACTGATCTCCGCTGAACAGTAACTGAAGTGCAATGGATGAAATAGGGAGTGCTTTATTTTGACGATATTACGTATTATATATTATAATGGAGGCAGACTTATTATTAAAGAAAGCAATAAACTTACACTCAAGCGAATTACCGTTATGTGATTTTTTTTCCAATATTGGTTATTGTGACCAACATTTTTGTTTGTGCAGCTCACACATGGCCTTGGTGATTTAATTTTACGTTCGTGACTATTACCACTACTATTAATTAAACTAAACCCCATATTGTCCCATGCTCTCGTCCATAAATTAGACATACAAGGTGTGAACCCTCGTAAAAGTTGTGTTAAGTCTCACTAATTCACGCTTAATTCGGCTAGCGGGGCAGCTGTCGAAATTGCTCAATAAAAGTCACCATATCGCCATTAGGGGTCGCATCGACCGCTCGAGATTTATCTACGTGTCCGTATTTGTCGATCACACGCCCGTCAAAGTCTAGGATAAATTGGTCAAACGCATGCCGGACTTCAATATTGGGCGGATAAAAATTATTTATATAAAGTCGCTTTGAACGGGGATCGGTTATTCGAGTATGACAGTGTTATTTCTGGGCGAAATATTTTAGGATGTTTTTGTGTGCCTTTTAAATGCAAAACGATGTTTATGTGCCAGCGGAAAACTCAATTCCTTACTTCTTCTATTTTCCACATTTTATTTTGTTGTACCGTCAACGCTTTTACATACCAGTTGGGACTTAAATACATTGCTGATACTAGTTATCAATTGAACAGCTCACTCCTATATCAGACTTATTAATCGTACAAAAATATTGCATTTTTGTTTGTAAATGTTGGCTTGCATGAGGTAAATTACATGCACTTGATGGCGTCCAGTTTTCGTAATTACCGTCACATAATTCAAGTTAATTTTGATAACCATAAAATTACTGTATTATTATAAAAATTATTACAAAATGAAATTATGGATTTTATCGGAAAAAAAGTTATTAATAAAACGATAAACAATGTATTGAAAACGGCGCTGACTGTTCTATTACGAGTATACACGGGAGTAGCTCATGCGCCGACGTCATTCTGTGGATGACAATTATGCATTTTATTCTCGCCCATGCATGAATAACAGTCACTGAGACACAAAATAAGATTATGAGAATAACCCCCTATACGCTCATAACTGCACCTCGCTGCTGATTTGGCCCCGAGTACTAAAGTTCACTAAAAGTCTTACGGCGTTATTCATAGACAGTTTTAAAACCTATTTGGCCGTTTGTTACTAGCTTCTCATTAACTCTTAAGAAATTAATCCGAAAAAAAAAACAAATACTTACCACAAAAGACATTGCTCGTGTTAACCATAATTATTATCATACATATTTGATATTGGAATAATAATTTTAAAATATTTATGGAAAATAGTATTAATCTACAACTTCATGCGTTCCCGCAAGGCCTAACGGGTTTGCCACCTTGTACACTTGTCGAAGAATATTTCTAAAAATATCACACAAATAGACGCAACTCCCAAAGAGTTTAACTGTACCGAACCGTACGCCATGACAACAATTTATTCAGTTATTCACTATGTCACCGCGTACTCTTAATCCCCATTTATGGTCCCCGTCGGTTATAATTTTAACTTAGTATTATTTTATACCTTCCACCATTATCGAGGATTAAGTTGAGTACAACATTATGTATGCATTCCATGTGCGTATGCTTTGTTTATTTACTCAATTTCGAATAAAAATAGCTTTATGGCAATTGAGAACTGTAATATAATTTGGAATGAGCTTTTAGTTACTTGTATGTGATGAGTGATTCAGTGGGTGATGAAATGTTTAAGCCCAATAATAGTTTATTTGAATAGACGCTTGATATATTATCTTTGATGAGATTTAAATGTATGTTAACCCTTACATTATTTTATTTCAACGGAGCAGACCTTGATCCAGCATTTTAGCATGGGCTAATGAACGGATGGTTTTTACAGTCAAATCACAAATCCAAATAGTCTTCAAAGCAGCTTAATTAAATTGAATTGTGAAACTGCAACAACGAAAACCAATAGTTTAAATTTTTCTGATCATCACAAAGAATTCAAAATTTTGTTGCCCAAATAATATCATCATCATCCATAAGCCAAAGGAAGTCCACTGCTGAACATAGAAGTGAAGTGAAGTGGAAGTGGCAATGGGCGGGGCACATAGCACGGAGAACTGATGGCCGATGGGGCCAAAAAGTTCTCGAATGGAGCCCACGAAGCGGAAGGCGCAGCGTGGGACGTCCACCAACTAGGTGGTCAGACGACTTGGTGAGGGTCGCGGGACGTCGCTGGATGCAGGCTGCCTGGAGGCATTACTTGGAAGTAATATACTAGGAATGAATAACCACTACAGCAACTACCAAAACTATACCATAAGTTTGACACGCGACGTTATAATACAGAGTTTAATTAGTACAACACAAGTGATCAGTTCACCTCCAGTTGATTAAGTGTTAAAGATAAATGAACCTATTTCGACGAGAAGCGCAGCAATCCGTCTGAGTATTTGTTACGGAGAATTAACAAAAGCATTGCGAGACAAATGATTTTAGATTTACATCGAGATAGTAATTACGACGCTGTCATAACTGATCGTGAAAAGGATGGAAATAATTAAGCTGATACTGTAGTAATAATGGTGGATAAGGAAGGAATTCTGTCTCTTGCTGAGACGAATGTTGTATTAATGAGTAAGTCGCTTACAATATACGTAGAGTGCGCGTGGGATGCAGAGGTCACATAATTATTTGTTTTAGATAGGTAACATGAAAATGATCACACTTTTTTCGGCTTGAGGGATTTTGCAATTGATATTTATTAGAACTAATCATTTTGAGAAACGCGATAATTATGACTAGCTGTGTCTAAGATCCTAACGCTTATCGAACAGAATATTTCAAGGTATATGAAATAAGTTTAAGAGACCTTTACGAATAAAACAGTAGTAATTGTTGCTTAGTAATAAAAGGAGACACTGCAAGTAATCTGATCACCAGCTGTCCCCGAAAATATTCACACTCATTTATTAGTACTATCCAGTATTAAATTAATCAAATGAAACATCCTTGCATGAATGCATGTATACAAAATGTACAGCACACAAAATAGATAAAAAATACGATACAATATACCTGAACTATTAATAATCCTAATTAGGCAAAATCTTCTGTATTCTCCAACTGGTCTGTGCTCTCCGTCGTCCGGTAGAGGCCAACGCGCGTGTGACGTTTAATTTTGTTTGGAAATGATTGATGGCCCACCGGGCGCGCATCTCGTTCATTTTCATACTTTTGTGCACGGCCATTGTCAATTTACCTTAAGCCTGTGCGTTTGGCAAACGTTTGTAATCATTTCTAACTTATTTTAGGAGATCAATGTTATTAAGTTCTGATGAACGATTGGCGTAATATCTGAGAGTTGGTTCAAAGGCATTGTCTTCTGCTTTTAGTGTTAATGAAAGATTGGCACAGTGTTTACTAAGTTGGCTTTCTGTAAGGCCTGTAGGTACTTTTGGTAGGTATGTAACCTACAGATATTAATATAGATCCAGGTGCTTTTATTTGCAGTATTTGTTTTTTAACGCACAATCAATACGAGTATATTCTAAGAGCAATATTAACAAATTTAAGATACAGCCAACATATCAAAGTGGTCATCTTAAATGAATTCCAAAACAAAACGTTCTATTGTGTTTGATGCAGTTTCAATGTAACTTCTCAGTGTTAAAACTACAAACATCATATTGACAAGCTGACAGAACGTAATGAGATGTTGGACGAGTCAACCCGTATGTCTGTTACACCAATATTAGTTGGTTATGCGCGTTGTCACAGCATTTAGTACGACTGACACGCCCGCATACAACTATTACAATGATTAGCCTATTATGTATCACTGGTTTTCAATTGATTTTTGTATTTGTTTTGGGATTTTAAAATATTGTAAACTTTTCTTTGATATGGATGCAAGGTTTGGTTTATTTTTCCCATCGCGTTAGTTTACCCACTACATAATTTGATTTGTTTAGAATTGTTTTTTAATAAATAAATCATTTTGCTTGTCGTAGAGGTAAAAAAAGCTATAATACTATTTATTTTAAAATATCTTCAATTTAAAAGTCGTGAACGTATCTACTCTCACTAAACAATAAGAAATCAGATTTATTTTACAAAATTTAATTTCCAAATCAATTTGAAAAAATATTTTCGCCAGCATTAACTTCCCAAACCCAGTTATTACCTCACGAAATTCCTTCAGTATAAATAAAGCATCGTAAAAAGGCCGTGAAACGCCCTGTGTATCTGGGTTAGCTCGCCTCAATTTGACCAAGGTGCACGCTAATGACCAGTTCATTAAACGTAAACCGTGAATTACACGTCAAAGCACAACACTGCCGGACACGGTACGTGCTCGGAACAGTAGATCAACAGATGGGGAGTAAGGGAGGTGATTTAGATGGAGAACTGTATGTGCGTATAACTTGCATAGAGGTTGGAATTATATGGACAGCCTCCGTGGCGCAGTTGGTTAGAAGCCGGCTGTCAAACGAGAGGCAGCGGGTTCGATCCCCGTACTGAAACAAATATTGATGTGGTCCACAGGTGTTTGTTTCGGATCTGGGTGTTTGTGAGACCGAAATGTCTCTCGTAGTTTTTGATACCTACGACACAAGACAAGATCTTAGTGTGGGGTCAGAACTATGCACGTGATTGTTAGGTATATTAATTATTTATTTACTGTAAATTGTAAATGGATGTGAATAAGAGATTACATAATTACTTTGTACATTTAAGTTTCTACGTTTCTATGTCAATAAGCTGTATGTGTTTTTTATTTGAAGAATTCACTAAAGATTTATTGTTACTATTCATTACTTTTTATATTATTTTTTTATCCATATACCTAACACAAATTGTTATACTTGTAGTAGCAAGAAATAAGACGTATATTATATTGTTATAATTAATGCCTGTAAAAAGTAAGTGATATACTTTATATAGACTTTTTTTTGGTCTTCCAAAATGTATTTTTAGTGTTTGTTTTTTTTTCTCTTTGTTTTAGCTTAAACAGCAATATTATTTTTGTTTAAATTTTAATTCAGTAAACGATCACGTCACTTTTGTAAACATCATGTTCAGTAATCCGTGGATAACGTTGTGGGTAGTACATTTATTCTCCACCATATATATATTTAAATATGTGTTACAAATTGTATTGTACTATTGTTTGTTATCCTAAATAAATGAAAAAAAAAAAAAATAACCTAAACAAACAAAAACACAGACACTTTTGAGCTCAAATAATCACAATCGAAGATACGACGTTTTTCAACAGCAGAAGGCGTATATTAAATCTGCCCATCCCAACTGCATACCGACGTGACATGATGTCTGTTACTTCTCTTTAACTCTTCCACATATGGCAACACTACACCTCTTTACAAATCAAACCTTCAAGTTGTCGAGCCTACTGTAGTTACCGCAGCATTGGCGCTATTAAGCCGTCGTTTGAACAAGATGTAGTTCGTCGTGGGAAAGTCAATATCGTTTGTTTACGCAACCAGCGCTTTATTTAGAATAAACCGCAGATAGCCGGATATGGTAATCTTAAAGAAGTCGACTACCAATAGGTACAACGGATTACAAATTTGCTTATGAATACAACATTGACGTGTTGTATTGTGGTGACAAAGCTGTCAAGTGTGGGTTAGGTATTTGTATGATAATTGTGGAATTTGTGTTTATTTCGTTTTTGGTGTTGGGGAATTGAATTTTTTTGTGTTAAGGTTTGAACATTTAACAGAAGATGATTCACACGATAATATCCCATGAAAGCTTCGTTGACTTTAGGGGAACATTATATCGATAGATGGAATTTAAAGTTACCCAGATGCTACAATTCGACTTATTGTTCATATAAAACAAATAATGCTGATTGGTGTGTGTTCGGATATGTCCCGTATATAGTGAATATAATCGAGGAAATGCGTGAAATTGTAAAGTGTGGATACATAAAAGTTCCATAAAGTTTTAAAGAATACTCTCTACAGTGGGACAGCTTAGCTGTGCTTCTAGTATTAAAATTCATGAGCAACCGCAATCTAACATTAGGTAAACTGTCAAACCGTCTGCCTTCGATAGCAACGAAGAAATAAGAAGACTTCAACCCTAAACTAATGATAAATGCATCTGTAACACGCAATTTAACTGTCAACGTATCAAGTGACGTCTGCAATGACGTCATTTAACCCAAGATAAAAACAATATCAAGTTACGCAGAATCGTGCAATTACGATTTATGGGTGCCAAAACAGACTTTAACCTTTTCGTTTTATTGACAGATAAAAACGACGCTTTAGCAGAAGAAACAAATGTGTCAACGCATCTTGTATTAAAGGCGGCTGTCGCGTCGGCCTGTCGCGTTGTCGCCTGTACGCTCGTTCCGTACCTGTTCGAGTGAATTTTGTTGGCAATAACATTCTTGCGCAACGGGTTTTAGTTTGGATTACTTTTAGATTCGACGTTTTGTTTGTGGTTTGTGATGGTACAATAAAAATAAAACGAATACAGACAAACGGGGTGAATGGGACAACGGGGGAATAGGGACTAAATTGGTTTTCTCCAATGGGGATTTTTTAATACAGACCTTCTGGAATTTGGAAAAAAAATCTAATACTATAATAGACCAATATTTGTGGGTTTTTATTGTTTATGTATCACATAATATGATAATAGATGAACTTATTTTACATAGTATTATTGTAATTAGCTACACACGACAGTGAGTTTGCGGGAGTACTTATAATACACAATCTCTACAATTACACACGCATAGAAAATAGTATGAAGTACTTCAGTATTAAAAAAAAATCATGACTTTAACGTCTAACCCAAAAAGGCAGACAAAGTATGCAGCTAATACACCCACGCTCCGCCAACATTACTTCCGTCACATTGTGTGATGAGGGGGCGAATCACCATATTAGGAACAAGACTTGCATCAATAGTTACTCTATATCCAGGGCTCAAACACCTTTGATTTTCAGCCTCTTTCATATTATGTACAGTGGTGATTTCTGTCATGAGCTCATGGTTGTGCTCAACCTGCCATTGCACTACGAATAGTTTGACATAATGTCTCAATTCTGAATTTCAATTTAAGACAAAGAATTCAAAGCATTTATATTAACAGCAGATCAAAATAATATAATCCAAAAACGGGATCCATTGTTCGCAATTTCAAGTGCATGTTTCACAAAACACATCGCTGTTTTCAACCATACACAAAATGGACTCGATGTCGCCCGTCATTATACGGTTGCTAAGACAAAAAAGACACAAGGCATTCCTGGTATTAAACGAAAATCTGTACCAGTAAATTTGTCGTCATTTAAAGAGATTAAAAGAGAATGTAGCGTGAGATTGAATGGCGAATTCATTTGAGCCCTCCCCGCTTGGGAAAATTTATGGCGGCTTTGACGTTCGTCTTGGCTCGTGTGAGGTGCGGGACAAGTGACTCTGCGAAAAATATACTTTAAATAACTATTTAAAGAGATCCGAATAAAAATGCAGTTGGAATAAGAGTGTTAAATTTCGTGAATTTTATACGATTGGTGGTGATTCAAAAATACGGAGTTTTATTGGATCAACAATGAAAAATAAAATTTGATTAATTGTTATTTTACGTATATAGGAAATGGTTTTATTTTATTAAATGACAAAGTTATTGACTGCCTATAGGGCGACGAGGGGGTTGAAATTTGGCAGGTGGGTAAGGCGGACATTGTTCCGTACCAAGGCACCAAGACTATTTTTATTTGACTGACAAAAAATATATGTTTCGGATCTAAGTGTTGCAAAACCCCCTATTGAATTTAAGATAGCTAATTTTGCCTTAAATATATTTGTTTGTACGTTCCCTATCACAATTTGTGACGAAAATAATCTTGGCACACTGGCAGTGCTAGCTCTGCTTAGCGCCTCAGGGATATAGGTGTAAATTTAAATCGTTATGGAAAATCAATGCACCGGTGTGTTTCGGTTCAAAGGATATTGTAGCCAGAGTAACTACTGGACATAATGAGACTTAACATCTATGCTACTGTCCATGAGCGGTCGTATCGCTTACCAGCAGGCGAATGGCTCGCTCGTATCGCCATTCATTGCAATTAAAAAAAAATAACTAGAAACACCAATAACACAATGAAATTAATACGAGAAATAAAATATAATATCGCGTAAATAATTACGGTCAGGACTTATTGATGAAAAGATTAATGGAAATGGAATGGGACGTGTATAAAAACCTTGATGGATGTCCTACAGGTCACGAGTGCATGAATAATATGGAAGTGGCTGTAGTTTGGAAAGTTTTTTATTATGAATACATTATAAAGCCTTTTAAAATAAACCAATTTAATTTATTCGCTTTTGTAATTAATTTGCGTGAAGATAGTGACTTATGGAGAAAAGCTAGCACTTTATTTGGGGTTGGAGATTTTTTTTTATGTTAATGGATTGGAAATAAATGATATTTTTATTGTTTCCTTTTATTACGCACACATTAAGCTTAAACATTAACAGATTGATGTTAGATTTTGTAATTCTTTACACAGTGATTCTTTTAGTATTGACAGTAAATTGATTCCCGATTTTATAAAAAACACTTTTATTACAAGCAATGAAATACAATTCATTAAAATAAGTATTAACGGTGACAAAGCAACGTACAAAACGGACGTAGCCAAACCCAGCTCTGCATCAAACTTTAATAAATCATTAACAACAATGTTAATAGCAATTTGTCATGTTACGCATCTTGCAGAATCTAATGGATCAAAAGCAGATGTACCCACAAATGGGAGCTGTGTCAAATGTGATGAACGAGCGCGTGACGCGCACAATACTCGTACATGCAAGTATTGTCGGCGGTAGTCCACTCGGCAATAAGTCTTAATAATTTAATGCCTTTAAATAGATGTGAATCACGTTCCGCAAATGTACGGATTATTGCGGAATAGCTTGTGTTGTTTTGGGTGTTTTAGAAATTGCCATGTGATTTTGATGATTAATTTCATGCGCTACAAGATAAACAAAGACTCCGACGAATTGAGAGCCTCCTCCTTTTCGTGAAGTCGGTTAAAAATAATAGATAACAGGTAACAAACATGCATGATAATTCAAAACACAGTTTTAAAAATACATAAATAAAGCTGCAAATGATAAGAAACCTTAGAATTTTCGCTCTATTAAACAAAGCGCTAGTCTTTGAGTGTCATTCATCTAAAAAATATATTCTCGGTTGCAATCTTCAGTTATCACAAAAGAATTGAAAGATAATATTATGTAGTACATAATTTATGTCTTTTGAAATAATGCTGCTAGATTATAGTAAAATGTAAGATTGTGGAAACAACGATTTTAATAATAATTGAAATATTCTCCCTAGTTAATAATAAGGTTATGGTAGCAAAGTGTACTGTTTAATGCATTTGCTATGTTTTATTGCGGTAGAATACCACAATTGTCCTGTATTTCTGTAATTTAATTATCCTTCCTTAAGAGTTCTGTTATTACTTTCAGAGCATAAGATTTATCACAATCTTGAAAATAAGCAATTATTCTTTTACTTGAATATAGTAGCATAAAAAAATAATTTATTAGGACAACCAACGGTTACACAAAACATATTAATAATTTAGAAATATAAATTACATAGTATGGTTTAATGTATAACCCACAACGTTATCCCCAATTTAACTATTAAAGTATTAAAGGTAGTTTATCTACTGACTGCCTCGGTGGCGTAGTGGTACTACGGTATGATTGCAAAGCTGAGGTCTTGGGTTCGAATCCCGGGTCGGGCAAAATTATATTGGATTTTTATATTCATTATTAGCCCCCTATCACATCGTGGGACGGAATATACAAGGCGAAACGTGGGTGTTCTAGTAGCACCTCTGCCTACCCCTTCTGGGAAAAAGGCGTGTGGTTATGTATGTAAAGGTAGTTTATATACCACTAAGTCGATATAACTAAATAAAAAGAAGTTAATGTAGATTAACTCAAAAAAAAATCGTTTGCTGTTTGTGTTGCACGCTTTCTATACTTGACTATAATCTATTCCACCTTAGGATATTCCGTGCAATAAATTTTCGAATTAATCACAACACCCATAATTACTAGCAACAAATATTGTATCAAAATTAGTAGCGCAAAATTTTAAATTAATATCCTGCAGTTTATCTAGCAATCAATTTAATACTGTATTCAACCAATTACTTGTTATACAAAACATTACCTTACAAGTTATAATTTATCTGCAAGACCAAAACTGGTAATTATATGCAATAATAATCACAGAAATATGTCTTTGTTGTGCAAATGCCAAATGTCCGATACGCTATCAAATGAATTCACATAGCTCTATCAGAAAATAGTCTTAGATTTGGATCTTTGCAATTTATCCAAGCCAAGTCAGGTTGAGCCAACGTTAACGCAATCAAAGCATTATTCAAGCCAGCCTGTCAGGCGAGCTGTTGTACATGTATTTTAAGACTTTTACTATGGCCACCCTCAATAGAAATGTGTATTTATGTTATGAAAACTCCGCTTTATGATTTTTGGTGGGTACCGATACGAAACCGTTATAATTTTATGTTCGGATTATGCTTCGGATCGTAAAAAGGTTTTACGATTCTATAAATATGATGCTCTATATCGATGCTTTTTCGGTAGTTTAAAGCTTTTAAATGAAACAATGCCCGCTTTAATAGGGCAATAGATATTCGATGTGTAATACCAGAAGTAGTTCTGATGAGTCACGAAATTAGACAAATCTTAGTGAAAATAATACAGTTGATTCAATATAAAATTGCGAAACTTGTTTTTTATTTGTAGATTTTTTTATTCTATGGCTATTTTTTTCTCTTACTATTTCAAATGTGAAATGTTAATGTGTCACAACTTAGTTTCAATAATAAAACCGCCGCACTATAAGCTCAAATCTAAAATATGGCTTGCAAATAAATTAATTTCTACATAATTATGAAATAGCTTAAATATCGACATAAAATACTATGCCCATGTAAAACCTTATCTATTCCCTTTAAATAATGGGTCAATTATCGTTTGCAACCTATCAGTCGGCACTTATCAAATGCTCAAGATTGTCAGGTGAAACAAACCCAAAACTTAACTTAGACTTTATGCACTAGAAAATGTAGTCGATTTTTGATTGAAATTATCATAAGATGGTGAGGAATGATCTTGGCAAAATACATTATCTCCTTAGCTTAGTTTCGATCGCTGCAAAACTTTATAACTCAGCCCATGAGATTTATAGTAATGAAATCGTAAGGATAGCATTTTCCTCCAGGTGAGTTATAGACGATGACAATACGAATCGTAAATAGTTCGGTTGGATTTAATTTAATGGTTCGAGTACAAGATCGTAAACCGGACCTAATTCGTGGAAAGACGATCATCGATGTGGGTTTATTGATAATTTCAAAGTCAATGTTTGGGTTGATAAAAATCTACACGCACTTGGGAAAGGATTATGTTTTGGCACACTGTCTTGGCTTGTTTTATTTTGGGTATCGACGATTTATTTAAAAAAAAATATAATAAGAACTAACGATATAGTATATATATAGTCCGCCAACCCGCACAAGGCCAGCGTGGTGGACTATATGGCCTAACCACTCTCAATCATACTATGATTGTAGAGGAGGCCCGTGCCCTGCAGTGGGTCGTATATGGGCTGATACAATACAATACAATACAATAACGATATAAAGTTACGCAGTATTTTGTACACATAAAAGGGGCAAGCTTAATAAAATTTCAGCAGAAAGAAAAAAATCTATCTATCTGTTACTAGCATTATGTGATATGAGAGTATTGAGGATTGTTTCCTATCTTATACTGTGAGAATTATTTAGAGCCGTATGTTTGGTGGGCGTTAGAACTTTAGAAGGTTTGGATTGTAACTATTTAGTAATAGCATTCTTCTTCTTCTTCAAAGAAGAAGAGCAGAGAAGAACAGCATGGTATCATAACATTTAAAGTGCGTGGTGGCCTGTTGGTAAACGGACCAAACGCTTTTGCCAACATGTTCACGGTGGTCGCGGGTTCAAATTCCAGCGTACACCTCTGTATTTTCGGAATCATTTCTGTATTTATAATCAATCACCACGCACTATAACGGTAAAGCAAAATATCGTGAGTAAACCTATCATGCCATAGCGATTTGCAAAAAAAATCTATGGTATGTAAAATCCGCTAAATCGCACTAGCCCAACGAGGTGGACCTTAACCACTCTCAATCGTATTCTCGATTGTAGAGGAGGCTCGTGCCCTGCAGTGGGACATATCTGGGCTGATACATAACATTTAGTACTTTTTTTATTAGCCAAGTTAAAGTACTCTTTAAACTTTTAATTTGCGATTGCAATAAATAATAAAGCGATACCATTCAGATGTCAATCAAAATTAATTATCATCTCATCACCATTGATTTCATTGCTACAAATGCCATTCCTACCTTGATATATTTTGCTTCAATGGTTTCAGACACGTTTGGTGACGCATTTAACACCGTTAGACTCAATTCTCACTTACAATGGATATTATATGCTAATGATTATAGAGATTGCTCCACGATATTTTTAGAGCGCAGAACATGGAATAAAAACTGATTTTGATCATTCAACTGCCTGCATTTCAAATAAAAACGAATTTATATGTGCCCTAGTTTAAATATAAAATGGCCTACCTGTGTTTTTTTATTTTATGATGACACAAACAAGCGATTTGCATCAATTAATTTTCGTCATGACGCGTGGGCTAGCCAGATAGTTCCATTTTCTGTTGCTTTATTTACTCCGTCAATTTATATTTGACACCGGTGTGCACAAATCACGTCTTTATTAGATTCTAGGAAATTTATCGCGTCGTTGAACAGTAAAGCGGACAGATCGTGTTCCTCAGTCTGCTGTGAAATGTTGTTTCACTCACGTTTCAATCTCCTCTGTTGAAATTTAGAAATATTTCGCACCGCTGCCGGTGATTAAAAGTTAAAGTTTGGCGAAAAATTGTTTTGTTCGCTCTTACTTTGCTGAATAACTTTGTGTAATTAATGAAACTTATAGATACTTTAAAATGTGCATTTGAGTATGTAAATATATCGTTTATAAAAGATCGATTTCTTTCTTACAATTGTGTGTATATGTGTATTATCAATCAATATCAACAAAGAGTAAAATATTTCGAAACATAATATATGAGCTTACTAAATCATTAAAATGTGTAACAAATTGACACACAATTTGTTTTTGGTTATCTATTTATGAACCTATAAACTCGTCAGTAAAATAGAATCGGAATAAAAAACGAAGACAAATTTATAAGGCAATTAATTTGTCAAATCAAATATCCATAAATGCTTCAAAGAAATGAATTGTCTAACATTTTAGCTTGAATCAAAGTATAAATCGAAACGTCATATTTTGTAGACGCAACGAAATATTACTAGAACATTGGCGATGTCGTCACGTTCTAAGATCATTCTTTACGCTGCGTGACATTCCGAACGTTTCGAAAGACGAGTGTCGCTTTGCTATCTTCGGTAAACCAGAAAGTCTTTGACTGGTCCATAGACATTTTCTTATTCTGGTATGACAAAGGCTCTTTAATAAATATACTTGATGGTAAGTGCTATGAAGGCTAGATATTATATTATCTTCTAATGTAAAGGTTAACTCTCAACGGTGGCCTTACTAATCCAATTGTATCCGATATGTTGTGTTAGCTTTTTGCGTATTTTCCAAGCAGGCTTTTATATATTGTATTCTGAAACCTAAAAACTTACGGTAAAATGATAAATCGGCGGTTACTATTTCTAAACTAATAAATAATATCATGACCTTATTTTCTGTTGCCATTCGGTTGTCAAAATTTACTTCTGTTTTATCTTCAGAACTTGTGAAATTCTTCAACCATGCAAACTAGGATTTTGTTGCATGCATTCTGAGGATGGGCATTGCTGTAATAAAAACTCCAGTTTCATGCTATTTATAGCGCAAAATGTGAATAGAAAACACGAAACGAGTTTCTGTGTAATTCTATATCGCAGAGGGTTAACAAAAACGGAGTTTGGAGCCTTGGCTCGCTTTGTCGTTCCACAAATTGGTAAACTTTTTGGAGGAACTAGGGTGAAAGGAATGAGCCGACCTGTTTCGACACAAACTGGGCGCATGTGCTTTAGATTAAATATATTCAACAGTTATGCGGTAAGTATTGTTCGGGCACTTTAGATTGCTGTGTGGTTTTAGAAATAATGAAAATTTCTGAAATCTATTTTATTCTCATTTGTCATAATTACAAAAAATATATAAATCCAGCACCTAGGTATGTTTATAATTTATAAGCCGCTTTAATTGTATTAAGCCTATATACCCGATAGGCAAGCAGAGCACAAATTATTAAGTTTATTCCCGTCCGAAAATCTGAATTTGACGAACTTATAGGCCCTATTTCTTACCCACAAATTCTAACTTATTTTTAATTTTTGAAACCCTCAAATTGTACTCAAAGTTAATCGCTCCACTTGAGATTCCAACTCAGAACCTCATTGTTTACACACCACATCTGCTATTCGATTAACGAAGCGACAAATATTATTAAGTAATTATATACGTGGCAGCAACTGCTTTTTTATAACTGTCTATAACTTTTTAACGTCTAGTTTTCCATTACCAAGGCGGGCAATAAATCATTACGGAATTCTACTTTTATAAAATGTGGTAGAGATAAAACCATATCACGAATTCTGATGATCAAATACACGAGTCGTAGGCGTATGAATATTTTATACACTTAAGAGCTATTATCATAAATGTTTTTGAATGTACGTGTATTCAATTACATAGCGAGGCTTTATAGTACCCATTTGTAAAGTAAGAAAGATGTCTTAGAAATGTAATCTCTAAATGCGTTAATTTCAAATGTTTGTTTCAATTTCATGTATTGATGGATACTGCCACCTTGTAGTTGAAAATTGGGCTTGTATATTTTCAACATTCCTTTGTCAGTTTCAAGAATAAATTAAGTGCATTTAAAATACGAGCACAGCTTAAAATTTCTTTCTTATAAATAAATTTTCTAAATAGAAAATGAATATATATAGAAAATATTTGGTTATAATACGAGTAATATAGAGATATAATAATAATAATGCGGTGGTGTGTTTAAGAATGTAAGTTTGTTTGTGTTTAGTTTGTTTACATTAAACAGCTGATTTTATAGAGTGATGGAATAAAGTAAACCGACTGTGGTGTGTTATGTTTTTGTTATTTTAATATGAGAGAAAAACAGCTGATACTTCATGTTTATGTATATTAGAAAAAGCTAATATAAATATATACCAAATTAAGATTCTTTGTTAAATTAAAATGAAAATGTTTAAACTTAATTTGCTTATTTTGAACCTATCGTCTGGGTTGAAAGAATTGCATTTAGTTAGTTTACATACTGTATAAGGATTTCAAATTAATTTAAATTCTGGATCTGTTCAGAACATAGTGCATAGAGCGAACACAAAGGTTTTGATGTCCCGCAATAAACCAAAAGTTTCAACAAAGTGATTTAATTAATTAATAAAATGCATGGAGTAAAATAACATTTAGAAGTTTGTTTTTGAAATATTTTATTTTCATTATAATAATTTGAATCATATCAAGACAAAAGAAGAAAAATAAATAGATCGTTTAAAATTAATCGCGCCTCAGCTTAAAACCAAGTCGAAAACATACTTTATTGTTCCAAGTAAACGCGATAAAATGTTTTACGACGTAACAAAGGCGATGGACCTTAGCGAAATATATGCTTTCAAAATTTATCGGCGGCCCAATTGAATTTATTGTCAAAACTAAAAGTTTTATTACCGAATAAAAAAATAAAAAATCTACATACACGACTCTTGTACGGTGTTCCGTTAACGATCGCATTTTATTTATTAGTTTCGCCCGTGACTTTGTGCGCGCGGAATTCGGATGCAAGACTGGCCTTTTATCTTTTTTGGAGCAAACAACTGCAGCTGATGGTATGTTTCGCAACTGTAAAAAGCAACGGAACAAAAGTCAAGTTAACTTTGCGAGCGTACGTCAGTTTTATCTGTGTGTCATACGTTGAGCCTGACGTTCGACACGGCTTCAATTACTAGAAATTGGACGAAGCTTTCCAATTGGTTGTTCTGCTAATTTTAATTTCGCTGTTTGTTTGTCAAAGGTATATATTATATAGGTTCGACTATGCTGTAAGGAGTCCTGACTACAGCATGAAATGTTTTCAAAAGGGGTTAATTTAATAACACAGAAATTCGACGTTTATTTTGTTTTTATCTTTGTTTCTTTTCATCAGGCTAAGTATTAGGTAAATATAAATAATTTTGATACTTTCATCCTATTCTTTACAGAATAAGCTAGATATTTTTGTTTATCTAACACATTTATTTGTTACTCCAACTAATCACATTACACCTATAACAGTACACCTTCACAAAATCATCAACAGCCATCTTTGTATCGTCGCGTTTCAAAATATGTGTTAATTTATACATTCCCACAATATGGGAATATGTTTTAATGAGCAGACGATAGTACTGACGCTTGTGTTGAACCCGATACCTCGTCTGTCGTTAATGAGTCCATCAATTCTCTTGCAATCCAATCACACTGTTATAAATCTAAGGTGTTTCAATATTTGTTTCTCAATCAAGAATTTGATGTAAAAAGAAATTTTATAGTTCACGTATTATTTATCAATGATAATGAAGGAAGATTCCCTAGCTCACTCAAGGAACAGTTTTTATGTCTGAAGCATTTGAGTGTTTTGGTTTCATGTTTGAGGAAGTGAGCATGATAATAATTGTGAGATGTGATAATTGCCTCCAGCTAGACTATTTTATATCGATTCTGGCTTACAAGAGTGATGTTGTTGTGAAGGTTGGATAATCTATAGTCAATTGTCGATACTACAACTGCGAAATGCTGCACTCGCGATAGTAATGAGCTGCAATGAAATTTACTGTACATACATCTATAAAGTCACGCCTTTATTCCAGAAAGGGTAGGCAGAAAAGCTACCAGGACACCCAGATGTCGCCTCGTGTAAAAATTGTGTAAACATATTGTATCATTACAAAATATTTGAAGGTAGATCTTTCGAGAATGGACATCGTAGTCTGGAGTCGTAGTCGTAGTATTTTATAATATTTAAGCTTACTGAAGGACACGAAATATTTTGATACACTCCTAAAACTTTATCTTAATAGCCGCATAACAGAGGCCATAACAACAAACGTTTATTGAATAACGTAGACGCTTGAAAGAAATAAAGCCAGTGTAAAGTGGCGCTTGCAAATCCACAATAGCTGCCCGTTGAATCTCTCATTGAATTAAGCGGTCGCTGTGCTGACACCTAGAGCCGTGGCGCACGTGTGTAGCACGCCTTATGAAGAACAGGGCGGTGTGTTGAGGGGCTTATGGTTATAATATAATTATAGGATAATCCATTTACCATCTAATATAAAAAAAAAAACTCATATTATGGAAACGTTTTCAGAATGTAGATGTTGTTGAAACAGCAAGCGATTTCAATAAATATTTATATGTTGTTAAAATAGTAAATGATGAAAATGAGCAACAGTTTTACCAAAGAAAAAAGATAATTTAAAACTCCTTTAGATACAAATCCAATCAACAATTATTGAAGTAAACGCCACTAGCGAAGTCGCCCTCGTCGCAAGTGTGTAGTAGGCTCTATGAAGGACGAGGAAAACCTTTTAGAAAACTGTATATTTGGTACAACAGCTATTAGAATAGTATTTTACCATAACACAAAAGCTATCAATACTGATATGATTAAAGTATAAAGTAGAATAACAAAGATCAATCACGTAATTAAAGACGATTGAATTCATAGAAACGTAGGAATGGTGCATGCGGATCCTGCACAATAGTTTTCTGCTGAATCTCTCATTGAAGTAAGCAGTCGCGGCACTGACATCTTGAGTGCACGTGTGATGCACGCTTTATTATAGAATAAAAAAGCTATTGAGTGGCCCGTAGATTATTTTCTTGTTCAAATGAATTATTAGATAAATTATAAAATATAATTGAGTTGTACCACATTGAATCACATAAATATCGCCTTGTTGAATAATAATCTGTTTAATGTTGTTCGCACTTCGTGTATTCTATTTTGCGATAACCAAGCTTGGTATTATATGATACAAAAGCCACTTATGTCTTGTTTTAGAAAATTTACGTCTGTGTAATATAATATGTTCAAGTATTTTTAGTACTTGTTGTACTCGTATATAATATGTTCTGTGTCACATAAACGATCAATTTTGCATTTCTTTAATTTTTATAGCTAATATGTGCACCGAACACAATATTACACATTTCGTAAACCAATAGAGTTTTACACAGACCAATTAATATTAATATTAATAATAATATTAATCGTACTCTCGATTGTAGAGGAGGCCCGTGCCCTGCAGTGGGTCGTATATGGGCTGATACAATACAATACAATACAATTAATATTACGTTGTTTTAAAACCCAAGCGTAAAGCATTATACTAATTAGCAATTCATGCGATAGCGCAAACAGAGCATATTGTATTAGTCTTTATCTGCGCAGGTACAAAGAGTCGTTTATAACATTTTACAAAGCTACTGTTAAAATGTGCAGTGGATAGTTTATTTATTCACCTAGTATCATCTCCCGAGCAAAGCATTATTAAAACGTGTTCACAGTGGGAAAGCAAACAATCCTCGCATTAGCTGTTTAGCTCGCTACCATCAGTTCTCTTTGCATTTTATTAGATATTTTTTAAATAAAAATTGTATTTTCATTCTTCGACAGCGAGTACACTGCTGTCCATAAATTAAGTAGAAAATATTTTATCCGAATACTACAGTTTTGATATTGTTTTTTTTTTAATGAGCGGTAATATGAATTCGATGTGTTATAACTTCCATTGGGTAATGAGAAAGTATCTGAAGGAAAGGTGACATCACATAATAATAAGCCAGTAGTCTGGTAAGCAATACGCGCATTACTGCACGTAGACTACAGAAGTGAAGGAGTCAGATGTTATGAAGTCAATTTGTAACATACTTTATATATTTTTGGGATAAAATATTAGATACGATAAGTTCTGTTATCGATTCTATTACTTATACCTAATATTAACTAGTTTAATTTTTCCGGTAAAAATAATGTTTCATTACTAACTGTCGAGTAACAATAGTAACCCTTTAAATTTTCAAGAGTTATACGAAAAGCAGACAAGCATATTATTGAAATAGTTAACGAGTGTTTATTCTAAACTAGATATTTCAATTTGTTCAAATAGCACAAACACTCCCCTTTGTGTCAAAGGAAAATTGAAAAGGGCACAAAAAAATTAATTAAAAATTGTTTTAAACAATTGTTTTCAGTTTCGGTTTATCTAAATTAGTTTTTGAGTGAAACGCTTTCATCCACGTTTTATGTTTTATAAAAATGTTTACTCCTTTATTTTTTAAAATGAAATTCAGTAACAATGACGGTATTATTTAATTTTCTTTAGCCTTCAATTTAAAGAGTGAGATCAGAAAGTAAAAAAAGTATACTGGAATATGTTTAGATAATTAGGAAATTTTTCTTGTAGCTTCCCTGAATTGTGTCTACAAGGTAAGTTCAACAAAGGTTTCTACATAGGTAAAATAAATTTAGGTAAATAAATACCTGAGCCGTACGAACATCCAGTTGTAAACCTGCCAAATGTAGAAATGCGGGCACCTTTGCATATCATGATATTATTACTATGAAAATTTTCAATTATTTTTGCATATCGTTTCAATTGTTTTGTTAAATAGAGCCTTGCTCTCATCACCTCGTGTGATCTATAATTTGATTCGCACTGTACTTGCCATCAAGCGTATTATATCGCGGAACTATAAAAATATTTCCTAAGATAGCTTATCAATTATAGCTATATTGTATTCCTAATAATTAAAAATATTAATTCCACTTACATTCACTAATTACGAACTACACAAAAGCCAACCAGTAATTACTAACTCAAGTGGAATGCACCGCACCACACCGCACCACAGCAGTCTTCCACCTGTCCTAATTTTGCAGAAACGTTCAAGTCACAAAAGCAAATTCGCACTCAAACATTCAGTTGAACCGTGGCCTGCATTTCAGTTGTGCAAACAAGCTCAGGTGAAATCAAACAAGGGGGCAGCTTTAACTTGCCCCGCGCGAATTAAGGTATTACATTCGTCCGACCAGTCACTCGTGTGTTACCAGCGATGCACTGGAACTAGCTCGTTTAGTTTATTGTTTCTGAAGTGAGTGGGGATTTGAGCGATTAAGTATATTAAGCAGTCAATATTAATGAAAAGGCACGACAACAGTACTACCATCTCATAGCGTATCACCTCGAAGTAGAAGTTGTACTTTCATCCAATCATTTTTATCGTAGTCATTTTCATACATACACACTTAAACATCACGTATTTTTCCCAGAAGGAGTAAGCAGAGGTGCAAAGGTGCAATCAGGACACATACCTTTCGCCTTATGTGTCCCATGATGTGATAGAGGGAGAGCCTGTCGCCAAGTCAGGCACAAACTTCTGACTTCGGGCTGATAATGAATAGAAAAATCCAATATCACTGCCCGACCCTTGATTCGAACCCGAGACCTTTGTAATCATACCGTAGTACAAGTACGCCACCCAGGCAGTCATTTTCATCTTCTGGAAATCCATTGGCCTCCCGTAAGGATCATTGTGGGGAGCGTTGCTGCTAGAGTAACTTCTTCTCGCAATTGGCAAGTGGGTTGGTGAGCTCAGAAAGTAGTTTCTCGCGTTAGTGAAGTAGCAACCTGTCATCAGCCTGTTTTATGACATACACATCATTGTATATGTTCAGAAGCGGCGATTGCTATAATAATTTACCAACAGAATATGAACTACCTTCACGTTTGTGCACCTGTGCCTATATCATATTAGAATAATAATTAATAAAAGTATAAAAAAAAGATAATTAAGCAGTGACTACTTAACCAATCATCATATAAGCCAAGAAAGGCGAAGAAGTATTGTATATGGCAGTGGCACCTAATGAAACCTGTTCATTCAGTAATTAAGAGCTTACAGCGTGGCTAAGTCATTTGCAAAATTGAATTCAACGAATGCAGCTAAAATAAGTCCATATTGAAATCTTTTATTTTAATTACTACCTTACATCTAGATGAACATTTACACATTTTTGTCTCAGTAAGAATTATTTATATGGCTGACCGAGTTTCGCTCGCAGTAAAAAGTAGTTCATCTGTACCCTGACATATCACTGTATTAAAACTCGACTGCACATAAAAATGAGAATTTGTTACTCTTCCTTTTGGGAATTCGGCCTTGTTTATTTGTCTTCATATGTCAAGTCCTCTTTATGTTTTCAGTTCGTTATGATATTTTATAAAATCAGTTCTGACCTCAATTTTAATGTGTGTTTAATTAAAAGTGGCTTGTTTTCAGTTTTTTTTTTAAATTTTATATTGTGCGTGCTCTGCAGTGGAACTCATGTACTGACATTTGGCTCGTACATAAATATGTATACATATGCTGTGTTATACATGTATATACATGGCCTGGTTACCACATTAATTTGATCATTATTGAAATATGCGAATAGCGTTTTGTTCAGAATATCTATAGTATTAGTTTCAGAATATCTTTCTCCGCAGGGTGCCACTTTCCAAATTCTTAGACTGGGTATATTATTTGCGTGTTCAAGACTCGATGTAATTTTATAAATGTTCTCTATAATTTTCTAAGCTCGTTGCCACATATAAGCCATGTACGTATGTTTAAGAATTCCACGTGCCGGCATTATTTAGTCGCGTGACGACAGAGGCACGCGCGACTTTGGTTCGCGTACCTTGGTCTAGTTCGTCTCTCAAATACTTTACCTTAACATTTGTAATTAATATACAGTTGTTCGTTAACATTTAGGGTTTGTATAAAAAAAATCAGCTAGGATTATTTATCTTTTCTTATAAAATGTATATAGGTTCCCGCTTATGTTTCTGGACGTAGGTGCAAAGGTATACAATAGTATTACTTATATGACAGTAGTTGAGCTTATCTGAATAGCGAATGCGAATTGGTTTGAAAACTTGTACAAAGATACCACTAGATCAATTAATCACTGGATCATCAACAAAAACCATTTTATGATGATATTTCACATCAAATAAAGCAAGACAATAATAAAAGCATTATGTTAAATGTATCGCAAGGAAAACTAACGGTATATTCCCATACATTACCGCATTTTATGCAACTCAGCATTGCACACATTTCCCGCTTATGGAAGTAGGTCAGATCGTTTGAACCTTAATTCAGTGAAGGATTGTTTTCCTCCATTAACTTTAATAGACATAACCCACATTCCAAATAGTTTTTATTAAACAAATACCGGTGAGTTAAAAAGCGTTTAGAGGCGACGTGAAAGGGCGGCAAGATTAATGAGTTCGCGCGAATCGAAAGACTGCAAGAAAAGAGTGCCGCGGCGCCATTTCCTAGCTGACATGAAAATACGACGTTATGGAGAGCAAATAAATGTTTACATAAATTACACTTGCATGAGAAAAATGATGCAGTATTTTGTCGCTCCGTGTCTTCCATACAAAGCGTTCTACATGCGCGGTGTTGCGCTGATGAGTAAAGCTTAACAGTGTTTACCTTTAGGTGTTCTGAGCTCGTATATAACTTTGTCTGCAGCGTGTTTGAGACAAGATATGGTAATATATACTTGTGAACTTTACTTTTATTGCGTATAGAAAATGATATTTGCTACAGTTTTATACAATTTTAGATAAAATCCTATAAAGGCTGGAAAGATTTGGAAGTGATTGTGTTTATTTTTAATTGAATATTTTGACGTTAATAAAAACAGAGTGGCATTTGAATACCTAGAATCTGCTTATGGTTTTTTCAGGAAACACTCGAGAAAACCATTAATAATGAACAGAAACAGCAACAAAGCATTAGAACTAGAAAAATTTATCATAAAATCTTTTGTTAAATTTCACGTCATCTGCTATCTTATTGAACGATTTTTCATCCGAGCCAAAGTTAGACCTACACAGCAAATTGGACAGAAAACTAATCGCACATCTAAATTGAATAACTAAAACTATCCATCCGAGGCAGGTAAAGTTTCCAACAATCTACAGGTGATGTGACCTAATTCGCGGCTCGGTTGGACACTACATGGGCGTAATCAATCACCCGCTGTCCAAACTAGGAATACAATTATGAACTTAGTCCATGTCACCGTACAGCCGTCATGTACTGCGCTTACAGTGATTAATTAGTTGCGGCATAAAATTAGGTGGAATATTTTATGAAGCGGTTTGTCTTAGATCAAAGGATATGTTGTGGACTGTAGATTAGGTGATTTAGCTGTCGTGTCTGGTTGATCTTTGGGCTTACATAAGCACTAAGGTTGATTAGTTTAGTAATTTTTAATCAATTAGAATGTAATTTCGAGATACCTTTTTAAATTTTTGATTTTTGATTTTGATTCATAACACGTTCTAGGGCGAAGTTGACTTATCTTCACATTTAATATTAGGAACTCAATTCTGATCTCAAATTTTTCTATCCAGTTCTCTCCTGCAGTTTTGATTACGTTTTAACTTTGTCCATCCAAATTTTCCTTTGCTACTGTGTCATTGCCTATAGATATACAACCGAGTTTAGAGCTTACCGTATCACAACTCCAGGTCGAGTATTTGCACCTAGATTACCAAAGATATAAATATTATGATCAATCGAATACTGAATGTTTTCAAATGAAAATGAAATCATAACGCTAGTGAAATGTGTGATAGTAAGATAGTTTCTTAAACAAAATAATAATATGTATATTCTAAGGAATGTTAGTGTCGATGGACTGTTAGAAATTAGAAACCTATCTCTAATTTGATATTTTGGTATCTAAAAATCCAATTTCATTTTAAACGATAAAATCAATATCAAATCGGTTTACTGAAATCATACCAATTCCTGAGGCATTGAAAAGGTTTAGCCGAATATCTGTAAATAATGTATACGAGTAAGGGATCCACGTAGTGTGTAGAAATAGCCGAAAATCTCCGGTCGTAGCTCTCACAATATCGGGGATTGCTAGCAAACGCTGGTTTAGCAACACTAACTAGATATTGGCTAGTCCAATATACAGGGCGTCGGATTATACGCCGTGTGGGAAAATACAGCGCAATACACTGCTGTATGGTTGCTGGAAGAGATATTTTTAATTGGCGAGATTTAAGGGAAAATCAAGTCGCTTACTGATCTTAATTTGAGCTTTGACGTGAAACAAAAGTTTTATCGTCGTGTTTCGTTCAGTGACTTTAGTTGTCAGAAGGCCAACATCAATTTCCTCTTGCCACCTTTGTGTCTTTCCTTTTCTATCCAGTTTTTAATGCCAGAATTTACAGTCGCAATTACGAAACGCATTTACAATATATGTTTTGTGTAACTTTCTGGCGTTACAGACGGCCGGTCAAGCCCTCAGCCAATTTTGTGGCCTTTAGCAAGCCTTAATAACTGAGTCTAGTGCAACATCCAGAATAGCTTAACATGGCCTTTGAAACGCACATAATGGTGGTATCTGAATCTTCAGCCGAGGTTCTTCCAGAAGCATTAACAGCCTCTGTGAAGCAGTTGGTTGAGTAGCGGCTGTGAAGGCTAGCAGCCTGTCTAATCCCCGCACTAACTCATACGTTTATTATGATCAAAACATATTTTTAGTTTCTGATTCCACCGCCACAAGACTTGTATCTTAGTTTCGGATCAGGACTACAAGCATGACTATACTGTACTATAGGGGCCAGGCCATATAGTCCACCAGTGCGGGTTGGCGGTTTTTACACACCCTAGAAATTCTTGCAAATCGCTATGTTATGTAGGTTTCCTCACGATGTTAAAGCGATAAGCGTGACTATGGATGGTTAATTATTATTGAAAGACCTAAGGGTTGAGCTCCATCATTGCCACATCTAGTAAGTTTATACAAGCATAGCATGCAAGTTTCTATGACGCGGACCACGCTGAGTCGACGGTATCGCGTCTGCCAGAAACAATATTTTAGCGGTTTAAAAGTATAAGAGAACGTGAGCGGTCGGTGTGTACCTTTTGCCAACCTTTGTTTACACCGGAGCCAGCAAAGCCGCGCTTAACCGTGTGAACTTTAATATGGATAACATTTAATTTTACTTATTTCGTCTGTTTCACGCTGCTTAATGAATAAACTGGGCGCTTTGAATTTATTGCGTTGAGACCTTTGTGGATTCAATTTGTTAAGTTAATTTAATTAATTTATGTTTGAAGGTATACGCTTATTGGATTAGAAGGTTTTTCTTTAAATGCTCGGATATTTTCGCTGAGTTTGGAATAATATTGGTTTAGTATAATCCGTTATTTCGATGTAATTGGTAAAGTTACTTTTGGGTATCTAAACATGCTTTTATTTATTTAATAATAGTTTGTTTTGGACATTTTTGCAATAATGTTGATATTTAAGTCCCCGAGGGAGTAGATATGTACCTGGTGGTACTTACTTATATTTTGCCAAGCTAAAATGTGATGTGGGGTCTGCTGCTATGTCCGACTCAAATTTTAATCTCAAGCAATTCATTATATAAGATTGTTCAAACTATAAACCTCACACGAAGTGAAACGGACCTGGAATTCGAATCAAGGACCTCGCATGCATCGTTTCATTAGACTAATGAATCAACAATATTTAGTATTTTTACCGACTTAAAAAAAAGGAGGAGGTTCTCTTAATCTCGGAATCTTCGTTTACTTTTTTATTGTCTTCGCAAGCAAACGACCCGCCTGATGGAAAGTGGTGACCGCCGCTCATGGACTTTCGCAGTGCCAGGGTTCTAGCACAAGCAATTCGCTTTTTTTTTTTTTTTATAGCGTAGGTCCGGCAAACGAGCAAGCAGGTCACCTGATGGTAAGTGATCACTGCCGCCCATGAACATCCACAACACTTGGATCATGGATGTGTTGCCGGCTCATCAGATCGGGAGGGGGGCGGTAAGGATAAAGGATAGGAAGAGGAAAGGGGTATTGGGCATCCGGCAGTCTCGCTGCCTACCGTGGGGAGTACTCTGTTTTTTCTATGATTTAAAACAGTTGAAACACATTTTTTATTTTTGTTTAATTTCATAATTATGTATTAACTTCATGTACAAAATACCATATTTTGTACATCAAAGTCCTTTACACAATTTAAAAACGGCGATCTGGATAATTTTTAATCCCATCTGTTTGATTAACACCCAAGTCATATACAACGGTTTTTACTTGTCACCGCGTGTCCGTTTGATTTTAACTCTCATAGCGATAGACAAAAAGTTCAAAATCAATTGTCACCACCCTGGGAAATCACAGCCACGTTAAGCCGTTCATTACCTAATGATTACAATTAAAAAGCCCGAAGCGTTTTCTAAATGAAGCGTCACGGAAGAATGTTAACAGCTACTAATGTATTAAACGACCAAATAAAGAAGACACTCTATTGTCCCACTAAAGTTAAACGTTTCCACTTGAGTGAATATCTTTTTAATCTGGCGGTTTGAACGAGAGAGCAGTATTTCACGTCTGGATGAAAACAATCGGTAAATATTAAAGAACAAACTGATTTTTTTACGCCTCCAGTGATCTGATTTATTTTAAGGGGCGGCTGAATCAATACTGTGCAGTCAGTTCTTTGATTACTCGCCGCTTTTGATTTGAATGAATTGCTTTTTCCATTTGTTAAAAATATTTATTTTGCCGATGTTTGGACTTTTTAAATTACATTTTTAATTATGTTAATATTTTAAGACGGAAGCGTAGAAACGTGTCTATTTTGATATGAAATCTATTCTATCACTGATTTTTAAAGAAAATCTTTAGGTGCGTTTTGGGTATTGCGGATGTTGTGGAAAAATTGGACGGAACCGACACTTAAATCTATAGGTTATTTAGGTAGTTCCTGTGTTCTACTCGAATTAAAAAAAAATCTAATTCATTGGGTTTATGATAAAAAGGGTATTGTGACAAAATCAATAATTATTAAATTTACAATATAAAGCTGAAATACTGTTACTACAAATACTGGTACTATTAGATTTTGTTATTTTACAAAGTAGAATTCTAATAAGTTTTGTTTCGTTTGAAGTTTATATATTTAGTGAAATGGTTAACATAGGTTATCGACATAAAGTTGTCAGCCTGATTAAATTAGATTTTTTATGGATGTTCTAACTTTAAAGACCTGAACTATTATTTTGAAGAAGACTCTTTGTTCTATACAGGTGTCATCTTCATATAAGCTCTCAGTAATGAATCACGACTAACTGCACTAACCAATTCTCAACAATTCCTCCTAATCGATGTGTAATGGTTGGGCTTTAAGATCAGCGTGATATCTATTGAAAATTTCAAAATTCTTACGGACTTTATCGCGAATTTGATTTAACTCTTGCATTTTTTATCTTCCCGATGTTTGATCACTTTACAGCTTTCGTGGTCAGCTGAGGTATTAGTCATCCGTTCAAAGACCGTTACGATTTACGCAGAAGGAACTAAAATCGGATCGCAAAAACCAATAAACTTTTTAAATTAACTTTTTAATTTAATAATCGTAAATTAGGGGTAGTTAAATTGTGATATCCTATTAAACTGATACACAACTGCGGTCCGTGTGGATGGAAGGGTCGGCAGAGACTGACTCACACTGAACCAGTAGAATGAGTGCTATCAAAGTAAATAAGGAGTACTTCGAGTGGTACATGCAGTGATAATTGAAATTTTATAAGCTGAAACTTTTTATTATAAGTTTCATGCTAGAGATGGTAAGTGCGTTATACTCATATTATGTTTATTTATGACCATAATACAATTAATAATAAAATATTTATAGACAAACGATTGCAGCTCCATTCTGGCTGGTTCTTTTTTTTTACAAGTCATTTTTGGGTTTTTATTATAATATTGTCAATGAGCTTTATAAAAATATCTGCTAATACAGCCGCAGGTCTCCGAAAAAACCTATTTACCCATCAATTCACCATCCCCTCACCCTATTGTCTTTGTATTTACACAACCCTCCGTCTCTTGTGATTTTGTCCTAACTATGGACTCTTCTGGTATAACTATTAGGCTGCGTGTTTTAACAGAGGATGATAATATTTTTATACGTCGATGTGCTGATGTCCGTGCCATTGTCTGCTGTATACTAATATTAAAAATACAATTATTGTTTTCTTGCGTGTATAAAAAAACCGTTCTACTGATTGGGGATTTTCGGTTCAGCCAGTATATATCTAGTTCCTAGCAAGACAGCATAATAATTGCATTAACCGACATGTTACATTGCCCCTATGATCAAGTGCCTTGAGTTTACTTTTTTGTGCAATTGTATTAAAAATGTGTGAGGATAAAACCTAAAAATAGATGGACTTCTATTTAGTTTTTCAGCGATACACGCGCACATTTTATAGTAATTAACGTCGCGTTGATTTTTATATACATTTAGAAACATTTTTATTTTCGCTTTTTCCACATCTCAGAAACCAGAACGCATTTTAAAAGTTGAACCCAGTTTGCTTCCAATGAAGTTGGTTCTGTAAATAAGCAGGCAAAGCGATGGTGATTGCCATCCTTGCGCAGTTAGTTACTGGAACTCATCGTTCGCCCACAGTTTTTGTAAATATTGTGTTACATTTACCATTTTCCGTACTTCGACAGCTGCTCTACAAAATCCTTTTAGCCTGATTAAATTACATGCATTGTGTTTGCACAGAAATGAGTTGATAGTAATAATTAATGAGATTTGTGCGGAATTTTCCTACCCCTTACAACATGCTAGAGAATTACCTCTTTTTGCGATATTTCCAGACCAAATATCTGGAGGCTTTAAGAAAAGAGCTGTTTGAAACGGCAACACCCTGGCGATGTATCTGGTATAGGAGTTTATCGGCGGTGGTTAAATACATGACTATCAATAATTGATCGGTCTGTTGGTTTGTCTCCAGCTCTATAAATATCTACTAGCCTTCGCTTGCGGCAACTTGGCGAAATTAAACTTTTTTCTTGATATCAGTTTTTTGACCAGGATTTAGTTATGATGTTGCAATTTTTTCAAGTCAGTAGGTTAGATTTTAATATCTGTTTCCTTTTTTTTCCCTTACGCTTTATCTTTTTCTGCACCGTTAACATTGCATTTATAATTTTTTGTGCATTTATAAATATTAAAGACATGAAAGCGTAACAAACAAACTCACTTTCAAACATCTCATATACGGATTAGCAAGATTAAGACCGCGGGTTTAATGGCCCCGCAAGAAATACAAATGTATTATGCCGTGAGTGGATGTTATCACGTCTCGTGTCCCGAGGGAGGGCAGGCCAAAGGGCGACAGGTCCGACTAATGATCCTAGCTGACTGCTATTTTTCTCTTTAATCGAAACTGTCATTGCTTTTGTAGATTTGTGTAATTTAATTAGAAAGATTAATGGGCATCGGCGTATTGTGCACGATTCGTCTTGCTTATCTTAGTTTACGTTACGTTGGCGTCAATGGTTAAGGTTTTACGTAGTATTTATGATTTTGTTTAAATAAATACATTAAAGTTAATTGGGCTGTAAATTAAATTAATACGAGCTACGAATAATTTTAAATAAATGTGTCTGTTTTATTTCCCTGAAAAAGATCTTCTATTCCTCTAGAAAAGCTCACCAGATTTGCAATAAGATAAAATTTAAAATATTTAAAAAGCAGAATGACTAATGAACTTGTTAATTAAAGGAGACGATAAACGGCCAAAATAAAGAAAATGCAATAAAGTCGCCGTGCGGCCATCAAGAAAGGAATTAAAATAAGGCCGGGTGCAATTCAGTCTGACGTTAAATTTAACGGATCTAGCCGGTAAGACAGCCTTACACGCGGCCTACTGTTCATTATGGACTATAAAATAAAGTCAGATTATGGAATTTAGCGAAAATTGCTAGCTTAACGCGTGAACCTCGGGGTAAGGCTGTTGACAGACTACATACCGACCTTGGATTATGAACCATGAAAATTGTATGATAATTTAGATCTTTTGCAACATTCCTTATAGTGACAACAGCTTGTGGGTCACTTTAGGACTCAGAACTTAGCTCTCTATTCAAGAATAATCAATATTGGTGTGATTTAAAGTAATGAACATCATCTTAAGTTTAATATGGGAAGCCCATTGGTGAAATAATTATAAATCTGAATACAATGACTCAATTTGACATTTTTTTTTTGTGAACTGGCTGTAAAATAAAACAATGGATATTCAAATCCACTGAACAAAAATATTTGTTTTATCAAAAAAATATTACAAAGACAATCTGCATTAAAAAGTTTCATAGTTATTTTTACCACTTTTACTAAGAACTTTCATCATGAGTCATTATTATTGGCAAAGCAACTGCGTCTAATGGTGTCAGTCTTTAAACTTACAACTCTGCGGGTGGCTTGTGACAGTCTCAAACAAGCTGTCTAGTAATTAAATAGACTGCCTCGTCGATTTATTATAAAACATTTATTAATTATGTTAATTATTTAAAATTATGTTCATGTTTTTAGGCTCATTAAATAACCGTCACGCCTGTATCCCATAGGAGTAGGCAGAGACTATGGATCGCCACTTTACTTGATCCTGACATATTATATTTGCTTCATCCACTTTCATCAATCTCTTCATGCATTCTCGTCAATTCAGGGTAGTTTTGACCTTACTTGTTAAGAGTATTACCGATTTGGATGGTGTAGGTTTGGTGAGGTCGACCCCTACCAACTCTTTCATCGAACCAATATGAATAATAAAATACAAACAAAAAGATAATATTTACATTTCACATAAATATTTACAAAATAAAATATATTTTATTCTCCAATATGCGCGTATTTGTCAATGAAAATACTGGGGACAAATTGAACGTGGTAAACTTTTATTTGATCTGTTGCAGCGATATATTTATTTTGAACGTGACCTTGTTTTGTGTGAAATTGTGTGTATTTATTTTGCTAATATTTAAATAATATCGAACCGTAATTCACAGAATTATTTTTTTAAGATAACCATGAATCGAATCTATGAAAACAATTACATCTAGATTTACTTCTAGCTTAAAATTATTGAGTCTCATTGTTCCATGCTTCCCATACAGTGCTTGATCATAAGATTATCACTAATAAGAAATAGCGGCAGTTATAGTACGATATGATTCAATTTCAACTTGATGACTGTATTGTCTCAGGCCAGATCCGTCCCACTGCGGAGCACGACCCTCCCCTACAATCGAGGATACGATTGAGAGTGGTTAGGCCGTATAGTCCACCATGCTGGCCTAGTGCGGGTTGGCGCACTTTACATACTATAGAAATTCTTGCAAATAGCTATGGCATGCGGGTCTCCTCACGATGTTTTCCTTCACCGTTATAATGCGTGGTGATTGACTATCAATACACATATGACTCCGAAAGGTCAGAGCGACATGATGACTGAATGACAGAAATAGTGACTAGTATAGACGAAATTTTGATACCTTGAAAAAAAATTTGTTCCCGGAGTAGGTATGTCATTCACGTGAACGAAGCTGCTAGCAAAATCTAGTGCAAATTAAAATACAATAGAAAAATACAAAATTGCCCAACAGCCACAGTCGTGTGTCGAGCAAACAGAAGTCTAACTCAATGTTAGCATGAAGATAATGTGTTAGTTTCGCAACCGCTGCGCCGTTTAAATCACCGGTTGTTCGACAAGTAACAACCAGTTGCACTTATTCCAGTTGACAGCTAATACTTTACTCACCAGCGCTAAATTGTACTGAATTATTTAAATAATGCTGTTGTTTTTGTATGAAAGGTCAGAAGAAAATTTGACTTTAGCGGATTTTTAAATTTAATACCGCTTGTGGTATATTTGTATTGCCTTAATGGTGAGAATTTAAGGCTACAAGCTTGTTTTTCATTGTGTTTTGTTTCTTTCTGTCTGGGGCTATCCAGGTCGGTGCTAAAGCGCTCAATCTTGCTCTGACTACACAATTTTATCCTCTTTTGATGAACCTCTGTTGGGTGTATTTATTTATTTGTGTTGCCTTAGACAGTGTAATTTACAATTATATTGAAGTCATCATAAATTAAATAGTCTCTATTTAACCTATATGTCTCGTAACAAAACTGCTTAAATTAGTATGTAACTACTTAGAAAATTTACAAAAAAGAAAGTATTAAATTAAGAGATTATTTTAACTTATGTTAGAGACTAACATATAATATTTTAGAGAATAATAAATAAAAACACTACACACTGACCAGTTGAGGATCAAAGAAACATATATATCGGTGCGGGAATCGAACCCGCGTGTACGCGTGTCATAATGTTCTATCCAATCGTATCACGGAGGTTGTCAATATTTTTTTTTTTTTTTTTTTTTTTTTTTTTTTTTTTTTTTTTTTTTTTTATTCGGAAAACAAACAGTTCTATATCTAGGTAAAATACAATATTTAAATTACAATTAACAATTAACATGTTTTCACATTTATAAAGCTTATTACTAGGATTAACATTAAAAAGACATTTGATCTATTGGACAGTGTTAAACCAATTATTGGATAAAGTTTGCCTGACTGCCAATGCCTTAGAGTTAAATACATCCAGTTCATGGTTGTTAGCCAGTTTATTAAAGGAATTGGCAGCTCTTAAGAAAAATGATTGTTTTCTGTATTTGGTAATGGTCGATGGTACATATAAGGGAATAGGTGTTCTTATTGTCTTTACAGGGACATTTAAATAAATTTTAGAGAGAAGGTCGGGTGAATCAATTGCACATTGAGCGATTTTTAATAAAAACGTAACGTCAGCTATTCTTCTCCTTACTTCAAGTGGCAAAATGTGATGTCTTTTGCATCTTTCTTCATAGGTATTATCATACCTTTTGCATTTGAATTGAATAAATTTTATAAATTTACGCTGTACTGATTCTAGTCTATGTATGTATACGTCATATTGTGGATTCCAAACCTGTGAACAATATTCCAGTATACTGCGAACATATGAACAATAAAGTATTTTTATTAATTTTATACTAGCAAATTGAGAAGATGATCTTATGACAAAACCTAGTGCTTTGTTGGCTTTCTTAACAATATATTCAATGTGTTTATTATATATCAATTTTGAATCATGTATTATTCCGAGGTCACGTATTTCATTGACACGTGCAATAGGATTGTCTTCCAGCTTGTAGGTGTAATCAATTGGGTTCTCTTTACGAGTGAAAGATATGATGTTGCATTTAGAAATATTAACGTCCAGGTTATTTAATTTGCAATAACGTTGAAATCTAATAAGGTCTTGCTGTAGAAGCTGACAGTCATTGAAATTGTTAATGCGACTAAATATTTTCATGTCATCAGCATAGAGAATAAATTTTGAATTTAGGAAACACGTGTTTATGTCGTTGATAAATATATTAAATAATAGGGGTCCTAGTAAAGACCCTTGTGGAACTCCTGAAAGAATAGTTAGCCATTTCGATTTGTAACCATTTATTGCAACAGCTTGAGCTCGATTTCGAATGTAAGACGTAAACCATCGAAACAGATTTCCATGAATCCCCGCCAAGAATAGTTTTTTGAGCAGTAACTCATGATCTATGCGATCGAATGCCTTACTGTAATCAGTAAATACTGCATCTACCTGTCCCCCAGCAAAGATGTTAGATGAAGTGAATTCAATAAAAGATACCAAATTACTAGCAGTTGAACGCCTCTTTATAAAACCGTGTTGTTCAGGAATAAATTTATGAGACATAACGTTGTAGACATTATTGAAAACAATTTTCTCAAGTATTTTGGCAAATATGCATAACTTGGATATAGGTCTGTAATTTCTGATTTCACCTCTATTGCCATTTTTATGAACTGGAGTGATATATGCGGATTTCCACACTTTAGGAACTTTCCCTTCGATAAGAGATCTTTGGTACAAAATGCTTAATGGTCTAGTTAAACTATCAGCACAATTAACTATGAATAAAGGATGGATGTCATCAGGGCCAGCCCCTTTAGCAAGATCTAATGACTTGAGTAATTTGTGTAGTTCGTTACTGTCTACCGTAATATTACTAATGCCACAGGTACTGTCTAACATTGAGGTATTATAATCAAAATGAGTATTGTCGCAAGATTTATCATGAAGAAATGATGATTGAAAAAACGTAGCAAATAGATTACAAATCTCTTCACCGGTATCCGCCGAGTTATTTAAATATGTCATTGTTGAGGGCAATCGACCAAAACCTTTTTTATTATACTTAACAAATGACCAAAACAGCTTCGGATTCTTAGTGATGCTATCCTCCATGTCCTTAATATAAGCACGGTAACACTCATCTTCGACTAATTTCGCTCTCTTACGGAGTAAGGAAAAGGCAGAGTAATCATGGCTGTTTTTATATATACGATATCTCTTGAGAAATTTATATATACGATATCTCTTAAATCGTATATGCATCTATAAAAATGTGTTGTTGCGTCATCAATTTCTTCAGTATGCAAGCAATCTTCCCATGGTATAATATTGATGGATGAATTGATCTCGTCAAAGTTAGCATACTTGTAATAATACTTTTATATGTGTGGGAACTTTGTTGATAATATCAGTATGTAGATTTTTTATCGCACCTACATCTCTTAACAGAAAAAGGGCGTTACCTAAGCAACGTTTGTTATCGCAAGCTTTAGTCAATGTCACACATGTTAGACATAAAAATTGCTGGTGAAATCACAAAGTACCGAAATAAAAAATATAAATAATGTGCTCATCAAAAACAAGATAAGGTTTGTTTTTAACAGTATAAAAATATTTTAGGTAGTTCCTACGTTTCAACAGTATAATAATCTGTCCATATTTTAAATTTTCGCTGCAAACGGGTTTCATGATTATTGAGTTGGGTTAAGCCTTGATGTACAAATCCGTTTGAAAAAATATCAATTGTGCAAGAATTTATAAAATTTTGGTAATCTCGGGATTAATACAAAAACATTCGATGGAATTTTCTGCTTAGTTCTATCGTTAAAGCTGCTGCTCAAAGTTTGCAAAAGCTGCAACTGTTTTGAAGGTTAATAGAACAATTATTTTTAATAATCAAAAACACGACCAACAATGTGTAAATCGGAACTGCAAGCGTACCGATTAATAAAAACATGATAAATGTTTTAAGCACAATATTGATTTCAAATATTAAATACGAGAAACTTTTAATTAAATTCTAAAACGTATTACTATCCTTACTAATAAACCAAACCATTTTCCAGCCGCCATCAGCTAATATTTTGAATATCTGTTACCGTGGTACTAAATTGCTCCGTAATACATAGGCCGTCAGACAGGGATTACCAACATTTTACAAAAACATATTGCGACCTTGAACGACACGGCCATGCGTCGACGTCACACAATCCGCTCTAAATCTTGGTAATTTATTATGATTTTATGTCGTTTTTTTCCAACATCATTTTTATAAAAACCCCTTTGTGGCTTTATAAGCCAAATTATGTTTACAAAAACGGAAGATAAAATGTACGTGGCTTAAAATGTTGTTTGTACCTTCCCTATTATGTTTCGCGTGGGATGTTTTACTTACATATTATGTTTATGCCTTATTAAAATTATACGCATTTTAAATCTGAGAGGATTTAATTTATGAGAAATTTATTTTGACAGGCTTTGTGGACCAGTTGCCTAGACTTAGAAGCCGTAGATTCAATCCTTGTACCGAAACAAGCGCTTATGGTAGCAACCAATACTTGTTTCTGCTCTCGATGCCATAGTTTTGACAGCCTCCCTGGTGCAGTGGGTTAGACGTCGGCTGTAAAACGAGAGGTCGCGCGTTAGTTCCCTTCACCGAAACAAATATTTTTGTGATTCACAGGTATTTGTTTCGGGTCTGGGTGTTTGTAAGACCGAAAAGTCTCTCGTAGTTCCTGATACCCACGACACAAGACTCGTTCTTAATCGGGTCAGGACTATGTATGTGACTGGTGTATTTATTTTATTATAATATTTTCTGAACTCACGATACCAACACATATCTTTTTTTTATTGCGATGAAAATCGAGACGAGCATGCCCTTCGCCTGATGGTAGCCGATACTACCGCTCATGGACAGTAACATCACCATGAATTACAAGGTAATTCATGGCATTCCACAGCGCTCGGCATCCTGAGACATAAGATGTTAAGTCTCATTATATCCAGTAGTAACTCTGGCTGCAATGTTCTTCAAACCGAAACAAAAAAGTGCATTCACACTGCTGTTTGACGGGAGAAATAGAGAATGCGGTGGTACCTACCCAGGCGTCCTCTCACATATTTGAGACCTATCACTAGTGAATATCTGTATTTGTTGTGTCATTTACACCTTCTATGTATTTATTTATTTTACTTTAATGCAATAGATTTGACCGCGACAAGCATGAACGTACAAAGAAAAATATAAAGATAAAACTCGCATTGTATTTCTAACCTAAAAAGTCACTCAATCGAATCCAGAAAATAACCAATGCCGTCAAAGTTAAGAGGCTTACAGCCAGCCAGTAAAACGCACGACACAATTCACACAGTAACCTAAAATCACCTAAAAGCCTCAATCTACAAACCAAATACAACTATTCGGCTCCTGGCATCGGATATCGATAACACTGGAAGTACACAGCATCGAAATCCTATTAAGAAAGAGAATATTGGTATAGAAGGCACACAGATACATACAACGGTCGAGACATCATTAGGTTAATTGAATTGGCGATAGTATCGTCCAAGACTGGATAAAGCTTATCGGAAGTATAGCTGTCGCCGGATCAATCGTTCTTGTTACTGCCTTTCTAACGACCGATACTAAATCGGGACGTCTGTGATGCCTCACTGGAGATTGTTTTACTATGAAATGCTTTATGGTTTGCGAATTCACGAGTCATATTTTTTTTAGTACATTTTGACAATTTCTTTCGGAGTGCTACTTACTTTCGGATTCTTATTTCATTTCATTGCGGGAGAGCATTTTTGTGAATTGAAAAAGTGTAGTAAATAGGTAGACCATCTCTGAATCTGTATCCGTATCAGCCAATATACGCCCCACTGCAGGGCTCAGGCCTCCATTACAATCGGGAGTACGATTGAGAGGGATTAGGCTGTATAGTCCACCATGCTGCCCTAGTGCGGGTTGGCGGACTTTACGTACCGTAGAAATTCTTTAAAATCCTCACGGTGTTTTCCTTTACCATTATAGAGCGCGGTGATTAATACACACATAATTCCGTAAAGTCAGAGATGTGCCCTGGGATTTGAACCCGCGATCTCCTTAAACATTTTGGTAGTTGCGTCTGGTTCGTTACCAACAGGCCACCACGTACTTGCGGTAGACAATGTAATATAATACTGTATCAGATTGTTAACAATCTTCGTCACGTAATTATTATCGGGAACCATTGAGTGATGTTCATTGAAACAGAAATGTGTTACTGTGACATCAAGATGACCTATTTTCACGGAAACCGGGCTATCTTCATCTGCTCAAGTTATACTTAAGACTTACCGTGCAAGACGAAGAAATAAAAATATTAACACTTTATTAATTTACAATTTGGTCATGTCCAAAATGATTATTCATTAAATATTAATATCGGTCTGTCAATGATAAAAATTTAACTAGGTACAAAACTTTTCTATTATATTATTTAGAAAACATGAAATACTATAGAATTACTTTATTGAAATATAAATAGTGTAGGCACATCATGACGTGTTAAAAAGGGTATTTAATTTATACATACTAATAAACTAACTAATACTAATAAAATACACTCAAGCCTTTTTCCCGGAAGGGGTAGACAGAGGTGCCAGGTGCCCTGCGCCGTGTATGTTTCGTCCCAGGATGTGATAGGGGGAAAGCCTATCGAAATATCGGGCACGAATTCCCGACTTCGGGCTGATAATGAATCGAAAAATCCAATCACACTGTACCCGACCCCTAGTACAACTGCGCCACCGAGGCGGATATTTAATGCAGCTTCAAATAATTGGCAAATATTTGTAACTTAAATTGTAATTTTATTTTTATCTAACGCCACAGATATATTCATATCAACATAATTGAATACATTAACATAAAATTCAGGAGACAGCGTCGTAACATCTTAATAAGTTTTTTCCAATATTGAAATGTGGTTTGTCAGCACCCGGATCACAGAAATAAGTAGGGTACCGTGAAAGCGAAGACCTTCGTCAAGAAGTGCTTGACGTTGCACAGAATCTTTTCAATTTGATCCGGGGCCCTCGTGATACCTATATTAAGTCTCCAGTACCCTCTGATTTGCATGAAACTTATTAAAAATGTAACTTTATAAGGCAAGAGCCGCAATTGAGTGAGTTATGAAAAACGGAATAAATTATTCGCCCGTGTCAATTAATATGCATTGTCGTTTTCTTTTATGTGTAGATTGTGCCTTTGGGTATTTGTGTTCGTGAGGGAATAAATGATGTACGAGCAAAAATATATTTTATTCTATACTCAATTTTTCGTCGCTCGATATTATTGCTTTTAAATTGCAACTGCAAAATATGAATCTCTTACGTGAGTATAAAACGTTTCAATTTGCGACATCAAAAATGGACGAAAGATACTAAATATTGACCTGTATTAGAGTTAGAAATTCACAAAGAAACAGTTTATTATTAAAATTCTAAAACGAAAGGAAGCAAGTTATAAAATGGAACGTGTCACTGAAATGGCACTTCCGCGGAGTCTCTAGTCTCTAGCAAAAACTAGTAAAAAATATATCAATGGAGCTCCACGGAAATTTCTTCCCTGAGTCCCGCTCGTATATATTATGAAGAAGGAATACGGTTCTTTCTTTATATACGAAATCAGAAGCAATGCTTCCAAATCAGGATTCCAGATTGTTGCATAAATTTTCATAATGTCACCATCTGCTTGAATCTAGTAGTTTCATTTACTTTATTTGTGGCGTTATGTTTTATAGTATTGTATTTCATTTATATATTATTGTATGTATAAATTCCTCTTTAAAAATACTATCTGCTATGACCCAGCTAGTACCGTGAGTATAAGCCTTAAAACGAACTTGTCATTAACTCGCTTTGTTTTATCTAGCAACTGTCATCCGCTTTCACAGGTCATCGCTCCATCTAACTCGGAGACGTCTCATGCTACCAACACTTTAACGAGCACTTAATCTAGAATTCGTTTACTCCAATGGAGGTCGCTGCTTCAAGATATGAGGTTCACTGTACTTCGACTTGCTAATTCGTTCAGCTATACACATCAGTAGAACTGAATACAAGAGCACCATTTGTTGTAATGATTTACTCTCAATCGAATTTCGTTATTTTTATCTTCAGGTCAATGGTCATAAGTTATTTAAAAAGAAACCTTTGAAAAATAAATGTTACTGTAGCAGCACGGGTGTTAAATATGGCTCATATATTATTTAAAAGGTATGATGCTAAATCAAATGTTGACTTCTCAATAATTTGTAATATGATATTGTGTTGTTTGGCTGCCTGAATAAACGTAACTTAAGCATAATATCGTATGGTTGTCCAATATTGCGTAAATAATGGATCATAATTTAGATAACCAGCTTTCTTATGTCCAACTGGTTTCAAGATGCATCGTTTACGTAGTATTTTATAAGTACTGCTACAATACGTAATCTGTCATTAGGACTACCGTAAAAGTTTTATTAATCTGTAACTATCAACACAGATTGGATAATTTTAATAATATCGAATATATAAATCTTCTTTGATCCTTATTTCCACCTTGAAGGATTCCTAATATGTAGGATTTATTTCCTTCAGATTTTAGCTTTAAGATTTACGACCGAATTGAGTTAAGTTCTCTGTCGTAGTATAGAGAGTTTGAAGGTACATCCTACTCCAGATTTATTTCCAAAGTAACATCCTATCCAAAATTTTACACATATAGTTCAGACGGGTACTTTAGATATCAGTACACTTACATGTATACTTTAGAAGTTACAACGAGGGTAACGATAACGATTCTCTGAAACCGGAGTTTCTTATCTGTTATCCATACGCACTGACACAATTTTACAACGTACATATGTCGAATTTTTCAGGTATGCGTTTAACCGATTAAATGGCACACGTTTCAATGTATTCGGCCTTAAAAACCCTAAAAATAATTGTTCTTTAAACTAAAATATTTTCGGAGGAGTGTATAAATATTTTTTCTTTATGTTTAAGATTTACTGTTTTAGTGTTGAGTTTTTTGACATTTTGTTACGATACAGCCTTGTATTTATTTATTGACAATACTTTGCAATGTTTTGATTTGTTGACTGATAGTTATCAGTAAAGGTTGGTTAAGTTTACCAACGCTCTATTTTTCTTTTGTTTAATTAAATATAATAGCTTTTTCATTTAGTATCGTCTCTGATAACATAGGTATATTTGTACCAGTGCAGGTTATATTGTAGTAGGAAATGAGGACATTCCATTCCTGTACATTTCAGACTAAGTGGACTAGCCCCATCTCCTAGTAACCATCCCTAGTGTCCCATAATAACTCTCAAGGCCGAGGCCTAACTCTTGTCAATTAACCCCATACACCAAGTTTAAATGTTGCAAACCATAAAGCAACTTCGTCAACGCACTTCACCGTAAATTTAAAAGCCTGCGTTATTCGTGGGTTCGCCCCTCCATTATCATAAAATTACTTGATATCACTTTCTTTTGATGTGTCGTAAAAAATAAATATACGTGCCTTCGAGCAACCTTTTTGGTGCGGTGTGATGTTAATTAAATGTTATTCAACATGTATTGCAGGAGTTTTACAATGTAAAGATTTGGGTTTTGAATTTTTGCACTGTAATTTATCCTAATATGATTATTCTAAAAGTTTCTCAGTAAAGTAAGTTTGTTATTACTTTACGCGTTATTGGCTTAAGGAATTTAATTGAAGTTCCAAAGTGACATAGTGTACATGACGGTTTAACACATAGACTACTTATAATAAAAAAAAATTGTGTGTTTGTATAGAAGTTTATTTCACATTTCAACCCATTTCCACACACCAAATATCTTCATCCAACTAAGGAAAAGTTATTATTTAAACAGAGGAATGATCGATTTACGCAGAATAAGCCGGATTAAGTTACAACTACATATTTATTCTAATTCCTTAATGACAAAAAGTTTCGGTGGCGCATTGTCCTCGTTCATTGTAGTGGTAATCAGATAATCGTATTATTGGACTTTCTCTAATACGTTCCCTATTTGGCTTCTGCAGTGGCGACTACAAAGCGCTATGAAAATCCCGTCATATTACTCAGACTTGTTAATACCTTTGCAGGCTAATGCGGATTGCATATACCCACTGGCATCGATTGATTACGATCTTATAACTTTCATAACTAGTTTCGCAATAAGTTAAGAAAGTTTAATTAATGAAAATCAGCAAAAAAAAAAAACCTTTTAAGAATATTTTAGGATTTAAAAAAAAAACAAACAATACATCCAATATAGTCCTTGTAGATAGCTTATAATTAATTCAAGACCCTAAAAAGTGCAACATATTTAATTTCCCTAATAAACAATACTAAGTGTGGGGCATTAATATCAATACGGCGGCTCATTTTCAATGCACTCTCATACCAATAAATTGCAAGTCACGTGTCACCACTTTCCCGCCATACGGTTGACCAGGGGCGATAATATTTTATCGATCACGACCCCAGCACGGAAACATTGGCCACTCTCGCTCGAGTAATCGATGGCATTGTTAGTCGGTATTTAGAGATATCATTTTTGTGTGTTGTAATCGATATTCACTCGAATTGTTTTAATCTGTGAAATATTACAATTGTTCAATAGGTTTGGTTTATGAATGTGTTTTTTTACATTTTCTTAATTTTTCTAGTTTTTATATTGATTTCACATTATGAAATTATAATATTATAAGTCAGTCCTTCCTAAGGTTGCCTGGAAGAGATCGCAGCTAGCGACAAGGCCATCTATTGTAACCATGCCATTAGTTTTTAAGTGTTTTCTTTGGTTTTGTAAGTTATTTTTTATTTTTGGTGTACAATAAAGCATATATAAATAAATAGAGTATGATAAATTAAAACAAAAACACAGGTTTTAAATTTTAATAAAAATGAATAATACGTTAACACACCATCAGGATATTACGGCAAGGTTCTAATTACCGGTCTGAATCGTACGAAAAATATTATAATTCCGCTCACATGAAGCGTCTGTAAGGCCAAATGAATGTAATTTTCGGCGCGCGCCACCCCATCCTAGCTTATCAGGCCTGTTTACACAAAACTCCAAAGCCCACAATGTGTCTGTTTGCACTCTAAATAATATTTCCATCGTTGTAAGCAAAGGATAAAGGTTCCCGTTCCGTACATTTTTTTAAACAACAAACATTTTCACGTTCAACTGCAAATAAATGTTAAGTTAAAAATGGAAATTGGTACGCTGACACGTTCCCAACGGTAAATATTGTATGCAAATAAATATATATATTTTTTAAACTCTCTTGCCTACATTTTAATGGGCATTTCATTATTGTTTATTCGTCCGTAAATACGGTACAGCCGGCCAGGCACTTGGGTTTTGGAGCGGTGATTTGCTAAATAATAAAAGAGTATTATTGTGCTACAAATTTGTGTTAAGCCTTTGGCGCCGGAGTATCTGCAATGCTACATAGACTTTTTAATATTTTAAAAATAGAACCGGCAAATCTGCTGGTTGCTTACGTTATAACATATTGTGACCTCTATCGTTTATGATACTATTATCTAAGGACTAGTTGCATAAACTAACTTTGACGATAACTTGATTCTTGACATTGTCAACACTATACGAGTACATTTGAGACGAATGTGACATAATTAATGTATGGGATGGAAATTTACAAAGTCAAAGTTATGAGCAAAGTTAGTTTGTGCAATTGGCCCTAAGTAGTCGAGGATTTGTTATTAGCTACATAAGGTTGGGGATTGTAAGAAATAGGGATAGGGATTTTTTATTAGCGATAAGGACGAGACAAGCATGTCGCGTATCTGATCGTAAAATTCCCCCCAGTCAAAAACAGAAGCAACACTGTTTAGATTATTCTATTATTAAATACTGCATACAGTACACTCGTCACCCAAAGGCGTAATGTTACATATTTTAAGGCCAAATGCACAAACTATCTTTGTCCCAACTTTGATTTTGAAAATGTCAATCCCATGCATTAGCAATGTCAAATACGACACAAACGTATAGTGATAATGTCAAAAATAAAGTTATCGTCAAAGCTAGTATATGCAACTGGGCCTTATTGCCCAGTATTGGTAACTAGTGGCAGATGCTTGTTGAGCCTACTCATTTTTTATTACATTTTTATTAGTAGGCAAGTGTAGTGTTTAATGTACTTTGTATTGTAATAGTTATTTTAATTTACTTGAAAATAGGTATTTTTTAATTATCTTTTTCTGGTCCAAACAAACACTTCACTGCTCTCAGTATTCGTACTTGCCGTGTTATTAACTGAAATAAAAATACCTAACAGCCATATACATACTCTTGACCCCATTATAAGATCAATCAAGTCTATTATTTCTTTGTTATTGTCTGAAACTATGAAAAACTCTTCGACCTTACAAACACCCAGACTCAAGAAAATAATTCTCGATCTCAAACATTTACACGGCGCAAGCATCAAACCCGTGTCCTCTCTTTTTACGGTTCTCAATCAACTGCAGATACTTGCAAACACTTTCGGCCTTAACAGACAGTTTTAAATCGTATTTTACTTATCAAATGTGTTGTCCCTTTCGAACGGCTTTTGAATTCAGTTTGAGCGAAGAAGACAAAACATTATATAACTAAAATAGGTTTTAAAACTGTCTATTAATAAGGCCGTTGCTATTAACCACGTTACCATTACAAGCAAAAATCCTCAATACTTAAACAAGACACCCGTAACCTACATTCCCCATCAATATCACTCTTTTGAAATCGGATTTATGTCAATGAAGTAGAATTCGTTCCCCGTTGAATATCAACGCGTCAATATATCACACGAGAACGCCATTTGTCAGGCAGTTTGTATTTATGGAGGCGAGCGATACGGTGGCCGAAGTGCTGGCAGAACAATAGATATATTTGTATATAATAAAATTGGGAGATGACAGAGCAATTTATTGCCTACTGTATTTAGCGGGTGGATTTTTGTGGAACTATTTTTGTTTGATTGATTGCTGATAAATGGTTTTGTGAGGTTATTATTAAGTATAAAATTAGGTCGTTGTAAAAACTACTGTGGTATAGAAGTTAAATGAGTTTTTTTTGCATTGCATAGCTAAGAGTCAAATGTTATGAGAGAAGCAATAATCTCAATTTTTTTTAATGTGAACACACAAGGCGAAACGTGGGTTTCCTTTTGCACCTCCCCCTTCTGGAAAAAAGGCGTGATTTTTATGTATGTATTTATTCTTTAATGAATGATGAATTATTCACGTTGTATTAAAAGCCAGTAGTAACAATTTCTTGTAGCACAATATTCTGACTATAATTTCCTTCACAATCTCTGTTAAAATAAGTATATCTTTGTACTGACAATTACCTAAGTTAATGATATAAAACATATATATTTAATCCATTAGCATCAAGGTCTACACAACAATCCTCGACGGAAACATTTCACTGGACATGTAGCTAATTTCAGTCGCCCCGAGCTGTATCAAAATTACAATTAAAGTTTGAAATTGACGTAACTGCATTCAAGAGTCATAACTCTTAAGACATTATCGAACTGAAGTATAACAATATACGGCAGTAATATGAGCTATTAAGTTCTGAAGATATAACACATTGATACTACTTAACGACCGAGATGGGTGTGTGCGATAATTAGTTTGCGGACTCCGAAACTTATGGGATTAGACGTTGGTCATTTGCTTTTGAGTTCGATTATTTATGGGAAGGATTGCCACTTGCTCTTGATAGTGTTAAACTGCAATATATTCAAAACTAGTTTCCATTCCAAGTTTTGCTTGTACGTATAGGGATCGTATATCTGTAGATCGTGATAGATGACCAGAGTAACTCTTTCGTAATTCCATGCTAGCAATTTTGAAATCTGTTTATCAATTGGCATTCTTTTTCTACTTCTCTTCAACCACAGGAAGTCCACTGCTGAACATAGGACTCTCTCATGGATCGCCATAAATTTTAATAAGATACTGAGACTGGCTTGTGTGGATCCCGATTACGCATTAGTAATCCAAATTAACATATGTGTATTTTTTTCGTTCATTCAATCTGCGAGGAGAATAAGGGTACCTAAAAGTTCCCCATGATAGTTAGAAAGGTATATTTATAACTCAAGGAAACCGTGTCAGGCTGGTGCGTTGAGTTCACGTCTAATCCTTAATACTCACAGATATTGCCCGTAAACAGAAATGGGACGCTTTTGAGCTGAAGTTAAAAATGTAGTGTTATATTCTAGCTTTAAACCGATTGGCGATTGTATGTAAGCCGATGTTATACAAAACCAATCCAACTTCCTACAAGCAGCAATTAAACCTTATGATTAATCAAAAACCGCCCTCTATCGAACATTTAACAAACCTAAATTGGTGCGAAAGGCTTCCAAAACTGCGATCAATTAGGTTGATCGGCAATTGAGTGCGGCACCCGTGTTACTGTTAACCGTACTTGTAGGATGAATGTGACCGCAGAAACCTCCGAATTCCTTCCGCGCTCCGGCCCGAATGGAACTTTAATTGTCTTGTATACCACGTTATATTTCGCCTCTACTTCTACGGAATTGGATAGTGCAATTAAAAAAGATTGTGGTTCTTCGAATTTTTGCTGGTGGTTGTCAGAAGTAAAAATACTAGCAAAACTACTTGAGCGATTTTTAAAACTAGTTAATATAGTTCAAAATGGAAACTATGACCTCTTGGGAAATGTAAATGATAAATTTACTAGTTTAAATGAAACAATAATAAAACTTGGTGGAAAAATAGATAACACCCTGAAAGAACAGTGATTTAATAAAGAAGTAAGTTCATAGAAAAAAGACGTGGTTGATATTCATATCAACTTACTTTTACATACCTCTGCGCGACAGAAGGTGTGGAGAACACATAAAAACTCCTATAAACCACCAACAACAATATCCCAGCAAATTCAAACAAAAGAAATAAAATAAACGCAAATTACTTGGCTCAGATGTGGCTCCAATAACATTGCATATTGCACACATTTCATAAAAAAGAACATAACATACAGACACGATATTGGCGTGAGAAACTTTTTTCAATTTAATATAAACTTCACTCCATACGTGGAGTTCATCTCTTTTGTGATGTATTTCTAACCATACATGTTTACTTTTTGCTTCCTCACCCGGCCATTTCCCAATTGCTTTGAAGTTGGTAGGAGAGAGGCGCCTAGATGTTTACTTCGTGCACAATACAGTAGCATCACTGTGACTTCAATTACTCTCGGTAACACTAACATTTTGTTCCGCAGACAAGTTGGGCTAGGGGACGGGGCAATAAACCATAACATTCATAAAAGGGAAAGTGTCGCAAAGTACACAGGGCTACATAGAATCGGTGCCAATAAAATAGCATGGCCGACACCCCACGCAATAAGCTGAAGCGAAATAGCGCGGAAACATTGGGGGAAACAGTATTAATACTTATGGTTAATTGTACCGGCGCCACGGGATCTTAAAATGACGCACGGTAAAGTTAAAGGAACATATTACATAGACGAAAACAAAATAGACATTGATCAAAATTATAGCCTGACTACGGAAGTAGTAAAGTAGTAAGATTAATACATACATACATACATAAACTCACGCCTTTTTCCTAGAAGGGGCAGGCAGATGTAGAACCAGGCCACCCACGTTTCGCCTTGTATGTTCCATCCCACTATGCGACAGGGGGCGAGCCTATCGCCATAATAAGATTTCTAATACTTAATTAAGAAAATCTTCAAGTCACTCGACTATTTTGGTATAATAAATAGCAATATTACGGATAGCGTAGTTATGAACACTAATTAATACCACTTAAAAAGAAAAAAGCAAGTGGTTGCACCTCTGCCTCTCCCTCAAGGAACATGGCAAGATGTTTTAAAGTTTACAACGCAATCTGAATAAGAAGCAAATTCTCATGTAAGCGCAATTTTACCGCGCCTTCATTGAAGGGTGACTATGCTGTCTTCCCTCTGATACGTGTTCGGACTTGACAATTACTCCGAGGTGAGATACAGGCAGTTCATTAGAAGCAGTGGGTGCAGACAGACAAAGCTATCGGAATGATCTAAACTGCGGCTGTAAACTTGGGAATGCATTATGCGTTTGCTATCTTTGCATCTCCTTCTAAATTTAGGAATGAAGATTTTGCGAACTTTGGTTTTGATGTTTTGATTGCATGATGCATCGTTAGTTTTAGTGATGCCTTTTGTAAACTGTGGAGTTACAGATTTGGTCCAAGACAGGTAATCACTGCGAACACCACCGGTAGGCACCACCGCAATGTCCATTTCTTACGCCAAACAGCAGTGTAAATGCACTGTTATGTTCCGGTTTGAAGAACATTGTAGGCAGAGTAACTACTGGACATGATGAGACATAACATCTTATGTCTTAGGATGGTGAGCACAGTAGAATGCCTAGCATTGCTTTTTAAATCATGGTGCTGTTTGGTTTTGATACTGTCCATCTGCGGTCATATCGCTTAATATCGGGCGAATGGCATGCTCATCTCGCAATCAATTGCAATAAAAACAAATAAAAAACAATAATTAATTTATCAATTAGATATTTTTTGCTATGTTTATCGGTTAAGCTGATATGGAGAAAAGAACACAGATCTATGACTGTAGTGCACCTCATCTTATAATGAAAATTGATTTAGTCATCCTAAATTGTTCACTGACAATTGTTCAAACAAGTGGTCAATTCTTTCGATAGAGTATTTCTCACATCCATTAATATTGATATATTTTTAATTCAAAGTTATTAGATGTTTAATTCACAGTAGTTGGATGAGGAAATACTGTCAATAAATCGAGAGCTGGCTAAGTAATTTCCGCAAGTCGACTTATTAGATGAACTAGATTCTGTTGGATTGATTTTACGTAATTAGATCTTAGATAGGCGTCCACAGACAGAGTATGGGGAATTCACTTATTAATCAACCAAGTTTGTGCAATGTTTTAGTAAGTCAGATAAACGATACAGTTAACTGAGAAATGCCTTTGAGTCGCAACTATCATAGTTTGGTTTCAGTCGGCTTGAATATTCAAGGTAGCAAGACAATAGACGTAAACGTGGTGAGTTCCGTCGATTTGCACGCCGCAGCGCCTACAGCCGGGAAGCCTAGAGCAGGGTAGATTTCAGGCGTTATTAATTTAAAAATCTTTTCACATATGATGACAAATATACCCCAAACCCAACGCACGCATTCTTTAAAATTCCCCAGTTAGAATGGCTACACATAACAATATGCTTCAATTTGAATGGGGAAGACTAAGTTTTGCCCCCGGCAGCAGCCGCATGAGAGTGCTACCGCTTCCGACATTGCAGACGCCTCTTTTTTTATTTTTGTTTCCATAGTGTTTCAGCATGCATTTCATACATATTTAGAGTTTCATATAGGTAAGATTATAGGATAAAGTTTGTTTAGTGAAATGTGGATCCCATATTCATGTGAAAAAATTGTTGCTGTGCAAGGGTTTTGAAGTTAAAAATATTTGTATTTCAATCTGGATTTTTTTTTCACCAGATAGTAGAACGCATCATGGTAATGCTAATGGAATGGTGCTCATTCAAATCTATGATAGCAATGTCACTCATTGATGAAACTCAGTAACTTGATTGTGCTTTTAATTCGGGGCTTGATTCCTTCCATAGAGTCTAAGCCTCACAATTTACTGAAGATACTATTATACCAATACGTATTCTTTGCTTATTATATTTCATTCCCAACCGAAGACCAAGTGTTCTGATCACTCATCTCTTTGATCGATACCAACTAACATAAATCAAGTCATATTTGTGTTACCCTAATAACCTTCAATATAAAACCTTAAAACTCAGAATCAAACACCGATATTAATCCAAAGATTGTAGCAGACAATAACATTAATAGTTATAGACAAGACCAAGAAACATGAACGGAACTTTGCCACAGGGAGTCGGCTTGACAATGTGTTAAATTAGTTGCATACGTGCCCGCCATCTATACTGGTTATATTAAACTCCCTACGTGAGATACAAGCGATAACTACCGAATATAAATTAAACGCCATTAATCTTACTGAAGGAGGAAGAAATTTGCTTTGAGGACGGTGTTTGATCAATTTTATATCCAGGAATATTTGTAACCAATTTCTACGAGTTGACTTATTAGATGAACTAGATTCTGTTGGATTTGAGTTTACGTAATTAGATCTAAGATAGGTGTTTAGATAAATTGTGAACCATTGGTCGATACTTATTAATAATGAAGTTGATTAATTCCATATTACTGTATGAAGAAATTTGATGTTTTTTATGGAGGACTGTGTTGGCCTTTATTGATGTTTTTATGGCTTTGTCATGCTTCTTTATTGCGACTTCACGCATTGTACTAACAGTGCGTGAAACCAGTAGTAGAAAAATATAGTCCTGCATCTTAATATAATATGTATGTATGTAAGCCCTTCATTTCTAAGATGATTTTGGTTTTAATCAACGGGTTTCTTTTCTTTTTGGTTTAATAAAAATTATTAGGTCTCGTTCGACTTTCGTATAAATTAACCAATTCTGCTGCAATTACTTCACATAATATTGCACTGAATTTTTTGGAGATTCAAACAATACCAATACGTATGCAATCCATCAATATGTAAAACTGGCGTTATCTGACATGATGTAACAGATTTGCTTATTTTCAATAAAAGTCTGTAGGGTAGAAACACAGGACAGAAACAAGTATATCGTTTAAATAAATTCTACTCTTTATTACCTTCACGAACTGTTCCTATAAAAACTACCGGATCAGCATCATGCAGTTCAGACATTAATATAATCACAGCAAAAACTCGACCGATCGGTAATACATGCCCTATAAAAATATAATGTGCGAAAGCTATAAAGCCTAATATCCCACAAGCCAACTTTAAACCAAGCCGCAATTCATCATCAAAGGAAAGCAATCAAATCGCACATTTCAGTTAAATTGGTACAGAGCGTACCCGCCCGTGCATTGTTTTTCCTTCCATAACAATGGGAGATTTAAAATAATCGAAGGGGCGCGTACATATGGGGTCCTATTTCAATAGACTTTTTTACGGTGCAATATCGGCGAGTTGTTTTGCTTGAGCTGATCATTAGTCCGCCTAATAACAGGGGCAGGGGCCTTTTATTGTCACCTGATCGAGTTATTGTCGAAAGGATTGGTCATTATAAAGTAATGTAGTTTGTTTAAACACGGCTTTCCGGCTGACGTATTTAGTTTTGAGCGAGGGGACCGCGTAATTTATTACTTTGAATGATAAAATATCCCTAATGGATATTGTTCACGAGATTGTTCCTATTTTATATCCATTATTATTGGATTTGGCTAAGCAGTAATTTGCTTGGATGAGATAAGAATATACTTGTGCCATGTGGCGTAGTGTATTGGTTTTATTGCACACAATTATTTTTATAGATATTTTTGGGTCGCCATCGCAGTTTTTACATTTACAACTCAATAACAATTATTTACCATAGCGTGTGTATATGCCACTGCTTAATTACTTTCATTACATTACGACTAGTTTATCGTCGAGCCCATGAAGCTGCGTAAATTGACAGATATACACACATACATAACAGGGGTAGGCAGAGATGCAACCAGGACACCCACGTTTCGCCTCATGTCTCATCCCATGATGTGATAAGGGCGAGCCTATCGCCATATCGGGCACAAATTTCTGTTTGCGGGGTGATAATGAATAGAAAATTTTTATATCATTTTGCCCGACCCGGGATTTGAACGCCACCGAGGTAGTCAGACAAATAGCTTTTATTCGGCTACTGATCATACATCCAGTATTTTTTCAAGCCACTAACAGCTTAACATTCTCTCTGCAGTACCTATACTAGGTTCCCAAATCTTGCAACCAAAGTTAACCTTAGCATCCATGTCCACTACTCAAAAATATCACAAAAAATCCACAATTTAAACAACGAACCCCCCAAGTTAATAATTTAAAATATCGTATTAATACTGAATAAAATACTTTAAACAAACGTATAATCGGTTTTAAAAGCGGCCGAAACTTTTAATCCTTTAAATCCGTTGAGCAGGAATGAGTGACAGCGGCGTTACGCGCCGTCACATTCACTTTTATTTAGCCCAGTGGAAATACAATGCGGTTTATCTATATGTTAGTAAAGTTATTGACTGTTCTAGGGAAATTTGAAGATTTAATTGGTTTCTTGCCTTAAAGGTAGGTACATTATATTGCTAAAATTTCTAAACATGTAAAATGCAGTATTAATAAAAGCCTAAGCAATGTTGTTAAATGGTGATGAAATAAAAACAGAATATTAAACAATCAGATAAAAACTATAATTTTCCATTCCTATTACTTCCATCTACAGGCCTCGGTGAGGCAAGTTGGATTTCGCATGCTTCCGAATCTTCATGGACCTAGGCGGTCTTCTCTTTTGCTGCTCCCTCTTGACACATTCACCCAGTAAGAAAACATAATAACATTAACAGCAAACAGATTGTTCTATAAACTATTCAAAAATTAAAAGCAACAAAGCAAATTCCACGCCTATCTAACCCCATATTCTAATGAAAGACAAACGCGCCGATGACACGCGGCGGTTACGCACTATGTAAATGTTACCTTGCACTGCCAAGTATGAAGTATAAAAGAACCGTGCAGTCCCCGCTTCCTGGCTCTACAGGCGTCTGTAATAATGGATTACGAGTCTAGACGCGAGACAAAGCCGTTTCGAGCCCTTTTAAGGCTGAGGATTGGTTGACGAGAGGAGCGGGTGATAGAGAATTAATTTAAACTAATTTCAATTTTCGAATGTAGTCCATTGTTGCGGTTTGCCGTCCCGGACTGGAATTATGAGTTAGATAGATTTTTTGATGCATATAAATGTTTACTCTGTTTTGTTTTTTTATTCGCCATCCTCAAATCAAAACAGAATATAGTGATTCTGACGGAGCAAAACTATTAAAACAAAACTGTGTTAACAGTTTGAAATACTGACCATAATTTAATCCGAAGCAGGATAAACCAGGAAACTAATCCAATTTCTATAATCTGCCGACTTTGTATATTAAAACAAAATAAGACGACTACAAGAATACAAGAGTAGAAGCGGTAAACAATTATATAATTAATATAGTAGATATTATCCACAAAAATTCCCCTGACCTGCATTATAGTCCAACACAATACGAAATGTACAATTAGTTTAACAAAGGAATATTAACACTCCACATCCAATGTCTTTACTCAACGACATTACGTTCTTTTTCATTTCACGTAACCTACAATAATTACTTCAACGTAATAATCAACCAAGAATTTCCTAAAAGCTTATCAAAACAATCTTCGCCACCCGCTGTTCTCATCAACACGGCCCCCTCCTAATTCTTGCGCTATGCGTGCGCGACCGACTCCAAGATTGATAGCGGGTTCACATGACATGTCGCTCGGAGCGAAACCCTTTGATGACTTCACTAAACGTTATTTATGCCCCAGCGTTGATCTCCCAAATCCGCGCTCTCCAAAATTTTAAAACCGTCCTCGAACGCTTCCCGATGGTTATTTATATCGAATTTGAGTTGGTTCGGTGGTTTTGGTAACTGAAGCGAAAGTAATGTTTTCGTAAATTAATAGTTTTTTTTTATAAATATTCCAATTGTGGAATTTAGTCAATATATTTTTTATTTCTATAAATCAATTCTAATAACCGAATTATATACCTAAAACATTAAGATGAAGATTCGGGCAACGTAATATTGAATTTTTCTATTCATTATCAGCTCGGAGTCAGAAATTTGTGCCTGATATGACGATAGGCTCGCCCCCCATCACATTACGGGTCGGAACAGATTAGGTGAAACGTGGGTGTCCTGGTTGCACATCTGCCTACCCCTTCTGGGAAAAAGGTATGCTGCATTACAAAATTTCTATAATGTCACAAACTATTCCAAGGAAACACCGCAAATACGCAAGGCCCAACTTAAATTCACAAAACTACCTTAAACATAACGCATTTACATACAAACATTGCGTTTCAAGTTGGTAATGAAATTTTATAAACGCAAGATAAAGCTAAACTATGCACTCTCGCGACATGCCGACACAAAAATTTAAATTACAAAGAAAAAGCAACTTACTTGCATGGAGTTAGTTGCTTGTTATGAACTTTACAGATTTCACGTAGTTGGACCATAAACAATGCTTACTGTTATCGCTTCTGGATAACCTTTTTGGAAAATTAGAATTTTATGCAATTTTCTACTTATGGACTCTGAATAAAGTTTGGGTGTGCTTCTTTAGGCGAAAGAATGTTCGTTCAGTTTATAGGACTATGTAAGTATGTTTTGTACAGCTAGGTACGATTTTGTGCATAAAAAGCGCGATACAAAATTTTAAATGATAAAAATATTGCGCGTGACTCTATGTTTCCAATGTCTGTCATTCTATCTAAAAATAGTCTGTGTAGGAATTTATAATAGAGAGGTGATTTTTTTCTTTTTTGTATTTATCTTTCACTGGATAGTTTGAAAAATATTCATATTTCCCCATTTACGTTAGGAAACATCGTCATAAGAAATCTTTTTGCGTTGCAGTTTTATTTCGTTTCGCCACGAGTTATTTTACGGTGATGCCGTGGAACCGAGGCTTGTGGACAACATTGAAGGAAGTCTTAAAATCTGATATTCTTCAAGTCCGTAAAAAGACTTTATTCGCTGTGATTTTATATTCGGTTGTTAAAGTCTCGGACTTCAGGATCAGAAGTAGATTTTTTATTGTTAAAATATTGAGCAGAAAACACAAACCAAATGCATAAGTTAAGAGAAAATATTTTTTGCATTAACACTAAGACAGCATCTTTAATGAATTGTTGTCTCAGTGACATTATGTTTATTTTTCATTCTTTTTTTTTTTATTTTGCAGTAAAAATTTTAACATTCTAAACTTACCCTTCTGCGGTTATGTCATTAAACAGTAAATATACAGCAAAACATCAACTTAACATAAAATACAAGCAACCAAAATACATTAAAAGTTTACCGTTTAAAACAAATACAATCAACAAAGAAATTCAAAATTCGAACACAATTCGAACTAACATTCGAAATTTAAAAAAACAATCGTTCGATTTCCACGTTTAAACTCATTGCATCGAAACAATCGCCCTTGGCGTGGGGCGAGCGGGTGACGGCCAGTGACAGGCGGCGGCGCGTTCACTTAAACGCGATAAGTCCACGATGACACGGCACGCGCGCTTTCGTGGCCAACACTGGGGACGGAAATAATACCATTTTAATATTCAAAAGAGGTTTTAACCTTTACTATTTTAATTGCTTAACGTTATTTCCAGTCGAGTGAGTGACGGGTTGAAAAATATTTGTAGCAACGAATTATGCGACGTTGAAGATATTATTACAGGGTAAAAGCGATGTCATAATTTATGTTACTTTTTACCGTTGGTAATATTTAACAGAACAGTATATGAAAAACATGATGTGAATGAAACAATATTGCTTAACAATATTGATATATTACGTTCTAAAATCTACGATCTATTATTGAGAAACTAATTCATTTTGAGCTAAGAACATCAACCTTAACATCGACAGAAACACAATTTCAAATATCGATTGCGAGTCTCTAAAGCGTCCGAAGCTTTAAAGCGAGTATGGCGAAAATATTATTTTGAAATTACCGCCACAACTCAAAATTACAGTTGCGACCGCAGACGCGTCTGGGCCGCGCGCCGAAGCGGACGTGCGTACGTGGCCTGCATTCCTTCCCAGCTCGTTTGCAGACAGAATTGGCATGTTATACGAACGAAGGGGACTTCGGATTGTACACGTAGCGAGACAAAGTGTAGCCGTTGGTATTGACAGCGTCTACTACCAGATTCGCTGTATCGTTAAAAATTCAATTACATTTCACATTAACTTTTATTCAACCGTGTCGTCAAAAACTTGGACATTACAAAATAAAACTAAAGACATTTTCTTTACGCAAAAACTTTAACAAAATTACAAGTGTAGTACTTTTGTTTTCTTATTAACATTATGACGGCATTAACGTTGGTAATGAAACAAGCTCTGTATAAAATAATGTTGTTTTCTTTTCTTTTTAAAGTAGCGCGATTCAGCGAAACAATCCAACGAAAAAATCCTAATTTTAAAACTCCCAAGCCTCTAAGCTAGACAACTCGACGCTTGTCAAAAAGCACTCAAACAGTTTAACGTTGAAGATTAAAGCAACTTGGAGACGAAACAAAAAAGTTAAAACCGCAAGAATCAGCTTAGTCACCCCTTTTGCGCCTATAGGTATGTAGGTAGGGTTGTAAATCCTTGTTCAGGATAAACTAGGATTTTACACGTAGGTACTGCATGTAGGCCTGAAGTGTTCGAGGCGATTTATATAAATATATATTTATATAAAGAGGAACGGTCTCTTTATTAGGATAAAATAAAAATAATAAAAAAGACATGGCAATGAATTAATGTGTATTTTTTAATTAATCTACGCTTCTAGTCGAGTTTTCCACATTGAATTACGCTTCTCTATGCAACTAGAAGTTTGAATTTTGTCGGGATACAATGTCACTTAGGAGTCTTCGACGTGAAAACAATTTTCATGAAAAACTGATACGTGGCTCAATTTGTGCAAGTAAAGACAAATTAACAAACACACCTGCGTGTCTTTATTATTTATATAAATCGGGTCTGGGTGTTTGTGAGATGGACAAGTCTCTCGTAGTTTCTGATACTCACGGCATAAGACTCGGTCTTATTGTGAGATAGGAACAGTGACATACATATTACGTACTATGTATGTGACTGTTGGGTGTATTTATTATTATTAGTAACCGTTAATGACAAAAAATATTTTCAACCAGTTTGTTTTGTGGCCAGTCACCTAATGAAATCGAAGCCGAATTACTTAAGCATAGAAAATGGATTTAATGCATGATTTGTTAGTGATCCCAAAATAATTAAGAGACTCGTCTATCGCGAAACTATTACCACAAAAATACCTATATTTTTGCCAACGCAATATTTTTTTACTCCCGCATTTAGCCTCCCTGGGGCTTTCGGTTGGAACATAGGGACGTTGCAAGATAATACTGTTAGTAATTTAATACATATAAATATGTACTGTCGTCCGCTGACCATAAGTTACGTGTTGTAACATTTTTATGTTCTGTGCTATGGAGTGTAAGGGGACTTGAAAGGTTGAGGGTTGCATAAAATATAATATATATAAGGAACGCAAAACTGCACTTTATCCTTATGATGATTGATTGAAAAAATGGCTAGGTTAATTTCCTGTGGTACATTTTAAATCCCATTGGTGAATGGGCAATTTTTATCACCTAGAGTAGCAATTCCAAAAATCCCATTGCGGTTGTAAGAAAAACAGTTGAGTTCGATGGTTGATAAATTACCGAAGTAACATTATTTACATAAATCATCAGCGTATTGCTAAAAAAGACTAGTCAGATGATAAAGAGCATTATTATTTTTTGTATTATTTAGTACTATGTATTTGAAAGCCAAAGTATCATTAAACTTTCCAACAAATCAAGAGCTTGTTAACAGACAGATAGCATTCTCGATATTCACCAGACGTGGACGAGTAAGGTATTCGAATTAAACGCACCAAAGGCTCTTGAGGTATGCAGCGCGGATCGAGGGCCAATCAGCTATGAGCTATGATTGCGCTAAAAATACGACTCAAATAGGTTTTGGGTATGTTCGTAATTGTGCACTTAGATAGGGGGATTTTGGCTGAAAGTTGAACCGTTATTGAGACGTATGAGTTCAAGGGTTTTGACGTTCATTGGTATAGGGCTAGTTAGTATAGGGCTGGTTTTGAAAAGTCTTGGGTCGATGAACAGATTAATGAAAATCATACAAAGTTTTAATTATTCGAAACATAATTTGATGTCAAGCACGTCAAACTCGCGATGGGCTTTAAATGGACTATAGCCTAAGCCCTCTCTATCGAACCCCTTTTATTGTAAATTGTTTCAGTGCCTAGCCGTAATACCATACAAATGAAAATATTAAACAATCAAATTCTTCACATGAATGTGAGTTAGCAGGATCAGTGTTGATGAAAACTATGACATACTTGGATTTTTGATAAATTAATATTCCTAGCGAGTAATCGAACCTATATTATTACACCATACAATAATGTTGCTAACAAGGATCAAATTATGGATAGTAATGACATACGGCAAACTAAAGAAAATAAGGCATTTTACGAGGACATTATTATATTGTAAAAATAAAAGGCAGCCATCGTAGAATAAAGCATTGGAAAATATTTTTCGAAATTTACTACTTGTTTATTATACCCCAAAAAAATATGTTTATCGAAAGGTTGAAATAACTATAAAATATTGAAAGGAATATGTAATTTTCAGCGACAATTCAGTTGTGCGAAATAAAATGGCGACGGAACAGTGAAATTCGTTTCACAAATTAACTTTTGTAAATTGTGGTTACGTCAGTGAACATTTTGTCATTCTTTCATTGAGTGTCAATAAGCTACGTTATTTACATTGTTTGTAAATGAATACTTTGTGACTTTGTATTGTTATTATCAAGAGACATTTATTTATTTTTTATTGTTGAGGCAAAGTTGTGTTAATTATTTGTTAGTGTACATTTAGCCAACCCGCATTAGGCCAGCGTGGTGGACTATGTTATTGCCTAACTCCTCTCAATTCGTTCGAGAGTTCTCTCGATTTCAAAGGAGGCCCGTGCCCTGCAGTGGTACATATATGGGCAGATACAGTACAGTATAATTTAGCATCCTTATCCAGTCTATCGGTACCTACCTTTGAATGTTTAGTTCTGTAGAAATATTCATCATCAGCGTCATATCTACTGCACATCATAAGCCTGTCAAAAATACAAAGCGGTCTGCAACCATCACTTGTCACCTTCATCAACTTCTATCCACCTTATGATCATTCAAAGGGTTTGACAAATCCATATTTTGAATTCAGACAGTCTAATTTCAAAGGCCAATTCAGAGTGTTATTTTTATTGCGATGAATGGCGAGACGAGCATGCTATTCACCTGATGGTAAGTGATACGACCGGTCATGGACAGTAGATAGGTACACCAAGCACCATGAATTACAAAGTAATGCTTGGCATTCCACTGAGCTCGCTTTCCTGAGACATAAGGTGTTAAGTCTCATTATGTCCAGTAGTTACTCTGGCTACAATGTTTTCAACCCGAAATACAACAGTGCATTTACACTGCACACATTTACCCAGGAGGCCATTCACATAAAATCCGCGTGTAGGACAGTCTGTAACAATAGATGCGCATTAGTACTACTCGTACTATGGATGCACGAACACAGGTTTAAATGATGCGAGCGCGGATGCGAACCGAGATCTTCAACATCCCTGATTTATATTCCTTTGTTGAGCATACGCGTTCAGACCATTAGCGCGTGCGAATCGCGAACTATTCAAATTAATTAAATTTAATTGTGTAGAAACGCCCGTCTACCAGCCACTCGTAAATGTTAAAATAAAATATGGTGCTTCCTGTGTCTATGAGCTGTTGATTTAATTCGTACGTTTTAACAAGAATGATAACGGGTACTTTTGTTAACCCGTTTCGAGGTACTCTTCAATTTGCATCGTTTACCGTGATCGAACAGGAGCACGCATTATTTAATATTGATAAATATTCTTTTAGGTGTTCAACGATATTGTGTAAGTAGTTAATAGCGACTTTTGTATGTCGTAGGACGCAGGCATATTTCGATTTAAAGCTCTGGATGCACTTCAAATTTTTTCGGTGGTTAAGAAAGAAGGAACATACATATATTAACGCATGGCTAATACATAACATCAAAAGAATAATATAGACAAACAAGGCGATATAGCTCGGTTAAATCAACCCAAAAAATAGGGGTACCCTTGCATTAATTCAAAACAACATGAAAATTTACAAGCCGAAAATTTAAATTCTACAATATATCTTTTATTTGTATTTCATAATTTTATCGAGTTATCACCGTTCATAACCTGGCCATCTATGCTGAAATCGTGGTAAACACGATTACCAAAGAATTTAAATAGAAGTAAGTACAAAAGGGAATCTGTTTACGCAGGAAACCCTTTTTAACCCCAAAAAACAGTTTAAATTAACAAAATTCGTCCCGTGTCTGGGCATATAAAAATACTCCTCGTTCCCGGCGAATACCTGATGTTTTTATCTGTTTTCACAACGCCAGCCACACACGACGTCTGCTAGGTGCGTATTTTGATCTCCCACAAAAATATCCTCTTATTTACTTTAGTTAAGTTGGAAAACAAATAGTTTTTCAGTTTATTTTAGAATATAAATCTCCGAGTTAAATTTGAAGTGATGAATATTCGAGATTAATGCGATCTGACGCCCCGGATTTCATTACAGTGTTTGTATTTCCGCTGCAATTTTATGGCTTACTGGTATTATAGAGGATATTAAGTTAATCTTGTAAAGTCTGATGTGATTTGCTCGGTTGGTTCATGGATTTTAAATATCATGAGTTTTTCGGAAGTGGTAAAGCCACGCTGTTGTAAGCCATGATTCAGCATGAATAGACGGGCTCATCAGGGGCGGTACCACTGTCTCACAGGAAATCGACGTGAAGCGACATCTTTGCTTTCCGGTGCATTTAATGCGTAGTGACAGATTTCGACGGGGTATAGGCAGGTAGGCTGCTGCTAACCTTATTCTGCGATACTACTCAAGTGCTTCGTTAATGACACTATTATTTGTATAACTCTAATCGGGGGCTTACAGGTACAAATTACGTTAGTACCAGAGATTTTTGGGCCAAAAGTCATTTACACTCCGCTATACTATCACAGAAACGAGGAAATTCCAACAAACAGCAATTACGATTCCAAAAGGGACTTACTAAGCGAACAAACGTATCATAATAGTCGAAACTGATTCCAATCTACTAGAACAAAGCACTGAAATAAGTCCACAGCGGTCACAAAGTATTAGAGGCGCGGTGAAAACCAGTGGAAAATTGAACCGGCAACGATATGCTTTATTCATGACAGTTGTACGGAACCAGTGCGCTGCAATTGTATTTTGCACATTTCGCTCACGCTCTTATTTGAATTTTGATGTTAAATTTACTTGACACTTTGAATATTGTACGTTGCCGATTTGTTAGATGTTAAATGAATTTTGTAATGGTTGGAGTAGTTTTCTAATTTTTCACTCGAATAAATGGTATTATTGTACAATAATCGGCTTTACTTGTTAGGAATATTTTAGGGTCGGTAGTTTATACAATTATTACATTAATGTTAAAAGACAAATATAATGTTTTACTATTATGTCACTAGTAGCAAAAAGTGTATCCTCAGAAGGTTTAAGTTTCATTACAATAAGAGAAAAAGTCAATTAATTAAATATCGTTGCATCCATATTGTAGTCACTAAGTCGTCCAATTAATTTTGCACGCAATTTTTTGTTCATTACGCGGGAGTTACACGTGGCTTCACCAACATAATATCGCAGTAATATCATAAGAAAAATCCAAAAACGAAGAGATTACCCCATGTTATACAATATACTAATATTTACACATCATTACGAAACACACAATTTTCCTCCAAAATATAAAATTCAAACTAAACCGAATAGCACATAAAAAGGCGAACATAAAAATGTTACCTCAAAAATTGTCAACGCCCCACGATTCGGCGCCATATATCAAGACGATTTATTCTCACCTTAGCTCCTTTCTCGATTTCCAAGTAACGCCTTAATTTAATATTAAATTTTGCTCTTTCCCCGTTTTCGTACACAAGCAGATGTCTTTACGCATTTTGTTGTTCATATTTCACATCCGTACATAACATTCTGCCGGGTAAAAGTTACAAGATGAAGGGTGCGCGGATCTTTAAAATATTGAACGCAAGCCCTGTTGTTTGTGCATAGTGAACGCCCTAATAAATAAATTATGCATGGTTAATTAATGTTTGGATGTTTTTGAATATTAAAAATTTAAATAGATTAAAAATGTAGTGCGTACGTTTTTTTTTATGTTGGCAATACACCTGTCAGTAAGTGCAGTGGAGACTGGAGAGTTCTACGTCGATCGTAATGTAGATAAGACATTCTTAAAGTGTATTCTTTGTATTTAAATACCACTGGAGTAAAAATACCTATTTCAAAAGCTGCATACTACCGAGAGTCCTATTGAAAATTGCGCGACTTTGGCCATATTTTCAGTAAACCTTGAATAATTTAAACTTTAAGATATATCTGTTTTTATTTATTATGTTTTAAAATACTATTTTGCTTTACAGAAGCCGCAATTTATGTTACTTTGTTCCTAAAAACAACCAAATAAACAAATAATCGATAGTTATGAAATTAGGTTGGGTTAGTGTGATGGAGCAACGCGGGATTATCCCGGGAAAATGAAAACATCCCCTGGGATAAATGTCATCACACGCGTAAACCCGCGTATAGCAATTACTAACATAAATGGGCTACTGTTTAAACGCTTAAAATATCACAAAATGTATATTATATGTTATTTTTGTCCCAAGGAGATGTGGATGAAGGATGGAGGAGGATGTAAAATACATTATGTATTTTACTCATTAATATATTAACTGTAAAAGAAAACTAAGATACTCCTAGATATACTCAACATTCGCCTTGTTGGTCCAGTGGTAGAATGAAGCTGAGATTCGTCAGGCATTAGATTAAATTTGAAGTCGGATAAGTCGCCCAAGACTAAAATTTACACCCAGGATGGCGGTATGATCGTGTCTTATCATATTTGATACAGAATGGCGCACGGCGAACTGATTAATATTTTAAATATATAAAGTATAGATTTTATTATTGGATAAATATTAAAATTATTCGTTTTCATTATTTACTTTCCAAATTTTAGTACAAAACAAATTTCAGACAAAATTAAAAGGCAATAACTTCATATATTTTACTTGTACCGTAAGTAATAATGGGTAAGCAAAATCTAATTGTTTTCCACAAATAGTAGGATTAAAAGCAACAAACCTCTACAAATGAGATACGATCCGAAGATATCTTATGTTATGTTTCCATTTATATAAGCAAACAGTAAGTAACGTAAGCTCCATTAATGGTTAGTTTTCAAGCAAAGTAAAGGAATCCATTTATCTGGTGTCAAAGGATTTTAAAACAAGTGAAGCGAGAAATTCAATATTGAAAAAGGCAGTGCATTTTAATCAAAACGGCATTAGTATAATCGCATAGGAATCCGCGGAACGACCCTGCCGATTCTTGATACACACACGCATTTACATAGAGCAACAATTTCGATGCCCTTTGGTAACCAAATTAATGGGCCATATGACCCAGAGGTACTTTAGATACATACATAGTACATACACCCAACAATCACATACATAGTCCTGGCCCTAAGGTCGAGTCTTTTATTGTCCGTATCAGAAACTACGATAGACTTTTCGGTCTCACAAACCAGACCAGAAACTAATACGTAATCCCTTCAAAAGGCATCGGCAGTAACAATAATTCATTAGACAAATCGCTTAGCTAAATGCGGCTTTTATGAATACTATAAATAAAAATTCTACTCGTTAAAATAGCTGCTGCATTTATCGACCTACTTGTGGATGCGCCAGATAAACTTTGTATAACTAAATTTTGAAATTATCTGATTACATCTGCAATTAGTTGTACTATGATATTGTGGTTTTGATTTTACATGGTTAAGTATTGATTCATATAAAAATAGGACAGGACTTTTACCATCCAATCCATCAGCCAAAGGAAGTTCACTGCTGAATCTAATTATGTCCAGGACATGGACACAAATACCATCGTAACACAAATAGAATAACAAAGAGAACTATACTATTATACTCGATATAACGTTTATTAGTACTACTCAGCTGCCAAATAAAATTGACATTGAACTCAAAACTCGTCAAACCTAACGACTGTGTGTAAAAATTAAAAGCATAGGGTGGCACGTGGTACATCCCTGGACCATTATGCAGGGGTCCAAACCCTCTCCCGGTTATAAGAAGTTAATAAATTGAATATTATATTTGTTGTAAGCAATAAAAGAACTTAATGCCTAATAGAAAGAGGGTGTGAGGAGAGACCACAACTCGGTTTATCGAAAAATCAAAAACTTAAAATTAGTCCTGAATAAGTACAATGAATTGGCATATTCAAGGGTAAAATTATATACAGTATACATTATTGAGGGAAATTATATAAGATTTTTTTTTTGAATTTTATTAATATAAATTTAAATCATACGCACTAATCGACATCGAATCAAATACATAATAAAATCATAAATAGGTTGGCTATTTCAGTTCTAATGTCACTAATGTAAATAAATTCAACAAAAACCCTTAGTAATGAAACGAAAATCATATTAAATAAGTTTGCATAACCGCACGTTCACAATGTTTTGATCAATGTAAAATATAAATTATACAAAAGACGTTCGATGTCCCGGTTTCGGCTTCCAGCTCAAGCAATCTTTTGTGTTTTTAAATCAGAAAAATATAATTTAAATTGCTCGTATAAATTGATCTGCCCGAGGCTTGGTGCAAAGCTAACAAAACTTACGAAAAAAAACTCTGCGAATTGTTAGAAGCACAAGTGGCACCTTATGCCTACTTCTTCAATGTGACCTTTTATGACGGTAAAAGGACAGTTTATAATTTTATTGTATTTGTAAATTAGCAGAGTATAATACAATGTCCTTTTCATTTTAAACTCTAATCACACTTGTTACACTAGTCTTATTAAAAAATACCCTCGAATTGAGAACCTCCTTTTTTATGAAGTCGGTTAAAAAGTAACAAATTCCACGATTACTTTCTGGGTCACACAGCACCAAATGACAGTGCAGACTTTATCCCCTAACATTGTAGCGGTTGCATGTACATTTTATTATACTAATGAAATGCAAATGGTCGCACATTACCCGCCAGGTTTGGCGTCTTAACGCTGTTTCGGTACTTTGTGAGACGTTAAGACGGATTAAGATTTTTACGGGTACTAACATTTTAGTTGCATAAATGTCTTTCACATAACGGATTTATGTGCATTGGATAATTTTGGAGGCTTCGTTTTCTTTCTCATTAAAATTAACTTTTTATTATGTGGCTTAATAAAAAACAAACACACTTTCACAGCCTTATTCATAGACAGTTTAAAAACTTATTTTAGTTATCAAATGTTTTGTTCCTTTCGGACGACTTTTGAATTCAGTTTGAGTGGAGAAGAAAAACATTTGATAATTGAAATAGGTTCTAAAACTGTCTATGAATAAGGCCCTTGACGTAACCTTGAACATCATATTAGGTATATTAAATTCTGTATTTCAGCTTTCACTAAAGAATTTGAATAAGTAATAACAATGACATTGATATCTGTTATCCTTTTTTATTTCCGCACTCTTTTAATTTGCATGTCCACTAGTTCAAAAAGTCCTTTATTTTTAAATGGAGCTGATAGGAATTAGTTCTGAAGTTGCGATCACCTAACTTTTTAATAAAAAAACGTTGCCACTCAAACAAGTTTCCAGAATATTTTACCCAAATTTTTATATTGTTTTAAATGGTTTAAAATTAAAAGCAAAGGGACGCGCGATGAAATATTATATGCAGACAAAAAAATAATCAAAAATCGGTCAGCGTGCTTTCGAATTCGCCATTTCAAAGGGGGCTTTAATCAGAGTTACAAATTCAATTTGGCGGGTCGGAGGCCGATTGGGTACGATATCGGAATAATTTGCATAGTTATTATAAACATGGGTCAACTCTGCATAAACCGTGCCCGATGACAGCCCCCGTCTCTCGAATGCAAATAGGCGTCATTCGTGATGTAGAACGCATAGAAGTGACGTTGATGATGACGCATTGTTCATATATTTGCCATTGATGCCTCAAGTATATCTTCAATGGGATATCACTTGTGTTACACCTGTCCTGCTTACTCAACTCTAATGAGATCATTGTATTTATTTTACGTTGATCTAGGCAACGCGCACAAGAATGAACATCTTACATGACATATTGTCGAAACTATTCTAAAATATGAAATTCACTGGCTGCTTGCAAAAATTTCCTTGGGCAGTGAAACCGCCGATTATAAACTAATTATTAAAATGTTTTGATATTCTAAGCAGAAAAGGGGTTTAGAAAATTTAAAGTTTATAAATAGAAGAGGAGCAGTTCCGATTTATTACATATTCATAGTTTTATTGTAGAAAGTAAAATTATTATATTACAGTTATCGATTTCGAGATTACTACGACGCGATATCTACTTATCTATTAGCTTCTTAATTATTTACGCCATAAAGATAATTTCGATAGATTTAACCTAAATATGAAATGATTATAATTGTTTCCATTTTTGAGTGATCACGCTCAAGACGATTCCATCCATAAGCGTTTCTGTGGACGTGAAAGGGACTGAAGCTCTTCAGGTGAACACGTCCAATTTGCGTTGAGCCGCGATGAGGCTTTCCATCAACCCTTTATCCTTTGTAATCCAAAGACGAGGAGGGGGCGAGGCGGGTCTTGCTAAATGGTTGGTCCTAACAGTTAATACAGAGACTTATTGCGGTATATAGTGTTTAGGAATATATTATGTGTACTGACAAATTAATAACTTGACAGTAAATTAAAAGCATTATATTTCTCAATATATGTACGTTATGTACGGGTGTAAGTGGTATATCTTAATTACTCGTAATATTAAAAGAATTTTCAAATAAGCGGTAGGCTAATAGATAACGGAACAAACTGATTGAACAGTAACTTTAATCTCGAATAAAGATACTACTCGTAATAATACATATATGCTAGCATTTGTCGGCAAAATTATGTGAGTATAGTATTTACTTGTTTTTTCATAGGGGATTAAAAGGTTATTTCGGCACATTTACATTAGTTTACGAATATCTGCATACAATTATTAAAAAATAAAAAAGATGTTTTTTTATTAACCAAATTGTATTGTATTGTATCAGCCCATATACGACCCACTGCAGGGCACGGGTCTCCTCTACAATCGAGAGTACGATTGAGAGTGGTTAGGCCATATAGTCCACCACGCTGGCCTAATGCGGGTTGGCGGTCTTTTACATACCATAGAAATGTATACAAATCGCTATGGTATGCAGGTTTCCTCACGATGTTTTCCTTCACCGTTATAGTGCGTGGTGATTGACTATCAATACACACATGACTCCGAAAAGTCAGAGGTGTGCCCTGGGATTTGAACCCGCGGCCACCGTGAACATGTAGGCAGCCGCGTCTGGTCCGTTTACCAACAGGCCACCACGCACTTTTATACGTTACCACCAAATACGTTTGATTAATTAATTAATTGTTTATTCATAGAACCAGTGGTATTACTTCAAAACTTTCGACCCCAGTCATCTACCATGCCCAAAATAATACTGGAGTCCGACACATGATGTACTCGTCGATAAGGATTAAGCTGAAATGTCCGAGCTGAATAAACAATGTCTCACCCTTCGTGCTAATGTAAAAAGGGACTTAGAGATAATTTATTTATATGGAAAACAAATAGCATGACTCCCTTCTATAGTTATCTGATTTTATTAATATTGATATTAGAGATTTGTAAGGGCGTTGGTTTATGCTGTGGATTGAATGTTTGTTAGTGCAGATGAAAATATAATTAAAATGTTTGTACTGCTTAAATTAATTAATTACGGTAAGTCTAAAGGTATTAAACTCTTAATACAAATATTTCTAATTTTATCTCTATATCCATAGTAGTTACCGCTGCCCATGAGTATCTACAACACTTCGAGTGTAAGTGCTTTTAGCCTCTCAAAATCAGAAGGAAAAGAGAAGGAAGAAAGGAAAAGAATACTCCGTGTGAAAAGAATACTAGCGTGCTAAGGTACCCAGAAAAACAGTAAAACTAAAGAACCAGAACTAAAGTAAGCGGATTAGCAAGTTGAAGTGGCAATGGACGGGGCACATAGCACGGAGAACTGATGGCCGATGGGGCCAAAAAGTTCTCGAATGGGGGCCACGATGCGGAAAGCGCAGCGTGGGACGTCCACCCTCTAGGTGGTCAGACGACCTGGTAAAGGTCGCGGAACGTCGCTGGATGCAGGCTGCCTCCAACAGGTCACTGTGGAAATCATTAGGAGGGGCCTATGTTCAGCAGTGGACTTCCTTTGGCTGATGGATGGATGGATGGAAGGTACCCAGATCTAATAATATTTATATACCACCCATCAATACAGAAGTTTTAGAGCTTTGTATGGTAACTACTCCAAAACACTAATATTTTGTCAATATGTTTTTATAATTGAAGCTGATTGTACCAGCCCATGAATACGCTTCGGGGCAAGGGACTCCTCTACGAAAAATCGATTGAGAGGGGTTAGGCCATACTCCACGTAAGACTGGCGTTTCTTTTTTTTTTAAGTACAGGCGGACTTAGTGCCTAATGGCATTTTCTCCCAGTCGACCTTAATGAGGCGCAGAGAGACGGAGGCAGGTGTATAACAATTAATTGATAAGAAAAAAACAAAATAAAGAATAAAATAAGCATGATATAAAAATTCTAAAACAATGTTTCCCATAAAATACATTAAAATAACTATGTACAAAGTGCAGTCCCGTGCACATAAACGCTTGATATACGCGTAGTTGTTATATAAGCTGGGTAAGTTGCGCCTTGTTTGACATGTAATTAGAGCCTAATGAATAGATACTTGTCGGTGTAATTATGTGTTTGGCCACAAGTGTTAGTTTAGTTATTAAGGGCACTTTGTGAATGCTTATGTTTAAATAGGGATTGTGTCATTTATTTACTTACAGTTTAGTGTGTAAATAAATGATGTAAATCGTGAAAGGAATAATTTCCTGCTGTATGTAAACTTTGTCAAAATTGAGGACTATATTGACAGCCTCCGTGGTGCAGTTGGTTGGACGCCAGTTATGAAACGAGAGGCCGCGGGTTCGATCCCCGCATCCAAACAAATACTTGTGTGAATCACAAGTATTTATTTCTAGTCTGGGTGTTTGTAAGGGCCAAAAGTCTCTCGTAGCTCCTGATACCCACGACACAAGACTCGATCTTAGTGTGGGGTCAAGACTATGTATGTGACTGTTGAGTGTATTTATTTATATTTGTTCTGTGGATCGTGGACGTATGTTCTTCCATTTGATTTAATCCTCTTTTAATTCTTTATATACTCTAGAAGTAATGAATAACATTAAAGGTCCTGACTTTACATTAAGATGTTAACGTCTGGTACCAGTAACTACGAGATAGTTTTACATACACACCTACATACACAAACTCACGCCTCTCACCATGACACCCACACTTCGCCTTATATGTTTCGTCCCACGATGTGATAGTGGCGAGCTTATCGCCACATCGGGCACAAATTTTTGACTCCTGGCTGATAATGAATTGAAAAATCGAATAAAACTTTGCCCGACCCAGTATTCGAATCCGAGAACTCAGCTTTGCAATCGTACCGTGGTACAACTACGCCACCGAGGGAGAGAGTTTTAGGTCTCGCAATACCCAGACTCGAAACAAATTTGGCCAATTAATTGTTGGTCCACACAAATATTTGTCTTAGTATTGGGCGCTTCGGAGGTCCCTTGTTCCTCTTCCAGCTATGAATTAACTTTGATACGGGGATTTTCAAGGACAGAATACAACAGCTTACGCAGTTTAAAACATCCCAACTGCTTACACCATTCCCACGACAAATCCGCGTCTTATCACCTAATAGATATCTTGAACTAAGTGTACGCAGAGATATTGTCATGTAAATTGGAGATTTACGCGTGCCGTAAATCAGTCAGGGATCGCGGTAAGCCAGCCAATACGTTACGGGGACGAGCGACCGCTGTCGCAGTGCACCGCCTTTGCCTAAAAATAACTATAGACCTTCAGATTTGCATCGAAATGTTTAGCCGTTTTCCTTATTGCGGCTTTTGGTTCGTGGGTAATGGGTGTGGATCGATCGTGTTCTTTTTTTGAATTTGTATGTTGGTTCTTTGGATATACGAGTACAAATTCAAAAAAAGAACACTAGACTTACCTTAATGACAATAAGCGGCTGACGTCACATGGACATTTAATGTTAATGTGACAAAGTAGCTGAGCATTTCCAATTTGGGGGGCTAATAAAACGATAGAATTAGAGATAAAAAATTTAATATCCACAGTATGTTATTCTCGTCATATAAAAATGTCTAAATTAAAAGCAATCACAATAGTCAAAGTTGGCAAGGATTCATTCATCGTGTAACCTTTGACATGAATATTTTATAGGTTTCAAACTACAATTGAGGCTCCCATCAACCAATTTCTTATCAATTGCCATTTTTGTTGTAGAAGTTACAATATATTGATGAATATTAAAGAACAATACAAACATATATTGCACATTTGAAAACAATCACTATACAAAAATAACACCTTACCTCAGAACCGCCTAAGCAAACGTGGGTGACACCGAAAAATATTAGTAAACTTGTCACAAGGAGCCGGCAACTGTCATACGTGATACGCACTCACCGCGGGAACAAGGAACGCCACTCCGACACTCATTAGAGTTTGAGAGCTTGTTGCGATACATATTATTAAGTTTCATGAACTTTGCTTTAACACGTGAAATATATCGCCGGACTTTCAACGCGTTTCTTTAACATTTTGTTTTATAAACATTTTTGTGGAGTTATGAGGGAAAACATCGTGGAAAAACTGCATTAGGATGTTGCATGATTGAAGGAGTTTTGAGTGTACCAACCAGCATTAAATAAATAAATACACCCAACAGTCACATACATAGCCCTAACCCCACACTAAGATCGAGTCTTGTGTCGTGGATATCCGGAACTACGAGAGGCTTTTCGGTCTCACAAACACCCAGACCCGAAACAAATACTTGTGGTTCACACAAACATTTGTCTCAGTACGGGAATCGAACCCGCAGCATCTCGTTACACAGCCGGCGGCTAACCAACTGCGCCACGGAGGTTTTTGGAACGTTATAGTAGCATTGCTTACTATTTATTATCTAAACCCTCTCAATAGTGATGTAAGGCTTTGCCCAAACATAGGCTATAGAAGACTAGAATAGATAAAGACAAATAACTTTATTCCTAATATCATGTCTATTTCTCCCGCCAAATATCAGTGTTAATGCACTCTTGTGTTCTGGTTTAAAGGACATTGTAGCCAGAGTAACTATTGGACATAATTAGACTTAATATCCTGTGTCTCAGGATCGCAAGCGCTGTTGAATGGCAAGCATTGCTTTGTAATCCACGGTGTTGAGTTTTGCTATTGTCCATGAGCGGTCTAAGCTTACCATCAGGCGAATGCCAAGTCCGTCTCGCCATTTGTTGGGAATTTCGAGATATAAAAAAAGGAAATTATGTACAATATGGTCCCTTGTTTGCCTTATAAGTATTGATCTGTTTTGTTCGCTATCCTCTTACACAGCTACTGGAAATATGAAATTTAACAATAACAAACCTCTTACGAATATAAGCGAGACTCGACTCACTAACAGTATCATGAATCACTTGACTGTACAAATTGCGATAGCCCGGATTAACAACGTCTCAAATTGATTGAACAAACGTAAATATATTATCACAGCATGAATACTACCGGGTACTAAGCGTTACTATTGTTTTCAATGTCGATTTTTTCTCACTTTCGAAATTAATCGAGAACTTTTGTGAGTAATATGGGTAGAAGTGATCGAGAATTTTAGGCTATCAATTTATTACCGATTGTAATATCAGTGAATTCGGTATTCCCTTAGTATTTTTGTATAGATTATAATATATATACTGTGATGTTGATTTGGGTGACAGAACCCGGCAACACACGTGAGAATTTTCAACTCAAAAAACTAACACAATAATTTCGTGCATTCATATCACTCACAGGTTGCCCGGGCCAAATAAATTGCATTGTATTTGTTTTACAATAGGATAGGTAATTTGGGAGTAACTCTAAATTAGTTAGTTAATTCAAACTAAACTGATCCATTGTAATGTATACAAACATAAACACACGCCTTTTTCCCAGAAGGGGTAGGCAGAGGTGCTACCAGAACACCCACGTTTCGCTTTGTATATTCCGTCCCACGATGTGAAAGGGGCGAGCCTATCGCCATATCGGGCACAAATTCCTGACTCCGGGCTGATAATGAATAGAAAAATCCAATATCACTTTGCCTGACCCGGGATTCGAACCCGAGACCTCAGCTTTGCAATCGTACCGTAGTACCACTACGCCACCGAGGCAGTCCATTGTAATTTATACTTCTGTATATACTAAGTGCGTGGTGGCCTGTGATTAAACGGACCAGATGCGGCTTTCAACTTGTTCACGGTAGTCTCGGGTTCAAATCTCAGGGCACACCTCTGAATTTTCGGAGTTATGTGTGTATTGATAGTCAATCACCACGCACTTTAACGGCGAGTGAAATCATCGTGAAGCCTGCATACCGTAGCGATTTAAAAAAAATGGTATATAGTCCAACCCGCACTAGGCCAGCGTGATGGACTATATGGCATAACACTCTCAATTGTGCTCTCGGTTGTAAAGGAGGCTCGTGCCCTGCAGTAGGGCATATGATACAGTAATTACTAACATTTTCATTTGAACTCGTATTAAAACTCCTGCCTGTAAACTCACCAGCGTTCGAGATACAAACACTTGGTAGTGACTATATAACTTTTCGTTTTCCATAGCTCGTTGTATTAACCATAAATAATGAATCGGGCGCGTTTAATGGTAATTACTTCATAATGAGTGGAACAATAATTATTTATTATTCCGTGTGTGCGCTGCTCGTGTTGTGCGTGATGCGTGACTATATTTTAATACTTACATTATACAACGCGTCGGATCTTCCAAGTTGTGAGAACACTGATAAAAATTTCCATGGATATTTTAAAGATTATTGGTATAGTTGACTATAAATTCTTCTTTTATGGGTTGATGTAAGCGGATTTTTTTATTTCAATGTTATTGATTGGTTATTCTTATCAGTATTGTACTGTATCAGCCCATATACTGCAGGTCACGGGGCTCTTCTAGAAGGCGACCTAAAGATAATCAGAGTCTTCTCGCTCTAGATAAACTAGTACTGCCCGTAATAAATCTTATGATTTTCACCAAAGATTTTGGCTGGTATCCCGGTATAGGATTTGGGTTGTATCCAGACCAAACGCAACATCCTTTAGCAAAATAGACTGAAAGGCCGCCGACACTAACATACTCTTTTCTGACTCCTTCGAAGCCATAAAACTTTCCTCTCTTAATAAAAAGAGGGTGTCTCTTTGAGATTGCTTTTAATTTTCTCATATTTTTTAAAAGTAAATATTTGTTAAACTTATCAACAATATGTCAGATATTTATAGTGCGGCTACAAGAGGCTCGCGTGACTACCTTTCTTTGGGATTCCTTTTTGACATAAGGCACTTCGAAAGTGGAATCTGTTTGGTTCAACATGACTTCAGTGAATTTACGACGCAATTCAGCATACTTTATGATTAATTACAAGAAAAAAAAACTTTATGATTGTTTTTTCTTTTCTCGGAGAGGTTATGGACAGTATAGCATACATACGTACTACGAAGCATGCATAGTAATTTGTCACGTATCTCATAGGGGTAAGTTATCACAAATATCATAGCGTGGAACGGAAAATACAAGTCTTAACGTGGGTGTTCTTGTTGCACTTCTGCCTACCCTTTATGGGAAAGAGGCGTGAGTGTTTTGTGTTCATATTTATGTATGAACACAAAACGCGTGGGCCACTATGATCAAATTCCCACTATCGTGTATGGTTTTTGCTATCCTCCGAATACAAATATCCTACTTCAGTATTCATTTAATTCCAGACAATATCTACAATCTATAACTCCAATCTCACCACTGTCAATTTGTATTCAAATTACTTGAAGATTATTTGAGCGAAATATTTCAGAATAGTGAAAAAGTTTCCGTCTGCAGGCACCAATCAAGCCGTCTACTTACAAAGTCGATTGTACGTTCTACATTAAAACAAAACTTTTCATAGTAAGCTGCAATTTAATGCAAATGTTCTTTCGTACCTGTCATGATGGAGTAGCTTCAAGCGTTTTGTTTAAAATTCCCAGCATATTTTACAAGGCCAATTTGAAGAATAAATTATGTGCGCAGAAAAAAAGGAAAATTACCGGCTTCGTTGTATGAAAGTTTTATTAGTAGTGACGCGGGTAAAAACCGTTCGTTTTGAATTTGTGAATGTGAATTACTGCAGTTCATTATTTGTAAGTTGGCGTGTTCTTATTGCTACTTAATAAATTTATTTCAGTAAACATAACTGCTGATATTCTTTTATATACAATAGTAATTGTTATTTTTAGTGAAATTAATTATGAAGTAAAGTATTATGAATATTCTTTGAAGTGTTTCTGTTAATATTACGTTTCTTTCATATTAATCCTTATCCTCTCTTCGGTCATCGTAATAAATTGTATTTCTCTTGCTGATTGCAGAAGTATTCGATTTCATGCAAAACGAACTAATTCCGTGAAGTTTCACTCAAAAAGCCTATTAGTTTAAATTTTACATCATACCTTTTATATTGCTTTACAAGATAATAAAAAACAATTGATTAGATAATAAAAATGATTGTCTTAAAATGCGAAAAAAAAAACAAATGTCTTTTTCAAATTTATCCCTTGCGCGTTAATCATTAAAACATGCCGTATAACAGGTTGTTAATTCTTAACGACGTCAATATTTTAATCACTGCTAGCGTAGCATGAAGGCACTTAAAATTTTAAGCACGAAGAAGCTCCGTGTAATTAAAATAATTTGCAAGGATAATAAATAAAATTGACAGCATGATCATTTTAATGAAAAAAAGAAAGCGTTCGGCAACGACTCGCATAAATTTATCAGCGACACTTCACTTAACCGATTTGTAAAAAGAAACAGACCGTTCTCATTATTTTTGAGCTCGATTAGGCACTCAGATATCCCCGTCTTGTTTGCGAAATTAAAATAATCTGAGCCAGAATTTTGACTTCGATAATTAGGTGTGGATGAAATATCCGGATCTGTTGTCACATGCTCCAAAATGAATAAATGAATTTGGATTTAGCAATATACACCTTACGTATATATGATTAAGGATTGCATTCCTCCGAATATTCTACAAAATAAAGCACAAAGCGCTTGTCAAGCAGGTTCTTACATTTGCATAAAAATTATGATCATCAGAAATCGGCCCGGACAGGCCAACAAGGGGTCAGCATGGTAAATGAAATTTCGCCCACACGTTTTTTTTTGCAATCAGATATTTGGATACCCGTTGTCTTGTCACTTGTCCAAATTTATGTCGTTTGCTTTCAAATATTTACTTTATCTTTTTTTCTTATTAATACGATATAAGCCACCAGCTTAAAAGCTGGAGATTATTTATAAGAAGGTCTATACAGATATAGCATTGGTATTCGGTACATTGTAGCAGAGTATTAAATTATTTCGTTTTAATATTTTAAGTTCCAGTTAATTGATGTCCTTGCATTAAATTACCTACACGTAATTATATTTACTTTATCGCAAGCCAAACATAACTATTTTTAATTATTTTATACATAAGTCAATAGACATTTTGAAATGTCAGCTCCGAAACTCGGAAAATATTTTAAAGCTTTATTCTAGCAGAAATTGTATGTCATATCATTAGTAAGATTTTTTTCCGTCCCAAGTTTCACAAAAAAGCAGCTGTATTTAGTTTCTTTTCAAAGAAAAACAAAAAGCAGATAGACAACACTCCGAAGCTTTCATTGTCACGTAAAGATATCACGCTCCACGTAACAGCGTTGCTTACTGTGTGGAAATCTTTCACTGATTCCTATGAACTAAAATCGAACGATCTTAAATTGCAATTCAGCGTTCTAGACATATACATTGCGCTATTTTTATTTTCTTGCCTTGTCATAATTTAGGTTTGGTATAATTTAGGTACTACTCGTAGTAGTAGCAGTTATAATTTAGGTTAATCGATTGCTGTGATTTCCTCAAAATCTACATATAACAAAATATCAGTTACGTAGTACATTTAACTTCTATGTGATGGGACAAATATTTGTTAGTTTTAGTTATATCAAAAATATTTCATGCATTACAAATTACTAACTGTTCCTTTGTCTTCTGAATTTGCTTACTCTTTCGATAGAAAATTAATTATGCTTTAGTTATTAAACTAATCCTGATCTTTTATTTATATTACTATGATTGAAATACATTGGATGAATTTTAATTTCACCAACGAATTGCGTCATTACGACCTTGTTGTGGTTGTATTAGCGTCAATACAATGTTAACAAAATGTTAACAATCTTCACGCTCAAGCAAAATTTTCTATACTACAAGTAAAAAAATACAGCATAAAAATAAATTTACAACACTTACATTAATTCTCTTTTTTCACCTGTTACTTTCAACAGCAATGACGCCTGTAAATTTAACGCCTACAAAATTGATACTAAATACAATGGAGATCGATAAAGCATGTAACAGAGGCATTGTGCGACACCCATTCATTGAATTTGGGCCATTCGTTTGTTATTCTTGTAGGAGTCGCTTCCTGATACTTTCCATTTCAAATATTAGTACAGTTCGAATGTCCGTTTTGGTTCGTAATACATCGGATTTTAATACTTTATCATAACATTTAATGTTTGATGTAAATATCTTAGATACCTTATCAATTGAATAATTAAGTAATACAGACTTGAAGAGGATAATGAACATTTTCTTCAGATCGGTCAAGCCATTCGACAATCGTAATTGTTATAACTGAAATCGGATACAAAGGCTCGGTAGTATCAAGTAACTTTGACGATATCAACGCCATACGTTTGGCATATCTATTGGGACAAATATTTACTTGGTGCAACCGAGCTTTAGATTTCACATGCCTTTATTACTTAGTTATAGTTCCATAAAGAACTAAAATATGTAATGAATAATTTCACTTATATGCAAACCTTTTATATGAGCAATCTCATCAAGCTAACATGCGGGCATCTACCCGCAAACATTTTTAATCACCATAATACCGTAGCTGCTACAGTCGGTTAACAAATTGTTAATAGAATCGCTCGCTAAACTTGTTTCAGGGCCGACATTCAGTTGAATACTCTGCTGACAGTTGTTCGATAATTGAACGGGGAACAATTAACCATCGAGTGGTTAATATCCGTGATGCTGTCACTACACGATTGGGTCCCTTGGCAATGGACACTTGACTATGTCGAGTGTAAATCGATTCCTCGGACTGGATGTAAGCGGTGACAAGATGATTTGGAATTGTGCTACCGGGCCTTTCATTGCGTGTCAAGTGTTTGTTTAAATTTAAATGATGACTAGAATGAAGATCGACTTGTAAAGCAATAGGGTTCTTGTGGCTCCTTTCAACATTAAATTCAGTGAATTGTATGAGGTATTATGAATGCCGCAATAAAGAAGGAATGTACTTGACTATTTTCGGAAAATGAAACAGCGTGAAACCTACAAATGGGTGCTTACAGTTCTATATAGTGAACACAATTCTTAAAAATTACAAATTACAGCAAAGTTGAATTTGAAAATATATTTAATGTTTCCGTTTACTTCTTATCTTTCCACCTTTCAACTTTCTTAAAGGAAAAATGAAACGTTAATTCCGAACGAATAAAGACTTGCCCGGCGAAGCTTTACAAAAAAGTACTAATAACTAGTAACTAAGTACTTATCTCGGCAGGAGTTCTAACTTACGCGATTTTTCATAACTTAAAGTCGGTGGAACTTTGTAGTGACCCATTTGAAACTCTCACGTACGGGGCATTTGTAAAAAAAACCCTTTTGGAATGTAACCTTTTTTGTGGAAGCCTTTTATTTTATTGGCATGCTGATTCTTGTATTTTTTACTAAAAAGAGTTTGTGTTTTATCCTTTTGTTTTGTTAAAATACGATTTCATTGAACTTCATTTTATTTACTTCCAGGTAATTGACGCAACGATATTAGAGATTACGTGGCTAAAAATGGACGAAAGAAGATTTTTTACATGAGTACCATAGTTTAATGCTAGCAATCAGTACCTGCTATGATGCCACAACGCCTGGATAATCGTAAGTTCTTTGTTGACCTTTATGAATGGATGAGAGCAAAATATAATGAAACGATCTGTGTCGAGTCTACATGAATTGCCAATTAATATAGTACTATAATTATGATGAAAAATATTTTTACTTAACGGCTTAGAAAAATAATAATGCTGTTTAACACGTTAATTTAAATTTTTCATATTATTATATATATTTGTATATTATTACGTTCTACTTATTATTTGTGCCTACCAGCAGAATAATATTAATGGTTATTAACCACGTCGAGAATCAAGAATTAACCTTGCCAAAAGCATTGAATTAAATCAATCCTGTGGCTGGAGAGAAAGAGAGGGAGAAAGGCATTATACACTAACATGTTCAAAAACGAATTCTAAAGCCAAAGTCAGATAGGTAAAGCGGCCTGTGTCCAAAAGGTCCAATGAATTTTGTTAAGCAAATCTGTGATTATTTTACTTTTTCCATGCGTGTCGTACCGTAACATGTAAAAAGTTACCATTTGCATTCTCAAATGCATGCCTACGCTAGGGTTGGTCAATTGAGATTTTAAATAGTGATCGTGTATTTCGTTATAGCGTTGAATAGTGTTTTATAAAGATTGCTGATTGTGGACTTTTACATTCGTTCCGATACAAATAAATATATACTTTTTAAACTCGGTAAAGTAGTCTATCAAAATGTATAGCGGTCAAGCAAAAACTAGTTTCATCTAGTTTTAGGAATGCAAGCTTGCTGAATTTTGATTTTTTTTTTGTATTTGTCGACTATTGAGAGATCATTGTCGACTCTGATAAAAAATATAGCATCCAGGGGATAATTTCTCTTTGTTTACAATATCATACGTGATCACGTTTTTATAATTTTCTGTACTTTTATAAACCCAAAAAAAAATCTTTGAACATATTTTATAAACCAAAAAAGACTCTTCTCGTAAACAAACAATACTCCACGAGAAAATAGCGCAAATTAATCACCCTCGGCCGCAAATATTTTCGTTACTAACTAGTGTTAGCAAAAAGCGACAGCCCTAAAGTTCACATACGTCTTGGGTGTACGTGCGAGTACGAAGCGTTAACAATGAGCAGTCCTCTTTTTCTACATGCCCGGTGAATACCGTCGAGTTGCGAAAAAATACAAACAATAAAAATCTAGCAGAGGATACGAGACGAGTTTTCACGCCGCCCTCGCCATAAAATTAAATGGGAAGAGGGCTTTTTGCTAACGCTCCGGCGAGTGCCGACTTTGGTCACTAGGTGGGCTGTGAAATGCGTCAGTTAAACTTACTTTGTTTGAATTGGAGTTTAGGTAAAAAGCAGGTTTTAGTTACGACGAAATTACTCCGAGTTTCGCTGATGCTATCTGGAGTGTGAAAGAGGGTGTGTTTTAAAAAACGTTGGATGTTTTACAGCTATTTATTTTTGGCTGTAGCATGGGTTGGTGCCTGAATTTTTTCTATGTTGCATACGTTTGCAGTGGGAGTTTGGTTTTACCTGCTCTTCCGAAGTGCTCGGTGTTAAAATATTTCTTAATTTAGATCTCACCTGCCACCAAGCTTTTGCTATATTAATAATTATTATCCAAAGAAACTTATGCATAAACATAATATTGTATTCCAGCCACGATATGATCAGAAGTAATTGTTATAATAATTAGGACAGCGGTTATATGTACTCATTGATTTTTGTTTCTTATATTCACTTCTTGTTTTAGCTGTTCGTATATCACAGATGCTATTATGTTCATTAAAGTTTTTTTACAAAAAGTCAATATAATTATCTAGCAATATGTGATAGACAGTTGATGTAATCTATTTGATTAATTAAAGTTTCCGAAGGAAAGGGTTAAGGAATTGCTTTTCCTTAGCAACATACGAGAAGTCGTATATCGTATAATAGAAAATCGATATCGTAAGTAAGTTTATAAATAATAATGATCCAAAACAATGGCTACTTCCTTATTCGATTTGATTGAACCAAAAGCTTCGCTGATATATATCAAGGAGGCTCCTTGTTTTTTCCTTAGATCCTTGTCAGTAGCGCAACCCAAAAAAATCAACCCGGATAGCTTTTGACGGGAAACATGTAATGGTCATTTGGGATGATTTTCCTACGTCACATATTGTTCCCGTGTCCCGATGCCTATCGAGATTTCTATAAATAACTGCCTTTTGGTATAAAAAGGTTAAGACTATTTAACAGATATAGGCACGGATTGGGCAAAATTACACAAGTTTATATTATTTTGATGAAAAGGAATGTATTGTGTAGGTATTCTAGATCAGCCACTACATAGTCTATTAAGCTTTAATGATACTGATGGATTTTATTTATTGGAATATAATTTACTATTAGTATTGTTTAATCTTATACAGGTTGAACGACAGCTCCCATTATTAATTCAATCCGAAAGAATGAGTTAACGTCTTTTAAGATTGTCAGAAAAATCTAGTTTTTCTAACATTAAAAGTGTCTATAATTCTCAAAGGCAAAATAACATTCTTAAAATAAACACTCCACAAATTGGAGAAAACGTGTTAAAGGTGTGTTTAGACTAGAACTTACTAATGCATATTTAATTCCTACCTGCTGCCCTCCTTTATGTGTAAGATAGATTATAATTATGCTAAAACTAGACCGGAATTCATATCTGTCCGCTTATTGCCAGGTGCGAATATGTCTTTGCCTAAGGCAGTATATTTGTATATAGAAATAAACTGTTATCTTAAGCAGAACACTAGTTGCTGCTACCAGTTCTCGAAAAATTTCACTCCGTCCATAACAATCGGCTAAGGATATAGATACATAATATGTAATTCTTCCGCTAATACAGACTGTATGTATAACATTATATAGATATTAAATGAAATTTTTAAATTATTGGCACAGATAGCGTGGTGGCCTGTTGCTAACGGACCTGACGCGACTGCCAATATGTCCACGGTGGTCGCGGGTTTACATCCCACGGCACACCTCTGACATTTCGGAGTTATGTGTGTATTAATAGTCAATTACCACCCACTATAACGGTGAAGGAAGCATTGTGAGGAAACCTGCAAACCGTAGAGATTTCAAAAAAATTCCTCGGTATGTAAAGTCGCCCACCCGCACTAAGCTAGCGTGGTGGACTATATGGCTTAACTCCTCTCAATCGTACTCTCGATTGCAGAAGAGGCCCGTGCCCTGCAGTGGGACGTATATGGGCTGACACATATACAGATTGGCACAGATAGAACTTGATATTTTTTTACCCAATTGTTGTGCTTGCAATGGGCTTCTGCTTAAGCTTGTATGATTCGGGTTCATCTGAATAATACCATAGCGCTGGTTTTCAAAGAAAAACTCGAGTGATATAGGCATGGACGACCAGTCTGTACACAAACTGAAGCAAACAACAAGAAATAATAATAAATAATAAAAACAAATAATGCCAAAATGAATAATCTAAAAACAAAACCACAATTATACGTTATGTTGTTGCGTAAAAAGTAAGACAAACTATTGAAATTTATAAAGCAAAACGCAGGCCGTCATAATTTTGCCCAATGATGATAATAATTAGCAACTAGTCGACCCTGAATCTTGATGATACTGGGCTTACCATCAGTTACAATGTATTCACTTTGCATGTATTTAATTTAAAAACGCCGAGAATATTAAATATAACTCATCTCATGTATGTCAACAAGAACACCTCAATTACTTTTAAAGATCACTGCGAAACACTTAACATGCCAGACGGGAAAGCATACATTACACAAAATTGGCATTGGCTCCGTGACTTATCGAAGTAAACATCGATTAGTGAGATCGCCGACCGGCTTTGGAAATTATAGCCGACGGACCACCTGCAAACAGACGGGATGTGGCCAATAAATATGTATAATTAAATGATTCGTCTAGACTTTGACATGATTTGAAGCCAGAGCTGACAGGTATGTTTCAATCTCCCGGTTGCTGTTGTTTGTTAGTGAAAGACTTGTTGTGTCTTGGTTTATTGTTTTGAATTTACGAGTAGCTGCATAAAAATTATAAATGTTGCTCGGTATAATGATTTCCTAGATGCGAATTACGCGAATGATTCACATTGAAATAAAACGAATGTTTACGGATTTTATCGCGAATTAGATTTAATTTTTACAATTTTAATGTTGGTCGGTGTTAATGTGAGTAATGCTTACAACATTCGTTAGTCTTGTCATCAAATTGTCTAATATTGGACATCACTTTTTTTCAATCACGAAACAATAAACAATCATTTGATATTGGATTCAACAGTTCATCCCCGTTTGTTGCAATTGAACTACTCTAATGAAAAATATTTTACCAACAAACAATTTAATCAGCCACCGTGTTCTTTAAATAGCAAAAAATGCATTATGTTGTTGCAAGTGGATAAGTTAAAATGCCTTCTGACGCAGCCTTGTTCCACGCTCGTTATTATCCACAGATTGAAAGCACTTTGTAATGGTCAGTTTTTACACGACTTGTACACATAATGCTCCTTGAAATGAACAAACAAAACAAAAACCCCACCATTGCATGTCAAGCATAATAATTGCTCTTTTTATAGACATTCAATAACTCTCAACAAAGCGACACACTCATTATACGAATGAATAGTAAAATTAAATGTAATAATTCTGAATGAAATTGAATTTTCTGATGAGTGTTGGCAAATTGCTTTATAATAAGCCCGACTTCGAACATTGCGTATCTATTTAAATGTGTAGTTATTGTCCGTACGTGTTTACCTATAAATTATTTCAGTTTGAGTGCATTAACATTCCTTTTAGACCACCTGCGAGCACTAGCAATATGCAATTACTGAGCCCTTGCCAATGACTTGCGGATACACATAGTCAGCCCCTTACTGCACCATATTTTCCAACAAAATGTTCGAGTAAACTTCTTGGCGTGCATTTAGGGAAGATGGGCCATTTGTTCTGGTTATGTGAAAAAGGGTCTATGGTGAAACAAAAGCTGAGTTTTAGGAGAAATAATAACACTCATTTATATATGTTTATGACGTTTTTCACAAACTTTTCCAATACAAAAGACTAAAGCATACATTATTCTTTAGTTGAGATTATCCACAATAATAACACAAAATTAAATACTATTCTGCTCAAATTTCGTGGGTATTAGTGTTTCATGTTATTGTGGGACAATTAATTAATATCATTATACCGCAAACCGCAGACGCAAAGTTTGAGTTTAAATAAATAATATTGCAAACAATACACGCGCATTTATCATAAGTATCACCAACAAAACAATTATTAAAAGTAAGTGACGATGTACTTTTGAATGTAGTTATTATGGTCAGGTGTTTAGGTATTGATCGTTTAAAACTTTAAGTAAAACACATATATTAATTTCCAGTGTCTGGGACCCGTCCTCTCAGTCTGACATCTGTCAGTGTAGAAATCGTGAGGGCCGCACACGTATATTTAAATAACATATTTGATCTACAACTAGTCACAAGTTTATTAGTAAAATTACGAGATAAGATGTCGTTAGCCTTTATTACCTTCTGTAATAAAGGTTACAGAGGGTCGGTTGATGGAAGCCGCTTCCAAAAGGTTGCTATGGAACCCTTGAGGGAAGTCTATCATCAGCAGTAGAATTCCTATGGCTGAAGGCGATGACGCAACGATTAAAGACAGAAAAACCTACTAATTTCTTAGTTGTTCAAATTACTTGACCATGTGTACTCCACAGACAGGTTTGGCGGATGTTCTCTTATTTTCAACAAGTAATGCAATCTTAGTTTAAACTTCCACAAATATTTAGACATTAATACACCGCGTTCGAGTTTATTTAGTTTTTGAACATCTTGTAATTAAAACGTACTCGTGTGCTTGCGGCAAACATTTTCTAATTACGTTTGGTTTCTTCGTAAATATTTAAAGGGGAAAGTAACACGGATGCACTTTGGTATTTTGCTGAGTTTATCTTCAAGCCTTTCTCACGGCGTCTTGGAATTTTCGTCTTTGTCTCGGGGTTTCATTTTCTAATTAGCTCATAGTTTAGTCCGCTGCTGGGAAAGGTGAAGCCTTTATTTTACTGTCAAATTGATTTGTATTTTGCTTTTGAATGCAATTGTTTTATCATGGTCTCTTGGTTTACTTAGATTGAAGGTTGTTGAAAGGCATTTGTTTTCATTTTGTCGTTCTGGAAGTCTTCGAAGGGAGAAGACGTAGGGAATTGCATAATGTGTAATTGATGATGCAGATTATGATTGCAGGAAAAAGTACGGATGCAGAAAAATTACGTCAAATATAAGAACTGTGTAAATGTAGTTATAAGTGTGATATCATTTTTTCATACCATTCGAAGAGCCAGAATCCATTTTCAATTAATATAATAAAATCAATATAATAATGTATAAAAATATATTACAAAAGTATTTATTTTTGTTTTAAAAGCATCAGACAAGTTCTCACTACATTATATTGAATTTATACAAAATTTTTAGTTGCAATTGTTTGTCCGTTTTGTAACGGCCTTATTCCTACACAGTTTTAAAACCTATTGCAGTTATCGAATATTTTGTTCCTTTCGAACGACTTTTTAGTTTGATTCAGTTTTAGTTTCGCTTCAGTTTGGACGGAGAGGACCAAACATTCGATACTAAAATAGATTTTAAAACTGTCTATGAATAAGGCCGTAAGTGTTTACGATAAGTACCGACTTAGGTCTGACGACATCGTTATTCAGTGCTATAAAGTTAAGAGATTTTATGCTGTCTACTGTTCTATACAATAATGTCGGTAGAATCTTGTGTTTCCCACGTTACGAGGTAATGTAAGGGACATTACTGTAACTGTACCGCCGGTAGACTGATTGCCGATCGCAGCATGGGGCGTCCCGTACCGTTGGTATAACTATTTACTAGGTATGTTTCCTGCTACGGTTTTTATAAGCACTGATAGCTATGTGCGGGATGGTCGAGTTAGATATTTGAATTGTAGGAAAAAATTACGATAAGACTTAATTGCCGGGATTAAATTCTCTGAAAGGTTAAATCATACATACATAAATGTCACGCCTGTAGGTAGAGACTATGGATCTCCACGTTGCTCGACATAGACATCATACTTACATACTCATACATACTCATACTTAAAGGTTAAATCAGATGTTTAATGTCATCTAGGAATTGTAATTTATTTGATATTGAATTTGTGTTTATAAGACGGCACAGTAAAAGTAGAACATTGTTTGTTTAATCCAAGTTTTAGGGTTGCTTGAGTTGGCTATGTTGAAAATTATTTCAAATACTAATCGTTGTTACAATTAATTATTTATAGTCCGTCTAAGTTTGTTAATAATTATAATATCATTTTCTCTTAAATATTTTAACATATTTAACAAAACCAAGTCTTTAGCAAGCGAAATGGCTTCAAAGGCCACGAGATCAGAACGCCTCTTTAATTATTGGATCGAACAGCGGTTTTATGACCATGTTAAGTATCCGCAAGCTTGCAGTTAATGTTCCAAAGAAATCCTTGTATCTGATTAAAGTCAGTGCTAATTATTCATTAGCTATTTGCAGGATGAACGACGGTGGTTAATGTCGTAAAACGGCGACTGTACGTACCCACAACGTCGCCCTGAGTTAAGCCAAGTTTAGACTGTCACGACGTAGAAAATATATTCTGTTGTTCATTTTAAGTTATGAATCTTACAGTGCTGGTAGAAAAATTGTTTGGGCCTAAATAGTGAGTGCGGTACAAAATACTGGAAAATATTTCGAAAGGTATCCATGTTATTGCTGGTTTTCGGTGCTGTCGTTGTATGGCCGATTGTAGGCAGGCCGGCATAGTTATATCGACCAACAATACGTTACCTTTTCCGGTTGGTGGATGCTTTATCTGGTCTGTACTTACCATTACTTGTAGTCCGCCAACCCGCACTAGACCAGCATGGTGGACTATGCGGCCCAACTGTTCTCAAAAGGATTCTCAGTTGTAGAGCAAGCTCGCGCGCTGCAGTGGGATGTATGAGAGGTGATACAGTACTTAACACCAAGTAAATTACAGTCATTGTTTCATTCAGTATCACAACAAATTGGATAAGAAGAAAATAGGGATAGATTGAATTTAACTTTGAATAGTAATATTATTATATATAAATGTGTTAATACAATTTTAATTAACTATCAATTAATTACAAAGAGATCGGAAATCACAGATACTTCACATAAATGCTGCTGCAATTTGTAAGTAGTCAAGGGATACTTACATAAAATTAATAACTACGTTTTATTGCTCATCTCACTGAGCAATAAAATGTTAATTATTGGGTATTGTTGAGTGTATTTAAGTGTATGATTAAAATGCATCGTTATTCATGTCAACGACTGATTTATTCAATTAGTATATAGATATATATAATTATATATACCAATGTATTTTTGAATATCAAATACCTATAGACATGGTCATTGACTACGGTTAAAAAAAATATCTAGCCGCAATAGATAAGGATCTATTAAGGAGGTATCTATTGTTTGGCAATTCAGAGTAACGAATATCACGTGAAGTAAATAAATAAATAAATACCCAACAGCTACATACATAGCCCTGACCCCACACTAAGATCGAGACTTGTGTCGTAGGTATCAGAAACTAAGAAAGACTTTTCGGTCTCATAAACACCCAGACCCGAAACGAAGATCTGTGGGCCGCACAAATATTTGTTTCGGTGCGTGAATCGAACACGCGGCTTCTCGTTTCACAGCCTGCGTCTAACCAACTGCGCAACAATTGTTTTAATAGTTGAAAATTAACAATCCAAATTCTATGATCACCAGTGGAAGTGTACAGTTGATGATGGCTGCCAATGCCATTAACTTCTTACTATTATGATAAACAATCTACTCATATAAAAACAAAATATCAAAATATCTGCAGTCTTTCAATGTACGTAACAACATGATTTATGTGACAGAGTAAATTAGGAACAGGAAAATGCAATTTCCTTACCACAAAAACCTTTTCTCCCAAAAACTCTTTAAACAGAAGATCAGTGCGCCCTCGTCTTAACCGTTGTTTATTTAAAACACGATCCGCTAGGCCGCTTTATAGATTGTATGGCCACTGTCGATACTATTTTCGGTATAATGTACTGGTACATGGCTGGGTTACTCGCGTTAACGACACCGACATCGTAAACTGACACATAAGGGGCCGTGTTAAGTAGCAATCTACGGGATACAATGTGTTATGGTACAAACCCGTCGACCGTAACCGAGATGCACTCGTGTATGCATTTGCTAAATTGACTGGGGGCCCTTGCATTAAACATCGTGCCTCCTGTCTCTCTGATCGCTTTATAGAGCCGAGTTTTATGATAGAAATGGATTTTTATTTCTTTACAGGTGTGGTAATTAGCGTAGAGCAAATATTTGTGTGTTGATTTTGTTTCATTTGCCTGTGTCATGTTGTGGTTTGTGTTTACGAAGTAAAGTAAATATATTTTTAGGTTGAGACGTGATGTTTCGTTTATTTTACTTCTATTCAAGAAAATACTATTACTTATAGGATTCATTGTGTTAAATGACATGAATTTTATTTTGTATTTACTTTAAAATGCGTGTTTCCTTTCATCTTTCACCTTTGAACATTTTTTTTCGTATTAATCTATATTCATCATAAGGGAAAAATGGAAAGAGTTGAGGGAGACCTTTGCCCAGCAGTGGGACAATATAGGTACATAAAAAAAATCAATTTCTATTTATTATCACATCTACTGTACTTACTTATATTTTAGCTTATTAGTTGTGCTTATTAGCTTATTGTATTAAGTATTCAGGTTATTGTTACCTTTTCATATCTATCTTGCAGTTTTAAAACATTTCGTACTTAATGCCGCAAGCAAAATTTTATCTTTCGCCTTCGTCAAAATCAGATATCATTACTTCGAAATCGCGAACACCTAAAACTCATTATACAAGAATCGGGTCAAAGGGTTCCTTGCTCTGTACTTGTATTTTCGCAAACCCGCACTCAATTTGTGTGTTTCAAGACCATAGGCCTCATTACTATTACCATAAATCAGATTATTTGCTTATATTCTCTTTATTTTTACCCAAAATATTTTACCTAACGTAACTGAAATGGTCTCGGTGGTGCAGTTGAACTACGATATGATTGCAAAGCTGAGGGCTTGAGTTCAAATTCCGGGTCGAGCAAAATTATAATATACGCCGGCCAATATACGCAGTCATCGCCCGGCCCGCGGCCCTAAGTTACTCCGTGAGCACAGAGTTGCCAGGCTTAGGTTTGCTCGAAATTGTGAGTCATGGACTCATGAAGACTGGAATAGGGTATTGTTCTCCGATGAAGTCAGGATATCTCTGTTCGGTGAAGATCGACGTCGGCGAGTGCTACGAAGACGAGAACGCTTTGCAGAGGCTTGTTTTGAAGAAATCACACCTTATGGTGGGGGCTCTGTTATGTTTTGGGCAGGAATAAATTCAATGGATCGTACAGAGTTAGTCTTCATTGAAAACGGCTCACTGACTGGACATCGATACATAACGGAAGTTCTAATTCCTCATGCACAACCCGCATTGGCCGCTTTAGGCGAAGACTCAATTTTTATGGACGACAACGCTCGCGCCCACCGGTCTGGCGATGTGGAAGCGTATGTGCAAGAGGTCGGCATTCGTCGTTTGGATTGGCCAGCTCGAAGTCCCGACCTCAGTCCTATAGAGCATGTCTGGGACGTTCTGAAACGACGCGTGAGATCAGTACAACCGGCTCCGCAGACCATCAGAGAGCTGAAGAATGTGATTACCGCGGAGTGGGAACGTATTCCGCAAGCAAGTATCCGGGATATCCTCGCTAGCATACCCAGACGAATTCAAGCTGTGATTTCAGCTAGAGGGGGTCACACTCGATACTAAACATTTATTTGATTTTACTTTATTAAAGAAAAAACAAACAAAAATCTTTGTCAACTTTTACTTCACGAGCATATGCACTACTAGCGAGCATACACTACTAGTGAACTTTAGCATTAAAACCCAGAAATTTTATCAAAATTTTATGATAATACTGACGAAAACGATTATTTGCTTATTAATTTACAAAATTGTGAAAGTAAAACTACCTATAATTATCAAACAAACCAATAGTAACATTTGAAATGGTTCATTGCTTAGGTGCCCGTTTTTTTTGCAAATGAGTTTATTTGATTTTTCTATTTATTACTAGCCCGGAGTTAAGAATTTGTGCCTGATATGGCGATAGGCTGGCCCTCTATTACATCGTGGGACGGAGCATACAAGGCGAAACGTGGGTGTCCTGGTTGCGCTTCTGCCTACCACTTCTGGGAAAAAAGGCGTGAGTTTATGTATGTATATCGTTGTAGAATAGAAGTGATTATGTTATTGTGTAATATAGGCTTTATAACGCTTTGTTCTTTCAGATTTTCAGCTACATTTCTAATTTTTAAAAATACCTGCTTCAAATTTTTTTCCTAATTTGTCTATTACTGAGTTAATCGTTAGCTTTATTTTAATTTTAACACCAGGTAGCACGGATGAACGTATTATGTATGTCTTGTATTGCCCTTCTCAACAAAAAAAAAACCCTAAAATTATACTCGTAATTATTCTTAAAAATGCGAGCAAAGCGTTAAATAAATAATAATTATAGTCCTAATGTTCACCAATCCTATTAACCAACATTTGTAACATAGTAATTGGACGCAAAACATTCCTTAATACCTTTCTTTGAACACATAAACCCATTCAGGGAACGAATTGAAAAACATTTAAAAATACATTGTACGGCATTTACTGTTTCCTGAATTGAGTGAAACCTTTGACCTGGCTAGTAAAAATCGCATGAAAGAACTAACAATGAAAAGCTAAACGCTCTTAAATATTTTTGCAACTGTAATTGACAATACGTAAACCTTTGAGCTTTGCAACTTCTGCGTAATAGTTTCACAAATTCTCTTTATTTTGGGATGTCTAATTTCGTTGCCTATTTAAAACAACTTTATGTTATCTAGAATTCTGTCTAACAGGAGTTGGTTTTGTACTGAAATACATGACTATCGACTAGCATTGCCCCCATCAGTCAGTCAATCAGTCTGTCCGTAGCAGGATTATGGCTGACTTACATAATATAATGAATTTTAAATAAATATTTTAACTAAGCATATTGAAATAAAACGAATTCTCCCGGATTTAATTTATTTTTTGCACTTTTTAACTTCCCGACGTTTCAATCACTTTACAGCTTTTGTGGTCACGGGGCGGACTGAAGTATTAGTCATCCGCTTAGTAACTGTTACATTTACCCTTAATTTACAATTATTAAATTAAAAAGTTAATTAGTTTACTTTTAAAATCCGTCTTTTAAAATGTGTAATATTCGCGTAAATCTAAGAAACCATAACATTTGCATATTAATATTGATTTGTTGTTTCACAGTTCTGATCGACTTGACAGCGTTTTATTGTCGGGGGTTCTGTTATTACACATCTGTGTATTACATCACTGCCTCTCATACCAAGACATAGCCCTTAAGTATTACAATAGGTACTGAACACTCTAGTACCCTCCAGAGATTCTACGACGTATGTATTATAAGGAGCGGTCACTCAAGTGCCGTTTCAATTTTAGAGGTATTCTCAAGTAAAGGATTTATTTATGTTATGATACTTGTGCCTTTGTAGACCTATTGACGTTCTTTGCTAAATCAAGGCATTTTTTATCTAAACAATGTGAATATTGTCATAGCAACTAAAGTCGGAGTTTTCGAAAGTTTTCGAGTAGACTTGCATAATACAGCACGTGTTTTTGTTTTCAGAATCATCGGGTTTGAATCCTCACTAGGAATATTGATTTTCAAAAATCCAAATATGCAGTTTTAGTTTTCATTAAAATCGGACTCGTGACTTCTTTGACGATTTTTTACTATTCGTCATAGTTTCGGATTTTGTCATCCACGACCACTTGAAAAATTCACCCTGTATGCTTTCCACTGCTAAACACAAAAACACTATAATTGAGAGGATTTTGATTTTTGTTCAGCACTGGCTTCGTGTACTCAAATGGAATCAAACACAAGAGCTGCAATTTCACACATCCGATTTTGGCTCTTAACTATTTCGAGCTGAAAATCCACTTCTATTAGAGTGTAAATGTCCCGCATGAAAAACCCCGACTTCCCGAGCACTGAGAGCAATAAACAGCGTATAAAGCTCCATCTACACGGGTAGAGTTTCTCGCCTCAAAGATACGATTATCGTCAGGGTATAAAAAAGTCGCATCGTGTAGACATTTGTCAGAACACGATACTCTATGGCGGTTATGTCATACGATAGCCCCATACGATTCTCGCCCCGAGAAACTCTCTCCGTGTAAATGGGGCTTAAGCGTCAGACAATCATCAGCTAGGCGGGTATAAAAATAAAATGTTAATTACAGCGTGCTGCAGCAGGTAAACAGTGGACACCCGCGTTGAGTTCGGTTGTACAGAGCTAGCGGTAAATACATTTTCACTGTTTTTTAATACTCCAGTCGTTGGTGTTTTCCAGCGAAGGCTAGACGATGTTTTCGACATATCATTCTAAGTTTGCGTATCGGTAAATACAATTTCACTGTTTTTAAACGGTTTTATTTAGCTTGCCCTGTTTGTTTTTAAGTATTGGAGTCATTGGTGTGTTTGAGCGTAGGATAGCAATTTTTTCTATATATAATTTTAAGTTTGCGTATCAAAAAGTTACACTGTTTATAAAATTATGAAGTCAATGGTATGTCCAAGCTACAGCAGATGTTTTCAATATAATATGTGTTGTTATGCAATTTTGTGGGTTTATACGACTTAAATGTTCGTAATTATGTGTTTTTTTTTTTTGCATTTGTGTGTATACAGCTCTGGTTCATCTTGAATCATAAATGGCTCGATGCTTCTGACATCATGTTATGATTTGTATGCAGAACTCCTAGACAACTGGCTTTTTTTTTTGTTCATAATAATCTATTTTATTAACCTATTTGTTACACCCAAGTGTATAGTAAAATGGTATTAAAATAAAATTTTGGTCTAAACAATATAATATAACAGGTTTAATTTAAATAACATAGAAGATTTTATGCCTATAATTTCACGGAACCCTTCTCATTAAAACTGATTAAGTTCCTTCCTCTTATCTATATTATTTATTGAAGTATTTTTTCGTATTGTTGCTCATCTACCATAGTCTAAAAAAAATTAAGTACAGCAGTAAATAATGTCATATCCTTTAAATGTACGTAATGGCAATAAGCTGATAATATATAACAAGGTTAAAGGAAAAAATGGAAATAAAAAGTATAAAATACGAAGACGCAAAATATTTCCTGGAAACCACGAGTTACTACGGCAACAATCTTATGTCTTAAACCTGTCTTGTTTCATTACCAAAATAAAATTTAAAGCGTAATTAATTTGTCCAAAATATTTTTACACGCTTCAAGTATATTTAATTTTATTTTTGAAATATTTCAAACATCCTTTAAAACTAAGGTTTTATTTATACCGTTTGTGTCATCCAATGAGCATTTGGACATTTATGATGATCGTAAATAAGCAGCGAGTCGTAACTTGGTTCCTGTGACCGGGTTCATTTCTCGCATGCGATCCACTTTCGCATAAAAAATAAGATTTTATCTTTCGAAATATTTCTAGAAGTGGATTTAATTTTGTTTTGCTTTTAATATTATTTTAGTATTTCTTTAAGACATGGATATTTTATTTAGATTTAATTATTTTTAGAGTATTTAGAATTGTTTATAAATTATGGCATTATTCCATTCTATCTACATCTTTATAAAGGATATATAAAGACTGCGACCGAAAACGAAGCCAGGTGATAATTTTAGTGATTACAGACACAAAGCAACTAAACATTTCTCAATAAAAGCACCAGGAATTTTTATATATTTTTTAATATCATCGTGTTTGGATGGTAAATCCCTAGTTTTTGTTAAAATTGTAATTTGAACCCTTACGTACCATTGTGTCTAATAATAAAATGGGTGTACATTATTATTTTTGAAAAACGATGTATTTATTACCCAAATACGACGATAAGTATCAAATTACAACAAAAAAAATACACTTTTTTTGTGAAATTTTTAGTTGCATTATATCTGAAGTCACTTCGTCGGCTTCGTTTCCGGTCGCGGTCTGGATACACCCAGCATATTAGCCAAATATGTTACAGCACTGATAGAAGAATCCCCTCTCTGATTTATTTTAAAAGTAAGTAGGTATTTGTAAAGTGTAAGACCTACGTGCGTTGCAATTGTAATTTTTAAATGTGTTAATCTAAAGGAGTTAAATAATAAACGAATACATTTTCGGATTTATTTATTTAGAATCCATGTCTGTAAACAGATTTGTAAACTTACACGTAATGTTTGTTTTAAAAAAATATAAATATGGCCTACAAAAAGTACATTACTGCAATATATGGCTAACACAAATAAAAAAATTGTGTATTGTACACTTAATTATAATCACCATAATGCGACGCTAACTGCGAAAAAGAATCTACAGGGCGGGGAACTAAACACCAATCGGAAATAATTTTAAACATTTCAATAAAGAATTTAATTTTATCGTTCGATATACAGTTTTTGAAAGAAAATATTCTATCTACAATATGTAACAAACATTTATTTATATACATTTATTAGTTCGGACTAGTTCACGATCGTAGTCAAGAAGGATTTTTAGAGGGTTTTTTTAAGGATATTTTTACATAATTTACACGAAACGAACACCACTATTGGTGGTGAGTACATATTATATTCCTTTTTGCAGATGTGACTGGTTTAATTTACTTCACTTTCTTCTCTATGAGTTGGGTTTGAAAACGTCTTTGTTATTTAAAATATAATAGATATTTTGTCGTGTGATCGATTGGCTGCAATACACAACTTATTTTAAAAAATAAAGAAATAAAAAACTAGTAGACTGCACTTTTTTAATACATTATTTCCAACACCAAAAATGATAGAAGTACTATAATTCTGAAACTATTGTTGCAATATTTTTCTAAAATCGAATTTTACATAAATTGCTATGAATCGACTTCTTCCATTCTTTAACGGCATAAAAAGTCGCAAATAAAACTGTCTAGTTCCGCGTAACAAATGAACATTACAAGCAGAAAACTAATATTAGTTACAGCCCGCTCGACAGCCCACACGGATTTTTACGAGTAAACCCAGTCACAAGTGCAAAAGTCGTAAAAGTACCTCAAACAGCAATGACTCGGAAGATCTCGGCGAAATTCAAAATTTCACACTAACTCATCTAAAATTTCTAACCTGTACATACGGCTGACCGCATAAAGCTCTCTTAAAAAATTACAAAATTCTCAACATATAATAATTAACCTATCTATTATGTTATATACAATTATTGCTATCGAATGTTGCGCTTTAAACGCCCCAGTTGCTTACATTTAACTGACTTATTGCTTTCGCTACAAAATAATAAATATGTCGTAAATGATTTACAATTTCATATTCTGTTCAGAAATCCATAGCATTAATTTTTATTTAAGTCATTCATATAATAATCGTCTTTTTTTGTCGCTTTTCCATTAATTTTATTATCAATTACTGGTATTGGGGAAATAAATTTCATCTAATGGAAATCCAAACAGCGTACACAATGATATAATAGCAACTAAAACTACAATAACTGCCTTAGTCCGTGATATGCCTTTAAATTCATTTAACGGAATGATAAAAAGCAATTTCAACACATCACCAACTTCGAGCCCTAAGAAGCAAGTTGCATAAATATCATTTATAGTTAATAATATTGTTGCATTTCAAAGTATTGCCATTTCAAGAATACACGTCCGTAGTTCAACACCGTCGCCGTCAGGAAAGAATCGACCGTATCTCGTGTTGGTACGAAATGATGCGTCAGATCAAAATATATCGTTATTCATAAAAGTTCTTAAATAATGTCTCAACTCAAGTTCAGTCTTTCAGTAATACAAAAGTTCCTCCCGAAGGAAGTTTGGGTGGAAATCGTAAATTACTCCTTAATGATAGTTATAAAACACGATTGCTCAAAAGACCCGAACACAGAAGAAACTAGTACGTACGTACATCAGAAGACTAATAAAAAGTTAGAAATTCAACACCCACACCAAAACACTAAAAGTAGCGCGCCTGAACGTTAATAATTCGAGTAATGTAAAGTAATTTTACGGTTGATCAGGCAGAATTCTCAGTCTTATGCCAGATTTATTGAACATTAAGATGTAAGAAGTTGGCGTTCAAAAATCTTATTTATTTTCATAGATGAAATGAGTTGTTTAGTCGCATTGAGCCGGCGCGCGGTGGTGAGTGTCGGCGGGGAGGGCGGGCGGCGCGGCCTGCGCACGCGCCCGCGCTAGCGCCTATGCAAGCACGGGCGCGGCAGGCCTCGCTCAGGGACGGTGTGGGTGAGCCGAACTCAACGACGAACTACTGACTCCTGAGTCGCTGCTCTTCTCAGAGGCGCACGGCTCACCACCCGCTACAAATTTTACCACGTTAAGCCTGTGATCGGATTCGCAAGTATCATCCCTGGCGCCGCCCGGGAGTCCTCCACCACGTGTAGTGGCCCTCTCAGTTATATTTCCAGGATAACGCTCAATTCTATCGCATTCTGCATCGTCGGGCTGTCGTCGTCTTATTGAACGTTTAGTTTGAGGCGCTGGTTCCGGTGGCCGGTGACTGGGTTCATCAGCGCGATGAACCAATGGCGATGTGCGGACACGAACCCCTCCTACTCCGACGCCTGCCTCGTAGCAGCCGGAGTCGCGAGGAAACTGCCGTCTTCCAAAGGGCGAGTCACCTCCTTCTGAGCTGGAACCACCTCCGTCACCTTCAGGTTCTATTTCCCCACCTAGTGGTAATTTTTTTTTAATCGATAATAAAATAAAGTCAATAATTGCAACTACTATGACATAAAACAGGTACCAACTCACATTCAAGCTGATGCAGAAGTTGTACGGCAGCCAGGATACGTGTGCGATGCTCCGGTGTCATTATACCCAAATAATCGAGATCAGAAGGCTCAATCTCTTTGAATAGCTCAATGTCTTCATAGCCGTTACGTGCAAAAGCCACGGCGTATTCAGGCAGGTCTATTCTCCTGAGTAGCTCTTCCACGGTCCTCGGTCTTGTTTCCCAAAGTCTTTCACGGCTTTTGCACCATTTGGCAGATCGAGAACGGACTGTATCGCGATCCGACAGTACTTCAACGTTGGCGAATTTGAAGTTGCCGACCTTGTTGTTGAGCACACCCCGCCAGATTCCGGACGCGTTCATGTTAATCACCTCGATGATGTCTCCTTTCTGCCGACAAAAACAGTTGTTCGATGAGATTCGCTTCCTAGATAAAATAACTGGTTGTGCGTTCGCTATTAAGATATCTTACCTTGTATCTAAGGGCATCTTTCTCATAAATATTGGGTACGTAATCGACGAGTGCTCGAGCTCGACACAGCATTTGCGGCACTTGTAAACTCCGCCCGGCAGGACTTAATTCTATGTTTTCTTCTGCCGAGAGAGATGAGTGATTACTACCGGCGCGAACCAATGCCTGTGTGCCTGTACATAAATATTTATTGACTTAGCAATTCTAAATAGCGTTATTTATTCCCAACACACAGAATGCAGCGATACCTGCGGGTATGTACATTATTGTTTGACTGTGAATAGGCAGGACTGTGTTATTCCATTGGCTTATGGCGATACTATTAGTAGGATTAGGTAACGCGGTGCAAATAAAATTGGAAGTGTGTGGTAGTGTAATCTGTAAGTAACGTTTGGGGCGTTATGGTTTAAAGAAAGGAAAGACAAACATATTTACAAAAACATTTATATTAAACACAAACAAATAACTCAATAAATCCACTCACTACTGCCAGATCCGCTGGGAAGACTTTCGAAAGAACTATTAGAACATGGAAATGCTTGATCACCGCTCGTCCGCCTGTCGCTGCATTCAGGGCCGCGCTCTTGCCTTAATCTCGAAATTTTTCTTTGGACGTCTTGTCTTAGACCCCTCACTTTCCCCGCCAAGTTGGACACGCCCTCGCATTCTTCTGCTGACTGAAATTATCGTTCAACATTTAAACTGCTTACACGAAGTATAAAGCAAAAGCAACATTCAACTAGCCATCTACTTTTACTTCCACATGACATAAACTAAGGAATACATCAATTTAGACAACTACCAGTTCTATAATTTACCTTATGGACAGTGGCTATATGTTGCGAATCCGTTTCGCTTTCCTGGTCTTCGTAATCAGACGAGGCGGGCGACAGCGGATCACCACCTATCCGATAGCCTGACATTTGTCGGTACCCTCTCCGAGAATCTCTCTCCGATCGGTTGGAATCCAACGAAATACCAGATAATCTAGAGCCAATAGATTGGATATCAGACGCGGCGTAATCCCCGCTCTCCCGATCCCGGGCCGTTCGCAAGGGGATAACAGTTGTTGGGTAGGGACCACTTTGCGGTATTATTAATCCTCTCCGAGGGGGCCTTGCTAAGCTGATGTCTCCGGCGCTTCTCAGAGATATGACTCCTTCGCCTCTGGGTTCGTTGCGAAGGTTGAGCGTGAAGCACACGCGCCCGTTCTGGAACGTGGCCGCAGGAGCCCCTCCACCCATGAGGAAGTCTTCGGGATCGCTCTCATATGGAGGTTCATCGTACCAGTGCCCTCTCCCGGAGAGTCCTCTCGCTTCGTCGTCGTACATATACGTGTCGTCTGTAAACGAGTCTCCCATTAGTCCCGTGCGATGCGCAGCTCCCAGTAATGCAAATAAAAATGTACGTGCTAACAAAATTGCGAAAAAAGTTTACCGTAAAAATGCCTTCCACATAGTTGCGGTTTCACTGACAACACTGCAGTAAAAGCTGTGTACGAACATCGTAAAGCCGTGCGTGGTTGCAAAAATATTTTCTTTTTTTTTTTCAAAACATGCACATTTTCAGCGTATCGTCGCAAAGTAAACATTCGATGGAAATGATATTTTATGCACACCTATATGATATTAAAGATCACATTTGATGTACGCATTCTATTGAACATGGCACCGAATCACTTGTACTACGCCCTTCCAAAACAAAACAAAATGATGAATGAAAGATGCACATGAAAAGCGTACCGTATGGAACGACAAATTATAATAGTACTTAAAAAGCATTCCGCATAATGATCCAAATAATTTCCAATAAAACGTCGTGCAGGCAACATGCGGAAATGTCACGATAACTCATATTATAACAAGTTGCTAGACGCTCTGATAGTTTGAACTTGCTTTTTTAAAAATATTATTGTATCAAAATGGTACTACTGAATTTTTTATATAAATTAATGAATATTTGGTTTTTATTTGTGTTACTTTTAAGAACAACACGGCAACGTTTTGATTTATAACACATTATTATGTGTTTCTTTTATGTGAAATTTTTAATTACTTAAAACTATTATATAGTTATAGTTTAAACCTAATTGTAGGTTAAACTAAATATGTTTTATAATTATTTTCTACACATTTCTTATTTTATAATTATAATATCTAAACAACGGAAAATGTGGAATTACTAATTTTAAAGTTACCTTTCATGAAAAACAGTGAATATATTGGATAAAATTTACAAACTACTAGGATATTTGATGGTATTTTAAAAATATTTAACTGTCAAGATTCGAATTAATAATGTTTTAAAAAAACAAGGGATTTTATTTTTAAATAATAATTTCTAAATAAATTTCATGATAAAACACAAAAGCTGCAACATAAATTCAAACAATTTCAGCAAAGCATTTTGTATTCAAAATACCAGAAAGCGACCAGACGATTGTATTCAAAAGTGAAAATCTGATTACAGTATGTCTTAGTACAGATTTTTACTTTCATAAAAAAATAAAACTATTTTTTATTTGTAACATACCTCCAAAGGGTCCCCTGACCCCATCTCTCCCCATGTTCATAAGCCCATGTCTTATGTCCCGTAAAATCTGAAACAAAATTTCAATGCTACACTTCTGTCAGAAAAGAACTTTAGATTGCCGCGCGGGGTTTTAATTCAAAGGAAATTCACTCGCACCCCAAAAGATTATTTTAATTCAGCAAGCGAACTGAGCTGGCTATCTGTAGGGGAGTGAAGAAACAAGATAGCAAAATTTAAATCATAAAAATAATAACCAATTTTCGCGAAATTGCTTCATTGTACGTGTACAGGGAGGTGTATTTTGGTTCTTGCGTTTTTTGCGCAAACAAGCCCATCCTACTTTCTTTATACCTTACAAGTAGCGCATAAAAACTTTACGGTTTTTATAAGGAAATAAGTACAAGGCTTTATTCGCTGCTATGTGTGTCATGCGCATAAACATTATAACGCAAACATACTTTAACCGAAATACATATTTCACTTGTAGATGTTATAGAAGAAGCTAAAATGCTAAATAAATATTCACAGAGTGCAATAAAAACACCGATTCCACGTAATGAGAAAAGTATTGTTGAGGAAACGTTAATTTATGCACACTTTGTTGCCGAGACGGGTTGGCAACACGCGCAAGGGATTTACATGTCGCGGTGTTCTAGAAAATGAGATTTTACATCTGCACTCTTAAGATATACCGATTACATAAACCTGGAAATTTAATAAAAAGCTTCGCGGCTTCGACAACGACACAATGTTGGAAAAGCAGTATTTAATATTTTACCAACATTATGCCATTTATTCTCCACATCATCTCGCGAAGTTTTAATAAATAAGATTCATTATTGCCATACGCAAATATCTGCCACTGTTAATCAGAAATTTCCTTCAGCTTCTTTTGGTTTTTACAATAATCTACTAAGGTTTTTGGGTTATTGGATTTTTTTAACTACATGAAATAACAATTTAAAGGATGGCCAAAGATTGCGCCTTGCTATGATTGGTTCAAGCCATGTTAGTTGAAAAGTACAAAAATGCCTACGTGAGATTACGATTTAATGACATGATTTTCGATACCCACCAACCAACGCACACAATTCAAAACCAAAAATAAATTTCATATTGGAGCAATAAAATGTGCGTGGCCAACATCACTAAAAGTAGACTGATTATATCGACAAATTGACAAAAATGTTACCGAACCGACGTTCGTTTGTTCCGCATCATGTCACCGAAATTCATGCGGCAAGCGGTTTATTACCGTAGTAAAATTTCAATGTTCGATATTACAAAGTAGCGCGCCCTATCCCATAGTTTTACGAGCAAAATGTGCTGGGCAAAGGGCTTCCGAAGTTTCGTAGGGAAGCAATACAACTGACTGTAATAGGCTTAGCTCGAGATTAGGGCGCGATTAGCCAGTGGCTTGGTTCGCGTCGAATGCTCGCCAGTCGTAAGATTACAACTTGCTGTAACTCTCACAAGAGATTAGTTTCCGATGTGTGCGTAAGATAGCGCCGTTCCGTGTACCAAACGCCATCGCAGAGGATTTGCTAAATGGACGCGGAGAAACGCACTTAACGAGAGCATTAAAATAAAATGTGTTTGCACAAAAACAAAGAAACGGGATGCGGAATTACCTCCTCTTGCTCTCGCGCCAGTTTGTCTTTCTTCTTCATTGCTTCCTGTACTTTTAACTGTAACAATTAACAACACAAATTATTACATTGAATACAACGTTTATTATTCCGAAAAAATAGCTGATACCGTATGAATCTGAAAATGACCCAAATAAATATAAAAATAAATAAATACAGCATAAATAAACCAAAATAATGATGATATTTTCTTTTATAAAATACAAATCATATTGACATGCGTTACATGCATTTACGGAATAATCGTCGTGCAACATGATTTTGCGTGCATAATATAAATGTATTGTGCAAAAGTGCAAATGATGGAAAATATATAAAACGGATTGTTTTAATGATATTAAAAATATCAATATTTTAAAAAATGGTACATAATTTTGCTTGATCCACCTCCAATTCTTTGAGCATGCCGATTAAAAATGTAAGCCAAAAGTGTGTTGAGAAATTTTGAATTTGGATTATAACCTGTTATGTCTCTGTTGGCAAAATTTATAATCCGTTATCAATACATAAATAGACACATTATATAATAAAAATATTATTTTTACTTTCGGATACATAGTCATACAATTTACATACATATTTAAGTATATATTATACTTTATGTATATTACAAAAATGAAGGTCTTGCTTAAATATCAAGAAATTCAAGCCTGCACATACTTCAAATGTAGGAATACTTGTAAAGCAAATAGCGAGAGCGGTAGCTTAGTCGACATATAAAATACCAATACACAGATACAGCTGCGGAATATAGTTTGCCATCCAGAGCATAACAGATTTATGCCTTTCCGCCGCAACTTTGACAGGGTACAGCGTTTTTATTGTACAATTAACCAAACAGGTTAACGATACAATCTTCGTCATCATGAAGACTTAACTCGTGTCGTAAAACTTTATGGCGGACTGTACGTCAAAGATGTTACAGCGGGCAAGCGAGCAACTCTCACCCTATGGATAGTTTCTTCGAAGGTGTTTGGTTGGGCGGCAGTCATTTGTAAGAAGCGGAGGCGGTCATAATCTCTTGGGTCAACCATGGACCTCAAGGCCGTGTCGGGGCCAGGACCCAAGCCTAGGCCACTTTGTAGCACGCTGTCCGGAGTGTCAACCTGGGGGAAAGTTTGTAAATTTATCGCTAGGAAGGGGTGAAAAAGTTCCATCGTCCGGACCCCTCGGTGATCGAAGTTGCGGCCCCATGCTTGTTCAATGTGAGTTCTTTCAATCTGAACGCTTTCAATGGACGGAAGGGATTGTGCATTTCATACCAAACAAAATCATATATAAATACTTTGATTACGATAATTTATAGATAGAAATACAATTAGATAGATTATACAAATAATACAAACATCATAAAATATTTACAAATAATATAAATAATTTGATCAGTCTCCGTCTCAGCAAGTCTGAAAAATTAAATTCATCTAAAATTCAATAAAATTATTCACATAAAGTTTGCATCGTTCATCATTTAATAGACAAGTCATTTTTCCTTTGAAGATTATTCTCAAATACACCAACTAAAATTGCCGCTTTCTTGAAAAGTCGAAGTTTTTCGCCAATCACTGTATTCGGGTATAACGTCCCTATGATAAATTATCATGAACCCAACATGATTTAGAACTTTTTGAACTAACTTATATTTAGTTTGGTAACTATATTTTTGAATTTATGGTTATTGGTACGGGAACCGCGTTACTTCCGAAATTTTGTATATTTAGGATTCATCATCATAGATTTATTATCATAGATTATTTTATTGTGATACTAAATGTATATAAAAATGTCGAAATAAAAACGAGGTGTTGTTTAGCAGCCATGCCATTGTTTTATATACCATTCAAAATTTAAATCATTCTATCGCCTACTCTCCAATCTTACAGCCTTTATTCGCGAATCTTTTTCATACTAATTATCACTTCTTTTAAGTTAAACCCAACTGGTTTCACTGATGATACAACCTACAGTGAAATATCTTGAACAATTCGAATTTAAGAAACTAAATTAATTTTAATTAATTACCTATTTTAAAAAATCACAGCGTTAAAAACCCGCTTGCCCTTCGTTAAAACATCTAGAAAAGCTAATATGACAGCAAACTGTTTACGGACAACCATTGTGATGCATACATTTCCCGTTATTTACACAAAACCATAACTTCATTCATTATTCAGTTTGTTGACAAAACAAACGAGGGCACAAATAAAATCACAACACGCTAATTACCATTCGAGTGATACAAGAGAAAAAGTCGAGCCTGGCCTACATTCAAAGCTTCAGTGCAGAATGTCGTATGAATTTTTCATGTCTACATTTGGACATTGGGAACTTTGCTCTGTATTGCTAGTTTTTTAGCTTGCATTTCGTTTGACTATAACTACGGTGATGAAATATACTGTAGTCGATGTTTTTGAAAAAGCAAGTCATTTGCTGGTGGATATATATTATTTTTCTGAAAAAAATATATCCATTAACAATTCGAGAAGTAAAAATCTTAGGTCTAACGACAATGCAAACACACTGAATACAAAAGAACTCCGAACCATTTAATTATTCATCACCGCTTGAGTGAGGAAAAAGCTAAATATTCCTAACCACAATGAAGGCATGTACGTAGAAATCAATTAATCATACCAGTCACAAAGCTCAACCATTAACTTGAGCTTGATAAGGGAATAATGCCCAGGGTCCACAATAGCCGTTTCTATAATGCGACAAGCCGAAGGTCCGTGCTCACAATTTATTGACCCCTTATCAAATTCACACACGTTTTCATCCTATACAAAAATAATCTTTTCTCAATTGGTTTGCCTTTAAATACTTAATCTCAAAACCCATACGGATAGGATGAGCAAAATTATTTTGAGTATAAGCAGCTTTCGAATTATTGGAAACTATTATATATTTTAGCTCCTCTATATTAGTTTTAACATTGCTACAGGCGGATGAGTAATCTCTGCTTTATCTTTAAGCCGAGTAGGCATTTAAAGGTACCACATAGAGTTTTTATCTTATGATGTGTAAGAGAAATTTATGGCTGCTATTTTATATCAATAATCGAACAGTTCAGTTCAGTTCATCAGTTCAGTTAATGATAAGTGATTATCACAATCCGAAAACCCTAACAATGGTTGAGAATAGCATATGCCTTGCAAACATTTGAATATGAATTAAGAAAAAGGGAAAGAGTATTATTAAGCATGAAGCAATCCTAATTACCGAAGTAAACGCAACAGCGAAATTCCTTCCAAATGCTCAAAGAAATAAATTATCTCATCAATTGTACAAATCGAAATTTGAGCGTCAAATAACAATCGCTAGTTGTTTGGAAACATGACATAAACAACGAATTCCCTTTGATTATAATCTCCCCTGATAATCGAATTGCGGAGTACTAAAACATTCTGACGTAATGTGGAATGTATTCGAATTGAGACAAGATTTAATTCTGATTGACGCGTCTAAACATCAATATCCGATACTGTGGATGCAGCTGACACTATAATTGGCAGAGCTCTGTGAGAGACATCCAATTATTTTGTTAAATTCATTGTTTCCTATTATGTGTACACCGCCAATCAGCATACAATAAACAAACAATAAATTGTTCAGCATTTTTATAAGCTAATGAACGTGAAATGTTACGTTTCATTTTTACAGCGTAATATTGTAACATACTTATGATAGTTCTATGTTTTAAGTGACACACTTTAATCAGCATTACCTTTCCATCTAATATTTCTATTTTTTTATCTGCACTGCGGCTGATGGTAAGGGCAATGCCATGCGGATAAAGTATTGATTAGTAACAGATAGTTATCTCCTGCTATTGCACACAACTATGCCTTAAAAAAATGTTTTCTATCACTTGTGCATTAGACAAAAGTAAACAAAGTCAGGCAAAATATCTACCATGAATTTTGTTTATGATTAGTTACTGCGGCAGTTGAGAAAAAAATTAATTTCAAATGTAAAAGCGATTCTACAAGAAATCTAAAAACCTTCAACGAAATCGCATGAAACTTTCTCGTAACAAATGCAAAAGAAAAATAATGTGCGTCAAAAACATAGTTTTGAGTTTAAGCCGTTGTAGCCATGATAAATGTGGTGCAAAGAATAACTTTCCTAGAGGCACAACTTTCATATCGACTTTATTTTGTTCATTTCGCATCGTTTTATTCTATTTAAGCGAAAATCTCTTTACGGTTCATTTGCATATTCCGTGTTCAGCAGTGAAAACGAATTGAAACTATTTAGTTGTACACAAGCGAAATCCAACTTTATAGGTATACCTGCCAGCAAAATTGTAGTTATTTTAAATTTGAAAACAGGTGTTTATAAATAAAACCCAGTTATTTGGATCATAGGTAACATACCTTTTATCAAATCGTCAGGCGAACATTAGATCGATGACTGAATAAGATGTTAACAGGTCACCCTAAAATTCTCTCGGTGCGACTAAATACAGTCAAACAAAAAGTAGTTCAGTATATATACAGATAGCGATAAGACTGCCAAATGCTGTGCATTCAGATTTTACTATTTTATGTATACCTTACTGCAAAAAGTAAATAGTAAAACATACTGATAAGCTCAGCATTGGATTTGCTGTGACTGATAATGATGAATTGAAAAAAATTAGAAGACTGTAATATTTTCTGAGACAATTTTTGATCATTTTAAAAATACCAGAGTTCCTTGAGGAATTAAGAAATAAACATCATCATTTTATCTTCCATATTCCTGCCACTCAAAAAATCCCTTTAACCTAACCAATTATACATGTATGGAGTTCAATAAATTAGAATAATCCGACCACAATCCACTTACAAAGTACATCGTCCCGTAATTTACTAACAATATAACATGCAATAACATCTTTATATACAAGATGTTACTTATTTACGATCTACAAAATGCCAGCGAGATCGACCATGAGGCAAGACTATAACATTTTATTACCCAGTATCGGGAGACTGCAAAGTCATATTACACGTATAGTGGCAGAGGCAATAATACCACCCGCAGGAACCCGTTGCCACGGCAAGGTGCCAACTTACAGAATCAAGTACTGGACTTGAGTAAATAAATATTGAGAATAATATACTGCAGCGAAAATGATGCTGATATCGTTAATACACACGTCATGGGTTTTGACAGTGAAGTAGGATATATGTAGATCGCTGAAGAAAACCTTGGAGAACTGTTATTTGGCAGTAGGCTTCCCGTGGCTGAAATCAGTGGTTATGGCGTAAGTATCACAAATTAAATGAAACATTCAGATGCAAACCAAGCAATACCTGTTGAATTCACAGTCATTTGCATTGGGCTGTGTTTTGTACCGCAGAAACCTGCCAACTGGAGATTGTTAGTCATACAGTTGGGACAGTTAATGATATTCTTTGAAATGAAAACGAATGTTTTGTTTTTCGGATCGCGACGTCTCAGTAACTGAGTTACGCACTACAAACACGGCAACCACAATCCAAGAGATCTCAGCTCGGCCAATAGTCAGAAAAAAAAGCAACTTTTGACAGGACTAATCCTAAGTGCAAGTTGCCCGATAAGGATTATACCGGGCGCCCTAATGGCCTTTATCCGTTGGCTCAACAAACGCTCATAACTCAGACCCGTCGCCTTGGCTCAACCGACTTAACTTTGGCAGGCGTCATTTCTCAAAAGGCACGAGGTGACGTACCCTCAGGAGATTAATAAATATAGGTGGACGTGGAAAAATGTTGCACTTAATTCGGTAGAAATGAGCTGCGTATCAAATGCGAACACAGCGCGAGTTAACATCGGACTTCTGATAAGGACTATTAATAGAGTTAGATGGGGTGAATTTATGCACCGCGAACGGAATTAATTCACGTAAACTTGAAGGTATCGCCTGTACGCTCTTTATCTGACTTACTAAAAGCGGGTTCTTAATCTGTGCATGTACGTTTATTTAAATTGATCTCGTTTTATTTATATTGCAGCTAAACTGAGTCTATTTTTAATGGGTTGTTGTATACTTTTTTAATGTACCACTGCTCGGTGATCATTCTAGGAATGTTACTGTCTTTAACAGGTATAAATTCAGGTATCAGTGATTTTTTTTAACTTTCTAATATTCATAATGTTTCTAATGTTTATAATTTGTTATTAGTAAATTATTAAATTGGATTTTCTATTTTAAATTTACTATTTATAATGCTAATTTAATCTACGAGTATAATATTAGCGCAATTACTATTAGAAAACTATGTGTTAGTTCTACTATCAACTAGTGTATAATACTCAAAGCTGCAGATTGGATAGAAAATTGAAACGTAGGGGGGATGCCAGAGGTGCGGGTCGATGTAGGGCTAAGGAGATTGCAAGGAGGGTGTATCAATGCGTAGACGAAAGCCGAGCGTTAGTAAATAATTAACGAGTATGTCGGCTGAATAAAAAAATAAGGTGTTACGTGTGTTGTTCTGTAAATAAGGTATTTGCGAAACGAAAAAAGTGTCTGAAATAAAGCCTATAAATTAGAAATGATATAGATTTTTTTTTGTAATTAAAATACCAACATATTCATACATCGTTCTTGTAAGGCCTGAATGTATGTTTTTGCCTATTTTTTCCTACTTTAGATATATTTGGCTAGAAACTGCCCTACTGACGCTTAAACTACCGCGACAAACAGTAAGTAAAAGTCCATAGTAACACCGACTACACATGGCACCAAGTATACAAACTTGACTTTTAACGTGCTTCTGGATACCTCAAGTTGTTTCTACGACACTCAAACCAGAAATATAGAAACAGTAGTTAGCATATATCTGTATTGCATATCGAATTAAAATTAACGAGAACTCTTACTCAAAAACCGCACAAACTACTCGCGCGACATCGCATAATCCATAAAAATCAGGCGAAACAATGGCGGCGAAATCTGCGTTAAACGCATATAGGTACTGCATGTTGTATACGTATCACGTTCATGCGAGACGCGTCGTACTAATTGCTTGGAGTGCATGTCAAAGCGCACCGGCGTCGCACCGGTTCAACATAATGGTAGATGGGGGATGGCAAAAGGGAATGTATGAAAAAAAAACGTGAGACAGACGCCGCCGGCATACACTACAGACTAAAACTAAGATTTGGTTACTGTTGTTCGGCGCTAACGAGAAATCGCGTCGACAATGCGCTTTTAATACGGGACAAAAGATTCGATCGCGCTGCTTTCGGAGTGATAAACTTTGTCTTATCTTGTAGGTAAAATCAATGTTAATAGCCGTAGATGTTGTTGCCAAACGATTTACTAGATTCATAGCTATAAGTTCTAATACAAAACTAACGGTAGTAAGATAATGAGGCAATTAATTTTATAAATCCTGAAGCAATTAAGCCATTGCCATAACGTCTTTTCGTGGCGTCAAAAACGTTCCAAACTCCTTAAAATCAGTCGAATAAAATCACTTTAAAAGCAATAAATCTAAATAGATGTCGATGAAATTATCATTAATTTTTTTTCTTGTATTTTGAATTGATAGAGATATTATACTAGCCAGCGTGGCGGACTGTATGGCCTAACAACTCTCAATCGTACTCTCGATTGTAGAGGAAGCTCGTGCCCTGCAGTGGGACGTATATGGGCTGATACAGATCAGACACATACAGATTATACTAGATGTTATGTGGACATAATATTGTAATTACTACAATTATAGTATAATTGTGACTAGGTAACAGCGTCGAGCGTACTGTGTTTCATAGGGGGCAATACAAAGGGAACGATGGCAATGTGGGTGTAATGTAATTCGAGTTGCAAAGGGTTTGCTATAATCCGGCTGTGCATGGCTTTGTTTTGAATAGTGAGCGCATTAAATAAATATTTATAATATGTTTTGTTTCACAAAGAATGGAATAAAGAAATCATTTTTGTCCAAAAAACCGACTTTTGTTTTTTCCTACATATGTACCTTTTTTCATATAGACAAGCAAATATTAATTGTAATCACAAAAGTTATTATTGATCTATGAAACGCTATCACTAATATTGCACCATAAAATATTGTACTCGTACTTGCTGAGTTACAAATGATAGCAGTTTATATCTGTCGAATAAAATAATATCTCATTGATTAAAGATTTTTTATTAGATTCTATATTATTATAATCTTTCAACACAATTAAAATATTATACGGTTATTATACGATATATTTTCTTTCCTATTCCTATTTCTACGTGTTTAATCATAAGTAATCCTCTAGCAATAAAACCTGTGCATGTTTTGAATCCTATTATTCGTATTCCTTTAACGTTAAAACGCTTAAGCAATTTAATTTTATTGCCCTTTATCTGGATAGTTAAATGAAATTAAAATTACAGTAACGTCCCTCAACGTTAATAAATTACAGACTAATTATTTCGTTTCGGTAGAAATTAAAATGTAAAAATGAGAATTCAATTTGAATGAATTAGTGACATTTTAGGTAATTAAAACTAATTTAAAATCATTTTGGTCATGACTATGACATACTATTAAACGATTTTATTGAAAGTAACGAATATAACCCAACTTTAATAGTTTTTCGTATGAAAACAAATTTTGATTAAGTCGAGATTTTCTACGTCAGAATTGATTGAATATTAATTTTACAATAGACTTGTCCACCCACACTGACTTATGCATTGCTCATAAGCCCCACTTATAACTGTTTGTTTCGGTACACTGTAAGTTAATACAGATCACTTTAAAACGATAAGATCGCTCCTTGCAAGTACATATTTCAAAAACTCTATTTTCAGTATTTCTTGATTTTGTGTGCAATAATGAGCCATATTCGTATGTAGTTGTCAGCGAATTGTTTTTGACCTAGGAAAATTTCTATAACCAACTTACCCTTTGCGGTGGCAGCACTTGTCTTGGGCTATGGCTGTGTTTGGGAGAACAGGAGCCGTGTTTCTCTTTCCTATGGGACTTCAGTCCGCGAAGCAGTCTTGAAAACGTGGTCACCTTCTTTTTAGCGGTGCCCAGGCAGTTGTCTACAAAGAAAACTTCATTTTAATAATGGCTTTTGTTCTTTTAGGTTTGAGTTATTTGCCAAAAATATTCTGGTCTTTATCACTTTATAAAAAAAATATTTTTATTCCAAACTAGTTTATTAATAGAGTCACCTAAGCAACTTTGATAATAATCTTTTGATCAAGTGCAAGTGAAAGGTCAGCAATTGATAACCTAATTTTCTCTTTACTTAATCTAGATTTCATAGATCTGAAGAAGTCTACGAGTATCTTCATATTCACGAATTTTCTCCTTTAATTCAATACAACAGTTTCGTATTGTTTTAGCCGAATAGCTGCGAGTTACACGAGGTATTGGGAATATCAATATATGCAAATAGCTGAAGAGCTCTCCTGTATGCAGGCCTCAGCTTGAATCGATCAGAACGCAGCTACAGCCTCTTAAGCTATGGCTTCGAGAATCCGAGAACATATTACATTGCAATACTTCCAGTATATTCGCAACACAACGTGAAATTGAAAATCATATTTCCTAACATCGAAAAAGAATTTCAAAGAAACAGCAGATATCCTGTTTGTAATTTTAGTACACAGCAAACCAGTTACCGAGGAACATATTAAAATTAATATTAAAAAATAACTATTTCATAAGATTATTTTGGAAAATGAATAAACTTGTGCAAATCATTGGGAGAGGCCTATGTTCAGCAGTGGACTTTCTTTGGCTGATGGCTGGACGGATGGAAGAATATTTTTTTCTTAAAGCTTATGAAATCGCTGTGAAAGCCTACAATAACAAGGATATAAACAGATTTGCGCCTATAGTAATGACCGTGTTAGTAATGCAAGCCGGACTAAGAAAACTTCCAAGAATCGGCAGAATCGTTTCCCATTTAGTAATGTGGCGGAGAGTACCGGACCTTACCAGAAAGCCTTAATAATTAAATTAATTCCTGCCGCGTATATTCCCACGTTACTGCGTAATGGAAGTTAAATATGCATTTATGTACTAGAGGGTACTAAGTGCATACCAAATATTCTTCTAAGTACTGCAAGGCTATTTTAAGATTATTGACCTGTTTCAGTAATTTACTTACTTAGTTATAAGATTTTATTACATACGCTTGTTATTATTCTTATTTTTTAAGTGATTCTAAATAACAATAATATTACTTATTATTGAAATATTATACGACTGCCTCGGTGGCGTTATTGTACTTAGGTATGATTACAAAACTGAGGTCTCGGGTTCGAATCCCGGGTCGGGCAAAGTGATATTGGATTTTTCTATTCATTATCAGCCCGGAGACAGGAATTCGTGCCGGATATGGCGATAGGCTCGCCCCCTATCACATCCTGGGACGAAACAAACAAGGCGAAACGCGGGTGCCTGGTTACTACCAAGAGAAACTTTGCCTACCCCTTCTGGGAAAAAAGGCGTGAGTTTATGTATGTATATATGTATTATTTATTATTAACTATCGATGAATGAATTGTAAGCCGTCGAAATATCTACAATAATTTAGGTTCATAGAACTACCACTAACACAGGGAACTACTAAATACCAAATTTTCCAAATGGTATGAACAGAAGTATAAAATAAGTTGTGAAGAAAAGGCATTATCAATTCCTTAACAATGTAGGCATAAAGGTAATTAATATATTCATAATATATTCGTTGATAAAAAGGTCATAACACTATTTCAAAAATACAAAATCTAACACACTTTATATTTTTTTAATTCTTTTCATGACCACTGAATATTATTCATTCGATATTGAAGGGAAAATTTGATTCATTTCCGTAATTTTAATAAATCATTTTACATCTAAGGGACTGGTTTGAATGAACATTATTAAATATTTTGCCCGCTTTAATTTCATATGGGGTAGGGCCACGAATGCTGAGGAAATTGTTTCAATGATTATGTTTGGATAGGACGAAGATATGGCGTTAATAATTTAAACTGGTTTTATATAACATGGTCTTCATTTTGTTTTTATTTTTCTGTTTAGTTAATGGGAGCTCGTCACGATAATGGATAGATGGGTTTTTTTCTTGGCAACATTTTAAAAGCCTGGGAATTGATTTCCAATTTTTAAAAATTAAATAATAAGATAAAATAAACACAACTTTTATAACATTTGAAGTCCAGTAAGATGGGTATAAAAACGTAATACTTAGACCTAAAACGCTACAATACAGAGACGTTCTCCATAAAACTTCAGATAAAGACACCAAACATTAAACTATTAATAAACTGTCGATTTGTAATAAATAGATAAATATTAAAATAACCAACAGATCTATATCACTAAATAGATATTAAGTTGAGCAACGCGTTGCTTAGGTTTGTTATACCCAACAATTAATTTATATCACATAACACAAGTAAATACAACAACAATTCTCCATTAAAATTATACCTTAATAGATTATATTAATAGACAGTTTTAAACATAAATACCACTTAGCCCGAAATAGCAAATTCTATACATTTTTCAGTTTCATTTTTAACCTTGCATAAAGGGATTGAAACATAAAATTTCGCCTCTGCTAAGAACATAACTAATGTCGTTAAACGTAAAAAGCTGTGAATTTTCCGTTTTTTCACACCCTAATAAATCGCGTGTTCCAAAAGGCTTCTAATGGGCCATTTAATGGCTTAATAATAAAGAATAAAATGTATAACTGCCAGTACACCCGCGGCTTATGTTCTAGAACATTCGAATTAATGGAAATCGCTGGGTGAACTTAATTCATTTCGATAAGATGGAATAAATATTAAATTAGTAGGGGTTGAATGTTTAATGTTTGGTTACCGATTCAATAGTGGTTAGAACAAAATATATTTAACAGTAGTTATCATCTGATTGGTTGGAAGATATTACAAACGAAATGATAATGTTATACAGTCAATACGAAAATAATTTTAATACTTTTACCACACTTTACAAAATAAACGTTATTAAAAAAATACTGTGTATCATAAAATGAAATACGAGATTGACCTGAATGAGAACATGAACAATAAATTAATTGGATGGAAATTCTATTATCCAAATTATATTGTTAATATCATATTGAGTTGTTTAATTCTCCGGAGTCAATGAGAAATATATTGGAATATCGGTCAGCACAATAAGGCTTCAATTTTGACACATCAATTTCTATTCCGATCAGATAACAAAAGCGAGCTTTGATTTGACGAAATCATTAAAAAAAAGTCTTAGTCCAAATTGCCACCGAATGGGGTTCGCAGAACGCCTACGGCAACAGCACGATAATTATTTAAAGGTTCAAGATAAAACGGGAAATTAATGAAGCAATAAATTACATGCATAACTTATTTGGGTTTGTTATTTACGAAAAAGTATTACTTCGGAATGTAATTTCATAAAGCAAGACTTTTATAACAAAAACATAATTAATTCTAATAAATCCATAAAGCGATGGTATAATGTGTTCAATCATATACTTACCACTAGGAGGGAATTCGTAGAAATAGGCCGATCGCGGGCTGAGGCAACTGAAACAAAATATTAATTGTATTATTCATTGTTTTTTTTCTAAGATGTTCAATGGACATAATACTGCCGGTACTCAAAAGCCGGACAGAATCCGTCTACCTGCAAAACCTTGATAGCTACTTGAAAAATAGTGCCTAGTTGCAGACACAATTATCCGTTGAGATTAAAATTTCTACAACGGCCGGCCAAATGAATACGGTGGGTAGACTTCCCCCAACGTTGACTTAGGGATCCCTGTAGTCCACTGCAGGCCATTCAAAGTATTAATAAAAGGGACTAAAGTGAACAAAGGAGGAGAAACAAAAATTAACATGGCGCTAAAGATAAATACTGATCTAGACAACAACATAATTAACATTTAGAATGAAAATAACAGCCACATTTAAATTAACAACATTGTTTGCGGACGTCGCGCTGAAACGGCAAAGTGAAAAAATCCACACAACAGCGGATACTCGGAATTCGGTAAATGAGAAATTAATCGACATTGGCATTAACAATACCGCGCTAATGATGATCGTGGAAATGAACGAGCTCCGATGAAAACGTAAATTCATAAAGGGTTCGGTTTAATTCCTTCGTTTTGTATAACTTCGGATCGGAAATTCATCTTGTTGATCCTGTTTTGATCTTATTGATGTTTCTTTTAATTTTCCCATAAAATATACATATAACATTCTATAAATTTTAATATTTATAAATCTAAGAAATGTTCACATATAATTTTGCAAGTTAAAAAGTGAATACTTTTTTAACTAGCAAGCTTTAAAATAAAACTAGGTCTATACACTGTTATTTTGTAAGCTAAATATTGTGCTCAAAGCCCCGAAAAATTATATTCGTGTTTATCATCATCAATAGCTCATGGACTGGAATTAACGACTTGGAGTGACTGTGTTTGATAGTACAAATATTCAGAAAGGTAACGAACTCGATGAGTGTGAAATAGATTTGGACCCAAACGCTTAATAAAACATGCATCAGTCTACTCAGCTAATTCTGCTGATGAGGTAATAAATGCAATATTAACTTTTACCTTGAAATTAATTTTACAATCTTTATTATCATTATATCTACTGATGAAACTTTAATCTTTGCTCATGAATTTACAATTAATATTAAAGATATTCCGATTATAATTAAAAGTGATGGTCAATAAGCGCCATAACATCATTACAATTACCTCTAAGCTGATTCGAGTATACTCGTAGAAGGTGAGCCACAACAAGGCTTACCTTCGTTAGTTTGCTGTAACTCTATACGTGCTTTGACACAAGCACGGGCAGGTATGAATAAATGTCACCAACAAGATGCCATCCGTTAACACGGACCTTTACGTATGAGTTATGGCCTCCAATGACATTGATACATCCCGAGATCCAAAGTGATCGAACGGCTGGTTGAATTTGAATATTGCCTAAATGCTGTAAGGGCCAGGTAACAGAGGCGGATGTCAAAGGATGGCTGGACTAATTAGCTTGCCCTAGATAAACCAAATAATTGAGTTATTTTTTTTTTATTTTCGAATATCTTGACTCTGAATGTTTTATTATTAGTGAGGTGTTTTATTGCTGATGCAAGGCGATAAGGTTTGGATTAAGGGTTTGCTCTATGATTTATTGAAAAGCTACTTCTATATGGTTATGGTTATGACGCTTGAAAATAATCAAGGAAAACATAATTATTTCCGAGAAGGTGGACTATGTCAGGTGGCCATCGTTTAGAAAATTTGAGCAATTATTTTCGGCATGCATAATATCAGGTTGCGTCGAATCCCTATAAGTGTTAATAACAATATATATCCTTAATTAATTTGTGCAATAATTAATGTCTAATCGGAGACATCGCAACTGTTATAGCCAATTATTATACATAATTACTATAAATGTAGCTAATAAATTTGTAAGAAAAATATCTGTTGTGGACTTTGATCAAAGCGTTTTTTCCATCATTGATTATCCGTAATAAATGCCAGACTAAACTGTTAGTGACCCATAAAACACTAGTAACATCACGACAATGTCTTGAGCTACCGTGGATCATCGCGCAGCTCGGCTCATTTAACTTGGAAACCATTGCAGATGTAATGCTACGGAACGGACGCAGTTTCACGCTATCTTTATGGGAACATCGTCCAGTATACGTTGCACTAATGACTACACTCCTTATGATTCTGATCTTAGTAATATTATTTTAACGTAAGAATTCCACACGTTTTTGCGGTGAAAAATTGCTTATCTGTTCACTGTTTTGGGAAGGATGTATGGTCTTAAATAATAACATATTATAACAGCATCAAATTTCATATTTCAATTTTATTTAAATCCATATTTTAGGAAGGTAAAAGAATTTCATAGATAATAAAACGTTAACAATATGACAGGAAATTCGAAATACGAATCCAGAGATTCCAAATTTAATTTGAAAATGCACTGAATTTTTTTTTAGAACAGACAAAGGAATCGCATTTCACACAGCCGTGCCATCCACAATGCTTTACGAAAACCGTTTAACCTGACGATAAATAATTTGAACACTTAAGTTATTATGCACCTAAATAACCATAACAGGCTCGTAACCCATTTACTCCGAGCCGTAATGATGAAACATATATGAGTGGAGATTACCGTGACATGTTTGTGTTCTGCGTATATATTGCCGGACCAAAAGCGAGTGCACAGTACAGGGCAATAAATCAGAATGAGCGGTATCATATCGGTACCATGCAATACCGCGGATGCAATGAATATTGATTTCCCTCCAATTTAGTTCGCACAATATAATAATTTTCTGTTCAGGCGCACTTTATCAGGGTAGTGACAGTTTTATACAACTTCTGTAAATTGTGATAGTTTATTTTTGAGTGCATTGAGGATTACTTTAAACCTGTTATATTTGTTTATTATAAAATTAAATTAATCCGAAGAAAATAGCATAAAAGGTATTGGACGTCAAGACACTGATTAGCATTTTTTACTGGATAAGAATTAATAAAAAAATTAATTTATCCTACAGCAAACAGCGTACAGTTGCAAACCTGCTATCCTGTTATTACAAGCAAAGTATGTACCGGCACTAAAATAAATCGAGACTAGTTAAACGCATCACGCGGCCCTATCTCGGCTCTCGCGCCATTTTCTCGCATATAATCTCGAGCACCTTGTTAGCCGGATTCTCGGTGCTGTTAATTGAGTAACTGCTCCGTATATTGTACTTAATGTCACCTCTACAGTGCGTACAGAATTGAATTAAAGGCCTGATTTACGACGCGACTCTTATGCAAATTACATTGTAAAGGAACAACAAATATTCTAATAAGGATAATTCGCGAGGGTTAGCTGTGGCCTGAATTTCAAGGTAAGGTTTCGGTGCGGTTGTATGAGGAGTTTGGGTTGCCAGATATGAAAATAGTTTCCTTAGAAATGTTGGAGCTCTGTCTCGGGGTTACATGTTTGCGTAATGTATTCGCGTGAAATTTAAATTGTAATGCTTTTGTGCTTTCTTATCTTATAATTTGTAACTTTATTTTACGTACTATGGTTTTAACATAATTATTATGTATACAAAATATGTGGGTTTATATCGCAAATCATCGTAAAATTGACATTGATTGCATTGAAAAATATTTAAGCGATATTTTTACAAATAACAATTTTTTCGTGTTAATACAAAATACGAAAAAACAAATATTTATAAGAACTAAAAGCGGTTTTTCGGTCCCTGCGACAGTTCATCATCGTTGTTAGGTTCTTCGCTTCCTTACTTATTTATTTATACAATCATTTCTCTATAAATTACCTGACTTGAATCTACACCCATTTAGTTCAAGTCAGAGAAACTACCAAAGATTTCACACAAGAATAACATCTCTTCGTATCCTGCGGATGTCGTAAAAGACAACTATAGTTAGCAACAAAACAGCACTGTTTGACACAGGTGAAAGCGGTAGAGCTGGTCATAAGACCATTGAGGTCGACCCGCTACCTGGAGTTTAAATAGAATCGATACTAACATTTACATAAGCTCACGCTTGAGTCCCCAAGGGATAGACAGACGTGCCATAAGCGCTTAAAGTGTGCGGATATTATTTCCAAGATGTGGCTATCCCGAACACAAACAGCCTCCGGCGATTGATATGTGACAATCATTTGATTTGAAACAAACATTTTATTTGTTTTTTTATCCTTTATTGCACCATACAAAAAAAACAATCAAAATTTTTACTTTAAACCTAAAGTTAATGGCAAGATATTTTGATTTATCTATGGCAAATTATTGTAAAATCGGAAATATTACGAGTTTGTAATATTATTCCGTTTTAGGATTCCATTTCGCAATTGTGTTGGTCCGTGGGAGATGATCATTTTTGGTTTGTAATGCCAGGCGAATGTACTTTCTGGTAGCTCTAGTAACATTGACCAGCCTCCTTGGAACATATTGCTACACGCCGCGCCGGCTGTGTTTCAGATGCCCACGACATATGTATGATGAAGTTTAGAGTTAGAATTATGTGTATGAACGTTGTATGTATTTATTTGACCAAAATACATTCTATGCTATTCCAATTCTATGAAAATTACCATTTCAATTCAATAGGGGCGTATGTCGCTCAAAATGTACTAAATTAGACTTTCGTGCCAAAGCCATAGAGCATATCATAAACCAACATCAAATACGTTAACTATCGATGGTGTAATTTGTGTAATTCCCCCGCGTACGTGCATTTACATAGTGTGTAGGTTCGTTAAGAGAGGCTCGGGTTATGTATAAAACATGAAGATCTGTAGGTGTTTATTGACTGTATAAACTTTTCGAATTCGTGAGAGCTAAGGTCAAAATCTACATGTGGAATTTCACTTTAAATATTATAGTGTCGGTTGTTAAAATTTAATCGATTTTTGTGTCATTTTGATTTCCTTGTCTTTCAATTTTATTTCTATATTTAAATTGTTATTAAAGCGTTTGGATATTGTTTAAGGTCTAGCCTGCAAAGGTATTAAATTATAAGAAAAAATTAGAAAAGCATTCTAAAAGCTAACTAACTAACTAAATAAAATGACGCAACATCCAACCATGTATTTTTTAAATTGCCTTATTTTTATCTATTCAGAAAAAATCTATTAAATATCGCTAAACATGAAACAAATTTCTACAGCTCACATCCACAAGTTGACGGACTACTAGTTTTCTCTATAAGATTTATCTCATTGAAATTGGCATACCAAAAAGCCGTATATGTAAAAAAATGCGCTAGCCGGCCAACAACATCAAAGTAGAACAGTCCACAGAAGTTTACACAATTAAGAGTTGTTCCAAGCCTATTTCCTCGAAGCCACATCCATCTATATCCGGTATTCCGTACGCGTAAAACCACGTCGACTTTCTGAGGAAACGCATTAACTGTCTTCCTTATAATCCCTTGTAATTTTAACACTTAATGATTAGTACGTGGCGCCCTTCCTTACTAAACAAATGAGATAGTTTGTTTATTAATAGATAATTACGAATGTTTAATATACTGCTATACAAACGTTCGATTGTTATGCACTGGTGGCTTCTGTAATTAAATTGATGGCTTATGCGTAACCTCACGGCGATACCCCTAGGAGCAGATATGATGTATCACCTATTCATACTTTATTAAGATTTTCGTCCTAAATGTGATTCGGGGAGAGTCTATTTTCCCTCCAGGCATGTCATTGTTTCCCTTTCTAGATAAATTAAGATCCCATTACTCATCAGGTCTTTGTCATTTTTAGAAGCCTTCAACCAATTTTCATTAATTTGAATCATATATCAGAGGCACAGAAATACTCTAGAGCCTTCTTCTGCCTGTCCACATCGCAAATACAAAGTCAGCGCATTTTTTAAATTAAAACAATTTATTTTCTGAATCAGACAGTTTTTCCCGGGTAAATGCACTTAATTTTTAATCTTCCCAGCAAGAGGAGAGTATTTAAAACAATTGCTTCACGAGCGGCAATCTTACCCAACATTGCGGTCAAACACATAAATAGAAGACAATTTAGGATCCCATAGATTTATGCAAATGGGCCTAAGTTTACTCAAATATATATACGTCCAATTTATCTATGTTTGCGATCGACCACTTTTACTGGGTAATTCATTAGGCAAACTAGCGTTCTGTATATAATTAGCACCGAGCGACACGCCACGATTAGGTGCGTGGGCGGCGAATGGAGAGAATTATAGCTCCTCAGCTATTTATGTGACATTTGTATGGGCCCGCTTTACTTGAAACGATGGAACCGACCGAGAATTCGTGATTTATGCAAATATAGTGGTGATTTTTTGTGAATGTTTTGTTGAGATCGGTTTTTTAATTATTTCGGATTCATTGAACTAGCAAAACGCGTGTTGTTTCGATATCGTGATGAGACTTATGTTGTCTTCGACATAACACGTCTCTTAGAATGGATTTTTGGATCTGCTTTCATTTAGAGCCTTCTGAAAATCTATATAGATAGTTCCAAATCCGAGTTTACGCTTCGGAATACTTACTCAAAACGGTTAGCACCAATTGAAATCGAACTCACGCCTTCAAAAGCTCGCGCTGTGAATATGCAAATAACTTGACCAATGTCCTTTTATAAAGCAAAACCTGTATCCAATTTGGTGAAAATAATCCAAATATTAAGGACAAAATACATTTTAATCACAATGAATACATTTTCCCAGCAGCCGAAGCAATCCATCATGCAAACATAGTACAAGTGCATATCAAGAACACGTTTATAAATCCTAGCAGATGTTCTCATTTGCTAGAAACGCAAACGAGCTGTCCGGACATATCCATCAGAAAGTTAATTTAAATTTATTTTAACAAAATCCACTGAGAAATAATGAGAACTACTCTTGAATGCACGCGCGACACACGGGCTTTGTGTTCCGCTGATCGAATGAGTTTGTTATTCAATACAGCTTCTTTGTTGCGTCTATTGTTTTTCTTGAAGGTGTTGCAGAAACTTCATTATGCTACATTGTTGTGTAGTATTTACTAGGAATGGCAAGTCATAATTAAAAACAACTTTACGAAATCAGGACGGTAAGCGTAACATATGCGATTAATATAAGTTTAGGTAACTATTCATTATTTATTTAGTGCCATCGTAAGCAAAAGATATTTTGATAAAGTCTGATGAGCAAGGCGATGTGAGGAAGCCAAACTGTAATATCAATGTTTGAATAACCTAACCTTTTAATTTCTTTCAAAACCCTTACGCGTAGCAAAAAAGAAAACCTACTTTTTCCGAACATACTCGACCCAGCAAAAAGTTCATCGCCCTGTCCGTTTGTAAGTCACACGCAACTATTCTAAACGCGGAGGCTCCTGTCGCCAATCGAATGTCTGATTTCAATTTAGATTAGGGACTAAACATGCAGCGCAAAAGCTTATCTAACAAGTACACCTGTTAAAGTCCAAATAATTTATGACTGACTCGTCGTTCTTATTAAGGTTTGCGTAAGCGGTTTTTCTCCACAATGGGGAAGTGCAAACTATGTTGCTTATGTCGAATAGCTTTCTGGTCACGTGAGAAACAGTACGCTTTAGTAAGTTTGTTTTTTGAAACGTTTAGTTTATGGAGCTTTGTTACGAAGTTAGAGGAACACTTGGAGGGAAATACCAGTTTATATTTGCGATGGAATAGTTGAAGTTAGTAGTTGTAGGTTCAAAGCTGTAATACGCTATTGTAACTACAGAGAGTGAGTGGCTAGCTCGGTTGAAGCTTATTTAAGTAATAAGTTCGAGTGAAGTGCATTTAAAATAATCACCCATTTATGGCACAATCTAGTGCTTCGAGTATTAAGTTGTACGTTCAAGTTAACTGTAGATCTAACTACACAAGAATGGCAGCAAATTAAGCTTTCGACTCTGCAAAGTCGATTAAACAGCTGATTTTTTTTTCCCGATCTCAAAGTTGGCTTCATGGTAAAAATCGTTAATTATGAAGAGTATAGCATTTCGCTTTTGAGTTAGTATGCCCTTTCTGTCTGACTCTTTATATCCGTCAATAAATATTTCTAGGCTTAGTTCTAGACGAATTTCTGGTCTTCTAAAAAAAGTATGGAATTTTAAAATAAGCCCACCTTTGATAGTTGTGTTGCTGGTTATGCATCAGTGGCTGGGTCGGTTGGGCCAGTAGCAGTTGTTTTTGCTGCTGTTGTCGTTGCAGCATCTGCTTCCCAAACACTCCGTACCCGAAGCCGTAGATCTCGTCTTCTTCTTTGTCGGTGAGGCAGCTTGATGGCTAAAGACAGAAAAAAGCACTGTTGTACCAGCTCTTGACAAGAATTTGTGAGAAGGATTGAAGAGTTAAGCGAATAGTTCCAGCTTTAGAATTAGTTAGGACTTTAGATTATAGATGTAGATATGATTTTGTATGGGGTTAAATAGTCTGTTATTATTCTGTCGATTATTGGAATTTTAATAGACTATAATCAGCCTATCATCGCTCATTACTGACCAAGAACCTTGCTTATATCTAAATCGAAACCTACCAAAGAAATTAACTGAGACGGCTGAGAGGGCTTAGGACAAAATCCTTTTAACCTAGGTATTTTACAATATTTTCCCAACTACTAACAACGTTCCAGAATCAAGAATATATGTATGTACGTTGTTGTAGCTACCCGATGGGATGGAACGCTCGGGTATCTTAATATTTCATTGCAATTCCGCGTGGAGCTACGATTTGCTCCGGCTAGTCCGATTATTGTGGTTGATCCTATCGTTTATTCATGGTATTAATGTGGCCAGCGGCCGCTTCATTATATTAAGTCAACCCTTTTACATTGCTCTGCAGGCATACCTTTGAATGATATAAGAGAAATCAATTATCACCAATGTCAGTTTTGGCATTTTTGTCTTGCCAAATAATCATTAGAATTATTAAGTAAGAATACATTGTTGCCGGTTTTAAAATAGTGTTTTAAATATTATGAAATTTCGTATGTAATTGTTGAGATATTTTGTTATATTATGTTTGAAAAAAGAAGAACCTTTACTTTTCCTTACAAGCAATGTATAAGACTCGCGCAAAACCGAAAAGAATAAAGAGGAAGCTCATACCCAGCAGTAAGTGATATGGGCTGAAAAGAAGGAGAAGAAAAAGAATCATTTCCTTAACTTCACATTAACAAAGAGTTCCTTGATTAACGGAGCTCGGACCTGCCAAAAGCAATCTGCCTTTACAAAGACAATAAACCTAATCAAAATGAAACAGGATGATACTCCACCGTTCAGGTAACAATGCGAGACAAGAGCAAAAGTTTAAACATCTAACCTCAGGGACTACAAGTAAACTGCCAGGGCACTAAGCCGGTAAATTGTTAAGACCTATATACTTAGTTAATAACTTGAAACGTAAAGTGCGAAACGTAAAAACGTAAACGTGAGCCTAAATCACGTATAACCTTTGCCAGCGTTGCGTAACTTGGAACCATCTGTTTATTGTTGGATGTTCTTGGAAGAATCTATTATAATATACTTTCATGCTTATCGGATTGTTAAATTGGAATTATATTATGTATCTAATTATTTAACGCATGAAGGACCAAGTGCTGAGTAGCTTTAAGACACTGGTTCCAATTGTAATGTAATTCTAATACATACTCCAAAACTACGGATGTGAATATCACTGTAAACAATAAAAATATATTGCATAATTGTATTTAAGCTTCGTTTACTAATTCTCATTGTGTAACATAACAAATAACAATACATCATCCGTAATCCGCCCTTTATCATGTAAAATAACATTAATTCTTAGTTCAGACACGAAATTGTTTGCATTACACGACATTTACCGTTCACGAATCACCTTTCCGGCCCTAAAGGAATGTTAACAAAAAAGCGAAAATAGCCAAACAAATTCCACCCAACCCCGACAAGTGTATTCCAAGCACTAAAATCTGTATTCGAAGAGAATTAACATAAATACTCACCGAATATTTTCCGGGCACGTAAATGGGTTGAGAATGTGAGGTGGTCAAGTTATTCAAAGCCAGCGATCCGGGGCTCGCTGACGGCGGTGTTTGAGGGGTCCCTGGGCCCCCAAGGACCCTCATCCTGGGTGACATCTCGTCCCATTCGTGCCTCCTCAGTTCTTCGAGGTGATCAAGGACGTCTCCGTAATGGGTGGAGAAGAGGTCAGCGTAGCGTGATGCGAGCCCTTCCAGGTAGCCTCGGTCACCATCCTGTGAAAGATATTGAAATTGAGTTTTCGAATTTAATTACAGGTAAAAGCACGAATTTCATTAATAAGAAAATAAAAGTCAATTTTTATACCACAAAATACGTTGATGGAAATCAATTTTATTCCACTATGTAATTTGGATTTATTAGCACTAATTGCTTTGAATAAGAAAGAGCTAATTCTACCAATACAGCAATAAGATATAGGGCTGTCGGGCATTTTATTTTTCACTGAATGTTCTACTCAAAAACAGCCAAAAAAGTTGTATCATTGAGAAGCATGAATCGTGCTCACAATAATTTTAAAGGGATCGCTACTTGAATAAAAAATGTCCTCAAAACGTCCCCTATGTACCGAACCGGAACCTTTAGATCGGGACATAGTGTTCTAAATTGAGGCGTGTTCTGGATAATTGGGAGGTATGGCAACCCTAATCTAGACACTTATTTGCCTGAAGTGATCCCTTCCTTCCACGTAATTTCCGGCCACTCGAAAAGGGGTAAAAATAGTCTAGGAGCCGCAATTAAGACCGGCAATTTAGGATTATGTACTGATAATTATTTTTAAATTAGTGTAGCGTGTTAACCGTAATTATCTCTTAAGGGTTTTGTGTACCTGACTTATTTTAGATGTTTTTTTTTTTTTCAATTTGAGTTTAGTCTTTTATTCGTTTTAGTTCGAGTGTGCATCCTTTGAGTTTTTTTTTTGTTGTGTGGAGAAAAGATGGGTAAAATGACATTCTGTATTTGAAAAGAACATCTAATACTTCTTTTGTAAGGCGTACGATTTCTGATGTACCAAATTGTAACTATAATATAACAAGGCATTGCATAATTTAATTTGATAGATTTTTTTAAATCAAATTTTCCTTTTCAGTGTATGGCTTTGGAAATACGAACATTGCTTCTATTATTTCATTACGTAACCTTATATTGCTTATAGTTCGTAACGAAAAACCGCTTTTGTTCCAAACTAAAGCGAACTGATATAAAATGAAAATATTAACATTTTCGTACACAACAAAGGCTAAAATGTTCCGGACAAATATCAAAGTTGCCTTCAGAATTAAAATCTATATTATTCACAAAAAACAACATCGTACCGTGCTAGATGGGAATTAACACAAAGGAAAGTTAGGCCGAGATACAGCCAGAAAGTAAGAAACAAAATAAACAAACTAGAAATAATCTCGGTGCAAACGAACTCTTTCATTAAGACTTGGGAACCAAAGACATGGACCGCGGGCGGGTAATTCCACGGGTTCCCTGGATAAACACAGTGTATACAGCGAGCGACTTCCACTCGCCTTCACAACTGTGAGAGATAATTGAATGTTTTCTTTCGCTCCGATAGGAAATATAGCGTGCAATTTGTGTTCCACTACCTGCTTCCTTGCATCGTGATTTATAACTTGATTGAAGTCGTACATTAAGAATAGATTTGAAAAAAGACAGAATGTGTGTTTGCAAATTAAATTTTAGGATAACAATGCGCACACAGACCAACTAAACATAAAGAACAGCTAATTAGTTGCCTAAATGTGTGCCATTGTTGTTAGCTACATTTGCACGTTCTCAATTTACAAAAACCAGTAACAATAAACTAAGCAATTTCTTTCCCTCGATATCTGAAATTAAAATCGCCCCTCAAAGAGTTCACGGCCAAAGTCCTTAGAATTGGTCGCCAACGTTTTTGTTACAAACAACAACCTAACTCTGAACACTAAATCCTGTTCCCCAGATCGATTCATCAAAAAAGAATTGAAGCTACATCACTGGAGAGACGCACTTAGAATTCAACTAGCGGTCGCGCGTTGAGTCAAAGATGGCCGAGAGTTTATTTCCATTTTTAAATGAGAGCGGCTGAGAGCTTTGTCGGCTACGAGTTGTGCTCTGCGTTTTAAGTGGATTAAATCGCTCCACGCTCGTAAAACCGACAAGTGCTTCGGCCAAGAATTAAAGTAACCGTTCGACTTTTGCATGAGAAAGTGCCAGGAAGACCTTGCTTCGCACTCACTCCGGCCCATTTGACGCCGGTTTTATTTATTTTTACTAGTCGAACTCCAAGGCGTTCTTTGCTAAAAGTCACTGCTTTGTGAATACTCAACGAAAGAAATTCATTAGCACTGTCTGCGCTACGAAAGAAGCTTTGGAAAGCCAATCGCTAATGCTGGTTTAAAAGTGTTCGAGAAAGAAAGCAACTTAAAGATCCACAATGAAGGACAACAATAAATAGTTGCTTCGATGCTTCGGCAGATGGCAAAGTAACTGCTCTTGAATTTAAATGGTATATTTAGATTACGTACAGTCGTTTAGAGCATAGAAACGAGTTCATTGAGTATCCCGCCAACGATAGATGGAATGCTTACGAAAAACAATCTACCCAAAAGTTAGGTAATAGAAACAAAACAGTGGAATTCTAAGAATTGTTGGTATTGTTTTCTTTCGGAATGGTTCCTGAAATATCTTTGGAATTTACAATTCTCGGAACGAACATCTTTTATAACATTTACGTGCATGAAAATAGTGTATAAAACTTTGCAAAATAAGAAATTTATGAAATAGGTAATACAAATTTTGAGCATCTGAGAAGAAATCTTGAAACTTTAGGAAAAACTCAAAACCGAACCAGCTTAATAACATAGATAAATCTCTTCCGTTTGGTGAAACTGAAACGGCTGAAATAATCAATTCCATCCACGGGACCTGCCGAAACGTCTGCTCCATCGGAATTTATTTTAAAATGAGTATAAATTGCAAAACTTTGGAATTATTCGCGTCTCTTTCAGTGGCAATTTACTCCGTTTTTCCAGAGTTTCATTATAACAAGTTTAATTGAAGACCGGCGTCCGGTACATAAATTTTAAAAGTTTTCGCATGCATTTAATCTGCTTACCAATAGTTAGACAGGTTAATGGTCACTAAATGAGTTTCCACTTTCCAGTTTACATAGTTCACTTGTTAATAAAGCAGCCTGCAGTGATGGTTTTAATATAACGGCTTTGTGGTCGACGTGGTTGTTCAAAGCCTTTTAGTATGATACATTACATCTAAAAGGGTACATCCTTCCTTCCGCTTTCCATTACTCTTATACGTGTACTTTTTGAGGCAATTTAAGAACGTATTAAAAGTATGAATGTAATATGCTTAATGTGTTTTCTGGTTTACACATTTACTTAGGAAATACAAAAATGAATCGTTTTGTGGCAATAGTTGTAAGTAGTAATTTTCGTAGAGAATTTCATTGAAATCTATTGCAATTTTCACCTAAATTCTCAGACTTAAAGTTATAGTGGTGCAAAACTTAAGCGGCGTTCGAGCAAGCACTTATGTTCGAAGTGAGTATAATGAGCGATGGAGGTACTCGTTTAATCGGTAATTTATGCTCATCAAGGAGACAGATGCGGACGAGCTAGAGGTTACCATTAAGGCTGTGTCATAAAACAGGTTTGCGGTGGCCACACGGTAAGCGTATCTGTGAGATGAATAAGAATTCAAAATTATATAAATATGTTCAATTAGCTACGTTTTATAACTTTAATTTTTAGAATACAATGGATTGTTGAGATCAATTTGTGTGGAACATCACGTTTTAAAACAAAGGATGGGGTATGCGACTTAACTAATGATGAGCTTGTGGGAATTCAGTAGAATCAATTAATATTTTACTAAGCTCATTCTAGTCTTTATTGCTGAGATATGTTAGTTCTATTTTACTAAGCTTATTACAGACGCAATTTCCTAGATTCTATGTTAGTTGAACAAGACAATCACTCTGACTCCAACTTCTGTACAGCATAAATTCCTAGAAATCAATTTGATTACCAGTTTCAACTTCCACATTTGCATGCGTTAAAGAACATAGAACTTGTCTAACAGCATTAGGAGCGTTTTAACGCGCATACCGATCACTTACCACCACGCAACACTAGTTAACCGCGGCTGTGACAGTCCAGCTTTGTGAGCCAGACGGCTGTCGGCTTCACGTTCTACCATTACTTCCATTGTATGCGTCGAGTTCAATGCACTACAGGTATCTGTGTATTAATTTGATTTATACTTGACTCGATGTTTATGGACGAGGCTGAGCATCGCGATCGCTTAGGAATGTTAGCCGCGGTCAGTTCAATGGCAAAAACCAGATACGCTTCTCGTGGGTTGAGTGATTTCAAACTTCGAACTTGTGACAGACGTCATATTAAAAAGGACTCGCTTATCAGAAACCTCAAGTATCTGAGCTGTTTCTGTATTTGTTTTATGTTTTGTATCGATAGTATCTGAATTATTTCTGCTGATGAAGCATAGCAAAATCTTCTTACTCGTAAGAGGGACTGTACTGAGTCACCACAAAATATAACTGCTAATCATCAAGCCGGCCGTAGGTGTGCTTGTTTGCCTCCTAAGTTGTATAAGATTAGGTAATTTTTGGTGGCTTTATATATGAAACATTTGATATGTTACTTTTCACAGTAAGTGCGAGTTACAAACAATCGTAAATTAATGTTTGACAAATTGTCTCCAGTTTTAAGATCCCGGAATTATAACATATATTATTCTAGTATTAGTTTATTCTGTGTACAAACGTGAGTTGTCTCGAAAGCTCCTTAGCAGGGATAAGCGTTTGCTAGCAAATATTGACACAAATAATACTGTGTAAATGAGCCTTTCGTGAGACGTAAGACGTACCTCCTGCAAGGTAGTTTTACCTAACGGAGATTTAAAGAGCTTGTATACAAAGCTACATTTTACATTGTTTCAACCCTAGAAAACTCTGGCTATAGATTTAACGTAATAACGGAGAAAAATATGCTGATATTTATTATATTCTATCAGCAATCATCCTAATCTCACGTAGGGTTGGCAGAATAAGTTTACATGTGTAAAAATCCTGTGCATTAATGTTGCAGAAAATGAGGATAATATTTTTTAAGTGACACTTTTCGGGAAATTATCAGTATTCGAAATTATAATTTTTTTAACTATATCTTTACACAAAGAGTATTTAATCCTGGAATGCTAAGAAATGATTTCTCCGTAAGGCTTACGTACGCGCATTAGACTTTTAAGGCCCATGTGGAATGTTCCTAATTCACGCTGACATCACATTGCATTTGATATGGGCATCCTACAAAACCAAGTAAAGCAACAAGTCTTTTCTTAGAAATTCTATTGCACCAACATACAGGGATAAGTGTTCTGTGAGATATGATACTGTTTGACCACAAACTATTTTCATCCGACGAGACAAGAGCCGAACGTGCTTCGTGCCTGACATAATACAAACATGATATTCTATACCATTTGAATGCGGCTCTCCTGAATATAAATATTATACACAAAATATCTACCTTACGTAACTTTAATATAGAATATCAATTTCCCGCTACTTTGAACTTTCAAATCTAGTAGTACTGATATTTATGAAGCTAAGAAATACTCCGTGTTGAATGAAATATCTGAGATGCCAGTACGTAAATAAAGTTTGAACGCCGCAAGAAAATATTAAATATTTGGGCTTAGCCTTGAATAAAAGGGAACTCCGGATTAAGTTCGTGATATTAAAGACTTCTTTTGTTTTGCAGATACGATTCTTTTCGGAGATTTAGCCGTTTTGTTAGACTTAGTATGAAAAGAAAATTAGCTACGGATTTTTGGCAAGAAACTTAGTTGTAGTAGTTTTATAGATAGGCAGCTGTTCACATAATAGTTGTAGTTTGAAGTATTTATTTTATGAGTTAATTTCAGACTAGAAGTGGTAATTTGGATAAAACAATATTGGAGAAAATTGTCCGTATTTTATTATCGTTGACTCTCGTCAATTACTGATACAGGCTGGTCAATTTTATCAGTCGTATAATAACAAGGCAAGTTTCTTTTACTAAGACTGTCATTATGGTTTTTAATCACCACTTAATATTGTTCGCTTTTAATAAGAATAATAATAATAACTTTTATTTAAAATAAGATAAGTTGCTAAAAATCTATTACCAGTGGTTCCCAAACTAGGCACAGCCTGTATTTTGGCCCTTGGGATACCAACTTATAATGTAATTACAGAATTATACCATACAAGTTGACGAAAAGTGACCAAAAAGTTCATCATGAAGAAGCTTACATACCAAACATTTCCATAAGAATTTAAAGGAATATGCAGTCCGCTAACCCGCACTAGGCCATCGCGATAGGCAAAACCTAACCCCTCTCAAGGGTAAAAGAGGCCCCTTTATAAGCGAGATGTATATGGGTTAATACAGATAGATGTTTTATTTTATTATTCTATATATAACTCAGATGAAAGTGTTGTAACTCAGTATGCGTCGGCCATTAATAAATTTACTTCTGTACAATCCACTTCTATTTCGTAAGGCGATGAGTTATGGCGCACAAATTGTAATCATTTACGTTCATTAATCTCTTAATAGTTAATAAGTCAGTGCATCCAATTGAGTTATTAGTGATTTAATTTGGTCAATTAAATTATAATAATTAACGTAATTAACACATGTGTGTTAGGGCCGGAAGTCGGGTGGGTAATAAAGTTCACATAATAATAAGTTACGTACAATACTTCTTTCACACGGCTTTGGGTGAGGTGGAAATTAAGACTTTTGGGAGACGATATATTTTCTTCTATGTTGCCAGGGGAATTATGTTAACGTTAACTATAATTGTAAATTGATTCGTTATAAATTTCTGGGCTGAGTGCCTCGGTGGCGTAGTGGTACTACGGTACGATTGCAAAGCTGAGATCTCGGGTTCGAATCCCGGGTCGGGCAAAGTGATATTGGATTTTTCTATTCACTATCAGCCCGGAGTCAGGAATTTGTGCCCGATATGGCGATAGGCTCGCCCCCTATCACATCGTGGGACGGAATATACAAGGCGGAACGTGGGTGTTCTGGTAGCACCTCTGCCTAGCCCTTCTGGGAAAAAAGGCGTGTGTTTATGTTTTATGTCAATTTCGAGGCATAAAAAAGGGGAAAGTTACTGTACCTACTATAGTATAGTTATGGTATTTTAAATTTGATTAAAAAATAACATAAAATATAAGTATACGTTACAGTGACGCCTATGCCTATCCCTTTTGGAAGAAAGGCATGACTTTATGTATGTATGTATGTACTACGTACCACTTAATTATAAGTATTTAAATCGAAGCCATTGGATGTTCATACCAATACATCTCATATTATACTTTATAAGCCACCTACGACGTTGAACATTATAAGGCCACAAATTTTTCATGTTACACCCATCACTTATTTGTAATGGATAGACGTGTATGGAAAGGAGCGAGAATTGTTGACGTAAATGAAACGTGTATTAATGTATTACTCCACACACGCATGACAGCTATTTTTATACAACGTAATTTAAGGCTTCATTTGGCACTTTAAAAACATCGATAAATTGGTTTCGTAATAAAAACAAGGACCATAGTCTAATTGACAAACTTAATAAGTGTATATTTTGATAATAATAAGACCTTTTCGTGTTACGAATAAGGATATGACGTTTAAGACAAGAAGTTAATTATGTATCGTCATATTGTACCCATATTTATATTGAAGTGCGTGGTGGCCTCGTGGTATCGGACCAGACTCGGCTGCCTACATGTTCACGGTGGTCGCGGGTTCAAATCCCAGGGCACACCTCTGACTTTTCGGAGTTATGTGTGTATTGATAGTCAATCACCACGCACTTTAACGGTGAAGGAAAACATCGTGAGGAAACCTGCATACCGTAGTGATTTAAAAAATAAAAATAAAAAAAATAATTCTACGGTGTATAAGTCCGCCAACCCGCACTAGGCCAGCGTGGTGGACTATATGGCCTAACCACTCTCAATCGTACTCTCGATTGTAGAGGAGGCCCGTGCCCTGCAGTGGGTAGTATATGGGCTGATACTATCCAATACAATACATATTGTACCCAACTAAAGGTAGATTTGGTGTAAATAAAACGAAACCCACCATGAATGATGCAAGAGAATGCTTCAGAAAAACCAGCTAGAATTAAACGTTCAATTTATCAAAAAAACGGCACAGATCTGCAAATTCATTGAAAGCGATTTATCTCGAAACACAGATATCCTAGGCAAGTTTATTCAGTAGCCGGTATCGGAAAGCGAATTCTATTAAGAGATCACGAATCTAAAATAGCATTGCACGGCTTACAACGCAAGAACAAAACGAGAAATGCAAGAAACACAATGGCTAATGCGAAGCCATTTAGCTTGCATTAGAACGACGATCGGATCCCGTAGCGTTGTGCTAAACAGCTTTTTGCAAAAGTGATTCTGTAAAAGTGCAGAATAAATTTGATGTTTGCTGGATAATGCGAAATCATAGCAGTGTCGATTATCGTTTCCTTTTTTTGTTATGTTGCTTTATATTTCATATAAAAGCCTTTTCACTATTTAGTTCTTTTCCATTTCTAGTTAATTTTGTGCTATTGAATTATATAAATTGAGAAGTTTATTTGAAATACTACTACTAGCATCCATTAAAAACAACTTCACAAATATTTGACCAATTTTCAAGAACGGATATCAAGTACTAAAACTGTGCTATAAATATTTTTTTACTGAAATTGCAATGCTAAAAACAATTCTTTATACAACTGTACGTTGCGAAACATTTCCAAGTTTACCCCACCAATAGAAGCTTTTAGAAAGGCAGCGCAGACTCCACCTAATAAAGCAAATATCGAAACACAATCACGAAGAAGTCAAATCGGATGTAGAGATCGCAAATCCAAAATAACGCGTCCCGTCGCGAGGCGAACAAAACGAATACCACCACAATAAGACGAGGTTCCGCGTGCCACTGTGGAGGCGATGCGACCGTCTGAACAGGATTTATGTGCAACGCCGTCACCTGCCCCCCTATTTCGCTAAATCTGAACAAGGGAAGATAGTTTCATTCATTGCCTTGTTGCTTAGCGCTAAAATAAGTGTCTGCTTAATTTTCATTCAACCAGTTCATTACACCAGACGTTGTCTTCACGCATCTGCTTATGTGGTTGTGCGAAATCAATTTGTGTTTTATAGTCACTGACACTGTTTTAGATTGAGTCAATGTATTCCAAAGAAACAAAAACAATGGTTTTGAAACAGTAGTTTATTTTAGTAGTATTTAAACTAAAGCTAAAAAAGGATAAACATTACTTGACTATTTGATAGTAACTAGATTTAAGTGCGACTGAATCGTTTTCCTTGTTGTCGTAAAAACGGACAACATGGTAAATAAACTATCAATCTTCTTCACCCCCGGCGGTTTCCACGAAATCGAGACAATTTAGTGTGCGCTTGCACTAACAAAATTTATGCCTGACACTATCTCCCGCCTGGATACCGCTACACACTGATTTAGAAAACACGACTACTGCGAATGAGACAAAAAATCCAACGCGACTGTCTTGTAGCGCGAATCCTATAACATTTGATGCAGATCCTGCTAATGTTACAGAACTGAATTTACATTTTAATGCGTGTTTAATAAGAATGTTTGAACTTTTGTTTTCTATGATTATTGTATTGTTGTAGAAAACTTTCTGATTAGATACTCTGCCGTAATTACTGGAGAATTCTGGGATCCACAAAGTAAACACTTTTACACATGTAGGTACGTAAAATTTACCATTCGAACCTCATCGATAACAATTAATGCATATACGAGAATTGCTTTGAAACAGACAAGCAGACAGTCAATACAAGCTCAAGGGAAATAAAATGAAACTGCAAATAGCTGGCAGCTATTCCCGAATCTATCCAAAACCGCTGCAACAGCCATACGAGAAGCCGAAATGCCATTAGCCAAGGATTACCCGACAATAACCGATGAAATACAAGGTCACGTTAAGTCGTTAAGTTTAATACCGCGACAAATATTGCAAAGTCGACATAAGAGTTATATTTCTAAATATCCAAGCAGATCGCGCCAAGACACTCGAGATGGGAGGAAATGTGAAATCTATAACAAATGTATCAGACGGATATTGAGTTTTGATGTCGCCCTATGATGCGTGTCTGCACCATTGTCGCGGTAATAAAATAATACACTCTGGATCTTATTGTCTTCTATATTGTTTTATGAACTCTATTTGTGGCATAAGCACAATAAAATTGTACAATTTCAAATTGGCTAGTGGAGATGCGGTTGTTGGATTTTGTTTTGAAAGATAAAATTTGTATGATAAATATTCTTATTTCATAAAATCTTTCTTCGTAGACTGCTTTTTTTACAAATTCATATTACGTTCAGCATTTATTTCTATCTTTGCTTAATTTTGTTTGACACATTGTAATCTGCAATCACGTTATCCGCACAATATCCATACAATGCATCCATCATAACAGACATAACAATTACCACGAACAAAAAGAAACGAAAGTGTTCGTTGACAAACCAAAGGTTTATTTAATTGGACAACTCGACAGATTGACAATGACGAATTATTTCCTCGAGCATCCGAAGCCCGAAGCCCGGCATAAAGCACGGTGCATTTTAATACGTGGGCGCTCGACATACCCGATACCATCGCAGTGTAATAATACCCTTGTAAAATAACATGGGATTACGGTGTGACTCATGGGGACTTTGACAAACTGCGAGTACGTACTATCATAATATTATGTAATCCTGCATCTCAAAATGAGGTTGAGGGATTTGATATGGACTAGTAGTATATTGTAGGTGGTATAATTCAATTGGAGCTCTTTTAATGCAGGTCTACTCTGGTGTTAGGCGATGGATCTGGTTTATGATTAAGCTGGCGGCCTTGTGTTACTGTGATCATAGTTTAAAAATATGATATAACAATTTTTCATAGTAGTCCAAGAATTTGAAGCAACAGAACCGATAATAAAATTCAATTATGTCTTCTTCTTTTTCTACCTGGCGTTATCCCAGCCGGTGCAATGATTTTGATGATGTGTGTTTGAAAAAAAATTCAGCATTCGCTTGACGTAAGTGAACAAGTGCTTAATTTTAATCAGATTAAAATAATAAAGTTTTTGTTTTAATATTTTTTATCAACGTACAAATAAATAAATAGAAGTGATAGTCACAATCCCTTTTATCTCAGCAAAAATCCTTACAAATTCTCCTTAACTGGAAGAAAAGGCTTAAGCATTATAAAACTGTAGTTTGTAACATTAAATGACGTATACCAAGATTGCAAAATGCAATTTATCTCAGGCAGGATATAAGAGCGGAATAATGTGAAAATGATAAAGTGCATGCGTTTTATTGAGGCAATAGTGTAGAAGTCGGAGCCGTAGCTGCTGAGTACATAAACAAAGGGTTTGAATGCACGTAGGCGTCTGACACTCGGGAAGTACATATCACAAGTTTTAGGAATATATTGCCCTCGCCGCGAGTAAAACATCTTGTTATGAACGATGTCAAAACGCGGTCGGGCTCTGTTGGAATAATCTCAACCTAATGCTGTATAGTAAGAAAAAATCTACTATCATTTGTTTCATTTCAAAAAGTGACTTCTTTTCCATAGTCTAGTTGGGTATATTGATGAATGATCTTCGTTTCATCTATTCCGAAGTTTATTAGTTTATTTGCCACGGCACTACAAATGAACGTTAGCATAGAGAAACATTACAACCCGAAATAGACATAGAATTCCAATGACAACACAACAAACAAAAGCACTTCATTCTTGTCCATATTTATAGGTTCATTGAATCGTATGTAATAAGAAGATTACGTTAATATCACACGACATTTATAAAGTCGGATTTCGTCTGGAGCCACGCTCATCTAAATCAAACGAAAGATAGAAATCGACGCGGCAATATTTCATTCAAATACCAAAATAAAGGACGTGTGTTCTAAATTTAAAACGTCCAATCTGTCAACGGTCGAGCGCGCGTGTTGTGCCACGACGAATGGTTGCAAACGATACCTACATCTGTTGTCTATTTTGAAATTTGTCACCGACGAGACGGCCGTCTGCACCGGAACTGAAAAGATAACTCTTTTTACAAGGAAAAAAAATCGAAGGAAATCACGCAATCTGTATCACCGTCTGGAATGCAAGACATTTGCGATTGGATTTGGGAATGTTTTTATCAGTCGCAGCGGTGGTGTCGGCGAACGGAACGAGCAGCGTACCGCCTCCGTCGCTTATCGCAAAGCTTTGTACTCCACGCATTAAGCTAATTTGAATGGTGAAGGGCCGCTCAAAAAGCCGTTGTTCGAATTCTTCTCTTTAGTCGGGCGGTTGCCGGCCCGATTGTGGGAGCCGACGTTGCATGGATTGCATTCTGTTCGTCGCGCAAGAAGACAGCCGCATTGACGTCGGCTTTTTCATTTAACTGTTCGCTCGCCGGGAGCTCTGTGTTTGCTTTGTTTTAATGCGCTCATTACTTTCCCATATTTCATTTCACCTTATAGAGGCAATTATTGTACGGTAATAAGGCTTCAATGCTACTGTTTTGAAGTAAAGTAGCCACATTTGAGTTATTATCGGTACAGACATAACTAAATTCGAAAATAAAATAATTCTTTGAAGATGAAATCAGATAAGGTGACAATCTCAGGTTGTCATCAAGTGAAGTTAATAAGCCCTGTAGGGGATTTACACCTCTATACAAAGGATGTGAAGAGCCAAAATCCTTTTTAGACATGTCTGTTGTGACGGATGTCCAAGACGGAGCGTCGTGGGTGAAACCGGTGACAAACGAGCCGTTCTGTCACATCGGTGATAAATAACTGATTATGTTACACCGTATTTTGCCTTTATTATTAATTGACAGGCGTTATCTTGCCGGTTCTCAGCGCGTTTGATACTCATCGGAGCGTTTTACAATTCAAAATTTCGCCATTTAATAGTGGACAATTATTATCACCAATTACGGACGGAATGGAGGCAATTTGAGGCCATCAGCGCCTGATACGTGCGCCCTGTGGAGTTGAATTTATTTTTTATTACTTTATTATATCACTGGCGTTGCAAGCGCAAACAGCCTCTCGTTTTACGGTTCACTTTTGTGCCAGGTCTCAGGCTATAAATTCCGCTGGGTTTAAATGAACACACGCCTCGGGCAAAAGTAGCTGCATTAATATCGGTCATGATGATTTGTTTCCGCTCACGACTGTACGCTTCTTGAGCCTTAATAACAACCAGATTAATGTTCATGAATGAAGCACCAGCGGAATACCAAACAAACTGTCCAATCTCGCGCACAAAGCGATCCCTTTGATGTCGCCATAATAATGTAAATACCTATTCGGAAAGTATTTGTTGACGAGAAAAAGAAACGTAAACATTCTAAAATAACGAGCGAAATGATCGTTGCACCGAAAATAGTGACGTTTATTCTTGCTCCGACGTCTGGTAGTTAATTGCTGCATTTTTTCCGCGCCCGACTGCCACGGATTCCGTAATTTGTCTTCTCAGAAATGAGTCGCGTCGTCGAATGCAAGCGACATGTAGATAGACTTTCGTTTTTTTTTTCTGTAAAATATCCCTCGGATTTCGGCCGGCGTAAATTACGTTTTAGTAGAATACCCCGGGGAAACGTTAGACGGGTTCTTTCGTAATTACCGTTTTAACTGCTGGGACAGAAATGTCAAACGTAACTTATTTTTGTGGTTGAAATTTCCGTTGATATTTTTTATCCCAGTTAAAGTTAGTGCCGAGATTGTTTTTTGTTAAACGAGTCCCGTGATTAACTGGCATCAACACAAAACTAAAAACAGCGTCAGGTTTGGATTTTTAATTTTATTTTCCCTTTATCCAGTGCAAAGAGAAACTTACCAGTCATAATTGTTACGTAAAAACTGTTTACTTCTATGGCATTACGTACTTTGTATTAAAAGTTAGGTTAAAACAGTCGTTATAATTATGCTACTCCGCTGGAAATCAGATATGAAAGGATTGACCTAGATACTTGGAACAAAGGGAAGTTTGAGCAACTTGCGTAGATCGCTGACGCTTTTGTCTGGGTCATGACGAGTTTTCACCATCGCGGCCAATGGTCAGTATACAGGCAGATACAAACCTCACTAAACGAAATACAAAGCAAAACTGTTAAGTATATCTTTCTTCTTGGGCAATACAAGATAATGTAAGTTTATCAAGCTACTACCTCGGTGGCGTAGTGGTACTACGGTACGATTGCAAAGCTGAGGTCTCGGGTTCGAATCCCGGGTCGGGCAAAGTGATATTAGATTTTTCTATTCATTATCAGCCCGGAGTCAGGAATGTGTGCCCGATAGCGCGATAGGCTCGCCCCCTATCACATCGTGGGACGGAATATACATATAAGGCGAAACGTGGGTGTTCTGGTAGCACCTCTGCCTACCCCTTCTGGGAAAAAGGCGTGTGTTTATGTATGTATGTATGTAACAAGCTACTACAAAGGCCTATCATACCCGATGTCACATGTCTACAACATTCGTCTTCTCGTAACAATTTCCCAGCCCAAGCCAATGGAATTACGAGAGCAAGCCTGTAATAGTCGGTATAACTCTCATACGCCGCGCTCGATATTTACACTTGCGGTATAACTACCCGCGTTTCGTGTTCGCATTGAAACGCAAATAACCTGGTTTATACAGTGGCCGTGACCCACGCACACGAAATACGACGCCTTCAGCAACCGCAACGACTTGGCGTAATAAATTCCATGAAGCGCAACCCATACGTCAGGATGATTTCTACTTACAAATGTATTTTTAATTTACGCGTTTAATTTATATGGAAATAGAGTTTTGCTATAGATATTCAGGTGTCTTTAAAGCAAATAGAGAAACTATCAAGTAATTTTTTCTTGGTATATTTTATTATGAGGGTGCTTAACATCAGATGTAATAGTCACTTTACAATAATTTCTTATTCAATAGATATTGTATGATGTAATTGACATAAGGTAAAAATAATCAGGTAAACTCAGCTGTTGGCTATTGTAGGCTGATAGTTATCATGCAATGATGAATGTACAAAACCGGGAAAATTGCAACCGCATTCAAGCGCAATATAATATAGCGACATCTCACGACGCAGTGTTGAACTACCATTTAGCAACGAACATTACACTTGTCAACATTAAAAGCTTTCTCTGTCCAGAGAATATTAATTAACAGACCTCCCTCGAGACTCATACATTAAGTACATACGTAATGAAACATTGTAATAATAGAAATTCATGTATGAGGAATATGAAATCTGAATTACAGATGTCTCCGTGCCTCAGCTCAAGTGTTTTGCAATTAAAATATTTACGAGTTCCTTCTTTGATGTCCGCCCGTGTTTTGTTTAGTGCACACCACTTCAAATTGATGAATTGCGTCTATTTCGAGTGGTCGGTGGGTTGTTATCTTCAAATGCATTATGGTTTAAATAAAATGTACTTAGTATGCTAGATAAGAGTAAAGGTGAGGTTCTTGAGCCGTGCTTAATGGATTTTTGACGGATATCCATCTACTGGAAAGTTTCAATAGTAGAACACTGTGCCGGAAAGTATACAGTAATAATTGAAATAATTAAGTAAACGTTGAGAAGGTCTGATAATATTCTGATTGTACTTATTTATTTATTTACCTAAATGGTGTTGTAGTTTTATGGATGAGCTCTGCTAAGTTTTGTCTAAAAAAGCGAAAGACCATGACGTAATTTGTCCTTGCTTAAATTTTGTATTTGCAAGGAATAACGGCGTTGTATAAATACATTTAAATTCTTATTTTATCCTTAGTCAGACAAAGAAATAAATTATAAGTAAATATAAATGAAAATAAAATATTACTGTCTCATACGAAACAATAGTTCTAAGGAAATTGAAATAACATAGAAAATATAATGCGATAATATTCCAGTTCATCGAACCGACGAAATTACCTGTTTCAATTGGCCCATTACCGTGAACTCCGCAAATAACTGTTTGTACTGAACAACCTATAATTACAGCGTGCGTTATCGCTATTCTAATCGACGCCACGTAACGACACTCTCTACAATTATATCAAGCTATCTGCTTCTGTATTGAAACATGCATTGATGTTCTTTTGTTTATGAAGTCCGATAGAATAGTCAGCATTTTTTATTGCGTTGAATGGCGAGACGAGCATGCCATTCGCCTGATAGTAAGCGATACGACTGCTCATGGACAGTGGCGAAACCAAACAACATAATGAATTACAATGCTCGGCGTTTCACTGCGCTCGCCATCCTGAGACATAAGATGTTAAATCTCAATTCTCATATGTCCAGGCCTCTCACATATGAAAGACCTACGACCAAAAACACTTTTAAAATTACATTTGTATTAATGAAGAATTCTGAACTCTGTATCGGCTCATATACGTCGAACTGCAGAGCAGTGCCTCCTTTACAGTCGAGAATACGATTGGGAGGAGTTAGGCCACATATTCCACCACGCTCACCTAGTGCGGGTTGGCGGACTTACATAGCATAGCGATTAGTGAAAATAGGCTATGAATAATGGACAAGATAAATGATATGACGTTTGAATAAGTTAATATTTTTATTATAGAAGTGTCATTTATTTTTGTCTGATTGGCCTGGTAATGTAACTATTGATGTTGTTACTAGCTGAGTATAATAGAGGTGTTAGTTCTGATTTTCTTTTGGTTCTCGTAAGTTTCTTTATCTTAAATATTTTATTGATAAAAGTGATTGTAGTGCATTTTCCTAAATATTTTCAAGCAACTATTATCGAAAGTATGATGGTAAATTATTGTTTAGCATGAAAGTACTTAGATTAAACATAGACAGTCGTAAATTCCATCCATTTCCTTATTTAAATATTGGAAGTCCTAGCAGTAATATTTCTTCAACATAAAGAAGGAAGGGTGACATGTGCTTTTGTATCGATCGTGCCTCGAGCCGACGTTTGCAAATTACAGGATATTAGAGACAATTTTATATACAAGGCGTCGTGGAGTGAAAAGAGGTTTAGTCGATAATTAAAGAGAATTATTGAAACACTTTTCGCTTTTATACCGTCTACATAAAGTCACACCTATTTTTCCTAGAAGGGGTAGGCAGAGATGTAACCAAGACACCGACGTTTCGTTTCATTTTGCTTCGCTTTTGAGAGACGGACAAAAAGAAAATAATAAATTACACTATTTCGAATAGAATGTTAGCTAGTGGTAGGATATACCTATCCGCTTGCTAGGGACCACCGTCTACAACAGCAGATATCCAGTCATAGTAATCAACGCAATTATGTCGCGTTTTGGGGTTTAGTCTGTCTATATTCGGTTTGTAGAAAGCTGCCCACCAAGTATTTGACTTGAACAACGACAGACATTCATATATATCTGGTTATATATTCATACTGAATTATATTTACCACCAAAATACATACCGGGTTAGTCATAAAGTGTATATAAAGCTGAAAGTGGGATGCTATACTCATCGTAATGACCAACTTTGGGACCAACCTTGAAATCGCGAAAAGAAAATCAGCTGTTTCATACATTTTGAAGATTTCTTTTCGATACAGATAACAGCTTTTTATAACCGTTTTGACTAACTTTGTATATTGGGTCACCCTGTGGGGTCACACGTTAAAAACTACACATTAATCTTTTCGCAATAAGTTATCGTGGCAGAAATTAGCCTGACTTCTTTAAACATATTCTTCATTTTTAAATGCCTCGGTTGATTACACCTGTATCGTGCGTGTACAAGCAAATTTAAAATTCACAAACGCCGAGACCCCGAACAAATACCTGCGGGCCATACAAACATTTTTCCATGTGGGGATCTCAATCGGTCAAAAGAATAATGAAACTCGGCGAGGAGAAAGCGAAGTAATATTAATATACATAAATCTACTTTTTGCCCACCCTTATGAGAACCGGGTGTTGATACAATGATATATTAGATAAGCATCAATCAGTTGATAAAAACATAATTGAATTACGCGCCTTAATGTAGTTTACGTAAGTTGACATGTTCATTTAATGGGCCATTATTAAAGTCACATCATCAATTTTCTCTTGCCACATCATTTAAAATTCACTTTCTTGCACTTTACGATCAATCACGGATGATTTATTAGCATCCAGTACGAAAAATACAGGGACTTTTAAAATTAGCTGATACGATGCACATTTTTTTGCGAATTTGATGATCATGTTTTGGTTATTCTATGTCTACATTTTGTTTATTTAAAATAAATAAAACTAATGTGAGTCCATAGATACAATAAAATAAAAATAGCGTTTTGTATTTTTTTAAGGACAATAAAGTAGGCTGAGCTCTATTCACACTCCTATGGTAACTTTATTGACATCTTTTGTTATGAGTTCGTTGTTATTTTTTTGCGTTGTAACGCTACTGGTGAAACAAATTGTATTGTTGTATTTAAATAAGAAAAAAAGGTATTTAACTAACTGAGTAAAAGGATGCTACCTGACTTTTTTTGTTACGTGAGGCTCAAATTAGTAATTAAAAGGAAATTTATAAATAAAATCACGTATAAATTCTGAAAAGAGAGTAAACACTATAAACTCTCAATAATTAAAAAATAGCTATTTCAGTTTGCGTTCCCTTCACAAGAGATATGAATCTCTTTGATTAAATCTACTGCGGACAATTCCGACGGCTGTCAGCACATACCCCCATTGTAAATAAGCACTAATGACCAATTATTTTCTTTATCTCATAAAATATATGCCGATAAATGTGACGTCAATAAACTGCTGGATATATGTGAATTAATTTGAATAATTTAACATCAATATAAAATCTATTTGTAAGACGATAACTTATCTGTATCTTAATGAGTTCTATCCGTCGCGTCGTACACGGGCGATTCGGTCGCGTTTGTAATAACCGCTATAAATCGTGTATGGAGTTTGTATGTTCTTTGAAATTGAAAATATGTTCGTTAATGCAACTCTCAATGGAAATTTTAGTAACTTTAAATAATTTTAATTGAATTTTTACTGAAGAGACAAAAATCTAATAATCATTGTTTTGGGTTTTATTACGTACATACAGTCCCTCCGTAAAAGTTTGATAAAATATCTCCCATGTACAGACATCGATCAGCTACAAATTTATTATATGTATGTATATTTATTGCAATCTACTCCAATACATTTTTCAATAGTTAGTTCGAGGAAAACATCTTGATAGATCGTTGAAGCTCCTTAAGGACGTACTACAATATGAAACGATTCCAAGAAGTGGTATTCGAAAGGATTTGCAATACACTTCAATAAAATGTTCTTTTCGCTATTCGTGATGAAAATGGTTATTTAAAATTAAAAAGATTTGTTAGGTAGACGAGTTCTTCTTTAAAAACTGAGTATCGAAATAGGAGGTGCACGTAAATATTAAAAAGTCCTCTGAGCATATTTTAAACAACCATATTTTATTTTTCCAGGATATTTTAAATTGTCACTGAGCATGCTGGTATTTTTAAATATAAAATAGCCATAACGTACATTATTATCTTACGAAAAACTATATATTTACCACCCAAACACGACATAGGTAAAAAACAAATCGTCGCTCTTTTTGCAAATTTTTTAGTTGCATTGCGTCTAAGGTCACTAACACTACCACCTGTGTTCGGTCGCAGTCTGCATATACCCTGCATATTATCTATGTGTATAATACCCGTACTCTTTTTATCTAAATATTTGCAGCCGTTAAAACGATGTCCTAATTAGATAGTGCACTGAAATATACTTTAAAAATACAGCGTTCTACAATTTATACTTGTATATAGTTCAATAAAAGTGGTTCGGGAGGAAGCGGGAACCATAATGCCGATGCGGCTAGACGCATTAAATATTGAAATATTAACGCTTAGCTGCGGCGCAACAGAGGAGGAGCACTTGCAAAATTCAGGTGAAACTTGGCAGACATCTTGGAAATACCTCTAGTTTCTATTTGAAATTTTGTTAAAAATCTGTGGCCTAACCCATATCAATCATATTCTCGATTGTAGACGTGCCGTGAGACGTTTACATATAATGGACTCAGGACTGGATTGTTTATTATTAAAAAATCTATACTATATATCGAGACACCTCTGCAACCGAGAATTCGATTGAGAGAACTTGGGTTGACAACGCCGTCCTGGTAAGTGTTGGCCGACTTCAATAATTACCATATTACAAAATGTACAAAAATAGTTTAAAATAAATTATTCTTCAAAATTAGAATTCGAATTTCCTTCAAATTTAATTCTAGCTGGATTAAATTACCTAATGTATTAATTGAATTAATTATCGTTCGTTATGTTCGTATTTTTGTTTGCACTTTGGTTTTTGGTAGGTATACAAACTAACAATTATTATTAAGTTTTGTATTTTTGAGATTGCTAGAAGTAAGTCGTATTTATTTAATATCTTAGCATTTGAAATACATCCGCTTGATAAAGTTATCAATGAAAGATTTTCGACATTTTGAAATTAATTTATATTTACCCATCTTTATCAACCCATAACATGCAAAATATGATTAACCAAACCATCTTTACCGTAACACAAACAGTCCATCCAAAACCACATTACATGGAAATATTATATTAATTCCATGTTTATGATCGCAAGGTGCTTGGCAACGTTCGATAGCCAGTTCATATCCCGTGAAGTAATAGTTCCAGCTCAGCGGAACCCTTGCCAAATCCTAAGTTGTTTTGCAAGAGCACATGACATAAGAACCGTTGAAAGCTGTAAAGATATAAAACCATTGGTAGAAAATAATGGTTTAAGTTAGCTACTAAATGTTAGTGAAATTGGATTGTTCTTGGTAATAAAAATATTGGTGGAATTTGTACTTTGCGATGATAGGTAGAATTATATGGTAGAAGAAAACTTTAAAAAATAACACCGTCATTTCTCATCATTGCACTGGTATTATGACTGAAAAGCTGTGTGTTATGAAAGATCGTGTGTTCGACCCCCATAAAGAGACAGATTCGCGAGATCAAAAAATATTACTCTTTGCTAGCTATGGAACCGAAAAAATCGTGTACTTTCTGACAAGTACGGTTGTTTGTTACTTTTTTACTGTAGAATTGTTAACGTCCGAAATCGTGGGTTCGATCCCCGAACCGAAACGAATGTGTGTGATCCACAAGTATTTGTTCCTGGCCTGGGTGTTTGTGAGGCCAATAGATCTCTGGTAGTTCCTGATATCCACAACAAGACGTCTTTGTTAGTGAGGAGTGAGGACTATGTATATAATTTTTGGATGTATTATTTATTTTTTCTGACTGCCTCGGTGGCGTAGTGGTACTACGGTATGATTGCAAAGCTGAGGTCTCAGGTTCGAATCCCGGGTCGGGCAAAGTGATATTGGATTTTTCTATTAATTATCAGCCCGGAGTCAGGAATTTGTGCCCGATATGGCGATAGGCTCGCCCCCTATCACATCGTGGGACGGAATATACAAGGCGAAACGTGGGTGTTCTGGTAGCACCTCTGCCTACCCCTTCTGGTGTGTTTATGTATGTATGTATGTTATTTATTTTTCTACCATTGCAGCTTATGTGAGTGCTACCAATATTTCTACATTAAGTTTATTCTTTTAAAGGGTTATATCCTACAATGTTCAAATTTTACTACTGGATCGTCGACGTAATTAGATAAAAGTAGCTTCGCACTTAATATTTCAATAACAAGTCGTGAATAAATAAATATATATTTCAAGACAATAAACTCAACCCCAAAGTACCGGCTTAAGTAAACCTAATCCCATTAATTTGCTTAAATTACTGAATATTATCTAGTAATAACATCTCAAGGATTATTTTAAGGTAGTTTCAAGAATACCAATAAAGATTTTCAAAGCGTTTTTATAACAATTTCAAGTTTCTTTACGATATTGTTTGGCTTAGCTTTAATAAACAACCACCCCGCTCGAGCATCATAAACAAAACGTATAAAAACGAATTAATTTTCTTTCCGCTATAACATAAAGAACGTAATTTCTTTATTGCCAGTTATTGTTAAATTAAGAAAAAAAAAAAAGAAATTGATTCTCTTTTCAAAAATCTCGAATGAAGTATTCACGATTTATTTTAAAACATTCTAGAAAATTCAGTTCTAAAACATTCTAGAAAATTCTGAATGTTAAATGTGTTTGGGATTTTTGTGTAAATTAGCATTCTGTATCGGCAACAATCAGCGATGGGTGTGGTGAATCAATTAAGCCTTTTTGCCTTGTTATGCTAATGAAATAAAGGCTGTCATACAAAAAACACCAAACACATCCATCGGACCGCTGCGCGTTAACAATTGCCTCGGGCGATCGTAGGAATTTGAATTTATAGATATAATATTTTATATCATGTTGTCCTGTATTTCATGTTTTTATAAAGGTCGTGGTCCATTGGCGAAATTACATTCTAAACTCAACATACGCTCTTCTAGTAATTTTTACATACACTTTTTCCCGATGTTTTTTTTCATCGCTGTAGTAAACTAGCGAAAAGTTATTGTGTAACCTTCAACTTGATTACCATTAAACCCCATTTACACGGGGAGAGTTTCTCGCCACGAAGATACGATTATCGTAAGGATATAATAAAGTTGCATCGTGTTGCAAACATCGTCAGAACACGACAATCTTATAGCGGTTATGTCATGCAATAATGGCATACAATTCTCGCCGCGAGAAACTCACCTGTGTAAATGGCGCTTTAGTAACTGCCGATATATTATGTGAGATAACTAGTAGATAATGATGACGAGCAGTAGCGTCATCAGTAAGAGAACACACAGATCAACATTTATGAGATTGAAAGAACTCCAGAGTTTCTATAAAGTATTATCCGTTTTATCATCAGCTTCGTATAGGAGTTTACGTCACTCGCGTACGAAATTACGTCACGAGCACGTTTTAATTTAAATGTCAGTTATTTTTAACTTGAAATGCTTGCTTCAAACGGCAGATATAAAATTCTAATTGAGTTAGTTCCTTTTTATTGCGATAAGCTAAAGTGAACGAAGTACACAAATACAATATAACATACAACTTGTTATAGCTACGTATGTATGTATTTATAAAATGAATGAAGGCATGTCAATGTCTCGCGATTTTCCTCGCCGGTTGGTAAAATTTTGTCGGCCTGATTGAAACCAGACAAAAACAGGCCATCGTGTACGTTGCTTGCTTTCCCGGTGAATGCGAATATCCTACCGCCAACAAGTCACAATAAAATATGCAATGACAAGTTTAATAAGACTATAATATATCTATATTTTTTAAAACTATATGGCCTAACCACTCCCTATCGATTCTCTCGATTGTAGAGTAGGCCCGTGCCCAGCAGTGGGACGTATATGGGCTGATAAAAATAATTATAAAAAGTTTTATAAGGTACAAAAACATTGTGTCCATAATTTTCCGCCTTTCAAACATATATTCAGACTCTTGAATCTAATCTAGCAGTAACAGCTCCATACGGTACTAACTTAAGCTATCTTAAAAATATAACATGTTTAAGAATTACTGATATGCTGTACATGTTCCAAAGATTTTATATCTCTAAGCACGCTGTGTGGGCGTTTGATGTCCCGACATTGCAATACAGCCTCCATACTGAGATAAGCATATCTTGTTTGTGCTTTGTCAAAATGCATCAACACTTATAAATGTGATTTGTCAAGCTTATCTTGTTTCGGTTTAATTTGTCGGTTTACGGGCTTTTAATGATGATGTATCATTAGTTTATGACCCTGCGGTAAAACGAGGTTTTAATGAAAGAGATATATTTTTAACTTTGAATTGTCATACAGAATGAAAACCTGACAATATTTTAAAAATAAGTGTCTGATTAAGTGCAAAAAGTAGTCCTGCAGCCCTCCACTAGATGTCCTTATATTGTTTAAAAAAAATACAGCTTCGTTTATCGTTACTGCATTGAATAATAACCTAATGTAATAAGAATAGATACATACATACATAAACAGACGCCTTTTTCCCAGACGGGGTAGGCAGAGGTGCTACCAGAACACCCACGTTTCGCCTTGAATATTCCGTCCCACGACGTGATAGGGGGCGAGCCTATCGCCATATCGGGCACAAATTCCTGACTCCGGGCTGATAATGAATAGAAAAATCCAATATCGCTATGCCCGACCCGGGATTCGAACCCGAGACCTCAGCTTTGCAATCGTACCGTAGTACCACTACGCCACCGAGGCAGTATATAAGAATAGATGAGTATACATATTATGTTTATAAAACTAGATTGAATAAACATATTTCACAGAACGTGAAATAAAATAATAGTAGAGATATTCCATCCAAGATTTCATAAAAATATTTCATTCCAATGTTGCAATACGCTGTCAATAGTCTTTATCCGACTCCAAATAGCCTTATAAAACTACGTAAGGGGCTGTATGTGAATATTACAATAGGTATTACATCAATCCTTTCCAAATATTATTTTCAGCCTTCTTGGTGTAAGCTGGCACAGGAATTGCTGCCAAATTGCTCTGAGTTGCTTTCCACGCGTCATTTACCATGCTCTTATGGCCCCGACAGCGTTCTAAGTGAAAGGAGGAGGCGATAATGGACGAACGAAATTTTGATGTGAAAATCTTATACAGTTTGATGAAAATTACTTTAGGTGCCAAATGTAGTGTCTCTTAAATTTTGAGTCGTAATGTAAATGTTTTGGATTTTTACACTGATTGGACATAGTGATTGTAATAAGTCTAAATATATTTACGTACAACGTAGAAATGCGATGGCTAGCTGGACGAATATGATTAAATTAAATTATTGATATACTATAAATTTTACGGAAAAGGTTAAGCAAATCAGATAAAAATAATAGAACACCACAGCAATATACTGAACTGGCCACCAGTGAGTCCAGTGAAGAAAATATCAAAGGAACAGAACGACAGAATCATCGTTACACTAATTGTTTACGCCTTCGACCTAAAGACGTTGGAACACTAAATTGCCCACAATGGCTGCGGATGTACGCTCCGACGCCACTTCCTATCGCCACTACGAAGAAACAAAACTTTCCCCTCCCTACCATCGTGCATAAGACAAAGAGAGAGACACTACAGCACCTGGCTAATTAAGTTTTAATGCCTTAACACGATTCGATTAACTGAATCGATTTAATGTAGACAACGATTGTAAAAATGTCCAACGTGAGGTTTTTAATTATAAAGCCCTTCCAATCGGGCGTGCTAAGCGTGTTTATGAATTCACGTCTCACTTTGAATTATTTTTATTCAACAATATTTTCAAAGGAAAATTGCATAGTGCGCTCAAATTAATACGTCTTTGTCAACGTTGTGTGTTTTCCATGCATAATTTTCTTCACCGCTTGAACTTAATAAAACATTTTGCTTTGTGGCTCACTCGTAATGCAAGCTTGTTCAGGCTTGCTTGATGAATCTCTAAGTGCTATGACTGATTAACTTTATCGAGTTTACACTAGCGCATTTCCCTCGTTTCAAACAATATTTTTCTCTTTAGTTCTTTTATAATTTTAATGCTTTAACACGACAGCCTCTGTGGCGTAGTTGGTTAGACGCCAACTGTGAAATGAGAGGCCGCGGGTTTGATCCCCGCACCAACACAAATGTTTGTGTGGCCCACAAATATTTGTGTCGGGTCTGGGTGTTTGTGATACCGAAAAGTCTCTCGTAGTTTCTGATACCCACGACACAAGACTTAATTGATCTTAATGTGGGGTTAGAACTAGGTATGTGGCTGTTGGATGTATTATCCATTTATTTAATAACCGCTAGTACAGTTTTCGTAAGATATTTTTGGTTTAGATCTCGTCGGGTAAAATACATAAAAGTGTTCTTATAAAGACAAGGGCGACTCATTGCTATAACTTTATACATAAACAGTATATTGCTTTACGCCTATGCTTTTCAAGGGGTGGTCAGGGACGGTGCGCACTAGTTCAACCAAGTTTGCCAAGCTTATTTGATAGCATGTGAGAGAAATGGAGCCTGTCGCGGTTAACAGCCTACATGTGCTATCACTGGACCAAGGAATCGATAAAACTATGAATACAAATACAAATCTGTATTAGCCCATATACGTCCCACTGCAGGGCACAAGCCTCCTCTACAACCGAGAGTACTATTGAGAGTGGTTAGGCCATATAGTCCATTACGCTGACCTACTGCGGGTTGGCGGACTTTTACATACCATACAAAATATTTAGGGTCACTACGGTATGCAGGTTTCCTCACGATGTTTTCCTTCACCGTTATAGTGCGTATAAATACAAATGCACTATAAAACATAAATCTTTAACCTAAGCTCCACCCTGTTATTGTGACCTCAATCACTTTTTCCGAACAAAAGCAACAGGATGCGGTGACACTAACAAGCTTGAATTGACGGCACTGAGGAGGGTCCCCTAATGCACCGCGCTGTAATCTTGCAAAAATAAATCGCCTCATTATTCTATTAAACATTTGAAATTACTTTGTGACTCTTTATGTCCACAGATCACTTTGATTTGGTCGTGTATTAGTTAAAGGCTCATAGCACAGTGCCCTAATGCACAAAAATAATTAGTCGCCTCATTATTCTATGCACTGTAATTTATTAGCCCAGATACGTCCCACTGCAGGGCTCGAGCCTCCTCTAGAATCGGGAGTACAATTGAGGAGGAGGGGAGTCAGGCCATATAGTCCTCCACACTGGCATAGTGCGGGTTGGCGGACTTTACATACCACAGAAATTCTTGGAAATCGTTATGGTATGCAGATTTCCTCACGAGGAATTATTCTATTAAACATGTAAAATTACTTTGTAATTTTTTATGTTCACTGATCATCTAGATTTTAACTTATTTATTTTAATCTTTACGATTGGGGGACATGTAATTATTATGTATCATAATTTATTTATGAATAATGAGCATCGTTTTTATTATGGCAAATACGTAAATTTGGTAGTCTTAATTTCTTTTTGTATGTTATATTAATATATTTAATCAATGTAATATGAGACGAACATGCTTTTAATTAGATAATAATTGTGTCACAAATAAAGTAACAAATAGTTTTATTGAACTACATGTCATATCAAACTATCCTTGAATTTTAATTAAATAATATTTAGTACATATGACAACACATAATACCTTCAAATTACACAAAATGGTTCAATTCACACACTAAAACCCACATACGAGTACATACCTCTATTTTAATTACACATCACAGCACAGCGTATCCATGAATATATACTAATAATAAGACCCTTAAACAAACTCCGATTGTTTAATAATGCACAAAAGACATCAATTACCCCTTGTCCCTCGGCAGAACGGGAGATGTCTTTGATCTCGACAAAGGGATAGTTCCGTACATTCACAACGCTACACGTGTTCGAAGGCTCAAGGAATTAGTTGGAGCGAAAATAACAACTGTATGCGTATGTACTGTATATGTATGTATGCGTACTTTGATATTTATAATTGGAACATCAATTATTCGGTACTGTGAAGAACCTGGCGAACTAGGTGGAATTATTATAATATTATTAGAAATGTTTGTTTAATTCAAGATTTTCTTTAAATAAACATAGATACATAAACTCACGCCTTTTTCCGAGAAGGGACAGGTCACTCACATTTCGTCTTATATGTTTCGTCACACGATGTGATAGGGGGCGGGCCTATCGCTATATCGGGCGATAAATTCTTGACTCTAGGATGATAATGAATAGAAAAATCCAATACCACTTTGCCCGACCCGGCATTCGAACCCGAGACCTCAGCTTTGTAGTCATACTGTAGTACAACTACGACACCGAAGCAGTTTAAATAAAATGCAGTGTAAGAAATTTAATTCATGTTGAGATTTAAAAAAAAAAAACTTTAGCTAGAGATGTTTGAGTGTTCAATAATAAATTCTTTTAATGTTTTGTGATAAAAATAGTAATTTCATTTGTGGCATAAAAAAGGATATTATATAAAATATGATGGCTTCAAATATTTAAGTTTACTTTAATTGGGCAAATGGCACCACAGCTATGAAAATTCATCGTTAAACAATACTTATCAGGACGATAAGTTCACTTGGACTACACAACTTGATCTTGATAACCTATTTTCTGTTTCATAGAATAGAAATTCTAAAACGCAACCGCCCATGCCTTGCGCCTCATTAACAAGAGACAAGTACGTGCCCAAACTATGATCAATACGGCATCAAAGTAATGACAATAAATGGCCCGGTCGCAGGCACGTTCGACATTACGCACAATGTTTGCCAGTCATAGCGTACGTGTTACGATCTGTAGTCTACATCCCAAACTCCACTTGCAAATAGGCTTCGATGGCGATAGGATCTTGCCTGCATAACTTTAAGACCTTTTATTACTGCTTTATGAAGTTTCGTTGCCTTTAAATGTGAAATAAACAATAATATCGCTTGCTGCGCCGATGGTAGGGATCCGGATTTGCATAGATCCGGCAACCGAGCAAACAAGTCATCTGATGGTAAGTGATCATTGCCGCCCATGGAGATCCAAGGCTGGCTGATCAAGCCTGGATCATGGATGTGTTACCGGCTCATTTGGCAGGTGAGCGGGAAGGAAAAAGGATGGGACTCTTCCCAAACAAAATCTTATTAAATTCTTAATTTAATAATTTACTGAATTTAATAAGATTTTGTTTAAATCTTTAAACTGTACGTTCAAATAATCGTCGTTTTAATCCATCAATTTTCAGTTCAAAGCAACAGGATCTGAATTTTGATCAGTTTTCTTTTCCAGCCCAATCAGGATATTAGGAGAGAAATTTATTTTTACATTGGATATGAAAAATCAGCATCCCTAATATCTCCGCCGTCTTTAACCTTATAAATATAAACGCTTACCAACACAATCTAAGGCGAAATTGCCTGTATCCGTCACCAAATTCGCACAAGGGGAGCGGCAAAATTAACATCATGCATGAAATCACATAGTGCTACACCGATACGCAATTTACTATCGGATGTGGTTCGTAATCGCGTACTTAGCGATACGCGTCGTATCAGTACGCAAACTTGGGATAAAGTGATATTGCCGCAATATGTACGATAATACGATATTTGCGTGTACGTGCCAGAGAAATATTTGGTACTTTTACTCACTGATATCTGAGATTATGTACGCCGTATATATCTAGTAACGGAAAGCCGATTTTGTTTGTATTCATAATATTATGTGTTTGTTACTTTGTCGGGTGTATATGGAGGTAGTCAATTGGATTAAAAGAGAAAAATTGTAGTGTTTCTGATTTGTGATCTTGTTTGGAAGGTGAAAAAATATTATAGTTGTAAATTAAAATTAGAATTTAACTATAATTACGCAACACAATTTTTTTTAAAGGCTGTTACTCACCCATATTTTTTCCATTAATGCCAGTGTGCATAAGCTGTCGATCGCGATACCCTAAACATATTTCCAAATATTATTTGCTTTTAATATATTATACACCTAGATTTGGATTTTTTCTCACAAAATTTAACAGTTTTCCACAATCAATTCATAAATATAGATAAAAGAATATTTACTATAGAACGTCAAGAAAGGAAGGACCAAAATAAATTGAGCATCTACAGCTGAGTACTTAGTGTAAATGCATTCAGAGCATAATTTAGTCAAATGACATCAACTTGCAGATGAGTTTTACCATTACAGCCGTTCATCGCCTCACATTGACACGTTATACATACATACATAAACACACGCCTTTTTCACAGAAGGGGTAGGCAGAGGTGCTACCAGAACACCCACGTTTCGCCTTGTATATTCCGTCCCACGATGTGATAGGGGGCGAGCCCATCGCCATATCGGGCACAAATTCCTGACTCCGGGCTGATAATGAATAGAAAATTCCAATATCACTTTGCCCGACCTGGGATTCGAACCCGAGACCTCAGCTTTGCAATCATACCGTAGTACCACTACGCCACCGAGGCAGTCCACGACACGTTATTCAACACTTAAAATATTTCGGCGAGCAATTTAACGACTTAAAAAGTGTTTCTCACTAACTTTTAACGTCATTTTAAATATCGACCAGGAGATAGTTTATCCATCAATTAGAAAGGTGTCTCGGAATTAAAATCTCATTTGGTACAAGCTACAAAATTACCTCCAATTTGAGTAAATTTTACGACAAAAACACAGGCAGCTGTCCCTTTTAATAACGTAAAAAGCCGCCATTAAATGTTTTATTTTCTCTTACTGTGTTGTGTTTATCGAACTAAAGTGGAAATACCTTTGATACGAAACTTAATCCACCGAGAAATAAATTGTCTTTATAAAGAAAATGTTTTATAAATTATTATTAGTAAACGGGTTTGTCGAAAATTTGACCTACGTTGTTTAATTTTGTTCTAGTTAATATTGGCACTGGATTTTCTGTTTCTTTTCTTCTTGTTTTCTCGACTTTAAGATAAAATATGTTTTTCAAAATATTCCTTTTTATGGCTAGAACAGTTATTACCACTCTTTATTCCAAGAAATTCAGACATCATAAAACGGGCATGTATTGCAACACCATTAATTCCTTATATTGATTATCACTGCTTCTTTTAAATCTAAACTACCTACAAAATATAACACAAATAGTAAACAATGTATGTTGTTCTGTAAGATTGCTAAGTTATTTTTCTCACGACTTCTCTTGTGTAAATAACTTCCTGATTATAGTCATCAAGTTAATTATAATTTCCAAGATTGCTTCTGTCTACATCTATATTGCTAAAATCAGTCTCCTATTTATTTATACATTACGTTTCATTATGTCCTAAAAGTAATGTTTCTGTATACATAACCTTCAGTGGATATGAAAAATTTCACGGACTACGTACATCAATCAACGTTTATTCTTGAACTTGCTGAAACTCATGATTCATTCATGAGGATATAAATCTAACTCTTATGCCGCCAACCTTACCGCTGCTTCTACTTTCAATGCCCCGAATACACGTACAAACAATTTCTCTTCGAACTGTCAAGCATCAACGTTTTAATGAAAGTAAATTAAAATAATCACCCAACAATACCCAGTTACTCACTTACAAAGTACCGGAATCGCAAACTAAAAGCTGCTCGAAAAGCGAAGCATTAAAAGCCAGACAATCTTTGCTATTAAACTGGCATTTCACTCACCGTAAAGCGAAAGTACCAACTCATCCAGATTCAGAAAATCCTTTTCTCATTTATACAATTAAAATCGGTTGCAACCAGCATCAACAGTTTAATGTAACAAATTAAAATGTTTGACGACTGACTCGTGCAATTCTTTTTCCGTTCCGAGTCTGCGAGTGTGTTTCCGGACTAGTTTCAATACGACCTGGCGCGGTCACAATGACCATAAAACAATAATAATAATTACCGCCCGGCTTTTAGTGTTGGCTGTCTACGGTCGCACAACCGCTGCCGGTATAAAATATTTTGACGTCGCGATAAGAACAAAGGCCCGATGCGAGTTTATCTTATCGTCGCTGAGTGTTGGGCCCTAATGACCCCACCGTACTCACCGCCCATTACTTATGTACTTCCGAACTCGGTGACAACTTCATTATGAAAGGAAATGCTTTTAATCCTTTTAGTGTACGTTGAAATTAAGCGGCTTAAGTCGCATTGCAGCGGTGCGACTGCGGTGCGGTGAAAACATTAGAATGTATGTACTTGTAAATGGCGTTTTATGCTGCGAGCGAACGTAGAAAGAGCGTTAAAAGGATGATATGAAGGGTTGGTGTATCGAGGTTTCCGCTAAACGAACGCAGACTATGCTATGAATATGTATTGCCAGCGTAAAAAATCTCTTCAAGTGCTTTGAATCATGCCACATAGTACGGTTATAAATCTGGATGCACACGAACCGGTGACGCGAATTCTACATATTGATTCGAATTGGAAATATAGAATATAAAATGAAATATATTTCAAAACTGAAGAAAAAACTTTGTGTTCAAAAATGTATTTAAAGTAAACAATGTACTGTACTGTATCAGCCCATATACTTCCCATTGCAAGGCACAGGCGTCCTTTATAACCGAGAGTATGATTGAGAGGGGGTAGGCCGTATAGTCCACCACGTTTACTGGTAATGGGTGGTACTTAACATCTTATGTCTCGGGATGGCCATCGCAGTGGAATGCAAGAATTACTTTGTAATTCATGGTGGTATTTGGTTTTGGCACTAACAATGAGCGTTGGTATCGCTTACTATCAGGCGAATTCAGTCTCGCTATACATTATTAAAAAAAAAAAACACTAGGCTAGTGGGGGTTGGCGGACTTGTAAAGTAAACAATAAAAAACAATAAACAATGATAGCGGTAAACGCTACCAACTTTAAGATAGTAATTATACCAAAGACATCGCGTGATGTTAAATAAGCAGCAATTATTTAAGTCGTGACTGCGAAATTGGGTCCATTATCTTAAACAGAGATGGAATTTTCGCGGTCCGAGGATTCGTGCAGCGTAAGTTGGTCGGCTGACGTGTGATTTATTCCTTTTATCTCGAGACCAGTGGGCTTTTCATCTGAGATAAGAGCCTTACCTAAATCAAATCAGTTGGTGATTGTCCGGCGAATGCAGCTTAGCGTCCTCCGTTTCCAATTTGACTAGGTATTCTATTGTAGATAGTATTGTAGATGACGCAACTGATTTCAGCTTAAGGTAATCCCCAAACCTTAGTGCCACGAAGACAAATAGATTTTGAGCTGACATTGTTTGACTTTGTATTAAGACCTCAAAAGTGGGTTAAGCTGTTTGCGCGCCGCCTTATCATTAACGTTTAATTTCTGTTGAACTTTATATAATTGACAGTAAATTAAGTTAATGAGATTTTAACTGACTCTAAAATTGATATGTATCACGATAAGTAGCGGCGGTAACATAAAATGCCTTATCGCGGTCAAAGGTCTAACAATAAGAGTGAAAGAATAATCAACGAACTGAAACGCTGTGGAAACTGCTCAACAATTCATACACAAATATATGTAAAACTTGCACCGACACAATCATCTTAAATGTAAGTATAAAACAGGTACCTCGTGTAGCAAAGTAACAAAACCCACTTCAATAACTTAAGTACGCACCTTCAATCATCGAGCCATAATGAAATCCCACGGGAACTGTTAACCATCCACGTTCACGACAATACGTGGCTCATGAACGGAAAATACACGCGAAAATAACTCTTAAAACTGAGAACGGCACGTTTATAAAGTTATTTTCGGTAGATGTTAGTGAAAATTTGATTCGACTTAATAAATCGTGGCCTAAATAATGCCAAGTATTTCCGGCTGTGATCTAAAAACGAGTTCATGAATATCGATGAACTAACGGAGGTTTAGCTCATGCATCTTCTTTGGAGATGTTATGGAATACAATTTAAATTTTTTTGCATAATGTATTTTATATTTCCGTTTCGTATCCGAAAACAAAGAACTATAAATTAAACTAAATTTGAATTAGTAATTGTGAATTTAGGAGTACCTACTAGGGACCAAAATATTTATAGAAGAAATTAATCATATTATGTTTAGGTTTTTTTTATTCATTAAATTAATAAAGAAAATATTACAGGATGCATCTTCGCGTCCTTTGATTTCTACGAGATATTTTTTATTAACACAAAAAATCGCACCGTCTTAAATGAGAATTATATTGTGATTCTAAGCTACAGAAGTTGCTTAGATAATCATGAAGGCTTTCTTACTAAAGTGCAGCTTTAGCCCAAAATAGATGTACATAGACTTGCTACAACGAAACGTAATCTAAGAAAAATGTTCTACCTTACCAATAATTGTTATGTCGTGTGAAGAATTTCTTAATTGATATAATAAATAAAATGCCTCAGTGGAGACTTCGGCGCGTTTGTGATAACGCGTTTGGATTACAAGATTTATTATGAGGCATAAACTGCGTACTAATTGGCGTTTTATTACCTCTAACGTTAGGAGGTGTTTGGTTATTGTTTATATTTCGATACAGTTATTAAAATAATTTTACATCATTCCGTTTTATTGCCGGCGTCTCGAGAGTCCATTAAGATCACTAGGATTGTAATGCTCGATTTATTTTATCACTTCAGTGTTATTTTGTGAACACCTTCAGTTTCTTTAACTTGAATAAAATAGTATTTTTAATAAAAAGGTTTATAGTATTTCTAATTCAAGAAATCTCATTTGACATTTCATACTTTTATCATAAATAACTTTGTGAAGACGTAACTCACACAATTTCAATAAAACTTTCCGTAAAACCATAGAATTATGAAGCTATTCTTATTTTATTACAGGATTTACAATCCATAATAACTAAATTTAAATATAAATCCTTTAAATAAAGCAAAACAACCATTTTAAACAACATACTTTTTTACTAGACGTCATTACAAAGTCACGTCGTTAGGTCTTCCATGTGTAGAGTTGAGACTATGCAAACGGATTTGTATACGCATAATCGGTAAAAATATAGAAATAATCGAGCAATTTTAATCCAGTTGTTTTCTAATTTTAAAAAGTACTGAATTATCAGCTAATAACAAGCATACTATCACCGAACAACCATCAGTAAATAATGTAATAATAATTTTAATAAAAGGCAATAATTTAACAATTTAATAATTTAACAATAATTTTGTGTATGTGGTGGCCTGTTGGTAAACGGACTGCTGAGACGCGGCTGCCCACATGTTCACGGTGGTCGCGGGTTCGAATCTCAGGGCAGACCTCTGACTTTTTGAAGTCATGTGTGTATTGATAATCAGTCACCACGCACTAAAACGGTGAAGGAAAACATCGTGAGGAAACCTGCATACCATAGCGATTTATAAGAATTTCTATGGTATGTAAGTCCGCCAACCCGCACTAGGCCAGCGTGGTGGACTATATGGCCTAACCACTCTCAATCGTATCCTCGATTGTAGAGTAGGCCCGTGTCCTACAGTGGGTCGTGTATGGGCTGATACAGTACAGATAGTTAAATAATTTATTCGATTAATTTATTTTATTTGTGTCAAATTTACTAAAGATAATCGTAAAAAGAGTTTTGGGAAATATTGATTTTTATCTTTTCTTTCGAACTGCATAACTGAAAAAATTGCAGGTCGATACAGACGTCCGAAGTATACAAATATAGTAGAAGACCAAGATTCAGAAAAATAAGATTTCAACGCAGGATCTAGCAGGATTTCGTAGAAATTTAGGGTTTTATAGTATAAATGTACAAAGAATAAATATTGTAAGGAATGATAATATCGAACCGTTGGCGTCAAAATAAATTGGAAATTCCGAAAAAAATCGTGTCACAAAAAATTGCCATTTCGACTCAGTGGGCCGGGCCGCTAGTAATAAATAAATCATTGCTATTGTTCCTTAATACTAAAGTGACTTATGCAATTGTGGATGTCTCATTAGGATAAAGATGTACATAAAAAAAACGAAATAATGTAAACTAAAAATATAAACTGTAATCGATTAAGAAATACAAACAAATAGTATCGATATCTCGTTAATAATCGGATATTGTACTAACCGATTTATTTGACATCCCTATTTCACAATTTTGAGATATGTCAAATGGAACTTTTATAATTAGATAGATAGTAGTTCTTTAATTTATACAAATGTCCATTCTGCCTGAGTCTACTCTTCGAATCTCAATCATTAATTCAAAGCTTAATATGTAACAATCAGCTAATAATAGTCAATTTGCCGTTTAACCATTTGGCTCTTTTTATTATATCTGACCAATATTCTTAAATACTGAAATAGCAGTTTTTGTATATCATTTATATACCTACTTTAAATTTATTTTTATATCCATCTTTATTTTCCATGTTACTTTTACTTATAATTATGACACTTAAAAGTAGCGAAAGTTTAGAAATAATTTATATTCGCTCTACCAATAAACAAAGATCACTGGCGCAAAATGAAATAAAAAGAATTTGTATTATCATAGAATCAATATTGATACCTTAGGGTATTTTTAATTATTATAAAGGAAGCGCTGGTCTTTCAAAAACGTAGATAAAAATGGTGGTCCTTTTTCTGTCCCCCTATTAGCTGACATTTGACAGGTTGTCCAACATGCACGAATTATTTGAAAAAGAAAAATAAAGAAGTATAGTTCACGGCTATTGAATTCCACTCAAACTCGTTTTAAACTGATAATAATCAAATATTATACTTTCGGTTACCATCGGAATATAATACAATTTGTCTTGAAACAATTAGTTCCATTTTTACTAATATATTAGTGCTACCAACATTACGAACAAAAAGTATTTACGATTTTCAAGACTCAAATGTATGGCAGCGCTCTCTCTTTATATTACATATAAATACTCTAAGATTGATACATTAAGCCAATACGGTGTCTTATTCCGCAATCCATTACATTCGTTAGTCTAAAGGATATTATACAGGGTGTATTAAATTGCTCGTCATTAATTGAGTTATATGATAGAGAATTTAATGACGACCTGGGAACGTCGTGATATGAGCAATCTTATGACAGGATATGACAAGACAATTAATTTTGATTACGTGCCATTAGGTAATTTAGATGCAATGTTATCTACTATGTTCATATATCATAGTTTTAAAGTTTTATTAGTAATTTGGCTATGTTAAAACAGATTGCCCGATCTGGAAGTCAAAGCCACGACTTCACATTTTAAAGCCCTTTAACGCTGCCACTACATAGACATGACAACCATCATTAATATCAATAAAAATGGTAAAGTATTTTTCAAGACATTATTTCCTAGCACTACTGTTGGCAAGAAGCACAAATAAAACAGCGGGACGCTTAGAAACTCAGTGGGGAATTAAGTTTATTTAAAGATACATTATTTATTAATAACAAGTCGGGACTAAAGAATTCACGACAAATTAGCACAGCGGTTATCAATTAATAATAAGAATAAGAATAATTTGTTAACACACAAAAGGTTGAGTATACAAACAACTACATTTCATAAATAAAGAAATTCTTAGCACTAATTACCCAAGGCAAGTTTTAACTTGTGTTAAATGTTGGTTTTTTGGGCCAATGTTTTGATGCCTGCGTATTTATTATGGCATTAAAATAGTTGTTCCTGATTTTGATGTTCCATTTGACGCACAATTGATATAAATAATACAGTCTAAGGGAACGTTAAAATAATAATAAGTTGATTGATTTTGTGATTAAGTATTAATAAAATGTTTATGTCCTACTCACTGTACAATTTTATGGTCACCCCGCCCAGCAAAAAAAAATAGTCCTAAGAAAATAGCTTAAAAGTATTTTGATTCACTACAAAGCAAAATGTTTGGAATGGAATTTTGGTAACAAATATTTGTTTTTACCGTTCGGCAAGTTTCATTCATATAAAAAGTGTCTATATTTGTCACAACCCAGGTTAATCTTTGGACAAACTTTTGCAGGTAAACATTGCGGCTAAAATACACACTAGTTTTATGTGAAGACCTTCAGATATATATGCTTTTTGAATGCCGCCAACCGGTGATAGGTCTGTGTGGTGAACTATGGCCCTTTGAACCCAACTCTCGAATGTAGAGAAGACCCGAGTTGAGTAGTATGCAAGTAGAGGGTTATTTTTCAAAGGCCAACCAAACTTTTTTATTGAACTCAAGAGAATAATAATTTACACATGGTGGAAAATATTCAAATTTAGACATAATAAGTAATTTATTTCCATTTCATAATATATTAGTTAATGTTCAAATTATACTCAACATCTCCTACAAGCACGATCGCCAGGCATTTTTATACAGAGGCGCTCGCGCGCGTCTGTGTGTGTAGTCTATCAATAGGCTTATTGTGATCGTGCGTATTGTCTATTTTGTTTTGTGAGGGTAAAAAATATGGAATATTTTGAAAAAAGAATTTCATTTTATTTTACAAATGAACTGCATTCATGATTCTGAATCTCCTGTTAAAATTTGGATACTCACATCAAAATAACTCTGTACAATACACCCAATACTCACACAGTTCTGACCAGACCAAGACTGTTAATACCTCGGGGATATCAGAAACTACGGGAGACTTACATTTTTTTAAATGTAAAAATTTGAATATTCTGTAATCACATTTTAATGCGTGTTTTTTACTTATTTTGCTATCACTTATTCCATACCCTCGATAAACATTTCTTGAATAAATTAACTAAGCTGCGTACTATATTTGAATAACGTCTAGACTTTTATTAACTTTTCCATGAGAATATACAATAGCATGCAAATTATATTTTATACAATGCCGAAGGCAAATGTTTAAAAGGCTGGCCTTGTGAATGCAAATATAATATCTTGCGTTATAAAGTAAATATGTAAAAATAAATTACTTTTTTTTTTTTTTAAGAAATGAAAGTCCCTCATTGATGGATCAGTTGAAAGGATACTCTTTATGATATTATCTTTGCTCTTGAATGAAAAAAATATTAAGTTGAATTTTATTTAAATAGTAAAAAACATGCATGTATACAAAATATTTTCCTTCTTAGAAACATTATTGGTTTCTTAAAATGTATGATATATACTAGATTGGCCGCACATGTATATAATAGAATTGTATCACTTATATCATTACAGTATGTCGCTTTTCGGGTGTCAGCCTAAATAAGAATTTAAAGTTTGAACCAAAGTGTAATAATGGTGTCGACCTGCGAAACATGACTTTCTCTCGTTGGTTAATAGTAAGATACTCTATTTTAAATGCATTTTACTTACCATCAGTGTATTGTAGCCCCATAGCCATGCCAGAAAATAAAACTCGCGTTATACGGGTAATAAGCAACAGCAAAAATAAATATTAATAAATAAATACACGTTTTAGTTTAAAATTAATATCTTGTGTTGTATTGTCTGGTGTATAGAGTTTATTATTATTTATTTATTTTACACCTTTTAAAATACGTAATCCTGACCCTGCTGTAAGATCACGTCATGTGCGGTGAGTATCAAAATCTGCGATAGACTTTCGGTCTCACAAACACCCAGTCCGAAAAAAATACCTATGGATCATACAATACTAGTCTTGGTGTCTAACTGCGCCACGGAAGGTGTACATACACATAAAGAAACAAATATAGGATTTAAATTATACTAACACCTAAATATAATTAAATTAAAATACGATAAGTGACTACACGCGTCGTTACGTTCACATAATGCCCTCATGTTTGTTTATTACTGATTTAAGGGAGTCTAATTCACTGTCACATTACGTCTGGGCCAGTTGACAACTGTATACGATTCGCTTTTTACGAGTTCCCTGTATGGTATTTATTACTTTTGTCACAGCCATGGAGGGAGGCGATAAACTCAACTATGTTTTATTTTATGTAGCGGTCATTCGACTCGAATGTGTTTATGATGCGACAATTATTTATTTAGTTGAGCTACCAGTTGATTTAGTCGTGTCATTGTATCGCAATTCCTGTGTGAGTTAAAATATGATGTGGACCTGTTTACGACTGTTTCGCAAATAAATAACGTCGGCGATATACATTTTGATAATTTATACGGAAATTAGGACATTAATTCGTAAATTGTATAGATCGAGATAGTAAAAACCAGACATTTTTTGTCATAAATATGTATTTTTTTATTGTTGTAAACAGATAAAAATACCGATTTAATCAGTCCGAAGCGCAAAAGACCATGTATACAAAATTAGATCAATATCTTTAATAAACTGTCACAGCAAAGTAATCAATCTACGTTTACTGGTAAGTTCAGATTGAGCATTCACTAATGGGAGATTATCGCGATCAAATTATGCTAGCCTTACAGACACTGTCATGTCGGCAGATTTAACAGTGCCTTCGATTATATACGTTAAAAATTTTATTCGACACTGGCACGAGAAGTGACCATATTGATGGCAAACGTCCTTCGCAACCAGATATACAACTTTATTTTTAGTATACAACAAAGCCGAAAGTAGTTTGTTGAGAATCAGTAGCACAATCCATTGCACAAATTTTTAACATACCTAATGAATTTTATCCCAAAGACATTAAAATTTCGTGAAGTTGGTAAAATGGTTGATTAATAAATCCGGCGCGTGTTGGTCCCTCACTGATACCTACAACTACAGCCGGTCATTACAAGTACCGACCCCGCTATGAAGAAAAATCAAAGAGCCCCGTGCATCATTCAAGACAGGTTTTTTTGTCGTAGCTCGTCACCGCGTTGGTTTTCATTATTATTATTATTTTATATTTTTTTGATCTTTGAAACCCAAATCGAATGATGTTTTGGCTTTATAGTATAAAATAACTAATGTTCTATAAGTACAAATTTAAATTACGGGACTACAGTCCAGACCATGCTTTAACTAACTATATACGAACGCACTAGGCCAGGGTGTAGAGGAGGCCCGTGCCCTGCAGTGGGACATATATGGACCGACACAGGTACAGAATCCCGGAACGATCTAACTAGCAAACACGAAACAAAAGAAAAACAAATCCACAATCTCGTAACTCAATGTAAGTGGATACAAGATGAAAGAATTCCTCAATACTTAGGATAGGCCCGTAAGTGATATGTGTTGACTCACCGCGGCCTACAGCGTGTTTGCTCTCGCCACAATCTCAGATTGGTAATAAGATGCGACATGTGTATTATCCCGATTAAATCCCCTCGGAAAGGGGCTTATGTAGTGATGTCTTTATGCAGCCCTTCAAATGATATGCGACGTATCGATGTACAAAGACATTTTGTAATTATAACACATGGTCTGGAATTTGTGAATGAGTATTGTACATTCTATTGTATATTATTAATAACCCGGGCTTTAATAGTTTGTGTGAACGGTGGCTTTTGGTACCAAACAGGTCTCGTAATCCACTCTGTAAACATTTTTGGTTTGTTTATTTAGTGTCAAAAAAAGGGGTTTTCCATACATACATAAACTCACGCCTTTTTCCCAGAAGAGGTAGCAGAGGCGTCACCAGGACATCCACATATAGCCATGTATGTTCCATCCTATGATGTGATAGGGGGCGAGCATATCGCCATATCGGGCACAAATTCCTGTCTTTTAGAAAAAATCATTATCACTTTACCCGACCCGGGATTCGAACCCGAGACCTCAGCTTAGCAATCGTACCGTAATAGTTGTACGCCACCGAGGCAGTCGAATCATTTTACATCCATTAAATTTGAGTAGAAGAGAATTTGATCAGGTAATACGAGCATAGCATGATCATCGTGTGATTGACTGTATTAATGTAATCGCATAATAATCTGCATCGTTTTTAATGTTTGATGTGACTGTGTTTAATCTAATAGTACTTCATATTTGATTGACAGGATTAAACAATGAGTACTCAAGATTGACGTTGATCGGCGGCATAGTAACCCAGAATCTTTACACTTCGTTAATGACAAGAATTGGACCGGATAATCATTAGTTACTGAGTTATTAAACCGAAATAGATTCGAAAAAAAATTTGGCGAGCGAAAAAACACAGAATTTTGTGATATAAGTTTAAAAGAAGCTTATTTATTTAGAATAGGTAATTTTTATTTTTTGTTCTTTACTTCTTATTGTATGTACTTCTACCTGATATTATGGTCCGAACCGATCTGGTATTAAGAGTCCCTATTTCTAAGACTGCTTACTTTTATATAATAAAATATAACATAACACCAATTTACCGTACGATCTAATAATTTAAAAACAGTCCTAAAAAGCAAGCCTATGCATAACAACTGCAATTGCAATTGAATCGATATCGTAACATTACAATCGATAATCGACAATCGATAAATCGAATCGCGCAACACTCTGCTATGATTGATCACCCCAGATTCCCGCTTGAGCTTGTCAAGCCGAAGAATAACATTGTTCGGGCACTTGTAAACGTCTCACTGACGCGAAATCCTCTTAAAAGCGTGGTAGGTAACTTGCGTACGAAAATAGACGAAAATCTTGTTGCCTCAGTTTAAATCGATAGTGGTTGATAAATGAGCCACAGCATTACTCGTGTTAAAGTTTAAACGATATCGATGAATTTTGTTCACTTTTTATTAACTTCACTGGTTTGTGTGGGCTACACTAAAAGCAGACTAGTGCGGTTTATTTTATCGATGTAAAGTAACGAAGATTTTTTATTTGCCATGTTTTTTGGAAATTGATTTTTTAATATACATCGTACTTACTATAATATTTTAAGGCGTTTATTTGTCATTATTTAATAATTACGTGAAGTCGGAGTAACGAGTTTTGTAAGCGTGTTGCAAACATATGAATCACCTTTTAAAAAACTTTAGGTCATCACATTATCCCTGACGGTATAACTGACGCCTATATAATTTTCTATTTAATACTATTTTTGTGAAATAAATAAAACATGAAATACATAAATTCCTAACGTATTTATTCAGTACTACAAAGGGAGTAAACAACTCGTCACGGCAAAGAAGCTCAAGTCTGTCATTAAGGCGACGTACAACAAAACATAAATCTTCACACACGATTTCCCACATAAATAAAAAACGCGATCGCGAATAAAAAGGGCGATAAAACAATAAAAGTCGACAATCGTTTAGCATAATGTCTAACGTAATGGACACAGAAATAGAACGGAAGCTGTATCAGGGATAGACTATAGAATGGATTGCAACACGGTAAGCCAGGCTTGATGTGTTGGCTTGATCAGTAATTTTGTGAAAAATGTTTGAATATCAGAATTTTAAGAGTACTGTTATATTGCAAATTTTTAAAGTTGCTTATGAAATGTTGTCCAATAGGTAGTTATATTAGGAGAAAACCTTCCATAAACATATTATCATAACGGCTACATTTTATAGATTTTTAGAATTAGTATTACACATACAAAAATATTTTTTATTAATTTAATTATGCCAAATCATATTAGTTATGTCGATAAAAACAGATAAAAACAGGCTTGTTCAAGCAAAAAGCTTGCGCAAAGTGTAAAACGGTCAAGCTTGCCTGAACTAAACGATTGGACATACTCGTCATAATGTAGTCGCGTGTGTAGACGCCTTATAAGACCACCGGGCACGGCGGTACACATCAAAGGCAATCCTCTCCCTTAATTCTCAGAGTATAATCGCGACAAACATGGAAATATTATGGCTGGAAGGGTCAAACTGTATATGGACTATAAAGTCATTGGTCAAAGTCACTTTACGCTCCCAAGGTTAAACATTATTCAAAGAGTTTGTATTCTCAATTATAAAGGACAAGTTAGACATTCCCGGAGACGCGCTGAGCTTCAATGCTCGGTGTCATTAAAATGCGTGCCACTGTTGATACTGGCTTACAGGAGTTGCAGTGGTGGGTGTGAGGGCGGAACAGTCTAATCCGAATTATGAATGGAAAATACTGATATAATAAATTATAATAAATCGTTTAAGAATTTACTTAGTGTTCATAAAGCGTTTACAAGTTATCAAATAATTGTCGAGAACAAACTTTGAAACTCTTAAAGAAGTACAAATAATTATCATAATATTCAATGAAATTTAGAAGTAAAATTTAAAACGATATTATATTTTAAAATTGCTTAAACAGAAATATTTTTCTCATTTTCATAACGCATATACAAACAATAGCTCAATAAAATATAAATCACTTGTATTTTAAATAGTCATTGGCTATTCGGTCATTTTGTTATAAAACGTGATGAGGACATCAATTTTTATAGAAAATAAAATATGCAATAAGCTTCGACATTTTTGATGATTGTGCAATAAAATGTGCTAATAAAATAAATAACGGCTACTGTTCTATGAAATAAAATATGAAAAACCGGTTATTTTTGTTCGATATAAAACCTACGCCCAAACTTGTTTATTTTATTGATCACATTCTAAATTGAACTAAATATGTACATTGATATTAATCATTCTTGAATATCTTAGATAAATTGTAGTTCAAAATCTGTATCAGCCTATTTACGTCCCACTGCAGGGCACGGACCTACTCTTCAATCGAGAGCACGACAGAGAGGTTAGGCCATATAGTCCACCACGCTGGCCTAGCGCGGGTTGGCGGGCTTTACAAGCCATAGAAATTCTTACAAATCGCTGTAGTATGTAGATGTTGTCACAATATTTTCCTTAAGGCCAGATTTTAAGCATATGATAGTTCAAACATCTACATAAAAAGCTATGGCCTCTACGATGGCTGTTATGTCGCCCTTCTTGATTGCTTCTTCACGGTCCGCTTAAAGGGCCTGATAATAAGAAAGGGGACACGAGAGCCGAAACTCTATTACACGGATTATAACGATAGCAAGGTAAAATAGTAATACTTAGAACCTAAAGGCCTGCACCATACCAGATACAACAATTGAACAGATTTCGTATTATTTTTAAATGGAATCTAAAAAAGCCAGGTTGTTGTTTTCATCGCAAATAATTATTATAATTATATCATACTTAATAAATAAATGTACAAAAATGAACAATCTATTATATTGTTCAAATTATTATTCTTTAAAAGCTATAAAAGTCATCTATGAACAGAACCACTTCGAATGAAGCATTTATGACTATTGAATAAATAAATACACCCAACAGTCACATACATAGTCAAGAGTCCACACTAAGATCGAGTCTTGTGTCGTGGGTATCAGGAGCTACGAGAAACTTTGGTCTCACAAACACCCAGACTTGAAACAAATGCTTGTGGTTCACACAAACATTTGTTTCGTTGTGGAGATTGAACCCGCGGCCTCCCGTTTCACAGCCGGCGTCTAACCAACTGCGCCACGGAGGCTGTCAATGAATGAATATGTTATTCTTTTACGTTTTATATTTTTCACACTCAACCCAAAATGATCATACATCAATTTTAACCAACTATATTCTAATGTTAAAATTTGCTCAATCGTGTGTTTGATTCAAAAGATTACAGCAACCAAATAGTTCCAAGGACTTAATTCGACTTTAATATTAGTGAAATTACGTTCTATTGCTAACGTACGGATTCCACGTATTGACTATGTTATTTGCGAAACGAGTTCTTTCTGCGAAGTGAATAAAGGCCAATATGGATATTATGCTCTAAGAACCGCCTTTGTATGTTTCACGCTGAGTAAAAGTGTATACGATTTGTCTGAAATGAATTAGCTGGTAAAACAGGTTTGATACACTTGTTCTATTTCGATGTAGTCCCTAGTTTAAGCTATATATTTCATTAGGTATTAGGGTTAGTTGGTATAGGATGACATATTGTTTGACTCAAAAAGTCAGTTGGGCCTTTGAATCATTTAAGTTAACAAAATTGATATAACTACCAGCATATCAAAGAGATTTTTACAAAAAGATATATGGCATGATAGACGTCCTCTGGCCAGATGGCGGGACGACTTGCACAAGAGGGCCGTCAGCGCCTGGATGCATAAAGCAGTAGACCGGACTCTGTGCCGTATCTTGTGAGAGACTTATGGCCAGCAATGGACTGCGACGACGACGACTGCTGATGATAATGATATAGCATGAAAAGTCCCCAAAACTTCAGCAGCCCTGTGTGGTGGACTTACTTATGTTTTTTTTTAAATTTTACTCTATATTGTAGAAAATTGTTGAGGATTAGGTATAGTAGCTAATATTATAAGATTAAAAAATATATATCATAAGCTGCAGCCGTTGTCCCTCCCTTGTATAATTAAAATGTAAGTGCGTCACTAACACTGTCACGGGTTTTGCTCCCAACACAAAGATCAAAGAAAACGTCACCGTTTGAGAGTTTCCTGATGTTCTGTGTGCTCTCATTGAAATAATTGCGGCTCCTTTACGAGCTGGAACTTACCTGGAACAAATGGAACGTTCTGTTATTGTTTGTTTTATAAAACAGACTTTTTAGAAAATATTTGGATTAGCATATTGATCGGTACACATGAAGAGGAAACAAAAGCCTTAGAATTGTCAATAAGATTGATGTCAATAAAACAAGAATATTTTAAAAGTTATATTTAAAGAAAACATTCATTAATACTTAAGTTACCTTGAAATAAGTTATATACAAGGTACGACAGCAGGTGGTCTAACAAATATTAAAGTACAAAACTTTCTACCACGTTAAAATGGCTAAAACTTTCAAGAAAATATCGCCCATTGCACACGAGTACATAAATCAAACAGCGTTGACAGCGAAAATTAAAAACAAACCCGTGCCAAGAAAGCAACAGAATTCTTAGACTAGCAAAGTATCGAAGTATACCTGAGTGAAATCGTGACCAAAACGTTGAATTTCCGAGTATTTTTATGGCACCTTATACCGAATTATTCCAATCGAGGTAGTTAAGGATTCATGTTACGCATGCAAATCGACATTCCATTGGATGGAGCACGCATTTTTTTTTGTTTCCAACCTTAATTTCGTTATTGGAATCCCTTTTCGGTACCGTTACTCCATTTTGAATAAAACATTTCAATTTTATCATTAAAACGTACGATGTGTTGATGGAATGGAAACTTGGGTTACCTACGGGTTGTACAGTTTCGTAATATTTGTGATGTTTTTAATTACACTTTTCACGGTAAAATATATTTGTTTGTTTTTAAAAACTCGAAGAAAGTTTCAAAATATCTGTCTCTAATTATCATGTTATTACTGTGAAAGTTTATTGTTAATATTTTAATAAAATATATTTATATTTAATAGCTGTATATATGTAGGTATACTGTATTATATAGCCGCTACCATGTCTCTACTTAAATAAAAATGCGTTATTTAAAAAAAAAAATACAAAAAGAACCGCTGATACATCGCCTCGAGAGCTCATTCATGATTAAAAATATATCATATGAAACAGATAAATATAAAATTTCGCCAGTTACTTCCTTCATAGGCGATTTATTTTAATATAATAATGAACAATACATTTCGCTGTTTACAGCTATCGGATGCAGTGTGATCAAAAAGTAAATTTTTGTTTCTAAGTTTACTTTTGAACACATATTGCATCCGATGGAGTTCATAATCCGATAGCCGATACACGAACAATTCAAAATGAAACAAAGAGTATAAGCGTTTTATAGCGATAATCTTAGGAGTGGCCTTTATTGCCGGTGGAGGAGGCGACAAGGCCAATAAAACATTTTCTCAGCAAAGCACCATTATGGAACCCGATATTCGTGATACCGTGCGTACTCGGAGTCGCGTCGCTTTGCTCGATTTTTGAAATTAAATCTCCTTGCACAACAAAAATTGTTTTGGTATTGCGATTACGCAGATTTATATGATATTTTTTTTTGTTTTGAGATGTTATTGAATACATCTAAAATCCTTTTGAATGTCGCATTTGTTTTTGCTACTGGATAGTTGTTTGTTGTAAATTGATTCCTTGATAGAATTGTATCTACCGCTGATGTGGAAGGAATGCTAACACGTTAGTTAGCGTTATGAGATCCTACAGCCCGTATGGCATTTATTGCAGCCTCAGTATCAGTTTAGGACTTGGTAATTGCAACAGTAGTTTTGCCATAATTTTTTTCTTAGTTCGTTTGAAAATGTCGTTATTGACTACTTTGCAATCTAGTAAAATATCTTGATTCAGCAAACTGCAAAACTCCAGCGTGGTAAATTCAGGCCTATCTCTTCAAATTATATATAACCTAAAGCTAGAATTAGATGACCGAATACAGATTCGAATGACATCCAACATTTCACGCAGTCACCGACCTTCTAAACATTATTTAAAAATTCCATTCGTATCCAATGAGTTAGCGGGTTAGGCTCAACCCAATCGTGTATCGCATGTGCAAATAGAACAAAACGCATTAACCTGCCGATTTAATTGGCACCGGCGGTCGATGTTACATGGCCGTGACTTCTGCGAACAGAGCTCGGGTATCCAGTATGGGAACGTAAGTTGTAATTGTTAGAGATTAGTTCGCTGTTATCGCCGTTGTGTACGTTGACTAATTTTATTGATAATATGACATTTAGCGGAATCATGTATCTCGAAAATTAAGGGAAATGGCAAAATGTCTGCTGAATTGTATGGTACAAGTAGCTCCATCATAGAATCTCTTTTTGAGTCCTATTATTTAGTGGCCCTTTTAAATTAATACGACTTTGCCTTAGAACATGTCCTAAACTATTTTAAAGACTATATTATACAGTTTTGTAAATAGTCGTGAAATAGACAATTCCGAATATAGGTAAACGCTTAAACAATATTGATCACAAAAAGGATGAACGGCAAATGCAAACACAAATATCCATCGCGCCTTATCGGAAAACGAACGAACCAATAAACAAAGACAAAAAACATACAACTAAACAAATATGTATGGCAAAATATACAGCTAAACCATTTCACGCGTCAGTCAAATCTCCATATCCAAAGTGAAAAATAAACTCCACTACATACGGTACGTCGGGTAGAAAACGCCATTTTCAGTCCGCCAGTTCATTCGTAGACAGTCTAGTACATCGACGATATCGCATCCGTCGTCTGACTGATTGGATTCCGCCGCTCCGCCGCTCTCCTTTGCCATCGTGTGAAAATAACACGTCACTCAAATACAAGCGATAATAAATTCAATTTTCCCTCTCTCTCTTCGTAGAATCGTCGAAATGACGCCGGGAATCCGCCGGACAGGATTAAACGCGTCCCGTTCGACTTTTGTTCCCGGCAATTCCTCCGTGCTGTATTTTTTTATTCTGCTGGTTTTCGGTGCGTGCTACCCTTGTGCGGTTTTCCGGATGGTAAAAATAAGCTTACTGTTAATGAAAGAATAATGCGACGTCTTTGTCAAAAATCAGATACTGACGAGCGGTTGGTTAATTGGATTTTAGTGGTCTTTTGTTTCGGCACACTCATTCTGTGATATAAATTGTTTAAGGAAAATAAAGTTGATAAACAAAAAATGTTTTAGAAACCCTATTCAAACGTGGAATCGGCTAACGTATTATGCTACGCGTGTTGCTGAATTAATTTGGCTCATAATTTTATGACCGACTGCGTCGACTCAAACTTTAGCTGTCGTTTCCTGTTACAATATTTTCGAAATCTATCCATGGTGTAGTCAATTTCAGAAACTGCAAGTGCAAAATAAATCAAAACTTTTTTACATATAATATTCAGACACTTATCTACAACACAAAAGTGTATGAGTCGTTCCAAGAAGATTCACACCCGATCGTGTCACGATTTCACAAAATATACGACGTAATACGAAGCCCTAATACAGAAAAAGGGTAAATAACAGACAATGTCAATATAGATATCATCTAATCACAACAGGAATCTACGAGTAGTAGACAAAAACGTATACGATTAGAGAACCGCAAAAAAATTATGCCCTTTTCCACATAAGCCGCATGCATGATGCAAGTTGCTTTGTATCTAAAATATACCCAAGGCACAAATTGATTGGAACACTGCAACACAGGGGTTCTCAAAGTTTTGGCTCCACGAATCTCTGTTAAAGTTTCTAGAAAACACCGACCCCCTTAACTAAAACCTCCCGTCCCCTCCGGCAACAACATAATAAATTGACTGTCGAAGAAAATAACGGTTGATTTCAATTTACGAGTGTTTAATAATAACCGTCTTAAAAAATACTACAAAGTAACAAATAAAATCTATTTCATTGTACTTGTACACGTTAATTCATTTGCTTATTGACTTGACTAGCCAACACATCAAAATATACGCGTAACCAACGCAAACTCGCGTAGGTTTTATTACATCCATATTTCTGTACCAATTAGCTTGCAATATTAAGTCCGGTGCCTCCCATTACAACCCCGCCTTCGTGCCCTGCCTTGACAACTAAATAATGGTATGTAGTATTGTTTTGCACCTTTACTTTTGCTTTTATTAACATTCCATTCGGCTCGTTAAGCCAGGAGCGTGCAATAAAGGGTTTTGATGCGTTGTTGATGTGCTTTCTGACCTGAGTGCAGGAATGCCAATTATCTTATTGTGATATAACAATGAATCGTGGAATTAATTTTATAAGGCTGTTTCATAAATTATAGCAGTGTTTATTTTTATTTTTAATAACTCGATAAAGGTTAATTAATTTAAAATTTGTGTAGATACGAATTGTAAATATAGCAGAATATTCAGTTACATTTTATACAATTATTATTAAGGCGGACAAAGGGCCAATAATCCCAGTCATTACCCTCCCCCACCATATTCTTATTTCATTATAACCTTCATACTTTCGTCTTAAAAGGTCGAAATCAGACCTTCGATTTAGGTTTCGTAAACATTCTGTCACTGTAGTTTTTAAAAATAAATGACTAAAACATTACATAGACAGTTGCCACTATATCTAGTAAATTCGCTGGTAAACACACTAATAGTGATTAATGACACTTGCTAAAGTATCGTTTTGCTGTCGTCAAACCATTAAGGACACCGGATTGGACAGGCCGTCCATTTATTTTGTATAGCTATTGATTTTAATTACTTTATTTATTATGCTTAATTTATTACTCAAAAGAAAATTATATTTCACTTTATGAGATAAATACAATAAGTTAGTTTGTTTGTTTTTCTTTTGACATGATTTGTTGTTACAAAGTTATTTCTGAAACTAAGTAACAAAGGCCACGTTTATACCGAATTAACCAGTCTTGTAGATTATTTTTAATTAACAAAGAAAACCCACAGGTAATCGCTACCCGTACAAACTTAACAGACCTGAAAAAAACTAATCAGGAACACTCATATAAAATTCAGAAAAATATAACTTTAAAACAAACATTATTCAAGTTAAATTGGCTGTAACTCTTGCCTGGCGAAAGTTAAGTTTATAAAGAAAAATCCATTGTCAAGTCACGTTTTTTGGGCAAAGTTGGGTCCTTCTGGGGCAATTTGTTTGTGACTGACGCCGCGGCAGACCGCTGATTTATCGCTTTGTCTAAATAATAGCCGCAAGGTCGGAATAAAGCCTAACTCATATATCTCTAATTGAAATAAATTGGATTCCGCCGAGGTATTTGCTGTTTATTAGTTGGTTTCGCTGTTATTTGCGTACATATTTATTAGGACGAGTAAATTGTTATAAATTACGATAGCTGTGATCTAGCTCACGTGGGTTTTTAAAAGTGAAACAAGCTTTTGACTCCTGGGTTGAGTATATAGGTCTTAATAAAAAATGAGGTTGCCTGTATTTTAATATTGTTTTCTAATCAGTTATCTCATCGAAGTGACAATTATAATTAGTATTTTTTGCGCTGATATTAATTGTGATATAAAATGCAAAACAACTTTTAAAATAAAATTAGTACCTCGAACGGCAAGCAAATGTCCCGACACCTACAAAGTTACAATCATTAATAAAACGTATACCAATTTAATTAAATTAAGCAATTTATTTTTGTCATTTTCAAACATCGAACAGCGAATAAATGATTAAACGACCAACAAAACTGGTTTAATAACATTGTAATATGAAACACTATGATTGTAAAAGCGGTAAGATTTCAAAGAACGCGAGTCTTTCCAACCGACTGATTACAAAAATGGAGCCAGTTTTATCCGTTGTGATTTACATAAAACTTGTTTAAATGTTAATCTGTGAGCTTGGCTGGGATTATGACGTGCCCTCTGACATGCGGTGGTCGGGGTTGCCAGACATTCCCCGTATCGGTAATATCGGAATATTATTTATGACAAAGTTTTCAAGGAGAACGAAAGTAGTTTACTGCATGTATACTATTTATTTTTGATCACACAGACGATTCTTTATTTTGACTATGAAAAAAAATTATACTACATAATTGTGTGTAAGTTTTCAACTTTGACAAAATCCTCTAAGGCGAGAGAGAATGGAGAGAATTTGAACGTTCTTTATGTTCTTATTTCCATAAATAGAGTGAAGAAATTACGCGAACATACTTAGAGAAAGTAGATAATACAAAATTGCAACATTACACAATAGTCTAGAAACCAGAGTGCTGTTGTCGTGGACACAAAACCATAGAGGTTATTTTTAAATCTCAAAATATCAAGCGAAATAAAAAGATTAATCAAGGGATTTAAAATCAACTGGTCTACCTACTGTGCCCAAAAACTGTTATTTGATACAAATATTTCGAAACAGAACATTTTCTAGGATCAAAAACAAGATGCCGTAAATAACAATACCGTATTTGGTATGGCAACCCCGCGTCTGATCTACAGACCTCAGTACATGAGCACTTTAATAATTTATACCCCTTTAGAAGGGATACCAAGTTTCGTAATAGTTAAAGGGTGTAGGCCACTTACAAGTACAAGCCTTGCGTGGGGCTGCTCCAAAATTCGTAACGACGACAAACTCTTTAAGGGCTCATTACGCGAACCTTAATAAAACCGTAAATGTATGTACGGCGGTGCAGACTTTGAGTTATTTATGCTTACTTTGGTACTTTAATACTCTCGTTATGAGTGGGACAGGGAAGTTCCATCATATGGGGTGCTTAGGCAAACTCGGGTGAACTGCGTGACATAAACTAAATGATAGTATGACGTATGTCGTACTATGAAAAGGTGACTGAACGTTGCTCTTAACTTTAACACTTGCACTTCGATTCTTTGAGGTGGCTTTGGTATTTTCCGATTTAGAAAATACTTACTGCCTTATTCGTAGATAAATTTAAAACCTATTTAATTATCGAATGTTTTGTCTTCTCCGGTCAAACTGAATTCGAAAGTCGTTCGAAAGGGACAAAACATTCGATAACTAAAATAGTTTTTGAATCTGTCTATGAATAAAGCCGTTTTTCTATAATCTACATTATACTCGTATACCCACCTATTTAATTGTAGCAAAAAATGTGTAATATTTAGAAAATCAACTATAATTATTTAGTGAGTTCTGCATTCTGTATTTATATAGACTATTTATTTTGTAGATTAAATATATGTTTTTTAAATTGTAATTAAGTTGCATATTCTCAATTTCCTTCTATGTATAATTTTTTATTCAAGCATAATATCTCGTGAGAATAATCTTGGGCCTTATGTGTTATCTCTTGCCCCACAATTTTAGCGCCTCTAGGAAGTCACTTCGATACATTTATAGGGCCAACGTGTTGATGTTCCATAAATCGGTGACCTTCCTCCCTTCATATATCACTCAACGGTTGTGCGTTTGTTATTTCATTATATGCTATTCATCGGTTGCTTTTCTTAATAGCATGTGTTTAGTTTCATATGTCTTAAATAATATTGCTATCTCTTTCACATACAACGTTTATACTTAAATTAGATCTAAGACTAGGGTCTCATAGATCAGAGAATTTCAAGACAGACAGATGAGGGGATAAGTAAATTAATACACCCAATAACTTACATAGTTCTGAGTACTAATCCCACACAAGGTGAAATTGATGTGCTGAATACCAGGAACTATGAGAGACTTTTTCAGTCTCACAATACCCAGAACCGAAAATAATATCTCTGATTTATAAGCATTGTCTCGGCTTACAGATTGAATTCTTGGCTGTTTGTTTCACCGTTGGTTCATCGAGTTACTGCACTACAGAGGCTACCTACCGATTGCGTTTATACATACATACATAAACTCACGCCTTTTTTCCAGAAGGGGTAGGCAGAGGTGCTACCAGGACACCCACATTTCGCCTTGTATGTTCCTGTTATCACGATGTGATAGGGAGCGAGCCTATCGCCATATCGGGCACAAATTCCTGACTCCGGGCTGATAATGAATAGAAAAATTCAATATCACTTTGCCCGACCCGGGATTCGAACCCTAGACCTCAGCTTTGCAATCATACCGTAGTACAACTACGCCACCGAGGCGTTTATATTTTGAACAACTCATTTTTGCTTCTTGTTGTTTCCTATACCAACACTAGTAATCGAGATTCTACTTCAAGAACTTTATATGCGACTTAATATTTCAAAATCATTCACTATTAATGTTATTCCATCTTCTAAAATATCAAAATCGAAACTCCCAAATCCAGAAACAGTAAAGCATATTGATTCTATTTAAATAAATAAAAATATTTTATTTCAACAATTTAACAGTGTTATTTCGGTATTAACAGTAACAAAAATAATAATTTTATTGTTTCAGTTTGTTTCTAATTGTAATTTCACCCACCAATGGAATAATTTATTATTCCGTTGTTACAAACATTGAATTCTCACGTGTCGCACCGTTACTAATCACGAAATGGGTTGATATTTCGTTTTAAAGGTTACCCAAATGACATTTACAAATGATGTTTACAAGTTAAAATCTATGGAAAGGGTGTTTGTAACACGATAACTTGAATATTAAATGCTTTGTGGATAATAGGCGATTAAATTTGATTTACAAACTTTCGGTAATATAATAGCTATTTTTTTAAATTACAAACGCTACTTTTATGTACAATAATTGTATCTAGTAGTAAAATTATGGGTTATTCTATTGATTACCGTTTATGTCTTTGCAATATTCATTATTAGTCTATAATATAATTTAATATCTGTAATAATATACCCAACATGTATGTGAAACATAGACTGACCCCACACTAAAATCGAGTCTTGTGTCGTGGATATCAAGAACTACGAGAGACGTTTTGTTCTCACAAACACTCAGACTCGAAACGAATACTTGTGGTTCACACAAACATTTGTTTCAGCTCGGGGATCGAACCCGCGGCCTCTCGTTTCATAGCCGGCGTCTGACCAACTGCGCCACGGAGGCTGTATAATATTTACAATATATGTCTTTTTTAGATGATCTCACCTCACAATATTTTAAAGTATACCGATCACTATTCGCTCGCGTGATTCAAATAGCCCCAAGATATTATTTCGTCGTGACAGACAGAAGCAATTCAAACAAGATATACGATCGGCGAATGGACAGATTGTATGTTTTTGTTCGTGAATTATAACGAAGTCTTGATAACCATCTTTGTAAAAACTTATTTACAATGATACACGTATCGAATGCACTAGAATAATTAATGTATTGTTTTGTGCGATTTTTAAGCTCTATTTCTAAAGCTTGAATATACCTGGGTCTTCGAATATTTCTGATCATTGACAGTAATCGCTTACCATTTTTTTTTTACCAGCCCATATACGTCCCACTGCTGGGCACGGGCCTACTCTTTGATTCTCTCGATTGAGAGTGGTTAGTAACATTACTGTAATATGTGCCCTAATGTTTATTTCTGTAGTTAACTACACTTAGGAATGTATTGTATTGTATTGTATCAGCCCATATACGACCCACTGCAGGGCACGGGCCTCCTCTACAATCGAGAGTACGATTGAGAGTGGTTAGGCCATATAGTCCACCACGCTGGCCTAGTGCGGGTTGGCGGACTTACACACCGTAGAATTTTTTTTAAAATCGCTACGGTATGCAGGTTTCCACACGATGTTTTCCTTCACCGTTAAAGTGCGTGGTGATTGACTATCAATACACACATAACTCTGAAAAGTCAAAAGTGTGCCCTGGGATTTGAACCCGCGACCACCGTGAGCATGTAGGCAGCCGAGTCTGGTCCGATACCACGAGGCCACCACGCACTTTAGTTACCATTAGTTACAGTAAAAAATATCGGTAACTTCGATTTCTTAAACCTGAATTCAGCAGGCCAAATACGTAGACAATTTATGTGGCGGCCCCGTCACGCGGACGCTACTTATAATGGAATATTACAAATACCAAATTACTGTGATCTCACCCAAATTACGTCGGTGAACAACGCGTCTCGATATAATTGGGCTCGGTCGCTTAGTGTGTGGTTTGAGCTAAGAGCGGCCGACTGATGACCGGAAATTAATTTCGAAATGATCCCAAATTACACACGACTGGCGACGAAAAGTATCACCGTTGGAATCGAATATCATTGGTAAGTGTAATGTGTTCTTCGATTTAACACGTCGTTGTAAGAGAATCAGGGTGCTTTGAAAAGGTTAAGATATAAATCAATTAATTATTGTTGAAGAATGAGAATATATATCCAGTAAATAAAATATGTCGAAAGATCATCAGAATCGAAAGTCTTCGATAGTTGTGTGTTACCAGTGATGACATACGGCACCGAGACGTGGCCTCTTACTATGGGCCTTATCAGGAGGCTCAAAGTCACTCAACGAGCTATGGAGAGGGCTATGCTCGGGGTTTCCCTACGAGATCGAATCAGAAACGAGGAGATCCGTAGGAGAACTAAAGTAACCGACATAGCCCAGCGGATTAGCAAGTTGAAGTGGCAATGGGCGGGGCACATAGCACGGAGAACTGATGGCCGATGGGGCCAAAAAGTTCTCGAATGGAGGCCACGAAGCGGAAAGCGCAGCGTGGGACGTCCACCCACTAGGTGGTCAGACGACCTGGTAAAGGTCGCGGGACGTCGCTGGATGCAGGCTGCCTCCAACAGGTCACTGTGGAAATCATTGGGAGAGGCCTATGTTCAGCAGTGGACTTCCTTTGGCTGATGAAGTTTAACAGTATTCGAACATTATAATCACAACAGAATTACATTTGAATCTAGATTAGCTTCCGACATTGAATGATCGCGAACTTTAATCTGTCCTGAAACTTTGGTAAGTCTAATGCTGTGCAGATATTATATCAACCGCAGAGACTTTATTATTTCCCTACATTTATTCAAACAATACCGATCAACTCAATTACTTCTTCATTTAAAATACCTAATATAGAGTAGAAGGAGCACTAGCCAATATGTATTTTTTTTTAATCTTGGTAAAAGATTAGTGATATTAAATACCATAGAGTCGATATTCCAACGTGCAGTGACTAATTCTTGTAAAATATTTTCATTAATGCCAAGTCAAACAAAACTGTAGAGAAGCTAACGAGTTGCGAACACCTAAGGCGATATTATTAATGTTGTTATCGCGAAACGTCAATAACTTGGGTCCCGGGTAATCCATCTCAAGAGAATACCGTAGTTGTAATGACGATGATGCTTGCCAAATAAATAATGACCGGCTGCCTCGATGATTTGGTATGATGGATGAATTTCTGATGAACAATGACTGCACACCATTGAAGTTCGTGTTATAATGTTCATGAAATGCGCACGTGAATGTTTACACATTCTCCACGCGGTTAATTTGAGGGAGCGTCTATTTTCTGGTACATTACAAGGCGTGATTCTGGCTAGTTTTATTCAGTTGCTACCCCAATCAACAAGGTTATGCCACTTTTACGATTTTTCTCATAAGAAATGTAGTTTAATGGCGTTTAGAATAGAAGTTTAGTTATTCCGTAACTCTTAATATTCTAATTGGTTTATACATGGTAAATGTTTAAGTTGGATGTTATATATTACGTATTAGTTTTAAAATGTTTTTATTATATAAAGTGTTGGGTATAAGTTTTAATATTTTTTTCCACAATAAAAGTCAGTTAAGGTATTGCCTGAACGAAAATGTTCAATTAAACCAATTAATAACTACGCACAACACACAGTAAATGTAACAACAAAAACCCAATTAAAAACCTAATTTCAAAACATGTTGCAGCTATCGATTTGAATCTGATGAATAGTGCATCATCGCTTTTCAGTGTGATGGGACCGCCTTAGGTCCCAGGTAATAACACTTTCTACATTTTGACATGCTGACCTGGTATATTTGACCTATATGGTCTACTATCGGCAGATCTACTCTCCGCTCGGGTGATTCAAATCATTTGAATGATACATTGACTTAGAGTAAATAGAAACGTCAGTTAAACGTTGATGAATTGAGCAGCAATAAATATTGTAGGAAGTTTGGAATTATAAACTAAGTCTGTATTTTTTATTGGTACAGCTATTACGAAAAAGTCGGGTATAAATGTAAAAATGGTAAACTATAATACAATTACTTTTGCTGTATACATATAAATTTAGAAAAGGTATTGAACAACAATTTACAAGTGTTTTACTAGCAGTTGTTTATTTGCAAGGATGTTCATTATCAGGGCGTTGTTGTGTGTCCAAATTAATATAAATAAATCAATTATACAAAGTAATTTACCTATATTATGTAATCGCAGCCAATATTCACTAAAACTTTTATAACCCAGTATAACACAGCAAATTATTACATTCGAGAAAGGAAAATTCCACGCAAATATAATTTATAAAGTCCGTCAAGATACGCGCGTATAACAAGCCCCTTCCAGATAACACTTTGTTTTCGTACTGATCGTTTACCTCTGACCACAGACGATAAATTGGATTGGAAAGCAGCAAGCATCTCGCCAGTACTAAATCAATCAAGTTCTCATGAAATATGATCGTTCGTAATATCAATATCTCCGGAGCGTACCTATTTTATATTATTAATTTCTTTTGTTCAATCTCGATATTGAATCGATTAGTGACCGTTATTTCCGGTATATCGATAATGGTTTGATAGTTATGCAAACAGCATTGCATTCTCTTATGAATAAATAAATATACTCAATTGTCAAATACTTCGGGCCTCACACTCAGATCAAGTCTTGGGCCGTGGATATCAGGAGGAATAACGAGAGATTTTTCGGTCTCATAAACGCCGAGACGTGCGGATCACACAAAAATTTGTGTTACTAGGATCGAACCCGCAACCGCTCGTTTCACAGCCGACGTCCAACCAACTGTACCGCGAAGGCTGTCTAGTTTGCAGAAACAGGAATTGGTTGTTTTTTTCTGTTTGTCGCGGGTTGGCCGCCCACTCGTGGAATGTTGCTAGTTGTTACTTGACTTTGCACTCTGGTACGGTGCGGGAGCTCGGCCCATTAGTACTGAACATGCGGATTATAGTTCATGATATTTAAAATCATTTTTTGTTTTTGTCCTCTTTTTCAACTGTTAAGATAAAAACATATTTTTAGTATTTAAGTGAGTTAAATCCCACATGGAACTAAGAAAGCTTTTTAGGTTTTAAAATTTTAAACGTTAAGCTTCATTCAAAATATGGTATGGTCTAGTCGGGTAAATTCGAATGACGGGGCATTCCGATAATCACTGGATTCTTATTGCTAATTCCTTTATTGGAATCTGAGTCAAATCTATCCCAACAGACCATACTTAAATTGATTCCGAAAAACAAAAACCACAGTTTTAATTACCAAAACATCAAAGAATCCTTTTACCAATCAAGAAATCCAAGATTGCACAAAGAACACAACAAAAATAATATACAGCTAAATTGGAAAGTTGTTTGCAACGCTCCCGCGCTAATTTGTCAGCGGTAGAAAAGTTATTTATCCACTATAACAAACGGGCGGCTTATCTCGGCATAACGCAATAGTTTTGACGTCCGCGCCAAGTTCTGATTTATTTACTTTGAGCCGAGTCAGAGGTCGGGGTCTGCTGTTGTTATTAGTTGCTAATTTTTACGAATAACAATAGTTTTGTGGTTTATTAGTTTCATGTTAAATCAACACAGCTTTGTTTAATTTATTGCAGGGTGAATAGTGTATGTCACATCACGTGTCATCATATGCCTATAAAGAAATTTGTACCCAGCAGTTAATATGGACTGATTTAGGTAGATATGGTATTTTGACTTCTGATTCATGTTGCAAAATTTCATCAAAATCGATCCAGTAGTTTTTTCGTGAATGATTAATGAACTTTCATCCAATGTACGATTAAGAATAACCAACTGTGTTCTCTTTTTAAAAATAATATTATATTTCTTGCGTGCAGAAATATTTATTTTTTAATTTTGAGACTCGTTACCAATCAGTCTTCTAGAAAACAAGCAATAATTGTGCAACGCAAACTATTAACTAAATATAAATTGTCCAACTAGCCCTTTTAATCTACGATCGTACAATTTGCAGCCCTCCTACGCCGCTACTAGATCAATAAGGCGATAATGAAGGCTGCATAACTGAGGAATGTTTAAAATATGCATTGGGTTCAATTCAGTCGAAGGTATGTAAGCTGTTTTAACAACTACACATGCGGTACAATTGAGTAATTTTATAATCCATCGCTGTACATAAAAAATCATAAAACCTCAGTTTTTTTATTAATTTTAGGCAGCTGTTGAATGAAACAAAAGCTGTATGAAACAATGATTAATAATTTCTAAACGGAAAATGCATTACGTTTTTTAATTATAGGAAGATTGTGATTTTCTAGAATATAGATTAGTATATGGATAAATATAAGAAATTTGCATTTTGATTTCGGCGCAAATTCCACGAAAGTTTCTCAGGACTTATTTCACTTATCAACTACGAGTATGATTACCACAGCCAGAATTAATTCTCATGATGCAACTATGCGTCAATTTATCACAATCAAGTTCAGAGAAATAAAGTCCAAAACTGTAACAAGTTTCCAAAACAACATAATTAACCATATCCAGGTTTTCCAACAAAGGGAGTCGGTAGAGTCCCGGGGGACAGCACAAAAACTAACCCGTTGCCATGACAACGCATAAATAAAGAATTCGCCGGCCACAACGTATCATTAACAAGAAATGTTCGGTCATACAGTAATTGAACTGTAATAAATGATAATACATTTTTTTATTGTGCCGTAATCGGTTTATTTTAATTGGACGAAGAGCTCGACTTGCTCAGTTTAGAAAATATTTTAATTGCAAACAGTACGTTAGGTATCCAAGATCGTTTTAATTGAAACAGTAAATTACATTTTATGTCGTAAACTAAATAACGTTCATTGGGCTTTATTTTTCTAATTATAATGTTTATTGCCAAATGACTTATATACTTGATAATTCAATCTAAATTCGAGGTGTTTGAGGTCCGCCCGACTTCAAACGCATCACTAGTGAACCAAATATTTACGACCACAAAAAAGCACTCTCGAATTAGACATGATAAATTAAACAAACAAACAAATACAATCCACAATTTATAGCTAATAATGAAAGTGGTTATTTAAATCAATTGGTAAGCCAAACTATCCACTCGAAATAACAAAACTAACGACAGGTAGACACGAAAGATCGATTTGGTTCACCAATAACACAGAACGATGTCTCTGCAAAGCAGAATATCGACCGTGCGATGATGTCGTCTAGATATTCGACATTACGCAAGCACGCGAGGAGCTCCTAACTCTTCGACATAAAGTCGAAGATGTAAGTAAAGGAGTGCATCAAAAGACTTGCGTGGTCTACGTGCTTTGCAAATCAAGTGCCTTCAAGAGCGGATGGGAGAACCGCGTCTATGAAAAATCGTGACGGGGGTGACACAATAAGTGAGGAAAGAGGGGGAGTTACACAAGGTGCTCTAATCGGAAACGCACCCTTCGTTTGAGACCGAGCGAGCGAATGTCGGATCGCGCGATAATTCAATGTCACACGAACGTTTGCGAATAAGATTTTCCATGTTAAACGACAAAGGTTAAGTGGATAGAATGTCGAATGACGTGCTGAATTATTGAAGAAAATTTTATCCTATTGGTATATCTCACATATTCTATTGGAGTTGGAATTGCCGCTGCTGACTTATTTGTATTTTCGTTTTATTACGCACGTAAGTATGTAAATATACAATCATAAATATGTGTGTATTTTTGCAGAAAACTAAAATAACTTTCGAAGTGCATTAACTAAATAAGAAATTACCAATTTCTACGAAATTGTCCTTGCTGAAAGTTATTACAACATTAAAGAAAGTAAAGTGTTTTTAACATACTACTAGAACAAGAAATTGCACATGATAATTAAATTTTGATACGAAGCATTAAATAACCCTTACGCTGCTAATTTCTGCAACGACACCGAACAGCCTCCCGGCAGGGATTCTAATAATATCTTTAATATACAAACGATAAATTCATTTAAATATAGTCTCTACATCTTTGGAATAAGTCCGAAATTGCCAAATACAAGCGCATCATACGTAGAGGTCGGTCCCCACTAACTGCTAATGAATTAGCCCGTCAATAATATCAAAGCAAAACGCCAGCTGTCAATTTTGAAGTTGACGCCTATTCGAGGGTGGTTTATTCAAATTTATACATTGAGACCTTATTTGGTAAGTGATAGATCTCAAAATCCCTTGATAGTTAACTTCTGTCATTTTATATTAGGTGCAGAGATTTTATTTGATTGATTACAAGTATAATGTGTCAATGGCGTGCGTAGGTAATGAATTATTTGCTTAGGCTTTACTGGTTTCTGGGACACGGTAAGTAAAAATTAACCTAGGTATACATTACTAAACAAAAATATTGCAATCATGATAACTCAGTATGAAAAGAAACTGATGTTAATAGTATACAAATTGTAAAAGCGACATTTACTAATCACATGAAATACCTGCGTAGCTTGGCTCACAACCAAAATTCATGGAAATATCGTCCTCATTGTCGATTCTACAATTCTCATAATAGCGACACTAAAAGTAATTCTAGAACCTTGTGCGTGGCACAACTTGGCACAGGCGGGTCTGTGGCTATAAAAATAAAATCCAGCGCCAAATGCAAGTCGCTTGGAAGATTCCTGTTTTAAAAACGCCACAAGTTGTGTAAGCCAATTCCTCGGTTGAAATGCGGGGACCAATCCAACTAAGAGCTACTAATGTCAAACTGAACTAAGCGGCGATTTTCAATAAACGGCAGTTTTTATAGCAGCACATCAAGGATGCTATCTATTTTGGGATCGATTCTACGAAAATCTTTGTCTATGTTGCATCATTCCTTCGGGAACATACTTTGCTTGAATTGTTATTTTTCAACTCAATTTCAAGTGACCTGAATAGATAGAAGAAACAATGGCACATGAAAAAAATACTTATTGTATCAAGAAAGAATAAGCTTCATCATCGTAGGCAGAAGGTAGTACTAGATCGTAAATAAATATAACATTATTGTATGTATCTTCAGGTACAAGAACCCCATCGCTGAACTTAGGCCTAAAGATACGCAAAGTAATGTTTAAAGGATGTAGCGATAGATATATTGTATTATTTTTTTAAAGACTAGGTACAAGCTTACTCTAACCTTTCTGTTTTTAAAGTCTAGGTATTATGGTTACTCTAACGTTTCACAGCTCGCCAGTAGCAGGACAGTGGCTGGCGCGCGGTGTACGTCCCAAAACGCCACATGTTGCTGATCCACGGACATTTGCATATCAAAGGCCATTCTAACTCTCAATTACAGCATACGACACTATTGCTATCGCTTTTGATGGTAAGCTCCGAGATCGTTTAGACAGATAAAACACATCGTGCGCATCTCTCGTTACAATGTTGTCAATAAGTAACTTTCTACTTTCAGTTGCGATGGCACGATTTGTTGGTCAAAATGCTGTACTACTATATTAATGGGATTCAAGTAAATTTGAGATGTTTAGTGTATGATTTAGTTGTTTGATTAATATGAATTTGGTGACTTTTTTGGTGCACTTGTATCTTTATCGGGCCCAAGTATTTTTTATGATACTAGTATTGTTTTAACTCAAGTATCGATGTTGTGTTGCGGGCGGCATGAGGACTAATATTTTGATCTAATGAGATGTCAACGTTAATCAACTGGTTTATTTGCATGACACATAGACCGATTGTAAAGAGTTGAGCTCCTTACAATTAGCAGATAATTTTTTAAGCTTTTCATTTAAGAAAAGTTATATTCTTGAGCAAGACATAAAATTGTGGTTGTTGGCATCTCTCTATCTCTATTTTCTTTCTCAAGTATATCACATTTAATAGATCTAGGACTATTTATGATATAATTGGTGACAACTGCATGAGATCATCCAACAAAGTCCAATTCATTTATTACAATCACTCATATAGCTCTGTTAACATTCCCGAGTTCACTCTAAGATTGAGTCAACTCCAGTAGCTATTTGTTATGTTCTAAAATAACTGAGACGACTGCATTTGTTTTGTCACGTGAGTACAGTACATCTTCACTGTTATCTAAGAATTAGTGAAACATTTATTAAAATTATTCGCGTGACATTCAAAATTCTTGTTTTGCGTTAGTATTACTATAAAGTATCCATTTTGATCTAAATTTTGATAATTAATGAATTATTGAATAATAATATGCTTTTTTAAATCCATGTTAGTTTTTGGGTTATACGTTATACTACTATGCTTAATTGACCCAAAATCATCTGTTAAGGAGAGTTAAACCTTGAAATCCCGATATAGTTTGAAATCAATAAAAATCTATCATTTACTGTTATCGTATTTGTAATTACACAATGAAGGTGCTGTTTATCGTGACGTGCCTCATTCATACTGATTAGACGAAAGACTTTACTTACGCAGCGATCGAGACAACCATCTATGATTAGAATCATGTTTTGGGACAGTTTTCCACTTTGCTCAGTAGGCAGCATTATAAATAGATCACACCCCAGCTTTATTTCCTTCAGATTAAACAGCGTAAAATTGTCAAGGTAATTCTTCACTTAATACAATACCATTAGCAGCACAAAAGCTTCGATATTCTCTAACACGGCGTTTGGCTCCTATAACTATCGTTTCTTTGTTCTTTCATACTGGATTATTTATTCATGTAAACTGCAAAAAGGAATGACGGCCCGTCATGGGACTTTCATTGTTAGACTGTTTTATAGCAAAGTATCCCAGGTTGTCTTTAATTTATGTGTCATCGCTGCATTTCCGAGGAACAAGAACAATTGCTGAGGTTCCCACAGTACAAATTAGACATAGGCATGCTAATGTGATAGTTATTTATATTTTTTTGCTTTCATAGCGTATTATTTAGCAGAAATTAATATTATATTAGTATTTGCTTCTATAAGTCCCATTGGGGGCTCGTCACTATGCAATACCAAAATATAATAATCGAGCTTTTTGTTACTATTTTAATGAATATATAATTATTACCTAATAATATATAATCGTCACGCCTGTATCCCATAGGGGTAGGCAGAAACTATGTATGATCTTCACTTTGCTCGATCCTGACATATTGCCTCCTCTTCACACACTTACATCATATTTATGTACTTCTTCAATGTTAGGCTAAGCCTGTATCGTGAGGCGTTAAAATTATCGATAATAATATTATCATTATATCGATAATAATAATATTATTATCGATATAATGATTATTTCACATACTTTATTAACTGTCCCGTGAGTCAAAGTTTTATATAGGTTTAAAAATAGTGTCTATTTACCATCTACCACAGAATATATTTATAAAGCAAAATAAAATTACATTAAGCGGACGATTTGCTGCGGCTGTTATGGTGAACGCGGCTAAAAATCTATTTTCACATCAAAATGGATTGGATATCATAATGAAATTACACCAATAAATATTTGATTCGTCGCTTGAGTGGACTAACGAAGCCGCAAACGTACATTAAATTAAACATCATTTGCTAATATTGATTTTGAAATATGACAATGCTTCAAACAAATTAGTTGTTTTAAAAGAATTAGGTACGCGATCAATTTGAATGATATGTTTTGAAAATGCATTACGTTCAATCAAGCATATTCTTTTTATCGGAATTGTAGTCTATATCTTTTTTTCTGTTTGCTTAATATTTTATATGGACTTGCGTAAACACTTACTAATGATTCAAATATAAGTTTGATAGGTGCTTTTTGTCTTATGACTCAACCGATCGAAAGGTAACTAAGTTTTATATGAATTCTTCACAATTATGTCGACTGAGAATCTAATGGGCTAAACCTACCAAGAAGCTGCGAGCAAAACTTCGTTGTAAAGAAGTTGAATCGCACATTTTTCTGTTTTAAAGAGGCTTATATACTATAATCACACATTTTTAGTTTATTGTTATATACCCGGAATTATTCCACGATTTTTCACAACAGCAAAACCGGAAGCGTATAGTGGAAAATGTGTGAAAAACTAAATTAGTACGAAATAACGCTACAGGGTGTCTCTTTATATGGAGTTGGCATTGCGCCACGCACGTTCGTGGTCGAAATATCCAGTAGACTAGGACTTAAACTAATGCGGTAAAACAGACGGGACATAGTTAAAGTGGTTAAGTCGACGTGTTAAGTAAGTTATGGCGCAGGTCGCGTTATAAAGTCCGCATTGTGAAACTATTTACAGCCACGTGACGTTTGTTAATGTACACCCTGTATAGTTTTTAGACGAGGTGAGCGGCCAGTCATTTGCTTCAAATGTTTTTTATTTTTTGTTTTGTATGATACTATTGCATTTGTAACTATAACCTATTTTTCACGTGACGTTATAGTTAAATGCAATATTGAGTTAACATCAATATTAGCGATTTATATTTTATTTTGGACACTTTATAAACGTAAGTATAAATTTTAAAATAAAATAAACAAAGAAGAAAAAATAAAAAACTTATTATTTGTGCCAACAGTTGTAATTTATCAATTGAATCGCATACAATGATTTAACCATAAACTTGGAAGACGCGCCGACGTATCAATCCAACCCACAACTTTCGCATGCAAAAACATTGTAACAAAAAACTCGTACGACGGCTGAAGCGAAGCCCTACCAAGTCGACGACGTCGGCCGACTTGGCAAAAGTAATTAATCGCAAGCGCAAACCCGCTGCGAGCTGTCGCCGCGTCAGAACGCATCAGTTGCGAACGCTACCCGCTCTCTTGGAAAATTGGACTTGCAACGGCGATCCAACCGCGAAATACAATCGCCCCGCCAAATAGATCAAAGAAAACTCGCCACTGGCATCTACACGTATTGACAGGTGCAAGAACACCAGTTTTAAAACCATCTGCAGTCTTATCTTCGAAATACGTTCCCTATTTCTTTACGTAAGACATTCTGTCTCCTAAAGTATTCTAAAGTAACAATTCCAATAAGGCGGAATATTCGTTGAATCCACTGAATCGGTAGCGCGACACAGCTTCATGATTCATGATAATAGAATTAACTGGAATAATTTATATACCATTGTTGGTTGCGGTAATAAGAATTAAATAGGAATATATCTCTGTCGTTTTGTTATTCATATTACATTACCGTATCTTCCTTTTCCAGACGTTTTAAGCGTTGATTATTCAGCGCTATCGCTCGGTACCATCTGTTGTCTTCATTCTCGCCATTCAAGCCTTTCTGTTGTTGGAATAAAGAATGTTTTCGAATGAATGCGCAGATAGAAGAAGGTTATAGTGAGGAGACATTATTTTGTCACAATGGTGGGTGCCGCCCACGGGCAGCAGCAGCGTCTTCGGTGATGCACTGCTTTAGGGAACGAATAAATTACCGGAACGGTCCAACCAACACTTACACCGCACACTTTCACAATAACTTCTGAATAATATTACTCAAGCGAAAAGTATTTTCAAAGTTGAGATTGTATCGCGGAAATTTTGTATGGCGTTCAAACCGAAGTATTTGTTGCAAGACAATGCTCTCATAATAGATCTTATGTCCTATTTCATGTTTGTTTTGGTTTAATTATGAAATTGCTTTGTATTTGCAATAGATAAACTTTTAAATTCAGATCATAGCATTGTTGACATATCTGTGTAGTTTTTTAAATGCTTCCTATTGTGATAATATGTTAAATTTAATAATTTTGTAAAAATGATACATAAATTTAAAAAAAATGGATTATATTGTTGTACTTTTGCGACTTACTTCATGATGTAGACTTAAAAAAAACGTTGTTTACTAGAAAACTTAGTCAAGTCGTGCCTGCCAATCCAATATATTTTACGACCGGCTGTAACAGACCTGTTTGTAACAGGCCTAGGCTTCCAATATTGACTGGTCAGAACAAGCTAAAGTGTAACGTGTTGGGATATCTTACGCTTGAAACAATACTAGGAATTCGGATTAGACACGTACAGCTAGATCGGCACCGTGAGAAGCTTTCAAACCACAATGCTCATAGCGTTTCCACAAACCGCAAAGAGTTGGTAATCTAATATACGAAGCTCAGCGACACTGGCGTTCACGGCCGCAAGTCTCATATTACAATACCGACGGAATATGCCTCTTCAAGTTCAAAAGTGAACGATAGTCGACCCAAATTCACGGTAATAAACGCCGTGGCCGAGTTACTCGGCCGTACAAGTATTGTCGACAGAGGTGGTCGATTCATAGATTGCTTTTTTGCCGAAACACGAGCGAATAAAAAAGGTATTTTAACAATCCGCTCTGCAACGTAGGTGGCTATCGTGTGTCGTGTACCGCAAAGCGTGCAACGTCCACAAGAATCGAAATTGCTAAATTGAATGAATTTTTACTCTTATTTTTATTTATTTGTTTGTATAATCTATACGTACTGTGAGGTGATCAAATAATAATATTTTTTAGGTATTACTAGGTTTGAAGTCAATATTTTATTTTGAAACGAAATATTTTCTCGATTACTTAAGCATTATCAATGCTTGGCATTCCACTGCGCTCGTCACCCACAGACATAAGATGTTAAATCTCATGATGTCCAGTAGTTACTCTGGCTACAATATCCTTCAAACCGGAACACAACAGTGCATTTACACTGCCGTTTGACGGGAGAAATAGATATTGCTGTGGTACATACCTAAGCGGCCTTTCACATATGACAGACCTACCACCATATTCATTTATGATCCAAAATCCGTTTATACTTTTTACCTTAAACCCATCCCCTTTTTGATGAATGAAATAATACTGAATCAAGTTCCAGCTTGCTAATAATAAAATTAACTTGTAAAAACCTAATATTAATGATAAAGTTGGATTCAGCTATCATTTACTTAATTAATACTTCAACGTAAACGTTTTTGATCCGCGTTGAAGTGCTTTTACTAAATGAATATTCATTGTGTTGAATGATTCATTAAAATTGAGATTTATTGTAAGTGTGAAATGTAATTTATTATTAGGTTTGCCTACTAGGCAATCTTTTAAATGTGGCTATAGATCTTTTTCTAATAATTAAATATTCGTCAGTGTTCGATCATCGACATCATAATCACTGTTCATCCGTATCCATTTACTAGTGATCATGGGTTTCTTCTATATTAATACTTTACAGGGTTGGTCTGTTAATCTGTATCCGCATTGGTGATCACGGGTTTATTTTTTGTATTTTCAATTTGCTGATAACAGGTCTGGTCTTTACTGTCTAGTTCTTTTTTCTACTTCTTAGGGTGCCTCTTCAGTGCTGTTTTGTAGTTCCTTGCACTCGGTCATTGCCTTAAGCTTTTCACATACCGTTTGTCCTCCTGTAGGTAGATCTACTTTACCTTCACTGGAACAAATGTAATCTTTCTTAAAGTGCCGTTGTACCACAGTGATCAACTGTTTTGTGTTTAGAAGAATTAGCTGTCTGGTGTTTAGTAGAATTTCCATTCCCACTTAATATTAACTTCTATGCATGCATTCATAAGTGTAGTTAATTACAGAAATAAACATTAGGGCACATATTACACTAATGTTTAACTGAATTTTTGTATTGTGAAGTAATAGGAACAAAAAAAGAAAAAGAGACACCCGAAAACTAATTATGAGGACAAATAAGTTGATTTCTAAACCTAATAATCAAGAAGTGATGTGATCTAGGTAGTGAAGGTCTATTCTTTTCATAGCGTGTTATTTATCAAGCGTTTTCTCAAAAACTTGTTCTATCAAATTCCCACCGTTAAAGAGGCGGAACCGAAAATTAATTTTCATCTAAGCCTTCAGAACAAAGATTCAACCTTGCTGATTTTTATTATTCCTAATAAATTTTCAAATAACCGAAGCTAATTACAAGTAAACAAACCCCTTAGAGATAACAAAGCCAAGAATTAAACGAAATTATTTAACCCGCGAATTGGCTTTCAACTGAGAACTTCAATCAAGAAGCGAGTTCACAAGAAAAGCTTCGGCCCCTTTAATATGCACCTCACAATAGCAAGGGTTTGAGTTGTGAAGAGGTAAGTCCTTGTAAAGGTACTTTATCTCGCCGCAAGCTAAGGGACAGACCGACCCGAGTATTGTACGATTAGACGTCTTCATCTTCAAGGGAAAACTTCTGACGGCCACGATTGTAAATGTGACTAATTCTAATAAAATTGGGTAATATTTTTGTAAATAATTTTCAAATAAAGGCTTTGAATAATTTATATATACATTTTAACGAAACCATGGTGAAGATATTGTTAAGTTATTACATTAGTAGCTTTTTATTCGGCCTGTTTTTATAATATTCAATAAAATATTCTTGCATGTTTCTATCAGCATTAATTTTGAACGTATAAAAAGGACTGCCATTTATATTCAATTGTGTAAAATAAAATTAAACACAAAAATATCGTCTTATGACTTAGCCAAAACAGTAAATGTCTACGTCACTCAGCAAGGAGTTCATGTTGTCTCAAAAACATTAAATCCCTTTAGAACAAAACATGAGAATTTCTTAATTTTTTCACTTAGCTACCGTTATGTGTGTTCCTCAAAAAACTTTAAAAAACAAAATATTTACACGAACGCCACTCGAAAAATCTCTTATCTCCTTCGTAATTCACCGAAACCACCAACGTCGAACGGTACGAGTGCGTCTTTTTGCGAGGCCCACATGTTGCGAAACTTCGATGGCAAACACGTGACACTTGTCGACAGATCGCCCAATGCGTTTAGTCTCAATGCTCGCCGTTTGAACTTCAGTGTTTTCCATTTGTCTTCCCATGCCCTTCGCAACTTACAAACATTGATAATGAACCGTAAATAAAAAACAACAATTTGGTGGGTATTTTTTCTTTGAAGTTAACATTGATAAACATTACGAATTTTTGTGTACAAACTTATTTCTACACAGATTAAATCAACGACAAATCAAGAGCTCTTCCTTCTACTCAATAGTAAGAAAAAATATTTTGCCGTTCATTTGTTTGATTAAAACGAATCTCTGCGAATACAACGTAATGTCTTTTAATCAAGTTGTGCTGTTATTAGATACACATCTGTGCACGTTCTCCGTAAGAAAGGGCGTGATAAACACAAACACAGCAGGAAAATAATTTGATAGAACCCTAGATATTTGAACAACCGAGCGCGGGCACTTAAGCCAACTCTCTTAGGAAATAAATCAATTTTTGCAAACAGCCATTGATAAATTGGAACAAGTGTTACTTAACTAAAACGTTGAAATAATTTATTTCGATTCCGGTACCGTTTGAATTATTGTTAACTAAAACACGTTCGAAGTTAAAATACCTAAGCAATACAAATTACATTTGGACCATTACAATCGGTAAATAAACAGTAAATCATTACGAGCATTTACTTCGAGGCATTAAACAACATGTCATGTTCTGTCGTTGACATATTTCAGCCAATTATTAGACAGGAACTTATTCGACAGAAGTTGTTTCATTAGCAGTAGCAACGTGAAACCTGTTAGCATTGCAGCTATTGTTGGGAAACCAATAAATAGTCCTATCAAACAGTCTATTGGTAATAATACAGACGTCGTATTATTGAAATCTCATTGCATTAGCGAGGTGAACCCGGGTAATAACTTTATTGCCTGTCCGAGAGTTTTATAAGTGGAAATTCCTTATCGTAGACAATCTCGTTACGGAATTGATAAAATGAGTTGTTCTATAATAGATACTGGTAAAATGATAGATGATTATAATGTGTTTTAAAGTTATAAAAGGTTAATTTCCGCTTGGCTTGGTAAAAGATCATACTTTAATCACCAAGAAACATTTTGATTGTCACATGGATTTGCAGCAGGAATTTATTTTCAATATAATTATTTTAACGTCTGTTAGAACATATTGCTTTGTGTAATTATGTTGCTGTCAATATCGAATTAATAAACAAGAACCATGTTGCAACAGTTATAAATTGACAAACTTTTGTATTTATATTAAATAAAAGGAAAATTTTAATTTACCATACAAATTCACCCTAGTGAGTTTACAAAACCTAATAAAATACACCGTCAGAATTCAATAATTAACAAAGCATCACACAATTTGCGTGAACAAAAAGTCAGAAACTCAATTACAATAAGCCGCATCGGACCCTATTCAAGCGCAATATTGAAATGCTCCAATTTGCATAGTTATTATAAACACGAGTTTGGCGATTCACCACAGGAGTGACAGGGACGGGTGACATAAAAACAGAAGGAATCGATGGACGAGCTAACTCATGCTAATCATAACCCACTGATGACAACATACGTGGAAAGGTCAATGTAACTTGACTTGTATAACCTATTTTTTATAATGATAAAAAATCAGAAGTAAATACAAATACGATTCAATTCAAATTGCCAGTAATGAGCGGGTGTTGTGAACGATTTTGAAATTAATTATCTCAATAACTCCCAGACAAAGGGCAATGAACATTACAATTGCAAATTACCTGATGACAATACAAAAGAAATCTCATACGAGGCAATCATTTTAAATGATGATAATACTTAATCCATTACAAACCGAATCGAAATGGGGAACGTGAACAATTTATAATCGTTTAATTTCATTTTATGCGTACATTTTTTTCACTCCGTAATTTGCTTTAGGCCAATTCACGCAATGCTATTTTATTGCTTTTCAATTTGCGTTTTGGCATTATTAAATCTCGCCAATTTAGTAAATTAATTTTCAAACTTCTCTGAGAAAAAACGTTTGCTATAATGTTTCAGCGCGTTCCAATCAAACTTTACAGCCTATATATCCACACGCATATAGTATCGGATAAATGTCCATCGAAGCCTTGCAATCCCCTGACCCTCCTAAAAACGTCGTATCTTCAGATATGCCGGTATACGTGACGTTGGCTCACCAACTCTGCGAGCATTCCAGCGATCGATCGGGATTAGGGCCGAGCCCTGCCGTCGGTCGGACTGAATAAACAATGTGACGAGCCTGCCTTCACCCTTTTAACGAAACCCTCTGCACTGCGTGTAAACCTAGTAAGTGTTATTTGTTTCTTTTCCCGCGTTTTATACGTTTGTCGAACGGATTTTCTTGGAAGCTGATAAAGAAGGAATTGACGGTTCTAAGTAAGTGTAATAAAGTACTGTCTTTACGAAATTCAAATAATTTGTTCCAGCTGTGGATTAGGTAGGTAATCATCTACTAGAGTATGCAGTAAGACATACAATGCTTAGCGCAGGGCAGTTTAAAAGTGAATATTGTAACTAATCATAAGTGGCCACTAATGTTAAGCAATTATTTCTTTTGCTAAAAAAAATATTATATGTATACATGAATTGAAACAATTTAATTGTAGGACAAACATATGCTTTAAATGAAAATAAAATGCATTCAAAGCTTTTGAATTGGAGATGGATTTCACTCTACAACTATGACCCAAAAAAGGGACTAATCCTAAAAACATTACTAGATGAAAATCACAATACACCAACCTTTACGGCGCAGTTGAAAGGATGCATGTTTCTTACCTGAAACAGAAAAAAACATTTAGTTTTCGACAATAATAAGACTACAGTTTTCAACATTTTGCTAGACGAAATTTGTTCAAATTGCCGTGAGAAAAATTCGCTAGACACTCGAGCATAGCCGGCCAAATGTGTTTATAAAATGCAAGGTCGCGTGTGTATTGCCCCAAATTCGCTGTAATGTGACAGGACAATGGTCCTATTTTCAGCAAAGAAATTCCAAGCTCATAAACTTGATGCTTTATAAAGGGTTAATGTTTAGAACTTGTTACAAACACTAACAAATACGCCTAACAAAATTACTTGGGTGTTTGCTTACCACAATACTTAGACTGAATATTTTTAAGGTTAGAGGTAGCGGGTTGAATGTTATAAATATTATAGATTTTTTTCTTAGTAACTCATCATGACTCGAAACGTTTTATTTGTGTCGATTAAACTCGAACTTATTTTATTCGACACAAATAAAATCAGCATTGGAATAAAAAATGAAGAATGCTTGAGAATATTGTTGTTAGTAGTGTACGAAGCGAAAGTGATATGTCAAAAAGGTGGAGATTTTCTCCATGAAATACAGACGTGAAGATATTTAAAGCAGAATTTAAATCATTCACAAGAAGTCCACTCGAGATTCAAATTTCACGAATGTAGAACCAAATAAACGTACAAACGCGCCATCTTTCACTGAAGCGACAAGATCTACGTCCCGACCGAGGAAACTATTCAAATGTGTGAGATATCCTAATAGCGGCATTAACTTCATCTTTCCACCCGATCGGGAATAAGGTCGACTGTGCATTATCGTTCCCCAAGTGTTGCGACGAAGATCTTCGCTGTTCTAGAAGTGGTAAATTACATGAATAGTTTTACTCGTATGTATTTTTTCTGATCTAGCTTTTATGTAGTTCTAATTGAGGTCAGGATCTTTGTGAATAAATATATTTGGCCCAATTTTTAAACGCGGTTTAGTTGCAATATTTTCGTATGCGCCTTGCTGTGAGTCTGTTCGTCGCTTAAGCGGGTGGAAAAATACTATATTCTGGATATTACTTACGTGTAAAGAACTATATATTTTTTATTTATGATGTATCTATAAACATTTGTATTCCATTATATCTCAAACAATACTTGATTAATTGTTCTATTTTATAATTTAATAATTATTAATAAAGCTTATGTATAATTTAAACCAAGATTCAGTATTCAAAACCAACTTTTATATAGCGCAGTAAACAAACATTTCATAATACTCGGAATTCCGATAGCCTCCGTAGCGCAGTTGGCTAAACACCGACTGTGAAACGAGAGGCCGCAGGTTCGATCCCCGCACCGAGACAAATGTTTGTGTGAACCACAAATACTGTAGTTTCGGGTCTGGGTGTTTGCGAGACCGAAAAGTCTCTCGTAGTTCCTGATACCCACGACACAAGACTCGATCTTAATGTTGCGTCAGAACTATGTACGTGACTATTGGGTGTATTTATTTTATTTAATTCCGCCACTTCCAGAAACTGAAGATGAGTTTCGCTTTTTATACCATTGCTTGTAATAACCCTAGAACTTTGCAATTCAAAGGACTGCGGTGCGACTTCGAATAAGCTTGTCTTGACTCGTTTGTCACGAATATGGATGAGTAGTGGCCACCCTGCATAATGCCTTATTGTTTTTGTAGTATTTTTGGATCCCTTATATGAGAGACTCGGTCGAACTTGATAGAGTCATTATTGATAGGTCAATGTACACATGTATGGACAATTGTATATTGAATGACAAGTAACAAACGATAGTGGCAATAATGTCAGGAGACACATTTAAGAAATATAGGTGTAACGCTTGTATGGTAAAGGATAAGAAAAAATCTATAAAAAATATTCAAGTAGAAATAGAAGTGATTTTTTTTATTTTTAAAGACCATTTTTTTATATTGGCTAAACCACTTTAGCAGATGGTGCGCGAAGTGCCGCCCGAATAGAACATCGATGGCAACAGACACCTGTCTTCTGTCATTCGATACAATTATTCTAGTCAACGCTGCTTCTTAACAATACCTCCGCGCAGTTATACTACTGAATGATTTTAAAGCTCAGAATCAGGAATTTGAGACTGATATGGCGACAGGCTCGACCCCTATCGCCGCTTGCCGCCCACGGAACAGAACACACAAGGAGAAACCTAGGTGTCCTTGCAGCACTTCTGGGAAAAAGGCGTGAATTCATGTATGTAATATGTATGTACACTGCTTCTTCCCGCTACGAAATATGCAGGTAAATAAAAAGTTGGTTACTTTCACATGCTGACTGTTCACACCGCATTAACACAACATTTTCACATATTTTAAAACTAACTAATGTAAAGTTTCTTTATGGCCGTGACTGCAAAAGTTTGACCATTACAAGGAAATATGCGTTCATCTATTAGAAAATATAAGTATAGCTACCGTGTTCGGCTACATTCAGTGGCATGTTTATATTCGCATCGCGTGAGTGTGATGTTGGCGGGCTCAAAACATCTTTATTATTTGCCATACAAAAATGAGCCATATAACAATATTAACAAGCTTTGATTTCGCCCATCGACAAACCTATTCAGTAACTCAAAGCTACGGAACCGTTATACCTGTCATAGTTTTGAAATACTGGTATTGCTTTAAGTTTTTTATTATTTATATTAAAATAGGTGAGCTATGCGTAGTTTGCATAAGCGCATGATTTAATTAATGATAATTTCCTGATTATTTTTAAAATTCTTTAGTTATTTATGGCGACTAGCGTAAAACTAATTAAAGAACACACAAATAATAATATTAAAATTGTCGGATTTTCATCTATATTCTTAATGTATGTTTATTTACGTGTATTAATTATGGGAATTTATTTATAAAAAACCTAAGTCTCGTTGCGACTGCACTTTTATTCTCCATACCTTATTTTTTTAACCTCATTTTTTTATATTAGCACTAGAAAGTTCTGCAATTCACTTCCAATTCAAATCCAATCCATCAGCCAAAGGAAGTCCACTGCTGAACATAGGCCTCTCCCAATTATTTCCAAACTGACCTGTTGGAGGCAGCCTGCAATGCACATACATAGGCTTAACCTGCAATACAACACATTCCCTGATCTCACTATGACGGGTTGTCTACAATCATCTATGGTGGTAAAAATCATAGATATTCATAAATGCATACACAAACATCACGCCTTTATCCCAGAAGGAGTAGGCAGATGTACAACCAGGACACCCACATTTTGCCTTGTGTGTTCCGTCCCACGGTGTGATAGGGAGCGAGAGATTTATCTCCGATGTAAAACTAAATAAAATGTTATCTATTGTATTGCATATTTTTGTACAAGGATAGCGATAGGATAACACACGGGGCGAAGTGTGAGTGTCCTGGTTGCTACCAGTAGATTCTCTGCCTACCTCTTATGGGAAAGAGGCATGAGTTTGTGCATGTGTATGTATGTACAAGGAAGAGAAATTGACCAATACAAATAGATTAGCCTAAATATTGGCAGGCTTATAAAAGTATCAATCAAGTATCAATATTTTTTCAACACATCAAACGTAGAACCTATCAATCAAACGTAACCGAGTTAAAAAACTTTTTTGGAATGTTAAAATGGATACGCAAACCGATTTAACGATTGGCGAAATACAGCCAGCGGCTAGTTGGGAAAAACTAGTAATAAAAATGAATACTTTTTTTTGTTTTCTGTTGGGGGATCACAGGCGGGAACATAAAAGAATCTCGGATAAAAAAGCTTTACGTTCTAACTTGTTTTCAGTTGTTCTCGTTGACTTGGTGTTTCTTTTGGAATTCTCGCAACACTGACCCATATGTCCCATATCTGGAATTTTGTGTACCACAATAGGATTTCGGAAAGTATTTATAGCCATGCGAGTTCTTCATTACAAAACCAATAGAATTTGGGGTGACCTTTTTAAAATAATAATTAACAATTTTCGTTGCACCAATCAGGAGGATTATTTTGCCCATTCTGGTAAAACGATGCTCGCGGCAACAGTGTGTGTAGTTACTATTTCTTAAATACTCATGTAAAATATATTTTACTGATCATTCTACTTTTACTTATCATTAGCATGATGAATGACATGGCGATAGGCTCTCCCCCTATCATACCATGAGACGGAAAATACAGGGCGAAACGTAAGTGCCTTGTTAGTACCTCTGCCTACTCCTTCTTGGAAAAAGGCGTGGGTTTATGTATGTACATATTTATGATGTAAAAAAAAGATTCCAGCGAATTGAGAACCACCTCCTTTTTATGAAGTCGGGTAATAATACTAACATAAAAGTAGAAGTGAAAGGTCCCATGTCAGTGCCAAGATTCAATAGATGGCTATGTCATTAACTAAAGAATACAATATCCCAAAATTAAAAATAAGGTTTAGTGAAGCGTATCACATTTACTTTTTGTTTGTATAAAATTGACTTGTACATTGTACAACTCTTACTTCGTTAATTTTTTTCCTTATCTGTCAGACAATGACTTTGATTGGCATATGTTTTGTTTGGTCTATGATATATTATTTACACAACGGTAGCTGCAAAAAAACTAAGGCACTCTCTTGGCAGATCTGAAAGTTCCAATGCAATCAAACATAACGTATAAAATAATGTATTCGAATTGAAGCTTCAATGCTATTTCAACTAATTATACCAATATTTTTTCGATTTAATTTATGATTTATTAATGTTGTTCATGCGTAAATATTTATTATGCATTTTAAAATTAATTGGAACGTTAAAAAATAATCTACATATTTTTTCATGAGTATTTTATAAACAAAAATTTCATTACTTCGTTAAAGTATTTATCGGTAATAAAATATTGCAAAAAGCCTCTATAAAAACGCAATTCCAAGGGCTATAAAATACTCTTTTAATTAACTAATTCTCGTCCCATTAATACTGATATAGAATATGCAAAAAATCGAATTGCATTAACACAATCTTTCAATCCGACTTTCTAGAGTCGGTCGTGTGTTTAGTCTCCAACTTTTCAATATACTTGAAAACTATCGCGTACGGAGTATCGAATGGAAAAAAGCCAATCGTTAATACACCTGAGTGCCACTGATACGCGGGGTCGACGGCCTTATCAACGAGGTTCAAAGCCACGCCGCCTGTCGGTATGTGTACTCGTGATGCAGTGTAACTTCCTTTCCGGTTTTAATATTATACGTGTTAAAGACTTCGTGTGGACTTTACGAAGATTTAGAATAATTAATAAAGAAATATGATTACAATAGCCATTTATTTAACGCTGTTTATTTTTGGTTAAAAAAGGTCAGAACTTTTTATTATCGTCATGGGAAATACGCGTAAGACAAAAATCGAATCAGCCTGTATACATGCCCTTATACAGGGCACACGCCACCACTACAATCAAGAGTACGATTGAGAGTAATTAGGCCATATAATCCAATAAGACAATCAATGTTTACGAAATCATATAATTTATTTAACAACTCCTATAATATTAAACTGACGTACATCAAACGCCACATTCCTTTACACGAAATTCCCTTCATCAAATATTTAAGGCACGTGAAAACGGCAATGCACGTTTAATGTTTTGAAAACGCTCCAACTTACGTGGTATAGTTACATTTACGTGTGTTGGAAGACAACTAGCACATTTTAATAGTTTATTGCACTTCATAATATTAGGAAAAATGCCTACACGTTTTTTTAAAACTGGCACCGATGCCCGCACTGAGACAAATCTATGTGAGGCCCACAGGTATTTGTCTCGGGTCTGGGTGTTTGTGAGACCGAAAAGTCTCTCGTAGTTTCTCATACTGACGACACAAGACTTAGTTGATCTTAATGTGGGGTCAGGACTATGCATTTATTTATTATTTATTTATATGTACAATATTCAAGTGACAGTGTTATCGCTATGGGAGATATTCTAAGGATGGAATACAAGACAATCTATCTACGAACTGAGGGGAATAGAAGAAGAAATACTAGGTGATTAATAAAGTGGAAGATAAAAAAAAATAGGGTGAAAAACTTCTTCGAGGTTTCCGAATTGTCTGCAAGGGTCATTCTTGATTGAAACTTGTGTTGTTTTAAATAAAATCACGTTCTTCATTGCATATATTTCATACCCAATTCCCATGTCAGCGCATCTCTTCCTCTATTTACAGAGAATTCAAGTTGATTAGGAAAATTTTCCTCAATCGTGTTCATTTCCTTATTTCACTCGAGGCCTACATCGAACGAGGTTTGGTTAAATCTCGCAAGGATCGAGATATTTTCCTGTTATTTATTCCGGCACCAAACGTTACAAATGAGATAAACAGTTTAATTTAACAACTCTTTGTTTATGCGTTCGATTAAGTCGTTTGAAACTAATAGAACAATAAATAAATTTTCAAACTGTAATTTGCGATTATTCCGTTTACTAGACAGGTTAGTAGAATAATCAATAAATAATAATTTATTATACCGCGGTTCTGGAACCCGATATTACGCGCTAGTACACTGTTATTGCTGACATCTAGATATAATAATTAAAGGTATCATAAATAATAGTCTAGTTCTGAATTATACGCCGCCATATCTACCGATGTCTCTGCTGAACGAGAGATTAAAACCTTCATTTTCTACCGAGCTATCCTTTTTTGGATAGTCTATGGATTGACTTAATTAGACAAATAACAAAGCAAGGTTATATGGAATTTCTAACGAGGAGCACAAACACAAGGGATAACTTATCAACCATTATCCACAAAATACCGCTGATAGCGATAGGGCCTCGGGTTGTGTTTTACATAATGTTTCTTAGTTTTATAAAAAAAAACTCAGTATTTTTTAATTCGACTACAAAATTCTCGGGAGTTTTTCCTGGGCATAAGTTTTATCCACGATCCAACTTTGGAAGTTTTATATTTTTTTATAAAAATAAATATTATTACATAAATCAATGAAATATCCAACAGAGCTAACAAAACATTTATATATCAAACAATGGTTCATTTATATATCAAAAATGCTTTATAAAGTATAAACCAGACATAATACTAAGCCATTTAATTAAAAGCCAAAATAAAATCGAGAAACTCAATTACTACACTTGGGAAGATACAGATGTATCGAGCGTGAATTTCTCAAAAGTTCCCGAAGTCGGCGGCGGCGTTGAGCGGAACAATTCGGTACAAGTTTGTCAAAGAACCCGACCGGCTCGCGAACCTTGAGATAAGAAAACACATTCCTCATTGAGTATTCGAATTATCTCCACTGTGTTGACACAGTTGCGCTGGGCCGTGTGGTGTGGGTGATAAACTGATAGCTTTTATTTACTAATTTTAATTGGTTTTCTTATCATGCCTATAGCTTTAAAATTATGCAAAAAGGAATGTAGTAATGTTTATAAGATTTTTGTAACATTCTTGATGCCATACGCAATTGACATGTTAACTCCTATTTTTGAATACAGAAGCTAAAACGTATACACAGTTGATTTAAAAAATATGAGAATTTATATAATTGTTGGCACAATATTGGGGAAATTATTACTGCCCGCTATATTGCAAGCTCATAACTCATTAGCTTATCTATACAGAAATCATCTTACATTAATTTTACACATAAGAAAAATTTCGTAATTTCATTATCGTAAAATAAGGCAAGATGTGGAGATCCTTGGGGGAGGCCTATGTTCAGCAGTGGTCTTCCTGTGGCGGAAGAAAGAGAGAGAGAGAAAATAAGGCACTACTATTAAGAGACACAGAACAATTAAAACGAAACATTATATTCCATTCTTCTAAAGTTTTATTGAACTGTATATTCAATTACAATCTCCATTCATCCCATCCCTCAATTTCTCGCTATCACCTATAACTTAAGCCCGAATCATCGGCAGTAACCGGCGCGTATCGGAACCGTTGTTGTATTTATTCAGCACTGATTTGTGCTGTCAATGCTGTGTAAACTAAAGGGGAATTACGATAACCTACGGCCGTGACGCTATTTATTTGTAAATTACAAAACTTGTTTACTTGGGAGTTAAATAGTCAAGGGCAGAGATTACTTGTGATGTTATTTAGGAAAATAATTATGAAACGAGAGTTGCACCTTTTCAATTATACTAATAATAATGTTAAGACAGAAGCGAAGTCTTGGGTTCAATCCCTGTATTGATTGATAGTTCGTAATTTTCAATTTGCGACTAACTTAATTTGCTTTAACATTGGATGTATGGATTTCTTTATCAGCGTAATGTCTTATTGCTTCGAATAATATTTAAGTTTTTAAGACTTTATTAAAAACTCAGTTTTTTATTACAGCAATACTTTCCATATTGAGTGTACACAAAACTCACATTTAACACAAATAATTATAATTGGCATTTGTGCTTATACTCCAGACGAGTATGGAATGGAATGTTGGTGCCTAACTCAACATAATCGAGAGTAATTTAATTGCCTATGAGCCAGTAATCCAACGCAAGAGTTTAATAAACCCTTAGTCATTCCAAGAATAGCCTTTAATTATCTATAGTGCAATAAAAACCTATTACAATAAAGCAAGTTTTAAAATTAATCGTATTACCGTCCGATTGCGTAATCAAGCATTATAAATCTGACTAATGAGCCGCTACGGGGCCCGCGATACCTGAAAACATTCCATATTACATATTTTAATATTCCACGTAGCGTACTTTGACTATTGTAGAAAATTCTACGCTTTTTTGAGAACAAAAGTTAGGTTGTACGGCGCTGTGTGCTGAATCCTGCCAGCACGGTAGCTTCATTTTCGGGTTGGTTAAAGAAAATACAACACAAGTTGGAGACGTAAAGTACAAGCTTTCTTTTGAGTATATTTATTTCGTCTAAAATATATTCGGGGATAATGTATAGAGTAATATTTTTATGCGTATTTCAAGTGTCCCGGCGGGGTACTAACTTTATATGCTTCATAAAAGCGAAGGTAAAATATTAATGTACATGTTGGTGGAATATTTACAGTTTAAAATTTATTTGGTCATTTTTTATAAGCGTTAATGTTTTATGCGATAATAGCTCTTATTTTTATGGAGTAGGAGCCATACAGACAAATAGGCCACCTGATTGTAAGTGAAAATCGTCGTCCATGAACATCTTAACCCAGTGACGTCCGTCGGTTGAAACAGTTATCCTATCCCGGGCAAACCCATAAAATAATAATATAGCTTTAACGAGTCACTTCACAGCTCTACAATAATAGCTATTTTTGTAAAAATCACATAACATTGTGTTATTCTATTTTTTTACCTTTGTTAAAGTAGAAGTTCTATTTCCTGCTTGATGCTTGCAAACCGCAATTGAATCACCGAACGATGATAACCACTCATTTCCTGGTATCTATTCCATGATGATGTACGTGATTCAAGCACAAACACGTTCGATAACTCGTTTACTTCAGGTATCGTTTTCCGTTCAGTGTACATTTTATTGGAAATAGTCTAATGTACTGAGTGACGCTTGACGGATACCTTTGGCTCGTCTTTGAGCTGTTTCGTCTATAATAAAACTAGTTTTCGGATATCATCGCGATTTTTTATAAACCAAAATGCGAATAAAATTATACGTATTCCAATGTGCAGTTTGTACTCGTATTCGTGTAAAAGTTTCGTTTGTTTAGGATGCGAGTAATGCATACGTTTAGTTACATTACGATTTGGATTTTTTTTGCTACAATTAAAATAATAGAGGATTATTTCAAGACATGATTTTTCTTAGTACATTTTTTTCTGATTTCTTTTTCATCTATTTAACGTCTACACTTACGTTACGGTAAATTATCACATGAGATAAATCTTGGAATAACTTTTATAATATACTCTTTTTAGCTTGGAATATGAAATAATTCCCAACGACGATCAAACCTTTGTATTTATGATCACTTCTGATGTCTAGGGTATTAGGCATATTATCAGTACAAATACTTTAAGATAAATAAGTTTCTCTTAAAATATACCGTACCCTTTTCTTATGTCTTAAATATGACGTCATGAAGCCACGTGGCCCGTTTTTTTACTTGGAACACACAGAAGTGTTAGATAAATTAACACTGTTATTGTAGGATTTTTGTTTATTTCTCATCGCGACCTTTAGCGAGGGGTGAAAAGATATCCGCTATTAAATATATTTTTAGACCGTGATGCAATGTTTTAGACAGTTTATTGTTTTATTATTTTAATTGAGACTTTTTTGAACTTGTGATAGAATCTACTTGGAATAAATTTAATACTGAACAAATTATGTAATCATTACTTGATATCTCGTTTTAGACGCAAGGTAGCTGTGGCTTTTTTGAATCACAACTCGTCATGCTAGTTCTTTGTGTCTTGATAGTGTTCTTTCAGTGAGTGTGTTTATATATAATATAAACAGTTCAGCTTCGAAACAAATCAGTGATTGAAGAGAACTGAGTATGTATGCAACCTCTAATGGTAATTATTTGTGAGTGGTAGAGTTACGTATCCGCTCGAATCGCTACCACAATTTCCAGTGGTAGCAAATCCATAATACTCAAACCAGACTAATACTTGTCGGAATAAACATAATAAAATATATCCCAATATTATCCCACGGTACAAACAGATAACGAACGCTTTAATTACAAACACTTAAAACTATTTTCACAAAAACTAACACGAACACGTTAAAAAACAAGCTGCAACGATTGATTGACACATACAATCGAGAAATACGTAAAAAAACTCAATTGAATCGGTCGCGAATGGCAACCGTAATGGCGACTAGTGGAGCCACCTATGTTTATTGCAAGCTATTAATAAACCGACTTATTGTGGCCAACTATGGACATGAGGTTACAAAACACCATACCGAGACCGGCTTGAGACCGCAGCAATAACTCTGTTTCTTTTTATTCAGAATAGAAAAGGACAGATATATTATCCTATGGTGTAATATAAAAGGAGTTCAGACCACAAATGGATAGATTATGCGTTGTAGCTTTTTTTTTACAGTATACTGAATATAATAGTTTGTTTGGGAGAAGTTTAAGCATCAAAATATTTGAAATAATGTTAAGGATATTACAATGCATCATCATTGCAGTTGCCCGGAGTCAGGAATTTGCGCTCGATATGGCGATAGGCTCGCCCCCTATCACATCATGGGACGGAAAATACAAAGCGAAACGTGGGACATGGTGGTACCTTTCCCTACCCCTTCTGGGGAAAGTGCGTGTGTTTCTGTACGCATGTATTGTAATGATGTTGATTTAAGAGTGCGGCTCCGTATTCTTAACTACATTATTATATATTACGTTGATTCGTATGGTACCAAATTGTGATAAATAGGGGATAAGTGATTTAACAGAAAATAATAAAACTAGTTCTTGTTATGTTAGTGCTAGTGCAAATTCTTCAAAATTTTTATTTTAAATATTTTTTACCTCTAACGTTTCATATGCACGAGACTCATCTATAACAAGAGTTGAAGAAACAAGGCTTAGGCCCAAGTTCACCACATTAGTCTAGAGGGGTCTTTACTTCCCGAAAAAAAATTATGTCTATGGAATACAGGTTTCCTTACGATATTTTCCTTCTGTTAAAGTGCGTGTTACAATTCAGCATCTAAATTGGCAATACTACAATGTCATCGCCAATATGAGACTCCAAAATGCCAACTATTCTTCGTTTCCTTACGTGTTTCCCGGGCCGGCGTCCCTTTGTTTTTCCATGAAAACAATTCGTCAAGAACAGCCACTTTCGACATTCAAAAGGAAAAAATTGGTGGGCCAAACAAGCGAGCAACGAGTTAGGCCGTAACAAAATTCCAACAAAGGATGATTAACGATTTTTTTTCCACCCCCGAGCTCATTCAAGCCGCGTCGATATTGAATCCGTTAGACGGCGTAAAAATGAAAGTTTTCCTCTTTTCTTTTCCAAACACATGTGACACACGGAGGTTACGTTTGTCAAACTTATTGCAAATAGTATTTTGATTATGTGCTCTTTTTTTGTAATAATTTCATTCGTATTCAGGAGGCCTAGCCTATTAACGTTATGAACATTCCTTAATTAACTATATCTTTAAGAAAAACATCTAATCAAAAAAGGATATTTGGAACTCGACCAATTCATATATCATTATCATTATTAGCATAATATGTCGTAAACAGTGCAGTCTAGATTTATTTTCTAGGATTAATTTTGAAAGTTTTTTTCCATCCAATATTTCTCAGAAGTTCATAATTTACCGAAGAGTGTTGCGTTAAGCAGTCGTTCTCAGTCATAAATTATTTTATACAACATGCTTAATAATCTGGCCCGATCCCTTATAAGACTATTAGCTTAACTGTAAACGTCACTATGAAATTCGTACTCATAGTAAAAACAAATAAGACGCATGACTAACCCAACACCATCTTCAAGTCTTTGTTTACTTACACAAAGCGCTGTGTGAAGATTTTTAAAGACCATTGATAATACAACAGCATTCACAGCACAAACAGAGATATTGCACGAAACTCAGCAAATATGTATACCCAATAAATTGTTTAAATATTTGCTGTCAACACAACAGCGCAGTGTGTCCCGTTTTACACAGCGAAGCTTGGTTCCGTGATATAACTACCGTAGCAGTTTTTCCTTTAGTTAGTTTTGGAGTTGTTCGAAACAAATGACTGCCATTTGAGTGAAGCGACAAGTAACAGAAAGTCGTTAGAAATTCCCGTAAAAAATATGACACGTTGAAATAATGCTTTAACTGCTCTCTGACGTAAGTTTTGCGAAGCGGGGTTGGAACAATTAAAAATAATTGTTTTGAGAGAATCATTAGTGAGGACAGTTCCGTGGTAAGATTTGTTTTTACTACCTTCGATCAAAGACCATGTTGATAATTCATATGAATGAAAAAGAAAAAGAATTAGTTGTTCAAAGTTATTAAATTTCAGAAAGGATTGATGTTTGATATCTGGCCAGTCGTAAAATGATAAAACAAATCAATACGGAATATGAATAAAAATCATGATGTGCCGATAACTCGTACCTACGAGTATGTGTGCTCGAGAGAAGGTAAGAGAGGTAACTACCAGTAACTTATGTGGTAAATTTTCCCAAACTTTGCCATATTCAGCGATCAATGAATATTGCTCTTATTCTCAAAACAAAGGCCTTCTTTCTTTCTTCATGTCTTTTGATATGTACGTACATTGAGAGTTTGATCCAACTCGAATTCAATAGAGCGTAAGTTAAGTGGCTCATCTGTCGTTCGCGGTCACATGAGTTCTCGGGTTGCAAATTAATAAAAAATACTGCGCATATTAAATTTCGCGTAGTAGTGCACAAAATGCAGCAGGTGCGTTCACTTCACCTGGCCAGCATGTGTTCTGAACACTAAGTTAATTACTTTTAAAATTTCAAATTAAGAACGAGCGCTCACGTACTGTCAGTAAATAAAGTCGAGAACCTTTTAAAAATAAACTTTTGAATAATTTATAGCAACCCTGCATTTTAAGTCTATGATTTTATTTTACTGCGAATATAAAATTGTACTGGCCGCTAAGTGTAATTTTAAAACTTTTAGAAAGTAATTTATGGAATAAATTGGGGTCTACTAAAAGGTTCTTGATGAAAAAACGATTTTGTTACAGCGCCCTTGAAAAGGCGTTTTCCTTTTGAAGCACTAACTAAGACGTAATTAAGTTTTAATACAGTTGTAAGTATGATGTTAATGAAACTGTTAAGACTTCGGGAACAACAAATTTTGAAGTTACGCTTTACGCTTTACGAATTACGCTCCTCATTTGAGCATAAAATGTTTTATACCCTTTTAAAATTAAAACCATCACTGAAAAACACTTGATAACCATAAATTACTGAAATCTAAAATACGCTTCATCATATTTAACGGTCATATTACTCGCTAGCTAATTCTTGTAATATATAGAACATTTATTGCAAATTCGATTATGATAAAATTTAGCATCAACATTCAACTTAATGTACGGCTCATAATATTTGCTCGCTTATATTTAAGCACCACAGGAATCTTCGAGCAATTTGTAGCAGAGTAAAACCTGTTAGCTGGATATCGGAAACTAGTACGTTCAGCGAACACCGCAAATAATATACGAGAGTTCTTTAATGAGTTTAAAGCATACACTAACCTCCTTTAATAAAACACAAACGTACGTACCTTGTGAATGTATAATTTGCGAAGCTCGCGTTTACTATAAAAGAACAAATCATACGCACGCACGTTCCTTGCGATTTAATGACATAATTAAAAACCCTAAGAGCAAGGTAGTGGGAAAGTTAGCAAGGTTTACTGGCATGGCTTAGCCTACCAGCAAAACGAATAAGTTGGCCCCATTTGCTAATCTCCTAAGGCCAAGTAATGAGCCGGCGCAAGTGATAAACTTTCCAGATTAAACCAGAGTTAGCATTTAAGAGACGTGCCAAGTGGCTTAATCTTTGTCGTGTGACCCTTTTGTATTAATTTTGACGCGTTTTGTTGTATGGGAATTAAATCTAATGCCACTTCCTAAATTATAATACTTTTTGTGCTGACTATTCTACGATAATGGAACACGGAGTATACTAGTAACACGCTCAATCTGTATTAGCAAAAATACATTAGCTCTCACTGAAGTTACTTAGAATCACTAAAAGTATTAAAGGCATGAAGATTTTTTGATTTCAGACACATTATAACGCAAATTCAACACACGTGATAAATATTTAATTGATAATATTACTTATACTTACCTTAAGGTATATTTTTACAAATTTAATGAAGAAGCTCAGCGTCAAAAAAACTTGTTTTCCCCCTTGATGGTATAAAAAATGTCTAAGTCTTAAACTATAGCGTATCGCTAACACATATGAATTATGCCCCAGTACGAGAGAACTAGCAGGTACACCCACGAATACTGTGGAGTAATGAGTTTTGTTGTTCAACAGTTACCGCCGGATTAAGGGACATTGCGACGAAATACGAGCACACAAGCGCTGATGGCGAAATAAATTGCATTTGTGTCCGACAATAAGTGCCATCTAGTGACAGAAACAGATATTGCTCCTAAATAAAGATAAGCCTGGATTTTATCGGCAAGTAATGTGTTGACTCCTGTTTTCTCATTATATTGTAGGTAACAGATATTTTAAGTTGTAGTTGGTTGGTCATAATCAAAATTAAAATTTATTATAAGATATACATTTTTTACTTTATTAAGTAACATCCGAGAAAAGAAACTTATCAGTTTTACTACTCGTATTTTGCTCCGTAATATTAAAATAACAAGTTAATTCGTTATAACAACATTCGTTTATATTTACAAGTATTTAAAGTATTTATTAACTACACTAAACTAACTAGTTTAGTGTAGTTTTAGTATTTAATTTTTATTAAATTTTGTTATAACACAATATTGTAGGTTTTTTAAAGATAAACATCAGATAATTGAATACTATTTTGAATACGATTTTTTATATAATTGTTATATTTTAAGAATGAATACTAATTTTATAATTACTATGGACAGCTAGCATGCGTTACGATGCCATCAATATGTCCCATACTCAGAAACCCTACAAACCAGTCACCACTAACATTTACCACGAGAGTCTAGAATCTATTCAACCAAAACAAATCTCAGAGTGTAGTGTGCACATCCGTAAGATTGACAAACGGAACGATGCGGATCGGAACCGTTGTAGTACCGATAAAATCATGTCCGCAAACAATTATGTGACCGTCCGACAGATTGCTTAGGTCCCGGAGCGATCACAGTAAGCGAGGAATGTTAATCGAACCCTTCGCCGGGGTCAGAATAGCCCACGTTTGTACCATTATTATCAACCCGTCAAACATGTACAGCAAATTTTTCACCAACAATTTTTTACGATGCTTTGAATAGCTTTTGACTTTTATATGAAGCGTTTGTGAAAATGTGTACTTTTGTGCCCGGGTAAAAGGGACCTAATGGATTAATAATTTTAATTTGCGCATGCTTTTTAATTTAAGGATTTTTTGGGAATAAACATTTGAGATTTTTAAGCGAGATGTCTTTAAGTCGAGTTTAACAATGATGAAGTATCAACGACATATTAATTAAGAACAGTAAAAATCATTGATAACATGGGTGCAACTCAAAGTAATATTTATAGTTATTATTATGTATTCAAAGAAAAAGCAAACAATAATCTTAAACCAAACAGTCTCCGAGAAGGCCGTAATAAAAAGCCGTACTTCGGTCACCGTATTTCGATTTCTCTTAAAAGTCTCGAGTTCAAAATATCACAATATTTCCCCAGCTCACGGCTCTTTCGAGTCGTAAAATTAATCGTAAATGTTTATTTCAGTCTGCTTACCGAAAATATTCTGCACGCGACAAAATATTTAGTCAACTTACCAACGATTATGAACATGCAATCGAGTTAAACCACATTTCTTGCTTATTTCATTTTCATATGAATTATTTGAACACCTTAAAAGCAAAACGCTGTGCTTTTCACACAAATGAAGTTTTAATCGCAAAGTTCCTTGTTTTCCCCGCGATGTTCTTTGCAGCGGCAAAATTATCGGTAGTTTTAAAAAATAGCGGCTTAACAGTTTTTTGTTCGCGTATTTAAAAAATGTTAGCTAATTTCACAGCCCCCATGTTTGCGGTAACAATAAACGCTCGTGCCTCATTTTGCGCTTCGGCCTTCGTGTTTCACTATGAAACAAAACCGTTAAAAAAAAGAAAAATAAAACAAATCAGCTTCCCTGTTTAATTTAGCGGGGTTGTTGACAAAAAACGGATGCTCTTGTTGGACCTTTTTGTTGACCGAACGTAACAACGCAGGAATGCATTGTTCCCGTTATACTGTCCCTGGCTGCCCGGCTAGCTATAAAAAGACTACACAATATTTTTTCCCTGTCACAAACTGACTCAGTTTGTATGGTATGCGTCACTTATGTTAAGGAATTTAGGCCACTGACTCATAGATCTTACATCGAGAACCACCACGACTCACATCAACTTGCAAACTAGTAAAGCAAACCTATTAGTTATTCGCGGCGTCCAAATTATATAAATGTTGATAAACGTCCAGAATCTCCCAAATGAATAATTGTACACAAGTCTTGGCACCAAAAAGTTGGCAATAAACTCCTGCTCCATTTTCGCTTTAATCAATTCCAAGCAAACTAAGTGAAAGTTTCAATTTGGGCGCCATTAGGGCCTCTTCCGGTGGAAATGTATTATTGAGAACTCACAAAACCGTTTTTATATTTCGATACATTAAATTTAATGTAAAAGATAAAATATTCGATAACTATCTCTTTGAGACAATTTCACAAAAACAGGTACAAGCGAAACGCATTAATCGAAGTAACATTTAAATTCTTGATGAGCTACCTAATTCGATAAAATCAGAAACGGTCGTATTGAAACGGGACTCGATACGAACGTCGATAACAAAAATGAATTCAATTTGCTCAATAAAATTCTGAATGTATAAACAAATATTGGTAACAAAAGCCGGTTGGAAGGATTTACAAATGTACTATAAATTAAGGGAATCATGGCCTTCACGGACGCGGGTTACCTGCTGCGAAGGGCATGGCAGAGGCGCCTTACATGATGAATACATACATAAAAAATCTGTTCGTACGTGCGTGGCCGGCCCACGCAAGCTATTAACTGCTACATTTTATAGTCCCATTCATAGTAAGTAACATGATCTCAGAGCTATTTAACCCTTGGATGTAAATCTAATAGTTCATGATGCCAGCTTACAATTACATTAACTTGTCTGAGTAAAATTACATTCATTACCTAGTTTTATTTCCAAGGGATTTGTTTGTAAGGAATATTATTGAAAACAGAAACACTAGATAGCTTATGTCAAATAATAGTCCCTGACTATATTTTGTTTCCATTAAAGCCCGTAATTTGTTTTATTTTGCTTCCAGTGCTTACTATTTTTCAAGTAGCATTTGAATCAACACGAGTAGCGAAATTGAAAACTGCATCAGCAATAATTTATTCACGGCATTTAAATTGATATTTTAATGACCGATTTTGTTGTAACATCTTCCTTTGGCGTGAGAGCGTGATCTTTTAAACATTCATAACCATAAATGTTGAACGTGTGAATATTTTAGTAAGCTCACGGAGTATAAACAAAGTTCTTCAAGGTTAATTTTGAGTTCGAAAGTACTACCGACTTAATGTTATATGTGGAACCACGGCACTTTGTGTAAGCTATCATTATTCAACGATTTTGTTCGGCTGCTTTCCGATTCGGTGGTTCAAACCGATCAAGAGTTAATACGAAAATAATAGCATTCGATTGTGTCTTATAAAAAATGGATGTGTAATTATGTACGGTCTATATTTTCAAATTAAGGTAGGTCAGTAAAAAACTGACTGTAATATTCGTCTTCGCAATATTAATCATAGGATCATCAAAACTTAGGGTGCACTAATGCATCATCTAATACTTTATTAGAAAAAAACGTGAACAAAATAATCAACTTCGTAGACTATTAGATTGATGTTTTGTTAATTATGTTTGAGCAATTTGCTTTAACAGCTAAAAACAGCTTGGATATATTTTGCGTCCTTGACATTTGAAACAGCAACAAGTAAGATAATTCCTACAATGTAATTAATTATTTCATTTATAGAGACCAATTTGCGTGTGTGATGCAAGAGGCTAATTCAACTACTCGATCGAATACAACACTTCTTACTCTGCAGATCCTGTGTCCGACTAGAACTTCTATTACACTATAAAGCGTGGTATTATACTCATCATCTTCAGCCACAAAAAATCGGCTACTGAACATAGGCCTCTCCCAAAATTTCCACACTTAACTACAGGAATCTGGCTGCGGTGTTCAACTTAATGCATTTTTTTTTATATCGTGTGGTACCTTGCATCAGCAATTGGTTGCTACCAATTAACCCAAAAATAAAATAAGCAAAAACAGGGACAATTCGGTTCTATATCAAGATCAATAATAATTATTATACAATAGATGTCATGTACAGTGATACAGATCGTGATCCCACATCCTGTTCCAAATCCTGGATGTTTAATAATGCAAATGTCATTCCTACAAACAAAAAGACCGATAATATCGCTTAGTTTATTACAGTAGTTGTCTCTCATAAAAAGCGTAGGTGAGAACTGATGATGAATACTAAACGAGACCCGACCACAGTTTACGACGCACGTGATTCTGTTCAGATTTGGATATAAAACTTTTTCGCCGCGTATTCATGTGTATTATTTTATTGATTTCTGTTGAATTTTTTATTTGGGCAATTTGTGGTGCGAGTTATTCGGAACACCGATTGTTATTGTAACTAGAATTGTGTAACATTGCACGCCATACAAAATAGTTTATTTTCATTCTGTGTTTCGAAAATGTTTGTGTATTTTTTATGCTATGACTTCAGCTAACAATCAGATATTGTAGATTTTTGGATTGTTTCTCGTTCACACTCACTTAGTCAATGCTATTAAAATGTATAAAATAAAACATTAGATAAAAATCCTTAGTTTCTTATTTTACATATTTCTGTTATATGAAGAAAATAGAGCGAATCTTGAACATTTTTTTTACTTTGCCTTTAAACTTCTACAATACTCGTAGGTGAGTTGCCAGCGTCTCACATTGGGAGTACAATCGGAATTAAATTTTACATCAGACCAGTTTCAAACCCTAGATATTCACAGCAGTACTAAGTAAATCTTAGCAAGTTCCTCGTCACAAATCATGGAAGCTGTGAATACAAATGTAGCCACAGCTTTGCGTGGAATCGCCTCCCGAGCCTAATTTGTTATGTAGTAAGTGTTCCTTACTCGACTGGATTTCTCATGCACCGTGATAGTGACCACGAAGCAGTAAATTTACATGATCTATACAATCGTATTACCATGATTTATTCTGCTGTTCATTTGTATAACCATGTTCAAGCATCCATTCATTAGTAGGAAATTCTTCTTGTGATGCCTCATCAACTAGTAAAGGTTGGTAGTCAGTTTAGGATATTTTCATAACTAATTTTAATTATTGAACTAGTGGCAGCTGTGATTTCGTTCAGTTGAAAACTTAATTCATTTGTTTACTTTTCCCACTTTATTCTTACCATTATATTAATCCATCATGATGCGGCTTCTAAGTTTTTCTTAAATTATATAAAAACAACAACTGATAACATTTTGTATTAATAATAATAAAAACGCTTTATATAAAACACCACATGGTAAATACAAAACAAAAGATTAATATTCATAGATTGAAATATATTGTGTTTACATAAAATAATTATTCGACAATGTTCAGCCCATTCCATAGTGTAAATTAGCATTTGTACTAAAAAGTTCCTACACTAATAAAAAAATGTGTGCACTAAATAATTGTACTACTATCTTAATTGTTTTGACATCTGCACGTAGTTAACAGTTTTTTGTATAAAAATGTTTCTTTTAAAAGCCAATCCCTAAGCCGGCCATTGTTTCCGAGAATGTGTTTACACAAGGTAGATTACTGGATTCTTAGAAATTACAATACAACTAAATGTTCACTTTAGGAACATTTTACTACTTATCTATATCTTTAAATGGCTTTATCTTCAAGCTGTAAAATAATCTTTTAAAAAATGCAACACAAGACTTTAACCTATTGAAATTGTATTAGAGATCGTAGTTTTTAAAATCCTTATTAAATGAACAGTTTCAGTTAGTAGATATTATTTAAATCCATTTAAACACGTCCCAAGGATTTATCTTTCAGAGTTCTTGAGAAATCGCAGGGAGGACTTTAGAAAATTTACAATTTCAAACTTTAATTCCGCTTAATAATCAACGAGACATGAAAGAAGATTGAGATTCACTAAAGATTTTGCATAAATTACAATTTACAAGTGATATGGAAGTGAACAATATGGAAAGAAACGGGACGGATAGCTTCGGAATCTTCGACCTATCGCATTTATGATTTATCTTAGTTACGTATATCCTGGTTGTGTACATTTAATTTATTACGTTTTTTTTATTTAAGGTTAAAGAGGATTTCGCGAGAAACCTGCATGCGAATCTACCAAGAATTCAAAGGTAAGCGAAATGTGCTAAATTTTTTTTAATAGAGTGGTGGACTAATGCCTGACACTTCTCCATTAATTCCAAAACTTTGCGGCAATATAATATAGATCTGATATTTGAGAGCAATATAAAAATAATAAAACACTAAAAATCTCACGTAAAACTTTCGATAAAATTACGACAGATAAAACGGGCAGTTTTAATGAACGCTAGTGCAGTTGCTAGTTCGCTCCAGTTCGGTGTTTGATCATTGGTCGGTTGGGAACGCTAAATTTTAAACTCAACACGAAAGTGTGAATCGGTGCGCAAATGAAAAATTTCCGCCACGCTTATTTTGCTATTGTTACCAATTTGAAACGCTCACCGGGCTGCGTTATTCGAACATTTTTACTGTATTAGATAGATGATGTTTGAATGTATTTATTTTTGCTCCAGTAATGCGTACGTCACGAACTATCATTGTAAATAACTCCGGATTTGAGTACCGTTAGACAAAATCACCTCGTAGTGATAATGAAATGTAACTACTGTTATTATTTCACCAGTAATAACACAATTAGCTACGTGTATTGTTTTGTTAATATGAGTATAATTTTCAATCGCAACAAACCGAATCCCTAATATTTATTAATGACAAATATGTACATGTATCTCAGCATGGAGATCGAATCGGATCTGCCTTCCTTCGATTACACAAGCAACTTGAAGCCGTTGTTTGCATGAAGTTTAAGTATTTAGAAAATTAATACTTAAAATACGTTGTGATGGGTTCACGCTTCGTCACAATTAGAAAGGAAAATAGGATTGTCAAAAAATAGTCTTTAAACTCAAAGTACCATGTTTATTGGTTATCAAAAACGAGGTTCATTTTATTGCGTAGATTAAACGTAATAATATAATAGGCAACAAGATTATTTATATTTAATATATCGCCCTGACAAGGGCGAAATATGCAAACTTGCATTTGCATATAATCCGCTCTCGTTGCTATAATTAATCTGACATTTTGAAGTTTAATTTGTAACTGGAATAAGCGCACTAAATAATGCGAAATTATCCGCATCACATTATGTTAAACTTGGATTAATTTATAGTAGGTATGTGAGTTTTGGTGGTCAGACGACCTGGTAAAGGTCGCGGGACGTCGCTGGATGCAGGCTGCCTCCAACAGGTCACTGTGGAAATCATTAGAAGAGGCCTATGTTAAGCAGTGGACTTCCTTTGGCTGATGGATGGATGGATGGATGATGTGAGTTTTAATTCTATGGAGAGGACTTTCAGCTATCCATAAATATAAAAAATACTAAGTGTAGAGTAGTCGATATTTTAAAATATTATCGATCAAATTAATAAAGACCAGATATTCTCTCGTTCCTGATATTTGTTGTACAGAAATTGAATAGTACCTACCTAGAATACTGTGTAGATTAAATAAACATTAATTTACGTAATTTCCAATATCAGACGATTTATTTTTTAAGACGAGAAAACTGCATCAAAAGAAATACATAAACTTACACCTTTCCCAGAAGGAGTAGGCAGAGATGCTACCAGGACACCTACGTTTGGAATTGTTTGTCAACCAAAAGAATTAGATAGGAAATAACACAATTAAAAGATAACTAATAATAAAGCTTAATTTAGATGCCTTTGACGAAAGGTACTCCAACACTAAATAAAATAAACAAAGAACAAAATTGCCACCTAAGATGTTAAAACAATAGGCTTAGCTGTATACAGTTGAACGGACCTTCTTGGAAGCCATCGTGTTTGATTAAGAACTTATAAATAAATCTTAGCGAAGGGCACTTTCTGTGACACTTTATAAGGGTTCTTCAGAGCTTGGGAGAGCATCGCACTTGAGTCAGAACTCTTTACGCTCAGTGTTAAGAGTTTTAGAGAATTGTAGTAAACATTTTATTTGTGATATTGCGATATTGTGTTATATTACTTAATAATATTGATTTTTAAATAATTTACATTTTACTGTTTGAGTACTATGTGAATGTTTCTTCAAACATACTGATTATTAAAGTAGGATTTACATTTTTTTTTAATCTTCTTTAATGTATGTCTAGTCTTTGGCTTTCTTTAATTACTTATTTTATGTTCAACGTGCAATTTCCAGCGTGAAGTTAGACTGTTGAAACTTAATTCGAGTCTATGCATCTTCTGTTTTTAAATACACATTATAACAAAATGACCTACCAAGATTTGGGACAAAAATTTAGTACATCACGTTTCAGTTCTAATGCAGTGCCATCAATGAAAATGAGTAGTGTTGGAATAATATTTATAAAGTACTCAAACCTTATAAAAGAAACTAAATCCGGACAGTCCCAAAACAAACTTTCTCGACAAAGTGAGGGCCGATAATCTTTGATAAAATACCACGGGGCGAGATAAAGTGTTCATGTAAATATACACTTCAAATATTGATGACAAGTTGACAGTTGCTACTGCCTACGCTATCACGAGATTATAAATCTTGATACTTGACCACGTATTTCCGTTATATTTCTCTGAAGCTATCGACACTTACGCTTTTCCTGTTTTTTTTTTTAAATAATAATGTAGAATGTTGATTGAGGTTACATTTCCGCTAGAAAAAAATGTGAGTAGGTACCTAAACATATCGCAGTAACTAATAAAAGTAGTTAATATAAAGATCTTCTTGTTTCTTCTGTTGGCAGAAACTATTACAGAACCTTTAATACAGCCATAGGATTTTTTAAATAGAAAAATATGAAATATCTAGGGTGAAAAAATTAAAGTTCATATAACATGGCGAGTAACTTTACATTAAAAAACTAATGTGGGTTGTTGGCCAATCAGAACTACACCAAATTTCACAAAAAAAACGTGTCTGAAAGATTTTATACAATCTGATACATGACAAAGAGCCACAATATTTGTCTTTAGGGAGAATGATGCTATACGAATAGACTAGGAGAAATTTGAAGAAAATCATTAGGTGTACGAAATCTGTCGTATGGCAATGTCAGGTGAGATTTCTGAAGGGACCTGGTCTTCGGTTATAACTCATTTTAATCCAACGTGTGAAAATACCCTACCAATTTAAACAAGAGCACCTAATATCCAAACAGGCTCAAGTTCTGCCAAGTTGATGGGCTTTGACTCGAAGATAGCAAACATATCAAGTGTGAAACCAGGTAAAGTTGTGTTGCACCTGCCAAACTTGCTGTTAGCATTGACTCTGCTAGTCTGTTGATGTTAGTCTAGAATCTAGATTCTCGTGGTCTAATTGTTCTTAATTGTATTTGTATTAACAGGTAGGCTATAGGCATTGAACCGGGCACGGTCTTCGGATGAGCTAGAAGCTTAGAAGTTTCAAGACACGTCTTTGATTTTTCTGAGGTATGTAGTCGATAGCAGTCAATTACGAGGCACACTGAATGTGAAGTGAATTTGAATTGAGATCCTTCATTGTTTGTGAAGTCCACTAAAACGCAATAGACCAGCGTGGTAGATTATCGCCCAAACCCTTTTAATCGGATTCTTCACTGTAGAGGATTCCTATGTTCATTGGGGGACTATTATGGCCTGATACAGTCTTCTTATTACTAAGTATATTTCGATAATGTAAACAATATTTCCTTTTAATAAATTTTCAAATTAGTGAATTGTTCCTTCTTGCTATTACGTTTTCTAATATAATTAAGTTTAATCCTATTTTTTTACAAGTATCACGCTTCAATTAGGTTGATGAAGCTCTAGTATTGTATTGTGTTGGAACGTAATAAAAAACTACGATCAAAAATAATCAAAGAGTAGACCCTAATTAAACACGTTAACTAGACAAGCTAAAGTAAATTCAGACAGTTAGTAAAGCAAATAAAGGTATTTTTGAAAAACGTAATCGGATTGTAAAAGCTTGAGCTGAATTTAAAAGAAACGCATAATATCTTACATATTTCAGTTGTAATTACGTCACAGCATGAAAGTTCATAACATAACAAAAGGTCTATAAAAATATGCGCATTACACACGTGAGCAACACACAAGAGGCACATAAAACCGACGGTGGAATACCAAGGAGCGAGTTCGGCGTGAGCGCGCACACACACACCGTCACAAAGCTTCGAGACAGGTAGAAAAACCCGCTCGGGCAAATATTAAGCCCTGTTTCAAAACAAACAGTCTTGTGTTTAAGCACAATTTTAATTAAAACAAATATTAGCTATAAACGCTCAAACAAATTAGAAAACATTGCAGGAAATTGAAGATTTCTCAGTAATTACATCTAATCATCGGTATAAACAATGCACTTACAAACAAAATGTATGATTAACAAAAGCTATTTGAATAGTCAAATAAAAATCCGAAGACACGGCTTTCATTTGTGTTGAGTACACAAGAATATGGCCTACGCTTTTTAACTTAGATAAAAATGTGACTAGCGTTGTTCTTTCAATACGTTTATACGTTTGACCTTTCAGATATTTCCATTAAGATATATAAACTAATTCGTATGAGGAGCATGCGGCGTTTCATTAATATCTTTTACTATAACGTCGGCTTGTTTGCCTTCCAAAATACTTACGGCCTTATTCATAGACAGATTAAAAACCTATTTTAGTTATCGAATGTTTTGTCCCTTTCGAACGACTTGTCAATTCAGTTTGAGCGAAGAAGACAAGACATCCGATAACTAAAGTAGATTTTAATACTGGCTACATATAAGGCTGTTAGTAGCTTGTTCCACATTAAAGTGATTTCTAATCAGGGTGATAGTGTCTTTAAAACTTTTCTCATATTGGACGGTCATCGGTACAGTTTAAAAGGTTTTAATGTTTGTGAGGTAACATCTTTATTGTTATCTAAATATGCTCTCGATTTAGACATTTAAATGCATCCGTTGACCTTGATACATAACTTTGTATCGAATCATGCTAATGGCTTTCTGTGGTATTATCGTTACAGTTTTTATAATGGTTTTGAAATTTCATGACGATCGTATTTTCTAGAGTATCGCTTAAATTTAGCTATCATCAGGATTTATCTTTTAGAGTACAGTTTTGTAATAATTAATTAACATTTTAACTATATTCATCCAATACTGGTGGGATTAATTAGCTAAAATTCATATGAGACTGATCCGTTCTAAGTTAAAGACAAGATAGACATTCCCGGAGACTCACTGAGATTCAATGCTCGGTGTCATTAGAATGCGTGCCACTGTTGACCCAGGCTTACAGGAGTTGCATAGATTGCGGGATCGTCTAAAAACTGGTCATTTTTGAGCCTACCACATACTTTATTGGAATCTTTGCCTTTATTAGGATACAATTCGATTAATTTAAAACGCGTTAATGATATTATAACTCAGAACATCCGCACCCTTTTCACCAATACAAAATGAAACTGAATCGACTAAGAAAGGAAGCAATGTATCACGACATGCACAATAATCAGCACAATACACATAAAGACTGCATTGGCGTGAACGTAGTTTTACGATGCATTTCCAACCGTGTATGATATTCGGAGAGCGGATGCTACAGTACAATGGAAGGTAACAAAACAAAAATATTGGCCTATTAAGTCGGAACTGCGATATTGATACCACCGACAAAATTTGTCAGTTCTTTTGTGCCGAGTTCCGGCGGTAATCGCTTTAGCGAAGATTCGTACAAAAAAAATGCAGCCAACGGTATTTGTTTGCGAACGAGTGGAAAGAACCGATACCAGGTAGGCAGGGGTTGCTCCCCAAACAATGGAGACTGAACATTTTAAATAACGAATGCGACACGTTCCATTTATAACAGAAAAATTGACACGTACGTGGACATTAATGGAATCAGCGCCGCCGCAATTGAATGTTTGAATCAATGGCGGAAAGTCCGCGTGATAATATCGACAACGTGGGTAAACAGGTTCATAGAGTGTTATACAAAGTTTGCACGACAAATATTGACTGCGCCGATCCTATTCAAGGGCGATCGGCTCGGTCGGAAGATGCCGGTGGTTTTCGATTATTTTTTGCCGGCGATCCAATGCGCTTGTACGACGTGAATTCTCGATGGAGCCGACAGCGAACTGGTTTACGGTGGGGACCGAAAACCGGTAAAAATATCACGGATAATTACGGTAGGATCATCTTTACAACCCTGTGACTACAATTAAAAAATGTTGCATTAAAAATATTTGCTTTCTAAATCTAAGTTGCTTGTCGGTAAACGGTTCTGTTTGAGCAACGTTTATTTTCTTTTGAAATCCATTCGCGTTGAACAATGTACTGTCCATTGTGGTGTGCCATTTCCAACCACTTGTTAGGGAAATTATTAGAAACAGTGCATTGTGTGCGACGGTGGAAACAAAGAAATACCATAGGCAGTAAAAAGTAAGGAATACGCGGAAGACTATTTAAGTATTTTGTGTTTTAACTCCGCAAGCAGTAATAGCTGAGTATTGAAGCTATTTTTAGTTCAATACAATGACTGGTTGACTAGAATGGCTTTCTGATAAGCGAGTAAAGTCACGAATTTATTGTGTGCATTGCGATACGAAAAATCAACGAACGATAAGCGGTAGAATCATATTGAATGGTAGAGCGGTTGAGCGAAATTATATGTCATTTACATATTTTTTTGCTTAATAATTTTGAGATATCCAGAAAAATGTAGAAATCATTTCCAAGGATCAAACGCTTTTACTTATTAAAAAAATAGCTTTATAATTCAACTGAGACAAAGACCACGGCTCTGTTCAAACAAAATGAGTTTAAGGTATACATCTGAAAGTTGTATATTTTCCATAGCTAATATTGATATAATTAAATATTTAGATAATTTAGAAACGTATTGGTCTATTTTAAATCAATCTAATTACGCAGAAACAATTATGCGTGCATAACAATGTTTAGATAACGCATAACAAATGCGAAGGAACTTTTGGCCCTGTGCGTCTATTCCAGTAACATGCTTGCCTTTAAAACTTAGTTCAAATACACAATTGTTTGCACCTTTGATTTAAAACGAAAATGATTGCACTATAAGTTAAGAAAGGGTAAAAAATCATTTGAAAAATGTAAAAAAAGTATCTTTTATGGATTACCAATTAAATATTTATTAAGAATTTATATGGTATGTGTATATACAGCATGGTGGGCTATATGGCCTAACTCCTCCGAATCGTACTCTCGTATGTAGAGGAGCCCGTGCCGTGCAGTGACGTATATGGGCTGGTACAATACAATACAATTATAGATTATCTCTCCTGCTTTATTTATTCTGACAAAGTGAATACGATGCTCCTGATGGGTCCAGACGGAGTATACGTCGGGTCAGATAGTTATCTCATGCTGGTGGAAGAAACTACGAAGACCTGGGTATGTGTGGAGTGCACGGAAAATGCGATATTTAATCGCGTCTATTACAAATTCACCACATTGTCAAATGTAACTTGTGATCCCAAGAGCTAATATTTTTTCCTTGTAGCCAGCCCTATGCACTTCGGCATGATTGATTATCCGGTGTCGAAAACTCCAAGAAATCCTTATCGAGTGATTCAGTACAACATACATAGAAGAATGATTAACACAACATGTAGAGGCGTGCCCGAATATTCCGCCCCCTTAATCACAACTCCGAGGTACAATTAATAACACCTCAATTAAAATATCAACTAAACGCTTCCGCTCCGTGATGATGGGGTTCGGTGCAATGTGAATAATTTTTGTTTCATTAATTAATTCGAGCGTTCGTGAATTTTTAGGTGTTAATTTTGAAGTAAAATCTGTTTGATCTGCGGATTTTTTGCTGCATGTTATGCTGCGTGTTTTTTCAATTTGAACCTAGACAAAAATTATTAACGGTATACCTAGGTTTTTATGCGCTCACCAAAGTATATATTTATTTTTGTATCTAAATAATGAACTTAACTTTGTGTTAATCCCACTCGATTAATGTCTTAGTAAGGGTCCATTATAATTAACGATGAAATTGCATGTATTTGTGGAAAAATAAAATTATTATTTTAAGAAAATAAATATAACAGAGCAATTACCCATTCGACGTTATAACCTTACATATAGTAGAATATGGTTATAATATTAAGAATGAATGAAAAAAAAAGTTATAAAATAAATATTATTATTGATTAATATTGATTGTTAAGAAAATTACCATGACTACAATTACCAAACAATACGACCTTACGCGTCGTCAACTCACGTTTGTTATTTAAAAAGTTGTCAATTAGTTTTCGAGTTCTAAAGTTTTATCTTCATAATACTAACTATTTTTACTCATCTAGAATCAAGGTGAAGAATTTAAATCTCGTTTTCATAGTTACAATATTATATTATTATTCATAAGTAACTGACAATATATTAAGACGTGTCATTGCAAATTTACGAGTGCAAATTTCTTGAAGCTAATTCCAGCAAGGATCATTAGTCCCCGATAAAGTTCAAATTATGCAGTCACGATATCTTTGTTTCATGTCAGAACAAGTCGTATCACTAATTAACGCCTCGGGGAGCTGGAACAGGTTACGCCATTTATCGTTAAACCCAATTTAGAGCCGAGAGGCACGCGATTACAATCTTCTCACGACAGGAAGGCGCGCAAACTCCTCATCTCGAGGGAAATCACGCAAGCAACAAACTTTATAGCAACACGTCCCGAGGAGAGATTCGCCCGGGGCGGTCGAAGACGGTCCGCACCACACACATACTCATTCAAATAAATAATACGCGGGCAGCACCTCTGCGGCTCGGCCGATATAGCATCTACTGAAACACTCACTCTGGACACTTCATTCAACATCACTAGCACATACGCCGAAACCGCGAGAAGCACTGCCCAACACTAAGGGCTAAACTGACCGTTGTAGAGTACGGCTGCAGCGACAGCCGGATGCCGTCCTGGGCGAGGCGTTCGCGCAGCAGCCTCTTGAGTTGTATGCGTGGTATTTTCACCAACTCCGCTTTCCCCTCCTCGTACTCGTCAGCGTACTTTGCCGGCTCCACGGCGGCCGTGGCCTGCTCTTTGCGCGCCTCCTCCTCACAGCGGCAAGGGTCTCGTGCGGCTGCCGCTTCCTCCAGCGTGAAGTAAACAGCAGCCGCCCCTTCCTCTCTGAGGGTTCGCACCGAGTGCAGCAAGCGCTGACGATGTGCAGGATTGAGGACCCCGATCGCGTCCAGATCGGGCTCCCCAACTTGTTTGCATATTTCTAAATCATCATAGCCATTGTCTATGAAACTTTCCGCATATTGGCCCAAGTGGAGTGATCGCAACCACTCGACGACGATGTTGCCGCTCGTGGACGAGGCCATGTCGCGTCAAAATTCGGAGCGCATTACCGAGCGTGCTCGCGGCGCGGCTGACGGCGAGAAACTGGCGGCCAGGCTCCCCTTCGCCCCCCTCCCTGCATAAGCCGCGGTCGCCGCCCCTAGTCCTCTGTGCTTTTGCTTTTTGACATTTTGTAGCTTAATCGTTTCATAGATGTGCGTCAAACCACATGATATGCTTATGTAACTGGAATATAGACGTGTTTATCGTTCAAATATTTCACGGCGCGCCGTACTCCATATATTATTTTTATTTACTTATACGAGATGCTTAATGTTTGTTTTCGTTTCTAAACGGCTGATTAATGTGACAAAAAGCGGTTTTGAAGTCCATAATCATATGGGACAGCGGGTGGTGGTCGCGTCGAATGATTTATGCCCAGATTTATTAGAAAATTAATCCTTAAGGCGATTTTACATACTATGAATCTGTAATATGGTGTTATTGAGAATGGACTTTTTTGGGCGTTATTAAAACCGATCATAAAATTAATCGACGGTAAATGGAACAGGTAGACGTGATAATGGAATATTTACTAAAGGCAACGTTGGGAGGCAAGTGCATTATTGCAGCTCATTATGGGGATAATTTATTTTATTGTCATCCCATTTTCGTGTTCAATTTATTTTATTCTTTGTTAATTCAATGCTTTTACATCCTTTCATCAGTCTGTTGGAATTATTCAGACAAAGTCGTGTTTGATTTGTAAGTTGTGTTATTAACTTAATATGTTTTTTTTATAATGATACATCCCATAGTGTATGATGTGTTTGACAAATAAATAGATAAATGCGGCACACTAATAATCTACCACGGCATAGTATGACAATAAAGGCTTGGATATTTGTACGACCTACTTAACATTTGTGGTGCTATGACAATAAAAATATTTGCAACTTTGTAGTTCGGATTGTCCCCAAAGAGGGCGTGGGGTAGGCTTGAATCTCTGATCTCTTCGGCAGTCCGCTGCGCTACCAACTAGTCCATCGCTAGTTGCTTTTGTTGTAAATATTATGTAACTAATTGTTACTTGAGCTATCAGCTAATAAGATGCTGACGAATAACCGCCTTATTCATAAACAGTTTTAAAACCTATTTTAGTTGTCGAGTGTTTTATCCCTTTCGAACGACTTTTTAATTTAGTTTGAGCAAAGAAGACAAAACATAGGTTTTAAAACTGTCCATGAATAAGGCCGTCAATGATTAGATATAACCTTACATTATAATAGTGTGGATTTTACAAAATGTATATTACATAAGCCAATCCGCACTAGGCCAGCGTGGTGGACTATATGACCTAACCACTCTCAATCGTACTCTCGATTGTAGAGGAGGCCCGTGCTCTGCTGCAGTGGGACGTATATGGGCTCAGGCAATACAAAAAAAAATACATAAAGTAAAAAAACCCATCTCATTTCATCTTTTGGGTGTCGTGGTAGCCTGTTAGTAACCAACCGGACAGGTTCTGCTTAAACAGTGGTCGGGTTTACGAATCTCAGGGGGCCCACCTCTGATTTTTCGGAGTCGTGTTATTGAAAGTCAGTTACCACTTTAAAGGTGAAAGAAAACATCGTGAGGTCACCTATATCATAGCAAGATTTATATTATGAAGTCTAACCTGTAATATATCAGCGTGGTGGACTATGGCTTAAGCCCTTAAATTAAACTCTCAATTGTATTGGCTTAATAATCTGATTATGGGTTTTCGTCATATAAATAATGAATACTAAATACACCGAACAGTCACATACATAGTCCTGGCCCCACACTAAGATCCAGTCTGTCTCGTGTGTATCAAGAACTAGTAGAGGTTTTCAGTCGCATAAATACCCGACCTGATACGAATACTTGTGGTTCATACAAACATTTGTTTCGATGCGGGGATCGAACACGCGGTCTCTCGATTCACATTCGGGGTCCAACCTTCAACTTCACCTTTAGCCGTAAGAAAATGCCCTAACATATTTCCAATACGACCAGATGTAAAATTACTTGTACTAAAATGCAATACTATACAAAATACACATATTGTATAAATTAACTTATTAATTAACATAAAAAAATATGACCACTTTTTTTTATTGCTTCGTAAAGCTTATAGTTTTTTAAAACTTCGGAAAACATGTAAACGGTTCACCTAATGGTAAGGCGATTCCGCCCACCATGCACAAATTTACAATACTCGGATCGTAGGTAGTCATAGATCAAAATGGGAGGAGACGACGCGACGGAAAAGATACAGGAAGAGAAAACAGGTTAGCCCTCTAGAAATCTAATTCGCTGGATGGATAACGGCTGGTCAAGCCACCTGTGCCAATCCGCACGAAGCCAGCGTGGTGGACTATATGGCCTAACCACTCTCAATCAATTCTCTCGATTATAAAGTACGCCCATGCCCAGCAGTGGGACGTATATGGGCTGATACAGGACATAGATGACAAGCCACCTATTCCTAATATAATCCAAGATAAGTACAGTTCCGCTCTCCCACGTTCATCATACGTGTTATTGCATTCCACAACCTTGGGATTTTATTTGCTGTAAAAATATACATAATACATACATACATAATCGTCACGCCTGTATCCCATAGGGGTAGGCAGAGACTATGTATCGCCACTTTGCTCGATCCTGACATACTACTTTCGCTTCATCCACTTTCATCAATCTCTTCGTGCATGCTCGTCGGTTCAGGGTGCTTTTGACTTGACCCTTGTTGAGGATATCACCGATTTGGATGGTGTAGGTTCGGTGAGGTCGACCCCTACCGACTCTGTAAAAATATGTCACATTGAATATCATACTTCTACAAACATAAAATCTTTAAGTTAAGCCTTATATGTTCGTCCTCCAATAAATATATATACTACAAAACTATTTGTTTATACAAAGTAAATAAGCAAAGTATCTATTCTGCGAAGGTAATTAACCACAAAGGGGAGAGTAGGGCAAAGTTTACTAAAGCTGTTACTCATTAAAGTTCTTGAACCTGTTTTATCTCATTTCGGAGGCTGCAACTAGACAAAGTTGGGGTTTATTTAAGTTTGCATAAAGCCAACTTCGCCATACGGGTGCGGGTAGTATCAAATATTTTGTTTATTGTATGTGCTAACAGGAAATGCGATTAAATTATGTTATTTGGAAGAGTATGCGCGGTGTATGATGCGATAAGTTTAAATTGATAACGGTAAAAGACTCATAAATATTTTTGTACCAATAACTATGCTTAAATTGCGAATCAATGCGATCGTCTTGTTGCACAATATATCATCTTAAGGTATAGTTCATGTTTGTAAAATTTGATATGCAAAGCAGAAGAACTTTCGGTGAAAAAAACGACGTAAGAAACTTCTTCACAACATGAAATGTTGTTTTGAATTCTTTTGATGAAGAATTTTTAATATATTTATCCACGGATAAAGTTAGCATGCTGCATCCTTTTCAAAAATAAACACATACACGTCATAAGTAGATTCAAAAAGTTCATAAAAAATAAATTTAAGCATTTACCTGAGTAAATAAACTTCACTTAAATTCGGATAGCAAGAAGACAAAAGGCGGCATTCAATGCAAAATATTTAACGATACATCAATAAATACACATGCATATTTATGAAACGAATATTCAAAATCATTCATTCGAATAGATCGAATGTACGCCGCGTTTAACTATTAAAGGCCATTGACATACTTCCATTTTGTAAAAGGCAGATTTAAATTTTTATTCAGATAAAATGAAAATTGATAATCCAGCGGAGTTATCATGATATTCGCTAACCCGGCAGAACTAGATTATTCCAACCTAGTTTTCCGCGCACTAACCATCGCAGATGCAGCATTTATGGAAGAGGTAGACGAATGCAAATTAAAAACACTTACGGCCTTATTCATAGAGTTTTAAAACCTATTTTATTTATTAAATGCTTTGTCTTCTTCGCTCAAACTGAATCCAATAGTCGGTCATAAGGGACAAAACGTTTGATATCTAAAATAGGCTTTAAAACTGTCTATGAATAAGGCCGTTAAACAGCGCATTGTATTATAAGGTGTAGAGTTCAGTCCGTGGAGTGTATTTTATTTTTATTCTGTTGAAATTGGCTGTATGTACCTTATGGTAAGAACATTACTGTCAAGACAGTATTCGACAAAGTTATGATGGTTTATTATTATTACTATACGGTTTTTTTTTATTGCATAGATCGGGCAAACAAACAAACAGGTCACCTGATGGTAAGTGATCACTGCCACCCATGAACATCCACAACGCTGGACCCTGGATGTGTTGCCGGCCCAATTGGGAGGGGAGCGGGAAGGAAAAAGGATGGGAAGTGGAAAGGCGTATTGGGCATTCGGCAATCTCACTCACTGAACGAAACGCGACAGAGAAGCTGTCACTTCACGTCGATTTCCTGTGAGACAGTGGTACCGCCCCGGATAAACTTGCCCATTCGTGGTGAGTAGACATTCATGGTAAAGACAACAGCGTTGCTCTTCCACTCCCTAGATCTGATAAAAGTACTCAGGATAATCGGTAGAAGAGTAAACCCTTCCACAGTCTGATACATGTAAAATATAATGAAATTCGTTTAGTGATCCTGCAGTTAATTATGTATCGCCTATGAAAAGTCACTTTAAATACGATACTCTATAAAGACAATACTCATAGTAACTTGGATACATTTTTTTTGAAATAATTTGGTTTGATTTCTCGTTTTAAATATCTCGAGGGTATCGCAAACCACGAGAGACTTTTATAAAAGTGTTTTAAGGATAATTAAATAAAATTGTCTTAACAAAAGTCATGTTTACATACATACATAAACGCACGCCTTTTTCCCAAAAGGGTAGGCAGAGGAACAACCAGGACACGCAAGTTTCACATTGGGTGTTCCGTCCCATGTGATAGGGGGCGAGCCTATCGCCATATTGGGTACAAATTCCTGACAGCAGATAATAATTGACAGCACCCGTTAAACGGTCGCCCCACAATCAAGCTAATAAATAGAAAAAATACAATATCACTTTGCTCGACCCGGGATTCGAACCCGATATCGCGGCATTGTAATCGTACCGTCGTACCTCTGCGCCACTGAGGCATTCATGTTTCTGTTTGATAAAAATGTTTTTTTTTTTATGAATATGTTGTCTAGCCAGACTGCGAAACTACAAATAAAAACAAAGTGTATAACCGAATACGCGGTTAATTGTAGGCTGATGGAGGCGCGTCCGTCCCACGCAGACTGTTGAGTATTGATTGTCAATTTCCGGGTCTCGAGAGACCAAGGGACTCGCTGGATATCCTCGTACATTCCACACTCGTGAAAATAGCCAATAAAACTGGGAAATTGGGGGCGTCTGTATATTAAACACTGTTTTGTAAACTTTTTGAAAGTTTTTTTGACGGTAGGTAGAAAAAATGCGTTGTATTGTCTGGTTGTATGGAATGTTGGTAAAGACAATTAATTTTGTTAAATTTGTCTGAAAATATGAGATCTTTTATTTAATTTTACATCCCAAGCCTAGAACAAATATTTGTTGGCCGCACGAAAAATAATTGTCTCTGCACGAAAATCGATCTTCATCTTTTAATTAAAGTATTTAACTATATATATCGTTACTGTTTTAATGGGCTAATAAAAAAAAGAAACAAATTGTGATAAATTCTTTGAATATGTTAAAATACTTACTAATTATAGTACGTTGAAAAGTGCTAGCGACATCTAGCGGACAGTGCATAAACTTTTGTCCCAAGTTCAATCATCAATTAAAAACTGAAACAAATTACGATGAGCTGGTGTTAAAGATTAACTAATATATTAATTTAGGTCTTATACGCTACAGTTTACTGTTTTCTTTTATTTGTTTCAAATAACTATAAAATTGCATACAGTTTAAGTTATTTTTTGTACTATTGTACTGTACTGTAATCTATCAACCTATTATTCAACACAACTACAACCGAGAGTTCGATTGAGAGTGTTTAGGCCATAGGCCACCAAACTGGCCTAGGAGGTTACTCTATGATCCGAAAAAATGTTGCCGACCCATTGCCAATTAAATTGAGCGGGGAGCAGGAAGGAAAAATATGGATGATATGATAAAATATGATGTCTTTGGCACATCCAGTAGAACTATAACTATTATGATTTAACAGAAGTGAAGTGGCCCATGAAATTATGTTAGAATCTGCACTCTGATATTGCATTGTGAAAGCTTTCATAAAATATTGTATTTAATTGATACATCCAAAATAGCTGACATGCATGTGCGGTAATTACTAATGGCATGTAAATTACAATCACGTTGAAATAATGCTTTTGGAACCACCGGTGTGATGACAAAGGAATTTCTAATTAATTATTCGTTTTGTTTCAAAGTGCATCAGACTCAAATATAATATTATATTTGTTTAACGGTGAGGAAACCTGCATACCATAGCGACTTGTAAGAATGCCATGAAAAGGCCCCCAAATAACTAGGTCAGCGTTGTGGACTTTATGGCCTAACCCCTCGCAATAGTACTCTCGTTTGTAAAACAAGTGTCCTGCAGTAGGACATAATATCTGGGCTGATACAGAATGGTGTACTCAATTACCCTTCTAAGCCGATTTTACGTTCCATTTTAATAATTACGCTAGATAAATATTGCAGCGTATTTCCATAAAGAAGAATGTGTAAGCACTTTTGTGTTCTGGTGTGAAGATCATTGTAGTTAGTTGAATTACTCGATATTAAATGACCTGACATCTAATGCCGTGCTGTGCCATGCAGTGTGTAATAAGTTTTAAGTGGTGTGCCCCTGTGTACGGACAGGTGTGACACATACCACCAGATAATCGACCTGCTCGGCCTTTCATTCCCGTAAACAAAATTCAGTCTTTGAATTTTAAGTCGAAGCAGCGACATCTAGTGTTCCACGTCAGAACTACATTTGTCTTCATTATAATATTATTACGGAAGCATGTTCTTTTCAAGACTATGAATTATAGATAGAAGCTTTTAGAATAAATACTAATTTATTTTAATTAGTGCCGCCTCGGTGGCGCAGTGATACTACGCTACGATTACAACACTGAATTATCGGGTTCCAATCCCGGGTCGGGAAAAGTGATATTGGATTTTTTTATTCATTATGAGCCCAGAGTCACGAACTTGTGCCAGATATGTGATAGGCTCGCCCCCTATCACATCGTTGGACGGAACACACAAAGCGAAAAGTGGGTGTCCAGGTAGCAAATCTGCCTACCACTTCTGGGAAAAGGCGTGTGTTTATCTATGAATTTACTTAGTATGGCTTATCACTTATTCAATATTTTTTTATCGAGTTTCATTAAAAGTTAATATATGCGCGCAAATGGACCTTTTTTATTAATGAGAATATTATACTTATATTATAATGACGCCTATACTACCGAAGGCGTAGGCAGAAAATCTAGCCCAGTAATATATTGTAGATTAACATCTACAATGGTGCAAGGCCGGGAACATCAATTCCGTTTTCGTTATGTTTTGTAAACCGTTTGAAAGGATTGTATCAGCTCATATACGTCCCACTGCTGGACACGGGCCTACTCTACAATTGGGAAAATTGATTGAGAGTGGATAGGCCATATAGTCCACCACGCTGGCCTCGTGCGGGTTGGCGGAGTTACATACCGTAGAAATTCTTTAAAATCGCTACGGTATGCAGGTTTCCTTACGATATTTTCTTCACTGTTAAAGTGCGTGGTGATTGACTATCAACACACATAACTTCGAAAAGTCAGAGGTGTGCCCTGGGATTTGAACCTGTAGGCAGCTGCGTCTGGTCCGTTACAAACAGGCCACCACGCACACTAATTGATCGACAGGATACTCAAAATAAATTATTAAGTTAATTATGTGAGTCCAGTGGTTTCCAAAAACCTATACTGGATCGTCTGTCTCTCGTGTGGATGAATGGACGACATTTCCCCGTACGTTGCTTAAGCTTTTTGGCTCCATCAGGGTCCCACGTACTATGTTCCCAGGTCTCTCTTACGTCAACTTGCTAGTCAGCTGGGCTATCTGTAATGATTGTTATACAAGTATGCCATCACACAAAGCTGTAATAGAGACCTCGATAAAAGCAACTTAAAGTCAAGTCCAGTTGGGGCCGAAAGGTTTTGGAGTAGAAGCCACAGACAGGCAAGCGAAGTGTCAGATGCCTGCCTACAAGGTAGACGAACGACCTGGTGAAGGTCGTTGGTAGTCGCGGGATGCAGGCCGCTTCCAACAAGTCGATGTGGAAATCCTCGGGAGAGGCCCGTAAAAGACAACTGATTCCTGCAAATAATACATTATATAAAACGAGATTAGTACAACAGAAAGCAATGTATTTTATCGCTTTTCCGCGACAAAGCCCCACAACAAGGTTGAAATAAAATTAGCGCTTAAATGATGGAAAAAAAAATAATCGCGCGCCACTTAGAGCCGAGTAACGTCGTTGCTCTGTGGCTAAAGAAATTACCTCGTCTTTAGCCGCAATATCTTCAACTAGTTGTTTTGCCTTTCCTTTATTTTAGCGTCTACTCGCAGTTTCTTCCAGGAATTTTTATAACAAAGGAATTTATTTCGCGCGAGATATTGTCTAAAACTTCAATTTACCCCGACGTGGCTTCATTGCAAAATGTAAGATAATAGTTGGAACGTACGTCTTCTGCATTTTTATAAAAAACGGATCTCAATTAATGCGTGTATGATTAAGTATACTTGATTACTTTTGGATCTCTTTTATTTTATCAACTTATTTTTGTCGTGGAGACATAATCACGTTAATTAAAACCATATACAAAGTGCCCAATCAGCAGTTCTCGTGTCAAAAATATTACATTATAAATTCAACAATTGATGCTCTATTATAATTAAAGCGAATTTATTGTCCATTGTATAATAGTCGTTATAGCCCTCTTTACACGGGGAGAATTTCTCGAAGATACGATTAGCGTAAGGATATAAAAAAGTTGCATCGTGTAAACATTGTCAGAACGCGATAATCTTATGTCGGTTATGTCATGCGATAATCGCATACGATTCTCGCCGCGAGAAACTGCCCATGTAAATGGCGCCTTAATCTTGCTAGTACAAATGTTATGCCATGCTGGCCCAACAAGAATACTCAGAAGAATTATATTCTGCTGTTATGTATTACAGACGCAATTTATTGACTCAACTGAACGAGTCTTAAAACAATATCTATAGACTGCATAACCAATTCATTCGAATATATTGAGGCTGTGTGTGATTATTCTCAAAATACGTCGCATTTTTCATGTTAATCCAGCATACGTGAAGCAAAATGCGCAAGTTGGTCCAGTTACGAGGCCACAAATCTCAGAGAACTATTTCCTTACTATACATTATTTCGTTTAACGTCCAATTTCCATAGGCGGCGAGCGTGAACGGTTTAATGGAGCAAGAGATTTCCCGGCCCGGCCTACGGAAAGATTTTTTAACTTTCCTTTTAGACTGTGTTTATACGCAAGAGGGGCTCGTTACTACTGAAATGTATTTATGACACTTGCCGGAGTGACTCGGGTTCAAAGTTGGGGGTAGTTTTATAAATCCTTCCCTATTTTTCATACTGGTAAGATAACGTCGCCGGATGTCTAATACCCCTTTCCTCTGTCCATTCTTTTTGCTTCCCACTCCCCTCCCAATTGGGCTGGCAACGCATACATGATCCAGCTAGGTATGTAGATGTTCATGGGCGGCAGTGTTCACTTACCATCAGGTGAACCTGTTTGCTCGTTTGCCGGTCCAATGCAATACAAAAAAGTGGCTGTTCTCTAATAGTAAGTGAAGTGCGATTGAAGTAGAGTGAAGTTTATATACATATATAAATTCACGCTTTTTACCCAGAAAGAGTAAGCAGAGGTGCTGACAGGAATGCCACGTTTCGTCTTGTGTATTCCCTCCCACGATGGTAAAGCCTGTTGCCATATCGGGTACAAATTTCTGACTCCAGCCTGATAACGAATTTAAAAATCCAATATCATGTTACCCGACCCGGGGTTCGCACCCGCGACCTCAGCGTTGTAATGGTACCGTAGTAAAACTGCGCCACCGAGGCAGTCCAAGCAGGCAGGCTTAAAAAAATACGACCTTTCAATACAAGAAATATTACAAAACTGCCCCAGGGATCCAACTAGGCTTTACAAATAAATAAACCATACAAAAACTCGCCGTTAAATGAATACCATGATAACATATCCCCGAAATACATTACCCCTTTCGAAACTTCGTTACAGTCTGGGTAAAATAATTTATTACCCCGTTGATTCTTTGAAAAAACCCTATTTCGTTCTAATACATCCTTCCCGAAATCAGTGGTGCCTTTAGGATGTGGATAAATGCCGGTCGCCCCCTGTCCTGACACTTTCCCTGGGCTACAGAGCGAATAATGACCTCGTGCGGGCCTCCCTTTCAACTATTTGTGTGTCCATTTGGGTCAATTGGGCCTTCAGCGGCTTTGTGCATATTTCCCCAGCAGGCAGGGTTGCCGCTCATCATTTCAGCCATTTTGTAATTATTACCTTCTAAATTCTTAGTGTCAACATTTATTTAATGAACGGTTGACTGAAAGTTTCACTGAAAGTTGGCTTAGTGGTTAAACAGTAAGCTCTGGGAATGATCAATTTATTGAGATAGCAATTATATTACATTTAAATTTACGATAGCATTATTTTTTTATCAGTTCAGATTATCTTTTACACGTCGTCGGTGTAACAAATGTGAATACTGTAAGAAATTAAATAAATAAATAAATACACCCAAAAGTCACACACATAATCCTGTGTGGGCCACACAAACATTTATGTTGGTGCGGGGATCGAACCCGCGGCTTCTCGTTTCACAGTCTAACCAACGACGCCACGGAGGCTATCAATTGCTTATTATTTTATAGTCGACCGGTTGGCTGACAGTAACATTTACCGGAAAACTATATTCTATAAAACACTTTATTTTCTTTGCTATAAAGATGTCATTTCACCGCAGTAAATAATTTTAAACCAGGAAATATCGCATACAATTTCAAACGCACGTGCGACAGCCCTATCATACGCGAGTACTGACATACGCTTGAAAGCCTTTTTGCTCAGCGTCTTGGGTCTGTATGACGTCATTTTTATCGTCTTACTTCTTACTGTACTGAAAGCCGACGTTCAGTGATTAAATAGTTGAAATTTATTTATGCTATTGGAATTTGATATTTTAAATATAACTAATTATTATACTTAGGTTTATTTTAGTTTAATGGAGTAAATATTTTCCGCTGCAATTTTAGATGATAATAGCTATTAGCCGATTGAGTCTGACAGAAAATCCACGTGAAGAAACAGTTCTTCTCGTTTTTGAAAAAACTCTTCTATGTGTAAAAAGAATATCACAAGTATTACAACCTCTAAATAAGGATCAGATGTTCACTGAATATATACTTACTACTAATAATTTGTATCGCGAACTTTTAGTCTTTTCGAATCTGAACGTTACTAGTGCCGCCATCTGTTGCGGGTCAAAAGAATTAATATAATACAGAAATGGCTTTTGAACTGAGCACCAAATTTAAATATAACGTTATATTCCCGTTTGGATATTTTTTCTTACAATTTAATGTATAAAACTCGTCTAAAATAAAGCATTTTTTTTTAATTGATATAATTGATTGATGTTAGTTGACTTAATATTGCCATATAAAATTGGCATTGATTACCTCCGTAAAATAATAAAAGCAAAAGCTTGGTAATGACGCGAGTCAGCACTTTGAAACGAAAACGTAAAGTCACACGACTGTTGATATGTCGCTAAATGAAATTAAGAAGGAAGTAATCGTTGCAAAATGTATTGTTTTTATTGCAAAAAATAACAATTTAAAAATTAAATCGTCGCTGGTTTGTTCATGCGTATTTAGTTTCACAATATAAAAGCGACTCTACGATGCTCAAATTTTTATTACATTAACGGCGAAATACCAAAAAAATTTAAAACATTCGAAATAATTCCTTCAATGAATGCCGAAATAACTTCAGTTTTTTTATGCATTCCGGTAAATGACAGTGTGTCGTGTCATAGGCACGGATGGGTCGCTTCGCCCCTCTGATGACCGCTCCGACCCCTAGGGCAGCTTACAGGCGTCCGAGTGACGCGCCGCGCTATCGATAGAATCACGTGACTTGAATATTCGATTTGATTGTACGCGGATTTTATATTAATTTATTGCAACATTTGTATATCTTTTATATAGACAAAGTTACTGTGCAGTAATAATCGCAGTGTAAAAAGTGCGTGGTGGCCTATTCGTAACGGACCAGACGCGGCTGCCTAGATATTTACGGTGGTCGCGGGTTCCAATCCCAGGGCACACCTCTGACTTTTCGGAGTCATGTGTGTATAGATAGTCAATCACCACGCACTATAACGGTGAAGGAAAACATCGTGAGGAAACCTGCATACCATAGCGATTTGTATAAATTTCTATGGTATGTGAAAGTCCGCCAACCCGCACTAGGCCAGTGTGGTGGACTATATGGCCTAACCACTCTCAATCGTACTCTCGATTGTAGAGGATGCCCGTGCCCTGCAGTGGGTCGTATATGGGCTGATACAATATAATACAAAATAATCGCAGTACGATTTAATAGAGTTACCAGTAGAAGGTTATCGCGGTCTGCACTAATATGCCGGTAAGATTGTAATATAAAATTATTATAAATTAATACCTACATTATTTTGTAAATATAATGAAACTAGCAGCGCGGCCCAGCTTTGCCCGAGTGCATATATGTGTGTACTCTACTCAAACCAAAAATTCGCCAAGAATATTTTTACTCTGTTTTTTAATTATTTTTCATTGATTCTCCGCTCCTGTTGATCCTAGTATGGTGATACATTATAACTTATAGCCTGTCCAGATAAATGGGCTAATCCAACACTAAAATATTTTTTCAATTCGAACCAGCAGTTTCTGAATGTAGCAACTTCAAAAAACAAATGCTTCAGTTTTATAATATTAGTGAATATTTAATGCTGTATACGCTTATTCACACTTGACACGTAGAACAATATAAAAATAAAGTACATTTAATTTTATTGATGGCGCACCGAAAGCTTAAACAAAATTAAAAACAAAAATGTATAAATACATTTAAATAATTAGAAGAGCAATTAAAATCATCGACAGTCGGCAGCACTAGCGTACGGCAATGCGGACAATTCGGGACGTGGACAAATGTGCCCAGCGAGTCGTCGTGACACGTTCATTGAGCTTTCATTTGGGCAATTTTCGACTAAATCCCGGCCAATCGGACGCCGCCCGCTCGACCTAACTGTTTTGCAAAGAGCATAGCTTTTGTTACTTTGCACCGAGAACTCATTTAGATATCTGTGATTACGTTTGTTTAAAATCTAAAAAAATATTGAGACTAGCATATAGGAGTAAAGATACATTTTTAAACAACATACACAAATATTAGTGCTGTATTATACTGTAATATATATCCAAATTAATATTATTATATTAGCACGGGACTCTATTACAATTAAAAGTTCGATTGAGAGGGTATATTGATATTGGCTTGGTGTTGGTTGGCCGACTTCATATACCATAGAAAATGTTAAAATCTCGATGGTATGCGGGTTTCCTCACGGTGTTTTCCTCCACCATTCATGTGTGTGGTAATTGTCTATTAATACGCAAATGACTTGAAAATGTTGGCGGTGTCTTGAGATTCGAATCCGCGACCACCATCTCGGCACCGCAATCTGGTCGGTCACTAACACTATGAATTATTTATTAGTGTAAAAAAAAGTGACCATAGAATCGAATTTATTGTCACCGTTAAATCTGTATAGGTTGCCAATATACCAATATCGCTGGTAAAGGTCGGTTTCTAATATTGAATGAACGTATATTCCCAATTCAAAACGAGAAGAAATACCAAATACACAAACACAATTCTTAAAATAAATAAAACATGAAAATGGAAAAACGAAACGAAACTGTGCAAGTAAAATATCGCCAATTTGATTACGAAAACATGTTATTGTTTTCAACTTTGATTAAACACACAGCGAAGTATTAACACAACAGCAACGAAAACGACGAAGAATATAAATTATTTCCACCTTTGAAAATGGGAGGACTTTGTGTAACTCATTTCGAATAAAGTATGATACATCTCCTAACCCGATGGTACCACTATCTCACAGAAATAGATGTGAAGTAACAGTTTTATGAATCATTTTCTGTGTCTGAATCAGCTCATATACGTCGCACTGCAGGACACGGACCACCTCTAAAATCGAGAGCACGATTGAGAGGAGTTAGGTAGAAAAGTCCAAGTTTTCTGAATATTTGATCCAATCTACTTCCAATTTCAAAATTTGGTACTTAATATATCGTCGTTGATGTTTTATTGTCATAGGAGATTGCAACGATTGAGAGTGGTTAAGCGGTACAATCCTAGTTTTGTGAATATTTGATCCAATCTACATCAAATTTCAAAATTTGGTACTTAATATATCGACGTTGAAGTTTTATTGTCATAGGAGATCGGGTACGCAGCTGTCTTGTATGAGGAACCCACACCATAACAAACTTTATAACTTTCATTCTCTTCTTTGTCAAATTGCACGGCATTTTTCGTATAACAAGACTTTATCAAACATACGAGGAGTGGAACATGATTATAAGCGTACGTGAGCCGAATTCGATTCGTACTGGTAAAGAACTGCGGGACATCAAAGAAACATGAACAACGCTTTGATTTTTATATAAAAAAAGTGCTCTTGTTATCGCAAAAGAATAAATTCCCTTTTTGGTACGCATCGTTCGTTACGTCACTTGGTGGAGATAGAATGGATAACGCTTAATAAAAGAATCATTGCAGATTAACCTACGCGTATACATTATTGTTTTGTTTTGTAAACTACGAGACTTTTTGGTCCCACAAACACCCAGACCCAAGACAAATATTGGTGGGCCACACAAAAATTCACAAACATTTGTTTCAATTCGGGGATCGAACCCGCGGCCTCTTGTTTCACAGCTGGCGTCTAACCAACTGCGCCACGGAGGCTGTCAAATATGTCACTATAGGCTGAGGCTGTTACTATAGGATTGGAACTACTTGTATGACATTTATGAGTACCTCTTTGTAAAGCTTATTATTTAGCCGCGCGAGGGTGCTTTCATTTATGACCACCTCCGTAAATACAACCGTTATTGTATTTAACTTTATAGTTAACAGCAATCAATGAAGGGTTTTACAGCACTTGCACTATAACCTAATAGCACGCGTTTGCGTGCCACCAATTTTTTTTATATAAGTATACGCATTCAGACTCTCGCTCCACTAACCTTGTTTCGTAGCGGGGCATTGTTACACCACAGACAAAGTAATCTGATCCTTAATAATAAGATTATAAAGTCGAAACTGCCAGCAAAGATAAATTTGTAGAATAAAACCCTTTATTGCTTAGTGTCACGAAGGATCCCAGGTGTGGACTGCTTTTACATGGAAAACAGAGGATTACTTGACGCTTGCTAAAAGAGGGAAACATTATTAAACGACAATCTTAATACTGCGTTTTTTATATTCTATAATACGGGATTATCGCACTTATATCGAATATTAATAAGGGTCAAAGTTTTTTTGACCAGCACTCGTGTGGGTGCAACGAGAAATGCTCTAATATTTTTATGTAGGGAGGTAAACGGCGTTGTTACATGCAATTACGGCATTCTTGGTCTAATTACTTAATCAAAGTGCTTCCTTTAACACGATATTTTTCTATTAAACTACTCTGGTGGTTATCTCGGTTGTAAATCCACTTTGCTAATGAGATTTTCTTCTTGTCTTATAAGATGAACATAGTTTATTGATCCATCACAATTCTCAAGCGTTTCCCTGTTTCTTTATAGCTAGTAGACAAATGAAAGTATTATAAAAGTATAAATAAATATTTTTATGGAATTTTTATTTAGAATTGCCAATATGACCACAACCTTCAATTAATATATCCAACCAACACTCAGAATATAAATTAATAAATAATATAACCAAATAGTCACATACATAGTCTTGTAAGTTGAATCCACCTTAAGATCAATGAAATCTTGTGACGTGGGTATTAGGATCTACGAGAAACTTTTCGATCTCACAAACGCCCAGACCCAAAACAAATTTCTGTGGATCGCGCAAGCATTTACCTCGGCGCGGGGATCGAACCCGCGGGCTCTCGTTTCACAGTCGGTATCTAACCAACTGCCCCACGGCGGCTGTCGTGACACTTGAAGATATTTGAACATAAGTCTTCTATTTTAGGTGTTAGAGATTACGAGAGACATTTTGGTCTCAGACCAGATCAAATAGTTCTATCAAAGCCTTGTATATCATAAAAATAATTTATTTATTAACCGACTTCAAAAAAAGGAGGAGGTTCTCAATTCGACTGTATGTTCTTTTTTCGTAGGTGGCGTCTTAAGAAATTAACTCTCAAATTATTATTTACTAATAGCCAGACTCGGCTTCGCCCTGGTGCAGATTCGTTTTGACGGCGAACCCGTTTTTGAACATTTTTCATGAATGCTCCGCTCCTATTGATCATAGCATGATATTATGTAGCATAGCTTTCCTCGATAGATGGGCTGTCCAAAACCAAAAGAAATTTTCAATTCTAATCAGTTGTTCCTGTGATTATCGCGTTCAAACAAACAAACTCTTCATCATAATGTCTTAGTACAGATGTACTTCTATCATTATTCGATTATTGTCATATAATTAAGTTTTATCGACACAATAATGTATTATTAATAAGCATAGTTTACTAAACTGTACCGTGCTAAAACGTAAAGGATGAGCGCGTTTGTCACGTTCATTGAAGCGACGCGAGTAAATTAATAAGCAGCCGTGTCATCGACATTTACCCCATCGGAAGTATTCCGGTACTTGAACCATAGATTCAGTTCACAGAACCGAACATTCATTTCGGATAGTAAGCGCACTACACACCAAAGCCGCCGACCTGCCGCGCCGGCCTATGTCGGCACCTTATTGTTGGCAACATAGGCCGGTGGCTTCACTCGTTGCAAGTCGAAAAATGTTGTCGACAATAATTTTATGATGTTGTTGAATGTCGCCGGGCAACTGAGCCGAGCGTTTGCGTCGCTAAAAGTCGGCGGGCAACTCGTGCAGGCGCTTGTTGCCGACATTAATCTTTACTTATAGGCCGCCGGGTTGTGTCGGCGGGCTGTGTCGCGGAGCCGGCGGCTGTGTAGTGCGCTTCAGTATGTCATGATGAATTCTTTGACAACCTATTTGTTTATAATATGGGTATTTGCCTTGGCGATATTATGTTTTGTTAGTATACTAATAAATGTTGGTGGCGTAGTTATACTACGGTTTGATTACAAAGCTGAGGTCTCAGGTTTGAGTCTCGGGTCGGGCAGAGCGATATTTGATTTTTCTATTCAAAATCAGCCCGGAGTCAGAAATTTGTGCCCGATATGGCGATAGACTCGCCCCCTATAATATGGTGGAAGGGAATACATAATCCACCAGGCTGAGAGATGAATATAAATTATGGTTATTGGATATTAATCACGAACCTAATACAATTTCTGTTATTAAATATTTCATAGTTAGTATAACGAAAAAAAAATTGTGGCGTTAGGCTATTGAATAAAAATTGCGTATTGTCGATCTTATTGAAGAATTTACAACTTCAAGTTTCAAATAATTTAAAAGTAACTTATTACTTTCCAATTAATTAGGGTACTTTAAATATTCATTGCCGTACTTTTAAACATGAATTTATAAATCTGTACAATGACTGTAAATGTGTAATATTTTTTGGAGTAAAAGATTGTGGCTTATAACATGCAATGTGAACGTGAAATATATGAAAATATAATTTGTACATTCCATTTTGTACATTCCTGCCTGATAGTGTCCTTCTGCGAAATATAACCATCTCTAGTTGGGGGATACTCTAATTGAACGTCAATATACATACAGTACGCATTTAATTTGGCATCGGGCATAAGAGTAAAACGTATGCCAAAGATCGGCTGTGGTCGGTTTTGTAGAGCGTTTACTCTTTGCCCTGTCACAAGCCAGGTGTTGGGAACTCAAGCGTGGCGACTTCTGCTAACATTTTAAAATATCATGATAGCAAAATTAGTTTTTTTTAAATCAAATATTATTCTGTGTAGGTTTTTAACTGCGTCTAGTTGTAGATAGATATGTATGTTAAGCTTCGATCGAAATTAGAATGTCATATTAAGTACACTACATACTGAATATATTAAATTATGTAACGCGGTTTAAAAATCGGGTCAGTTGTAAATGGGACTCGCACACCTAGAGTTCCATACAATACAAAACCATCACATTAGATACAAATACAAGATGAAGCTTGCAATCGCGAGAAACAAATTAAAACATCGATTATTTATGTAAGTCATTTTTTTCAGATTCACAACTATGATTATGGAATCTGAAAAAATTGAGCTAACATAAAGTACCCCGTAGACTATCTTGACAGAAAAATAGACAGACGGACAACACACTATAAATATCCCGTTCTTCAGTTTTTACTGGAACCAAAAAAAACGAAATATTATCAGAGTCACGCAGTGAATGAACGAAAGGTTCCCTTCTTAGCCTAGCAAATCTTTTACGGTCAAAACAAATTCTAACTACCTAGTAGAATTTAATAACCTAATTGATTGAGTGACTGAAAATCGCTGATTTAATTAGGCACTACAAAAACATCCCACATAAATGAACTAAGATCATAAAATTGTTCAATGTCCATTAAGCGTTAGGTAATTTAAAAGCGGCTATAACTCAGGAACTGCTGCAAACATTTGCTATCGAATCCTTTAATGCGGGGTCATGCGTTGGCGGAATAGTCGCGAAGCTTTGTTTGTTCGCTCGATCCGGTGTGACGTAGACAGTGTATAATTTAATGATGCCTTTTTTCCGTAAGTGGCCACTGTACTTAGGTATCTTTACACACTCTCTCTCTCTCTCCCACTCTCTCCTTCTCTCTCTTTCCCTCTCTCTCACTCTGTCCATTTCTGAACATAGGCCTCCCCCAAGAATGTCTACTTCTTGCTGTACCTACTATAGAAGTAGCCATTGTAGTATAGTGTATCAGCCCATATACGTCCCACTGAAGGGCCCGGGTGTCATCCCTAATCGAGAGTACGGTTGAGAGGGAATATGCCATATAGTCCAGGCCATATGGGCTAGTGCGAGTTGGCGGACTTTAAATATCATAGAAATTCTCGAAAATCGGTATAGTATGCATAACATAGACAGTCGATAACTTCTCCATCGCCATCCAAATTACCACCAGCATCGAAATTGTTGTAATATATGGGAGTATAATTAAAAAACTTGGAACAAATTCCTGAGTTCCAGAACATAATGGAGACTTTTATATTAACAGAGTTTCCCTATTTCGTACGCTGATACTTTTTTCATAAGATTTTAATAAATTATGCAGAAGCGACATTCTGTGCGGTGACGTGGTTACACCGACTTGATTATGCTAACCGTAGATCAGAGAATACATAACTAGATGAACTAGTTTGAAATATATGATAAGCGTTGGATCGTGTTATGTTTTTAATTTTTGCAATAAAATCCTTGTCAGAATTACTTCACTGGCTCTCGTATTCATATATCGGAAACCACCGCCAGACGGCGTCTACCCTAAAATCTACGCGAATTCGCCTGGTTTTTGGCTACCTGAAGTCCTCTGATCAATCAGAGGCAGAATGGAGTGGCAATGTGCGGAGAGTGGTTATGTACGCTGATTTAAAAACTAAACGTAACACTAAAACCCCATTTACACGGGGAGAATTTCTGGCCTCAAATATACGATTACCGTAAGGATATAAATGGGTTGCCTGCGGTCGCCTTGATGAGCCTAAAGTGGAACTCTGGAAGCTAGAGTTACAGTGGGTGATCATTTTTGCAGATTTTAATTGGGTATTTTCCCCTCGGCAGCTGAAAAAGACCTAGACTTCTTGTCCATCCATCAAAAGTATCTTTTGCTAAAGCATAATATATTATTATGATTATACTATTTCTTATAGTATCATAATTGACCGATAGGTCAGTTGGTTACCAAGACTGTTTAACTGGTGGTCTCAGGTTCAAACCCTGGCACACCCTACTGGCTTTTTGAAGTTATGGGAATAGTTTGCTATCGCTTACCTACTTTAATGGTGAAAAAAAAACATCCTCAGTTTCGTAGGCATCTGAAGTCCATCAGCTCCAATACGCCTGCGTAGTCGACTAAAAGGCTTAAGCCCAAAGAATTGATGTCAGGCTGGCGTAAAATCACAAGTCAAGTAATTCTGCAACATAGCATAATGTCATGTTATGTCAATCGCATATTAGTGTGGGATAAGGGCCAGCAGACGATGTAGTATAATATCATAAATCTTTATTCATTCATCAAAAAATTCATACACTTAAAAATGTAGTGCAACAAGAACACCGCCCTAGAATTTACCTTACTTCCATTTCTTCAGTAGCACTATAATCTGCTTTTTTAAGACCCACCTCGGGCACGTATTCCGGGGGTATAATAACATTAAGTATCTATAGAATAGTGTCTATATCCTCGCTAGATATTCTGAGTCCTGGCGACCTCCGCTCAGCTAAACCTTTTTCAGAAACTCGGAGCGATGAAAACGAGTAATTGAATTTCTAAAGCGCAACACGTCTTCTACTTTTATAGGGGTCCTATGTTTAATAATGAATTATCTCTTTGAAAAACGATCATGTTCCTTACAATTGCTGAGTAATTGCTGAGTAGTTTGATACGAAAAAAAACTCGATTGGATTAAAATATGTTGTATATAAAATAAATATGGAAAAGTTTATGTCTTGATTTATTATAAGTTCTATTATATTATGTATTTATAATATTATATGGTGTTATTAGATGGATACCGAACTGCATAATATGACCTTCTGTGATAGAAGGTGCGCGACATATTTTTTGAATATAATATTATATTCAATCATAACTGCATTGTGTAATCTTTATGGGAGATTCAAACAAATAAATTGATATTTATTTTAGCCCATGGGTGTCAAAAAACACGAAATTTATTAAACATATTTATTTATATATATATATATACACATTGGATTTTATAAAAAAATATAAAAGCAACAATGACATCTTATTTGAAACAAACTATTTGAAAATGGACAAAACCCAATAAGTTATACTTAGATACTAACTTAAATACAGGAAGCATGGTTCAGTGGAAGTGACGGTAACAGCCACTAGCTTTGCGCTTACAAAATTGATATTCATAGACCGTCGAATGCGTTGTTGTAAAAAAAAATTAAAAGTTTATTTCCTTCACATTTTATAACATTGGACGTGTTAACATTATAAGATTACAGGTATAAAAACTTGTTTATTTACTTTATAAAAACATGAGTTAAATATGTAACTTTTTAAATTTTGTTTGCAGTACCAAATATCACCACACGCCAATAGAATATGGATGATCTGATATGGGTGATTTCTCATATTTGCGAGATGTCTACCCAAGTTACATTTTCATAAAAAATATTTAAGGCTTCCAACACTTTACAAGCAGATCTAGAGTATTTACATTTTATTTCTCTGGTAAATTTATGGGAATGAGTTCACTCTCTCTCTTCCGCCTTAGGAAGTTGACTGCTGAACTCAGGCCTCCCGTAGACCGCGCTCACGATGGCAACGGGACACAAGCGGCGAGCGGGACGGCAGCGGCAGCGCGGGTCGGGGGCGCGGTCCTCAGGCATCATACGCTCACCGGTCATGTCCCGCTGCGATTGTGGGCGCGGCCTTACAGATTACGTTCAAAAATGGTTTAGTACTATACACAATACTAGGCTTAGTAAATCTATTTAATACATTTTCATTAATTCTCACAAACTTACGCGATTCACTTAATTCTTGCAACATCTTCAACTGCGTAAAGAGTTTTATCACATATACAACGTATTACATTATCTTATTATTTTTTACGTCTATAAGTACTATATTAGAATTATTTAACCGACTTCAAAGAAGGAGGGGGTTCTCAATTCGTCGAAATATTAGCTAGAATGACGAGACGAGCAAGGCGCACGCCTTGGGATCAGCGTCCCGCATGCCCATAAACAGCAGAGCAACACCACGCAGAAGTCGGAAGTTAGTGTTACTAAGCACTGCGTGGCTCTACACAGCACTCGTAACTACGAGACATTAAACATATTATAAATAATAATTACACCCGATAGTCGCACACATAGTCCTGACCCTGTGGGGCCACTAAGATCTAGTCATGTGTCGCGCATTAGAAATTACGAGATGCTTTTCGATTTCACAATTGACCGACCCCGTAACAAATATCTGTGGGTCACACATACATTTGTCTCGATGCGGGAAGCGGACCCGCGCCTTCTCGTCTCACAGTCGGGGCTTAAACAACTGCGCCACGGAGGCTGCCAAATTACTAGCTGTTAAGTCTCATAATGTTGAATACCTAATTTCAACGGTGTCCTTCAAACCAAAATATGAGTGACACACTCCTTGGCAGTATAATTAGACAAAGCGGTACCTACTCCGACGGCATTTCGAAAGACCTACTAATTTGTGTTGAATATATCTCATTCAGTTTAAACGTTGTTTGTGAACTGAAGACCTGAGTGATGGTATATCCATCCGTAGTGGGGCCCGACGTCAGTATATACGACATAGTAAGTAGGGTCGCACAACTTGCCAGCAGAAACTCCACATTTAGACAACACGCCTCTAAGGAACCAACTGATTTTGTGATCTGGTTGTATTGTTCTCACTACGAGACCTCCGCCGCTGTCTCCGTTCCGTGGGTTTACAGCTGGAAAAAATCATATCCTCACATTTATGTCCCTGTACAGATAAGTATGCAATAGTGCCATTCACACCTCTTCGGGCTGTTTCCATTCCATGATGTGATAGCCCCCAATTTGAATATTAAACCCACGGCATCGGTAACCCACAGTCGATACAAGCATAATCGCCAACCAGACGATTTTAAAAATAATGTTCTTAATGATTCATATATGAATAATTTACATGTAAATTATTCTCCACTATATCAACATCTTACAGAAATATTATCAGACGACAATATCGGCAGTCGCGTCCGTCCATTACCAACTAGCTACCAGGCACTAAACCTACTCTAGATCAAACAGGTTTGGCCAACGCACAAACTACTCATCTGATAGTAAAGAATCATAGACACCAAGAGTACGATAAAATTAATGAAATATTTTGCATGCAAAGAAGAAAAGGATATAATATATGAACATTAAAACAGAAAATGGACAGCACTCACTTGATTTAGGGCCATATCCCGCACAAAAGGTGAATTCGTTAATCAATTTTCGGTATATATTCGGAGCCCAACTAATACAAGTAGTGTCGTTTTGTACCATAGTGTAGGCTGCCCTTAAGATTTGAGATAGTTTGTTGTCTTCTGTATTGCCAAAACCAACGACCTGAAAAAAAACACTGCATTATAACCAGAACTCCAAGTATAAAAATGTGGCAAAAAATAATTATAATAATTTACTAAATATTATTACGCCCATGAGTAACATACATTGTTCTAACCACACACCACGGTCGAATCTTGTGCCGTGAGTAACAAAAACTACGAAAGACTTTTCGATCCCATAAACACCCACAGTAAAGCACGGGGAGTGCATCACACAAATATGAGTCTCGGTGCGGGGATCGAACCCGCGTCCTCTCGTTTTACAGCCGGCGTCTAACCACCTGCGCCACGGAGGCGGTCGATAATTCTATTTCTCGGTTCTCCAACCGAAGTCGCTGGTTGCAGACCGCTGTCAACAGATGGCTAGCGAAATCCTTATGGAAAGCGTATGTTCCGCAATGGACTTATTGACGTTGAAGAAGATTTATTAGCCACATAAAATCCACTGCTGAACAGAGGTCCCTAATATCCATTATAAGGTTTTTTGAAAAATCACCGATATGCGATAAGACCGACGATTATTTTAAGATTGGAACAAGTCAGTCTGGTTCCTCGTGTTCAATTTTAGGTCACCAAATTGTTTAATATTTCGGATTGACAGCAACATGCTATTTTAGGCGGTAAAAATACGGCATAGTATTCAAGACGAAAATTATTTTTCCCATGAAAAAATTAAGATCTCCTTATGGAAAACTTTGAATAAAAAATATCATTTAATTATTTCTGTTTTGTCTTACCGTGGCTTCGTGTCCAAAAAGGTTCGTCTTATCGTAAACTGGACCCCAAATACAAATCGGTTGCACGAATTCGGTGTAAACGAAGTTATTGACTTTTATAATTGCCAGATCTGCGGTTGCATATTCATCATGATAATTGGGATGAAGCACGATTTCTGTGGGCTGCAATAAATGTGTATGAATAAAAAAATACTTATTAATAATAATGTCATTATGTAAAAGTATCTTAATTAGTCATAATTATAATTTTATAGTTTAGTCATTTAACTAAACATGTCACAAAATTTTGAATTTCTCGAAGAATGCAAATTTATGATGAATAACAGAGCGTTCTAAATTAATAAGTAAATTGCACAAAGAAACATCTGCAATATATTTAGGCAGATGTGAAGATGTTGAAAGCATAATATACGTAAATATATAATATATGTATAATGTTCTCAATAAGAAGAAATACTTAGTATTTTAGAACAATGGAGACTGTTCCACGTATTTACAACTGAATATTAAATGCAGGCAACTGTCTGTATTATGATAATAATGTCATTACATGGCTAGAATTTCGAGTAGGTGTACAAAGGTCAAAGATTTTGTGACGGTAGAGTCTATGACGGATTCAACTGCCACCGCCTTGTCCTGAAACTACTCTGAAAGTACCCTGCAGAGGCTAAAAAGAAGACTATTCATAAAATTCTATTATATGGCGGACAAAGCAGGACCGAAAATAAGAAATAATACAAACAAATAAATTAAACTACAAAAGACTAGTTGCTCTCACAACATCCAGAAGGAAACAAACATTTATGATATGCCATCGATCGTGGACTCTCGATTGACAGCCAGCTCGCAAAGAACTTCACGAAATCAGACTGATAAATAAATAGATCCAATTATTAAGTGAACTCTGGCTAACCTACCTACCAGCCCAGCATATATGAGTGAGTACACTTTTGTGTTTTTAATAAATAGAGTAATGATGACGACGCCTAAAATGTACAGTGAAATGTTATAGCTGATGAGTGATACAAAGTATTAAGCGAGAGTTGCTCATCAAAACAACGCTGCAATATTATGGTGTTGAAAATAAATGCGTAGTAAAGTTAATGATATAACGTACTGTTCGTTGCTGTCGTCCAGTTTGAAGCAGGTCTGTGTAATCATTCACACCTGCTACCACTACAATTTTCTGTGGCTCTAAAAGTGCATCGTTTTTGTATACACAGTGTCCGGCTGGAAATGACAATAAATGTTTATCGCACAGTGCTAAAACAAAAATAATCTGTAAAATATAATAAATGCACCGAACAGTCTCACATGTAGTACGGACCCTACGATAATAATAAAAACAACCAACAGTCACATACTTAGTCGCTAAATTTGGATACAAGCCTTCTGTCGTGGGTATCAAATGCTGTGAGTAACATTTTAGTAAAATATTTGTTTGTAACATAAACGTTTATCTGCGGAGATCCGTTGGATGCGGCAGGCACTTCCAGCGGCTTCTCAGCCAACAGCGCCACGCTTCATTGACAGATAAATGTAATAGATAAATATTCGGAGTCTCTATGCATATGACTGTCTCCCTCTGTGTCTACCCATATATGTTCAACTGCAGGGCACGGGCCTCCTCTAAAATCGAGAGTACGATTTAGAGGGATTAGCCCATATAGTCCTCTACTAAGCAGTGGATACAATAATTAAATTACCTGTGACGAGAGCAGTTCTAGAAATAATGGTGCCTCCACAGTCGTACGAAGCTAAGTTGGTAGCATCGGTTTTGATCAAGAGCGCGACGTGCCACGGCCAGTCTCCCGCTTTGGCTTCGGTTCTAACTGACACCAACTCCGTGTGGTCAAGCGATCTCCTACCGCATACTTGAGCGTAGGCTCCATCAGGAAACTCACTTGTTACGTTCAAAGAGTTGATCGTGTGAGACGCCTGTAATTAACAAAAAAAGATGTAAGTAAAAACAAGGTGACCTGTTTGCTCGTTTGAATGACCTATTAAATAATAATAATTTAAAAAAACTATATTATAAATAATTAAGTCATACTTCACCTTAACATCGTTGTTACAAAGAGATACGTTGTTTATAATGAATTGTGACACAGTAGGTGTGTCATCTTCATCCGTGCTTATATTTTGTGTTTGCAAATAAAATATGTATATAGGAGACACTTGTCCTCTAGGTCGTATGACGAAGTGTCGCCAGTTATTTCTTCTTATCGAGTATTGCGTGGTTTGTGATGCCTGGAAATAATAGAATTAAACAATAAAGAGTTAAGTTTCACATCCTCATTTTATATCAGTATGATAAGATTACAATGGTGAAAGCAGTGCTGTCCAATAAGGTCACAATAACAAATATTGATATTCAAAATAAACTTACCCCGTAGATCACAACCTCTTTGTCAAAGTAAATTTCCATCTCGGCTTCAACCACGTTTGAGTACAATCCGAAATTCACGACGCCGATCCAAAACCTGTCTGCTATTTTATCAAAATAAATGATACCAAGTCCACACGGATCGTACCTGGTCAACGCTGGCCCCTTCAAAGCCATAGGGTTCACCTCGATAAAAAATAATAAACAAAATAAATAAATAATAAATTTTCGATCCATAATTTTTTTTTTAATTATCCAATATTGTGTGCAATGTTTCTCTTGCCAGTATTAAATTCATACACGACTTTATCTCGTAAAAATACAAGAAGTTTAGTGACTAACAAACATGAGATAATGAAACATGTGTATTACTATCAACGAGTTATACACAGCGTGTCTCGAAACTTAACGCTCGTTTAGTGCGATGCGAAACAGTCACCCTCTTATAAGTGAAAGTTTTGGTGAATCATAATAAAGTCAATAAATACACCTTCTTTTGTCCGAGTTCTAAAAATTCATATTTAGGAGTCAAGCGAGTAAATTTGTAGAATAACAAAACCTTTTACGTATCCAAACACTGTAAGTGCACGAATTAAAATTTCCATTGTAGGACCGATTTCAGTGATAGGAAATTTAAAAAAAGACAAATATTTATCCGTAGTGGATTTTGTCAAAAGCTAAACAGAAATGTGTCACTTGTTTTGTTTTCTTAGCATATGCATTTGGTAGAGTGTTCTCGAAATAGCATCCCTTCACAATATTTACTAACGTTGTAATAAGTGTAAAGAATGGTAATAGATTTACTATAATGTTCCGTCTAGTATTATATCACTGGAATTGTAATAATGTTTACATTATATCCTTCCTTACTCCCACTACTTTTCTCTCGTCTTTATGTTTTTAGATGGCGGCGATCATAAACCATCACAAAAGTTGCTTCGTTGTTTGTCGCAGACACTATGTGAAACGTCTTTCGGTAAATAATTCTGGTAGGTCTCTCATGATATGTGAGGGACCGCCTGTGTAGGTACCATCAGGATGCCTCAGGATGGCGAGCGCAATGGAATGCCAACCATTGCTTTAAAATTCATGGTGTTGTTTGGATACTGTCCATGAGCTGTCGTATCGCTTACCATCAGGCGACTGGCATGCTCGTTTTGCCATTAATCGCAATAAAAAATATATACTGATCCTTGTACTTTCACTTAATCAGTAACATAAAGAACGGAAATATGGGCCAGTATTGCCTAGATTAGTCAGTAGTGTTCAATAAAGAGTTTATTGACCACACATATACAACTCACGAACAGGTGTGATTGTTGCCCCACTTACCCTAACTCAGTGCAAATATTGTCACGTAACAGGTGTTTTGTAATTACGGATTATGTATTTATTACATTACACAATAATTACACTCCTTACCTCGAAGATATCTTCAGATTCTAATAACCTACTTTCTTCTTCCTAATCCAACTAATATTTGTGTGTTTGTTACTTCTTCATGCTCAAACGACTGGTCCAATTTTGATGGAATTTGGTATGAAGGCAGCTAACTGGATTAACGCATAGACTACTTTTTATCCCGAAAATGTAGTTGTCCCGTGGGATAAGAAAGGAAATCAAATATGTATATTTGCTGCTCTTTAAAATAAAAATAAGATCAATAATTATTTTTCTACATGCCTCGACATAGTTTTCGACAATGCACACAAATATCTACTCTCATCAAACGCTTAGTACTTTATATTTAAAGGCCCACTGATGGGAATAAATTGCAATTTAATAACTGTCAGATAAATCTGACTATTAAAACAAGGTACCACATTGTTATAATAATCAGATTCCTTGTTAAAACACTATTCCCGAGTTATCCGCGGACAAATCGAAAAAAATCTAAATATAATATTAAAGCCTTATTTATAGGCAGTTTTAAAACCTATTTTAGTTAACTTTTTTTTTTCTTTTTCGGTCAAACTGAATTCAAAAGTCGTTCGAAAGGGACAGATCATTTTAACTAAAATAGGTTTGAAAACTGTCTATGAATAAGGCAGTGAGCCTTTATCACATAAATGATTACTTAAAAATGTAAGCAAAAAAGAAACACCCTGTAAATATGCAATATCGTAATGTCAGCATATCTCTATGTACTTGACCCGAGAACTCTTTTAAAACATGATATTAGATTTTTAATTAAACATTTCCAATAAATTAATACTTATTGTTTTGATGTCTCTTGATCGTTATTGTAAAGTGTTACTCTTTGTACATGTATCCATGTTTTCCTAGTTATTAGCCTATTATTAATATAGTCGTGATCTTGTCAGCTCCTGTGTACGGCGATAGTGATAAGGATGACGATTGTCGTCACGAAGAATTCGGCAAACTGCAACATGGTTTATACCGAATCTTCTTCCGGCTCGCCTTATACTTGTGGTCGGCTCTTCTTCAAAATGCTCTAACACTAATTCAGCCTGCCTGGCGTCCACTGTGCTTGGATGTCCACTTATAGTAGACCGATGAAGAGCCGGTGGAGAAAACACTAGTACGAAGGAAGCCGTCGCTGTTTAGTGGGGGGTCTACCATCGATAAATCGTTGCCGATACAGTTCGCGAGCATCATTTAAATTGCTATCTTCATGGCTTACGCATAACATCATATCGTAATATTCCGAGTTATAAAGCATCGTTATTTTGCAAAAAATGTTGGAAAAAAACTCAAAACCGTGGTAGGATTAGAAGATTTGAAATTGACAAATTTTTTTTTCCAACTTGTCATTTTTTGAAGCCAGTACTTGAGTCCTTGTAATGAGGTAGCAAACATTTATTAATGAAAAATAGAAAAACTATTAAAGTAGACAATTATTAGGTAAAATAGGCCTTTCTGTTTAATAATCTGGTTCCCTGACATGACAGCTTACTAGGGTTGACAATATTTTTGGCTTATATAATTCTATTTTTACGGGCTTTTTTGTAACACGTTGTATAATCAATGAATTGTTAATTTTATTTTCCCATTGTAAAACACCTTATTATATATATTGATGATAAACAAAAAAAATCGAAAGTATATTTATTAGTATGTAATCATAGTAAGGTCAAGTCCAATTTCACCCGTCTCCTTTGTGCCCGATATGGCGATACGCTTGCCTCCTATCACATAATGGGACAGAACATACAAGTTGAAATGTAAGAGACCTGGTTGCACCTCTGCCTACCCCTTCTGGGCCAAAGGCGTGAATTTATTTATGTATGAATGTAAATACTCTGCGGTGTAAACCGTCCCAGCAGGCGATAATGTTATGGCAAGTATCGTCTGCGAATATAATCGTTTACGAGTTTTTATTTTTTACCCACAGGTAAACAAAGAATACGATAATCTTTGACCGATAATAACTGTATACGATAGTAGCATACGATTTCTTGCCTGAAATCGTACGAGAAGCTCTTTCATTGTAAATGATCGTATAAGTACATCGTGTCAGGAAATTCAACACGGGCTTTTTGCAATACATCATACAACGAACATGCGAATAGATTAAGAAAGTATTTGCTAACCATAGTAAAATGTGATTTAAATAATAATGTCACAACATTAACGACATTGTTCAAATCGGTCCATCAATCACACATCAATTTCATTTAATTTCAAAGCCGTATTTCATTCAAATTTCTTTATTTCAATTTACATTACATATATTTATTGCCGCAATGCAAAACTGGAGCTTACTTCCCAGTTTTGCTGAAGACAAACGATTCTGTACGTTCGTTCTTATTTTCTTACATGACAAAGACAGAACTTTTCCGAGTACAATGTCTCAGAAATATTCCGGCAGTATAAACTTTGATCTTAAAGTCGGCCCGGATGGAACGCCTCTTTCCACCATAACATGTATATTGTATACATGTATATTTATCGTTATTAATATACAGGGTATATCAAGACTGCTACCGAAAACGAAGCCAGGTGGTAGTTTTAGTGACTACAGATAAGACGCTACTAAAAATTTTGCAAAAAAAAGGCGACGATTTTTTTGTATTTTTTTTCCTATCATCGTATTTGGGTGGTAAATACATACATTATCCTAAAGAAATAATGTACACCCTTTTATTTTTAAAACCGCTATAGTACGCAAGGCTTTAAACTATAATTTTAGCAAAAAGTATGGATTTACCACCCAAACACAATGATATTTAAAACATAAATAGAAAATTTAGTTGCATTGTATCTGTAGTCTAACTACCACCTGGCTTCGTTTTCGGTAGCTGTCTTAATACACCCTGTATAATTTTGACATCCTCTGTGCCGCAGTTAGTTTAAAATTTAGCTGTGAATTTAAAGACCGTGTGTTCAATCCCGGACCGAGATTCATATGTATGTGCTCCACCAAAAATTGTTTCGAGCCTCGTATTTTCTGATATCCATGACAGAACACTTGCGATTTTGTTTAACCAGAGACGCGGAATCCAGCGAAATATAGGCAATTGTTTTAGCTGATGGAATTTGATCACTCAATTCTAACAGCCGCTACATTGTGGTATAGTAGGCACACTGGTCATCTCAAAATGGTGAAAGTTAAAGGGATTCAAGCAATCTTCGATAAACGCGACGGTAATGTTCAAAAGAAGGGAAACTTACGCTTTATAGCGCTTACTGCAGCTCTTTCTATACTTGTAGCTTATGGGCCAGATATACTCAAAGCTATAGAAGTTGTACAATGTACTACGTACAATACAATAATGCGCTCAGAGTGCTGTTCGGGCTGCCACGTTTTTGCAGCGCATCGATTATGTTTTTTGAGGGTAGAGGGCGCTGTTTTCATCCCACTATGCCTCTATACTGGTAATGTCTTGGCAATCTGAAACTATAGAGAGTGACTATTTACTAATACTACTATGATTAATGAAAATCATTCCACAATGTTCAATGTGCCTACAATAGCATAACAAACCATTGTTTATTTTAGTCGATCGTGAAGTGTAAACAAGACATAAACGAGTTATAAGTTCCATCCACTCAACTGTATACTACTTTAATGAAATAATAATCCAATAATCGGAAATCGAAACCCTTCCTACGAAGATATAAGTCTCAATGAGAACAGTGAAACGATACGTACGGAACTAAGAACACTAGATGTGACTAGGTTATCAGTAATTTTTAAGACGTGACAAAGAAACATGAACCAAATATTAACCACGTCCCGCATGCACGGGCCTCCTTTACAATTAAGAGGGCTGTAGGGGGGTGGGAGAAATTACATTCTTTTTTTTTTATTCTAGTTTTATCAAGGCTCCTTTTACGTCAAACTTCACCGATAATATATACAAAATCGACACGCCTGTATCCCACACGGGAAAGCAAAGACTATCACATCGCCACTTTGCCCAATCCTGACACATTACTTTCGCTTCACACATCATCAGTTAGTTTCATCGACCTCTTCATGCATTCTCGGTCGGTTCGGAGCACTTTTGAAATTATTAACTAAGAATAAACGTGAATCCAAAAATTCAATACACACACAATGAACATACATAATCGAATTTATTATGCCGGAACCGCACTGTAGCCAGGGCACGCTACCACCCACAACAACAGAAATATTGTATATATTGTATATATTTCTGTTGTTGTGGGCGGAGGACGGTGGCCTTCAATTCCAACAAACGGATAAATCGTCCCTACTCTGCATTAAGATTTATGTAGTCTTGCGTCGTAAATATCACAAACCACGAGACAAATTTTGTTGTCTCAAACAATCAAACCAGTAACAAATACTTGTGACTCACATAAGCTTATGTCTCGGTGCGCGAATCGAACCTGCGGCTTCTCATCACTAGCCAGCGCCTGGTAAACTATTTTACGTATGCAGTATGAAATTAGTGCACTTTCAAAAAAGTGTATAAATTTTCAGTACAAATAAAATAGGAACATTTACGCACAACTCGTTGCCTCAACATAACCACACTAAAGCGCTGTTTACACGGGGAGTTTTTCGTGGTGAGTATCGTATGTCATGACATGACATAACCGCCATAAGATTAACGTGTTCTGACAATGTTTACACGATGCAACTTTTATCGATATATCCTTACGATAATTGTATCTTGAAGGCGAGAAACTCTCCCCGTGTAAATGGGGCTTAATGGGACTTTACGATACCATTTCCAGATCTGATTTATGTCCGGCCATGCGTCAATTAACTGAGGCGTCGAGAAAGTTCTTAATAGGCACTTTATGTGTTCTAATACGCTCTTACAGCCGAGAAACAGGCGGCATGATGTTTAATAGGTCTTAATTGGTGTGGTTGACAACGAAACGTTTGAGTGTTACTGATACGCGAACGTAATTGGTTAGCGTCGTGCTGTCTCTGACTTCGTTGTTTTTGAGGACTTGTAAATATTTGCTTGATTCGTGCGCACTCGTGGGATCTGGTTTAATTGGCAGCCTCCGTGGCGTAGTTGGTTAGACGCCGACTGTGAAACGAGACGCCGCGGGTTCGATCCCCGCACCAACACAAATGTTTGTGCGGCCCACAAGTATTTGTATCGGGTCTGGGTGATTGTGAGACCGAAAAGTCTCTCGTAGTTTCTGATACCCACAACACAAGATTCGACCTTAGTGTGGGGTCGGGAATATGTATGTGACTGTTGGATGAATTTATTTATTTATTTATTATAGGCTTCCGATCGAATCTCTTCAATTGGGTTTTTGTCATTCATATGTTTATTTTCATGAAAATTTAATACGATAATACGATTTTTGTTGCTTCTAATTCTTCGCATCCTTATTAAGGTACATAGTTATAATATTTTAATCCAATTTTTTCTGTCAATTTTTCCGCCAAACTGCAATGTAAATGCACTCTAGCGTTCCGATTTTAAGGATATTGTAGCCAGAGTAACTAGTAACTACTGAACATAATGAGACTTAATATCTTATGTGTCAGGACGGCAAGCGCAATGGAATACCTAGCATTGCTTTGCAATTCATGGTGTTGTTTTGTTTTACTGCTGCCCATGAGTGATTGTATCACTTACCATCCAGCGACTGGGGTGCTCGCGTCGATATTCATTGCAATAAAAAAGAAAAATAATCCTAATTTACTGAAAAATGCAGGAATACTTTTCCGTTAAATGCCGGGTTCATAGAAATGAATTTGGAATCATCAACAAGGCAATAATTTCATAAGTCCGTTGTTCCATTCCATCGTAGACGGACATTGTTGCAACTGCAGAATTTTCCAGTTATACAAGGTTGAGGCAAGTGAGGGGATTAAATAAGTTGGCGGTTAATACTCGTGATCCAAGTAGTCTCAGCAGCAAAAAAATGTTGGGTGAAAAATAAGAAAATACCTTTATCCTACCTAAATATCTTTGTCCCTAACTTGATACATTGAAGATAACTTTTTCTATATGTATGTACTGGTACTTTATTATATATATGTATGTATGTATATTTTATATTGTATGGATGTATCCATCCATCCATCCATCAGCCAAAGGAAGTCCACTGCTGAACATAGGCCTCTCCCAATAATTTCCACAGTGACCTGTTGGAGGCAGCCTGCATCCAGCGACGTCCCGCGACCTTTACCAGGTCGTCTGACCACCTAGTGGGATGGATGTATGTATATCCCGAAATATGTAGTGTTCCCGTGGGATGAGGGAGGATGTATTTGTTACTTTTTTGTACTCAAATGGATGGGATGGGACTGCATAACATATCTTGAGTGACAATGAGACGGTACAAGGCGGGATATAACGGGACGGGAGGGGATGGATTTTTTTTATAAACCTAACCACGCAAACGGAGTTGTGTGCTAAAGCTAGTATGTTACATATATGTGTATTTATGTTTATTTTTTTATTACTTGTTAATAAATTATTTGTATTTGATATACTATTCCGTGTCAGCTTCTATCCCTTACACTTTAAACTGCCCTCTGTTAATCCTTTTCTTAAATCTATCTCATGGACCGCTAGTTATACTTTGTATGTATGTCATTTTAATTTTCTTTTTATCTGTTTTGTTCTGTGCGTGCAATTAAATATATATAAATATATAAAGTAAATTTCCAAAACAATAAAATATCTTATTCATAAAAATAAAATGTAGCAATGCGAAATCCTAATTCTAATCTACACACATTATGAAGTAACTGATCGATGCCTGTACATGGAAGATAAATGAAAAAAACTGATATCGGGGGACTATATTAACGTAATAGAACCCAAAACAATGTTTTTTAGAATTTTTGTCTGTTTGTCTGTTCGGTTGTGCGCGATGAACTCAGAAACGGCTTAATGGATTTCGATGAAATTTGGTATGGAGGTAGCTCACACCCTAGATTAAGACTTAGGCTACTCTTCATCCCGAACAGTGTATTGTTCCCATGGGATGAGAGCGGAATTCCGATATATTCGTTACTTTTTTGTACTCAAATGGATGGGATGGGACTGGATTATATATCTTGAGTGAGAATGAAACTGTACAAGGCGGGATACAACGGGAAGAGACGGGATGGTATTTTTATAAAGATAACCACACGCAGACGGATGTATTCATTCAACACAAATTTCGCTCACAGAACCTCAAGCACTCGGTTAATATCTTCGCCCATTCACCCGCAAACAAATCACATTATGCATTTCTATCAAGTATCCTTATCATTATTTCAATAAGTCTCACACACGTGTAGTAGATAAACAATTATTCCTTAGTATCCGAGGGAAACACGGCAATAATGAGTGTTCCGATACTCTGCGTAAACAAATACACGCGATGTAAATAGACAAAGGATGGCCACTCGGTCGGCAATTTGTTATTTATTGTCAATTTGCGTTCCAGACTGCGACCCGTTCGTTAGTGGCGGTCCAGTAATAAACTTATTAAAAACGCCGCCACTCACACCGATGTGTTAATATATTCTAGCAATGAAAATGATGTCGCTGCATGCAGGCCACTTTCAACAGGTCTATGTGGCGATCCATGGGGGAGGCCTATTTTCAGCAGTGGACTTCCTGTGGCTGAAGAGAGAGAGAGTGAAAATGAAATGAAATATAAATATTTATACTTATATTATGTACATAAACTCACGCCTTTTAACCAGAAGGGTAGGCAAAGGTCCTACCAGAACACCCACTTTTCGCCTTGTGTGTGCAAGCCAATCGCCATATCGGACACATATTTCTGAATCCGGACTGATTATGAATAGAAATATCCAATATCACTTTGCCCGACCTGGGATTTGAATTCGAGACTTAGCGTTGTAATCGTACCGTAATACAACTGCGCCACCGACGCAATGTTTATTGAATTCGTAATTTACACACTATTTAGATTCAGTCAGTTTTTATTTCTACCATCCGGTTGACAAGGCAGCTTTCGGCAGAGAGGAACGAGCAAGAAACTGTAGCGTTGCTCTTTTCAAATCCAGTTAACAATACAATGATTATACAGACGCAGCTTAGTTTGTTCAGAACAGTATATAATTTAATTAAAATCGTCAATTGAATGATATAATATTAGTAATGTTATTTTGTACGGCGCGGCGGTTAAAAGTAAACTTTCCGAAAATACTGACATCTATTGATATTTTGGTTAATTAATTGTACGGTGTGATAGCATTCGATACTCATACGTACTGTTTATTATTCGCCTGCCCTAACCTGCCTATGAAATTATAGGGCCCTCGTCCCATAAAGAGCTTGCGCTAGTGTTAAGGTACTCGTTCCATTTGTTACGTCCATTATGATAATAAAAACTTTCATGAATTGTATACACAGTACACAGGTATTCACTTAGCTTCGTTTGTTTGTTCGTATATAATTAAATAAATACATCCAACTGTCACCTACATAGTCCTGACCTTAAGAAGATCGACTCTTGTGTCGTGGATATCAGAAACTACGAAAGACTTTTCGGACTCACAAACGCCCAGGCCTTCCAGCCCGGCACATTGCGGATTGTGGTCGGGCTGGGACCCTAACAAAACCTACGCCAGCATACATATGTACATACATACATACACTCACGCCTTTTTCCCAGAAGGGGTAGGCAGAATGAGTAACCAGGACACCCACGTTTCGCCTTGTATTTTCCGTCCCACGATGTGATAGGGGGCGACAAATTCCTGGATACGGGCTGATAATTAATAGAAAAATCCTATACTACATTGCCCTAGCTGGGATTCGAACCCGAGACCTCAGCTTTGCAATCACACCGTAGTACAACTGCGCCACCGAGGCAGTCACCTACGCCAGCATACTGACTAAAAACCCCTCAGTGACCTACACACGCATTATGGGCGACACTGGACATCCCCGGGCGAGAAGCGCCCCGATATACGTCTGCGTAACCGCCCGGCGCAAAACCGTTGCTGGTCCTTCCATTGTGGAGTCTGAATGCCCCATATTTACTACTGTTTTGGACGCCCGTTTCGAGTGTTGTGGGCGTCCACGACAGAGGCTAGCCCATGCGCTCTATCGCACATCTCGAAGTTATAAGTGAGAGCGCACTGCAGCCGCAGTTTGCCCAACAACCCCGATGACCCCTTTAAGTCGCCTCTTACGACAGGCAGGAGGTACTGTGGCGGGATTCTTGCACCTCCGAACCACAAGGCAAACAAATGAATACCTGCTGATCAAACAAACACAAATATTCGGGGACAAATGTCCGTTTCTTTTTGAAAATCTTATAAATATATTTACGAACTAAAACTTAGTCGAGTGTAACAATCTACAATTAAAAGGAACAACAAATGTACACATTGCCGATATATTTATTTTGATATCCCTAACTCCATTTTATCTGAGCAAACATCGTCGTTGTTTAAACGAGAAGTTCCTATTTACAATTGTTTCCTTGAGCGTTTTCAAGAGATTAAACTTAAGTTGGGCAATATTTTTCAGACGCTTGAACTGAGAACTTCGTCGTATTCTGAGCACACAGTGCGTTGTATCTATTAAAATAACGGGCATGTATCACGTGAATTGTTTCTGGTTATTTTTGTAGTGTATTATTATTATACATATTTTCGTTGTAATTTTTATATCTCCTCCAAGGTTTAGGAAGGACTTGAGTACTCGTAATATGGAAACTAAATTTATTATATTACATTTTTTTAATTGCAATGAACAGCGAGACGAGCATGCCAAATTCAAATTCAAATTCGCCTGATGGTAACCGATACGATCGCTTGTGGACAGTGGCAAAACCAAACACTATGAATTACAAAGTTATGCTTGGCATTCCACTTCACTCGCCATCCTGAAACATAAAGTGTTAAGTCTAATTATGTCTAGTAGTTGCGCTGGCTACAATGTCCTTGAAACCGCAACACAGCAATGCGTTTACACTACTGTTTGTAGGAAAACATGGACATTGCGATGGTACTTACCCAGGCGGCCTTTCACATATGAGAGACCTTCCACCAGTTATTTAAGTGTTTTATAAGTCACACAATTTATAAATAGTGTTGAAAATCTGTCGCCGGCCGATACAGCTATGCCGGCCTGGTTGTATTTAGATATACACAGGAAGAACCCGAAACGCGACAAGTCGACATGGCAATATTCTAGTGATGTAGTATCACGTTTCAAATAGTTTATATCGATATATTTTTTACAACGCAACGAAATATTTTAGAGTAAATAAAATTAAGTCAAGCAACATGATTTTTTTTTATCTATACGTGTAATACAATTTGCAATCGATCTGATCGATGGATGTAACCATAGTCTGTAACTGATCTCGAGAAAGGCCTGAGTTTATGCGTGTATGTAACTTTGCAGGACAGTAATGTATCACACCAGGCATATAATAGTAACATTCAATCTAAATACGAAATCCTTTCGAACTTGCCAAACCTGTCTGCCTAGCCAGCGCACGTTGAAATATGTCGACTGTAGAAATCGATTTACGGTTTTTCATACCTCCCTAAACTATATTTTGAAACTTACTGTCAAATGTTAAATAACATAATGTAAAAAATATACTTACAGAGCCACCAACTTATCTGTTCAGGTGGCCATAATTGGAACTAAACCAGTGTTATCAGATAATATATGGTAATTACTGCATATGCACATTTTTTTTTTACCAAAACACTGCCAACGGTAATGTTATATTACCGTGTCGTTTCTACCGTATTTTATAAGATACATAACTGTGTATATAATTCTCTAATTTACTCTAATCTAATTCAAGATTTTTTTAAAGTGGCAATACTCAATTCCTCACTAGCGACGATTCCGAACTTCCGACTGAACCGATAACTTGGGGGCTCTATACATCATTATTCGACGCCTGCTTGTCTGTAAGACAAGTAGACCTAGTGAAATATCCGGATGCGCGTACGTTATAACAGTTCGTGAGGAAACCCACATTAGTCTTTTAACAATTCGTCAAAAACTTAATAACGTACAGCATTCCTAAATAACCACCGTACGAAATAACTAAAGCATGTACATTTTTTCCCTATAAATCTGTTCTGCGGTCAAATCTGGCACATTAATCAGGAGTAGTCTCGCGTATCCAGCGATCCCGAACCAATACCAAGTAGCTATGTGATTTATTGGCCGAGCGCCGGAAAGGTACTGTCTACCACCTGTCTGCCGCTGGCAACGAAACTCCGAAAGAATGTTTTCGATATCTGAAAGTAGAATTTGGAAATAGGCAAAATTGTTTCATTCAGTTTCATTGGTGCCAGCTTCCTTGCCGTATGCATAGATTGTAGGGGTGTACATAATGTTTAATTTATCAAGACCTCTCTTAGGCCCAGTGGCATAAACTAATTTTGAAGATAACTTGAATTTTGATAATGTCATTGCCATACATTTGTATTTTTTGACGTTGCTAATGTATGAGTTTGACATTTTTAAAGTCAAAGTTAGTTTGTGCAATTGGCCCTTAAACTTCAGTAAGTTAGGTAAATAAGTAGTAATTAATGACTTTTTTATTTTACTTTATGTATGATTTTTTAATGTAGAGAGTCTTTATTCTATAAACGGCAGTTTTTAGATTTTTTGTCTGTTTGTATGTTTGTCTTAGCATCACGCTAAAACCACTGCACGATATAGAATGTGGTTATCTCAGTCATTATAATAAGTATAATTTTAAAAAAGTTGTACATATTTTATCTTCTTGCGTCGCGTAGTAGCCGTGATATACCTGTGGGAAAAAAACGTGCATAAATGCACGTCATGTATTTGAAACGTATAAATGTAAGTTCGATTACACAGGGTATATCCAGATTACGACTGAAAACGAGGTGGTAGTACTAGTGACTTCAGACACAATGCAACTAAAAATTTCGCAAAAAAAAACGACAATATTTTTTTGTAATTTTTTACTTATCGTCGTATTGGGGTAGTAAATACAACATTTTCCTAAAATAGTAATGTATTTTGTATTATTATTAAAGACTCAATGGTATGTAAGAGTTAAAATTATATTTTAAGCAAAAACTAAGTATTTACCACCCAAACACAATTATATTTAAAAATTGCAAAAACAATCTTATACTTCATTTATTTTGAAAAAAATAATTATTGCATTGTGTCTGTAATCACTAAAACTACCACCTGGCTTCGTTTTCGGTTGCAGACTGTATAATAAAATCAGTTGGTAACTGAAATTCGTTGTTTTTATTTCTCTCTCTGACACACTCTTCAGTGTTGAAATGAACGCGTCACGTGTACTGAGAACATACGGGGTGTTTTTTGGATTTTACTCACGACTTGTTTCCCAGCAGGGGTAGTCAGAGGTGCTACCAGGACACCCGCGTTTCGCCTTGGGTGTTCCGTCCTACGATGTGATAGGTGCCTATGCTATTGCATATGGGACACAAATTCCTAACTCCGGGCTGATAATGAATAGAAAAATCCAATATCTCCTTGCACGACCCGGGATTCGATACCGAGACCTCAGCTTTGCGATCATACCGTAATACAACTGCGTCACTAATGCATTTTGGATTAATCCATAGGTAATACAGGGAACTGGCTTAGAATTAAACGTTGCATTGGGAAAATAGCGTATAACATTTTATAATAATAATGTCGTGAAAGCGTAAAAACCCCGTCCACTTTCCGTCTTATTATATTAGTAAGAATAAGCTGATAAAAAAAACAAACAGTATTCAAAACGTGATACGCGCACACCGATGAACCAAGGTATCAACATACGTAAACAGTTACAAGAATTATTTTATCAGTGTCAGTTTTAATGGGATCACGAACTGAATCACTGGAAACACGATAAAGATAATAACAAGACATAGACATTACAAAAAATATTGCATTTGGGATTTCTTATCATAAAAATCATTAATGTACAGTATTACAAAAAAAATCTTCATAATAAATATAAAATAATTTATTTAAGTAATATATTGATGTTGGTTCGTCCATCTTCGATTAGCCTGAATCTCGTCAAATTTCGGTTACATTTCAGCTGACTGCGCCACCTGGCTCTTGCTGACTGCCTTCATCCTTTCAATATTCGCGTGGGTTGCCAGTTCTCCGGGTATCTGGAGTCTTATCGCCAATAGCATGTCTTTGCTGTTCATCGTGCTCTTCTTTCCATGTGCCACCAGCCTTCCCGCCTCCACAGCTACCTTTTCCAACATATCGTTCACGAAATTGTTCATTATCACCATGGATTTTCTCGTAATCCCTAAATTGTCTTTCGCCACACTTCTCAATAACTTATCGTTATTTCGAGAAGTTTTAATAATTCTCCTTCTTCATTTTCTTGCTCTTCGATATTGGCTTTCTAGAGTTTTCTCCATGGATTTGAGCGGCTTGTTGGGTAATTTTGTAGGCGCCATTTTGTTTTTTATGTTGTATTACAAGTGTTATAAGTTTTTAACTCATTTGCCGCCTTGTGGTAACGTAAATTGCAGCCTGTAAGACGTATGTTCATAGGTTCGATTTCCAAGTGGGAATTCATTTTCCGTATTCACAAACGGGTTTATTTAGCTTGCCCTATTTGTTTTTTTTTTTTTTGTTTCTTTGGTTCCAATTTAGTTATTGTAGTTTGACCCCCTTCCTGTAGACAGATTGATCTGATATTAATTTGGTGCATACCTTTAGTTTTTATGACATCACAATTTAATACATTCTGTATAATTGAAAATCCAAGATGGCCGCCGCTACCAGATGGCGGAATATTTCTTCTGTTTAAAAAATAACGCCTGAGTTTATGTAATATTCTCATGCAGATTAGACTTAATAAGCAATGCAATTGTTAAAGCGCTTCCGAATGTTGATCTTTGTTGATTTTGACCTGTTTATGCGATTCCGTGTTTATATTTTAAACAAACAAAAATAAAGACTAACGCTAGTCTTTTTACTCAAATATTTCATTATACTTGCAGTTCATTACACTAATACGAGCCTACATACGTATTTATACCGACATAAATACCATTAAGTTCGCTTCGCTGTTTGCCATCGACAAGAGCCCGTTAATTCCAAGACATAGTCGAGCCCTATTAATTAAATCTGTTTGCTGTTTGACTGACTCTATTTGCTACAGACTTAATTAACAGTCTCGGTACTTGGTTTACCACATGATGTTGCCCAGATTCTAATATTGCGTGAGTTAAAATATAATAGCCATATTATTCGCTCAATATAATACTAAGGGTATATGTTAATGTTTTTAAACAACTTTAATTTTTTTTATTCTTAATTTTTTTATTACTTTAGTGCCTATATTTTTTTATAGCATAGGTTCGGCAAACGAGCAAGCAGGTCACCTGATAGTAAGTGATCACTGCCGCCCGTGAACATCCACAACGCTTGGAGAAATTTTTTGTTGTGTTGTGTCTGTACCTGGTACCTGGCTTCGTTGTCAATAGCAGTCTTGATATACCTTGTAGATTATAAAATCAGTGAATCATAATCCACGTATATTATCCACAGTGTAGACAATACATAATTTAAGGTACTTGGCAAGATTTTCATCAGATGCTGGGGGAGACAGAGCAAACACTGACTCACCGGGTCTTCGGTAATTAATGACGTCACCGATTCCATTACTAATTGAGTGAATCCGGCGTGAAGACGCGCCGGCGACATCTCAAAAATACATTTTCTTCTTATGTATTCCTCGGAGCCATAAGTCTCGGCTCACTTCCGTTCTTTACAGACGCATAATTTCTTAAATACATCTTAAGGTATTGTTCAAATAAAAGATTTATAGCGTCCGTAGCGGACTCCGATTGAATTGAAATGTAAAACTGGTTTTTGTCTTTGTGAATATTGTTACATAAAAGTAATTTGTGATGACATTTTATATTTACTGTTGGTGATATTAGTGGGTTTACTGATTATTATATTTTTTGAGGTGAGCAATCCCATACATCCTAAAATAACAGATCGCTAATTAATGCTTTATATGAATCGACATCTTCAATTAAAGCGCCAATTACACAGACCCCTCATCTTTCGAAAAATATTACAAACGCATCAATAAGGGAGCATAAACAGAGTGACTGATATAAAGCATAATTGATTTGGTTATAAATAATTTTAGAAGAGTCAACAAATTTATAAGGTATTTTGAAATTCACGAAGTCCATACTATTTACGACGAAGTTTAAAAAATACGAAACACAAACTGCAGAATTTTAAATGATGCCATTGCTACCAACTGATACACAAATAAAAGCAATACAGCTCAAAATAAAACAATACCCCTTTGACAGAATTAATTTCAAAAAATACACGAAATCCAATTACCGTTGGCGTTTTGTAAAGATTTTTAAAATTCTTCCGCCACCTGCGTGAGTTGTGAATAAGCAGATTAATTAGTAAGCAACATTGTGACTTCATATGGCTTCTGTCTTCATTCATGCTCATTGTGGCATTGTGCGGGCGGAACCGCGTTGGAACACCTCATTGTTGCAATATCATTGTGTCGCCGGCTCCGCAAAATGTTGAATAAACTTGAAACGTGATGCACAATGCGGGACGCGCCTGTGATATGTCGTTTCGAAAAAAGGGAAATTTTATTTTAAACTAGCTGCTGCTCCCGGTTTTGTCTGCTATGAATGATTCCCTAAGGCTAGAAGGATAATGGAACTTAATATACACTGTCTCTAGACTTAGTTACGGGGTGATTTCAATAGAATCCGTTCGGTATTTCACTCTGAAATTGTGAAAATGTTTCGCATTTATACGAGTATTAGTAAAGAATTAGGGATACAGAATTGCTTAGTTTAATATCTATTTATATTTTAAATACACGGTTATTTGGAAGTTGTATCATATAATTAAATTCTCAATAAAAATTACTATAGCAAAAATTTCGCTGAGAATTCAATTTTTATTTAACATATTCTATTGTTACTATTAACTTATTTAGCTAGAAATTATCTTTAAACTATCTAAATTAATACTTTCATAGCAACTAATACCGCTCCAAACGAAATTTAATCAACGCTGAAATTTCACAATGTTGATTTTCGAACCATAACCGCTCTAAAGCGATGGCTTTACTGTTATGTTTCGGTTGGTCAGTAAGATTGGTGAACGCCCAATATCCCGTGTCTCGTCCCATATTTTCCTTTCTCTTCCCTTCCTATTTTAAATAACCCACGTGGGCTCCCATTGTCGTAAACATTCATGGGCGGCTGTAATTCCTACAATCATCCTTTTCATCCTAAACTTTGTCTGACTTAGGCTATAAAAAACATCCTACATTTTTAATTCCCTAATATACGCTGCTAAACCTTAACAACGAATTAGCTATATAAATATCAAATAATCAATACCATTCATAACTATTGTATTGTATCAGCCCATATACGACCCACTGCAGGGCACGGGCCTCCTCTACAATCGAGAGTACGATTGAGAGTGGTTAGGCCATATAGTCCACCACGCTGGCCTAGTGCGGGTTGGCGGACTTACATACCGTAGAAATTCTTTAAAATCGCTACGGTATGCAGGTTTCCTCACGATGTTTTCCTTCACCGTTAAAGTGCGTGGTGATTGATTATCAATACACACATAACTCCGAAAAGTCAGAGGTGTGCCCTGGGATTTGAACCCGCGACCACCGTGAACATGTAGGCAGCCGAGTCTGGTCCGATACCACGATTCATAACTATAATATGTACATAATATAATATAGATATCACAGTTATATGAAAAGAAAAACTAGAAATCAATTTTTGCCTTTTACAATTTAAACGAATTAGCTATATTAAAAATTAATATCATTAATAACTACAATGTATTGTATTGTATCAGCGCGTATACGTCCCACTGCTGGGCACGGGCCTACTCTACAATCGAGATAATCGATTGAGAGTGGTTAGGCCATATAGTCTACCACGCTGGCCTAGTGCGGGTTGACGAACGTACATACCATAGAAATTCTTTAAAATCCCTACAGTATGCAGATGTACTACAATGTGTACATGATATAATATAAATATCAAAGTTATATAAGAAGAAAAACTAGAAGGGAATTTTTATCTTTTGCAATTTTCATAAAAGTGTAGGTAGAAGTAAATTTGCATAGATAAAGTCCGTTGCACTCGCTATGAATTATATCAAGTTACAATTCATAATTCATTCGGCAAGCGACACGGTTGAAATGAAACGTTTTCCGCTCGCAGCTATATTTTATAAGATCTCACGTGCGATCTTCTACCACTACTCGTTGGTAATCTGAGGGTATTGACCTAGGATCAAGATTATCTCAACAATCAATTTCGACAGCCGCCGTGGCGCAGTAGGTTGGAAGCCAGCTGTGAAACGAGAGGCCGCGCGTTCGATCACCGCACCGAAACAAATCTTTGTGTAAACCACAAGTATTCGTTTCGGGTCTGGGTGTTTGTGAGACCGAAAAGTCTCTCTTAGTTCCTGATACCTACGACACAAGACTTGATCTTAGTGTGGGGTCAGGACGATGTATATGACTGTTGGGTGTATTTATTTATAATTTTACTTCCTCAATCAGATCGATACCTTAGGCAAGCTATATAGCCTCTGCCTACCCCAATGGGATACAGGTGTAACGTTTATGTATGTATGTATCAATTTTAGAGCATTGTGTATAAGAATACTGTTAAAGTTGAACGAACCAAATTATAATTTGCTGTAGATAGTGAGACTATGATATAAATTGCTGTTATGTAAGAAATATATGTTATCATAGGGTATAATTGAATTGCGACCATCCTTAAAAGTTAATAGAGCATTGTTATGTTGAGAAATGTGTTGCGTTTCGGGTTAAGACTGTGTATATTTGGTTTCTATTAGGCCCGCGTAATTTTCCTAACCTCCTACGAAATTTCCAGCTCTTGCTTGTCGATATATTATGTATAATCAATCAATTTGCATTGGATTTAACTTCAAGGCTGGCAGTGATTTTGTCGCCTTACTATTTTTCTCTCTTAAATTATGTTTGTATTATATTCTATTTCGCGGGAAAATAAAACGTTTTTCCGTTATTTCCTTCCCTATTTCTCCGTTAATTTTCTACGCAACATTCTTGCGCGACTGCTTAAGTAAGATAACAGTTGCATACGCAAAACTTGGCGCAAACTTACACATGAGCAAACTTGTAGAGCCCACGAGAGCGGAAAATATTGTTGTGGTACAGTTAAATTTTTGAATAGAGAAAACATTGTAATTAGTTTAGCAAGAATATTTATAGTTGCTCGCTCGATTATTATATTATAAGCAAAATTATAAACAGTTTTTATTTGCGATATAATCAAGGGTTATTTCATAGGACCAAGCTATTTCGTCATAAAAGTTAGTCGACGCTCTACGAATCACAAAATATTAATATTAAAAAGTGATTTTTCATAGCTTTTTTCTTGCGTGGAAAAAGTATAATTTATATGTTAAAATAATTAATGTAATTAATTGTATTTATACGTTGAGAATATTAATTTAGGCATGCAAAAAATAAGTTTAAATAACTTTATTTTATGGTAACTCTATGGAAACGAATTAATTGAATCGACAAAAGTTCAAAGTTTATCCAATTTAAAAGTATTTTTAACAAAATTATAATGAAAGTTGACGCCACACTAGCAAAAGGTATCACAATAGAATACAATAGAATACATCGGGTTAAGGATTCGCCACAAAGCTGAATTCATATCGAAGTCTTCAGAAACCCCACAATGCTTTGTGGTGACGTGAAAAACGACGATTTCTGAGGCATGACGCGACATTTTGTAATCCGCTTTGCAGCGGACGAGATTATCAGGTAAATATTTCTTTAGGATATCAAGGCTCAGCTGACTTTCAAACACTGTAACAGAAATTTATAATACAAAAACATGAAATGGAAAATATTAAGCATTTATTTTTGATGAACATTATGTATTAGGCAGAAAGTATATTCACTTAAGACTTGCCTTGACTTGATTAAATATCTTTACGTTATATGAATAAAAGAAATTATTAACTAGGTATAATATACTAATTGTATTAAAATTGTATGATGGTAAAATAAAAAAACTAGTTTACTGACCACGCTCATGTTGTAGGCTAATTATTATTTGCGATTTGTTTCTAATATTTATAAAAAAAATATCTTGAAACAACTAGTCCGTGGCGAACAAAATAAATTCATTTCAATTAAATAATGATCAAAATGATTCTCAATATTTTCAACAAACAAAACATAAAACTAATAAACACACACCGCTGTGCAATCGAATGCAACCATACGAAAAATATTGGAATCCATCCAATAAGTCGCAGTAATGAAAACAACTTTACAGTGCGCGACGTAACATCTAAGACGATCGCAATTTCCGAACGAAATCTTTGGTACATTTTACGAGGAAGACAATGGATGTTTATTGTCGGGTCGGTGTTGGCAGAAGGCCGGTGCGTCGATGCGAACAACTCATTTTACGCTCCATGTCGTCAACTCGATCAGACTCCCTATTCCGAATCTGAATCAATCGATGTGAGTCTTTGTTTATGTTTCACTAGCTGTTCAATTTCCAATTAAGTGGCACGTCCTTATTTCGTGTTTAGTTCCGAATGAAATGGACAACGCTGTCTGTTTGTATACAATCGGCGAACTCTTGCTTTTTGGTACTGTAAGTTTGGTTTATCAGGCCCCTTCAAACAGTTCTATGTGGCGAACCATGGGGGAGGCACATCTTCAGTCGACTTTCTGTGGCTGAAGAGAGAGAGAGAGGTTTGGTTTAGCGTTGGATTAATGTCTATGTTTACTGATTCATTGTGCCTTGAAAAATGCTACTAATATTATTTTTTTCTTTTACTTACAATACTGGAACATTATTTGCATTAGTTGTAATATTATTTTTTAACACATAACCCGACGGTGATAAAACAGGACTTACGTAAACATTTGCAAGAAATTATCCAAATCCAAGTGATTTATTTTTTCAACTATATAACTTAACCAATCATGTGTGATTACTACACCTATTTTGACTATTTTAACACTGGTTTTGTTCACAATGTTTCTGATGACGTAATGAATAGGGCGAAGTGGAAGAAGAATTTGATTATGCAAAGCTCATTTATTCAGGTTGGCCCCACCATCATGTAGGATTCTTCTTCTTCTTTCGCGTCAATGTTTCAATGACACACTGTTGTATAAACCTTTACATTTTCAGTTTCATGTAGGATTAATAGTTGGGAACAGACAGGGAATTTTTCAAGACTTGGCAATCTTATAAAACGCAAATTATAAATTCTTATAATAATATTATCATCATCATCGTCGTATAACTATAGCGTTTCACTGCTGCGGTCATCTCTGCGGTTAAACACGTTAATAATTATTTCATTTTTTCTGAATCCCTAAACCTCATCAATCTCCACATACATTTCTCGTTCAAGAATGTTTGCACCAAAAGAACACAAGAACAATTTCCTACCGCACAAGCGCGGAAAACTGAACTCCGAACAAAACGACGATGTAAGAAGCCTCGCCAAAGAACCGAAAGACGCATTGATGGCCGAGCCTTGCAGACGACGGCAAAATCTGATACGATTCATTAGTGTAACGAGCTTTTAATATTTAAAACACTTCTTTGATTGGAACTGCCTTAAGTGTCAGCGGCCGCCTTAGGTGTACAGCTTTGACACCGTGAGAAACCTGTAAGCTTCAATCTTTTCAACGCTGTCAGTTTTCGACACTTCAACAACGTTTTGTGTTTGCTATTAGTTTTCGTCGCGATCTTGACATCTTTAAGAAATGGATTTCTCTTCAGTATGTGAGTATCTTGGTGAAGGTGTATACAGGGTGTATCAAGACTGCTACCGAAAACCAAGCCCGGTGATTTTAGTGACACAATGCAACTAAAATTTTTGCGAAAAAACGCGACGATATTTTTTGGAATGTATTAAATACTATTGTTTTTGGGTGGTAAATCTATAGATTTTGCTTCAATTATAATAGCGTTCTTAAAACTAAAAGGGTGTACATTCTTTTTTTTGGAAAATGATTGTATTTACCACCCAAATATTAACATAACGGAAATTTACACGAATTTCCAAAGTATTTAAAATCAGCTTAACACTAAGTGAGAGTGGTCGGTTATGGCCCATCCCCACTTATTTATAGAGAGACTAGATTTTTTACTGTTATTCTAATACCAGCTTATCAATCACTTTTAGCAGAGGCTTTGAGGATCGTGCGATGAAGCTACATGCTCTACAATAACAAAACCGACAACGGTTTAAACGATCCTAAAACCAATCCCAAAAGTCGAAACACTGTGAACTGCCAAATACTGCACCAAACAAAGAAGATTTAAAAGGCTTATGAAAAAAAATACGTCACATTTTTTTACAACGAATTGTCTATTTCAAAGCAGCTTATTTTTTACGTTTGAAAAAGTATTCTTTCGCTGTGGTTTTTTAACCGCAACAAAATACGAAACGCCGTGCCGCTGGGGTGAGCGTAGTTATGTGATAATGTACCCTCGGTGATGTTCAAAAGGGTTGAAACCTCTGGGGAGGTGTCGATTCATTCAAACGAACTCACTAACACTCTCCCCTGGGTTTGTTGCACCCGTTATTCAGAGGTGCTAGTTATAGACTTATAGCGGTTTGAGGACAGCGGTTTTCATTTAAACATACTCGCAATCACTAAACACGTTCCATTGGTATGCTATTCAGTTGACTTGCCTTTCACTTTAAGGTCTTATTTCTTTTCTTAACTGAAACCATGTTTTTGGCTTTCTCAATATTAACTCGGTACATGATTTTCCGTGTATTTGTTATATGATTTTTTAAATACACACTAGTCATGCGTCAAGGATATAAGAAACTATGAGAGACGTTTTAGGCACACAAACAACCAGGCCTGAAAGATATGCTCGTACTTGTATAAGCCACAACTGTTGACACCAGGTACAAACTAAGGCACCTACCTTACTGACGACAAAAGATGGAAGGTTGAAAGTAAAGGGGGGATAGGTACTATTGGATCACAAAATCCTTGGATATATGGTAGGCTAATGCAAATACATATACTGTCCCAATCGAGTACACTCATATACGAGTATACTGCAATCAAAACTGGTCATTGCGAAACTCTATTTCTTAAAATATTTTCATTATTTAAATATCCGCTAGTATACTATTTCCCGCTGTAAGCTCACATATTGCACCGGTCCGTTAATCCCGCGTCAGTCGTGAATATTACAAAACTGCAATTTCCGTATCAACGAGTTATAAATTCGTAATGAGACGTTCTCTACCCACTCTACACAACTACATGTATTCGGCACTCCACGATTACTTTATGTAAATTGTATAATATATGTCATGGAAATTTAACGGATTTAATTTTATTGCATATATTTTTTTTTTATTATATTTTTATGGTGGAGGCAAACGCACAAATGGGCTTACTGTCGGTTAACAGTCCCCGTCGCCCGTGAAGAACAAATTGCATAGGTCCAGAAAGCACTTTGCAAAAGGACTTTTTATTACTTATATTAACCCTTATAAAAATAAAGGTCTTGAAGAGTTCGAACATGAAAAATCATTGTCATGATTGAAATAATGAATATGAATATATAAGTATAAACGAAATTACGACGTTTTTCAAAATTTCCAAAAACGCAATGAGGATTGCAAAGTATCAGAAAAAAATTTTGGTCAATAATACTAAGTCGGACCGGATGGTATAAAATGTAGTCAGAAATGCATTTTCTGGCTAACAAAAATCTTCTATTACCTATGATTTTTTACCTATTATATAAAATAGAAACTATAGTATTTTTAGCAAATAGATCTCACGAAACAATCACATATTTTGCGTAGTAAAACCAAATGACGTAGAAAATACTAGAGTGGATTACAAAAGGGTAAAAGGTACAGTTTAATCGCACGGTAAAATCCCCAGTTTAGGTGGAAAATGTAAAAGATGTAACAAGCGCCGATTGTCTTATGTGTTCTTTGTTCATTTACCATGCATCAGCCCATATACGTCCCATTGCAGAGCACGGACCTCCTCTGCAATCGAGAGTACGATTGAGAGGGATTAGGCCATATAATCCACAACGCATTTACTATAATTCTTGATTTTTATACTGTCACTGCTACGCTGATGGTGAACTCACCAATCCAGTTGAACTCAATTGGATACAAATGGAATATCCCTCAGCGGGAGATGGATATCGCTCTTCAGTCGACACAGTTATGCCGGCCTGGGTGAAAAGGGATGTACATAACCCTTGACAGCCTCCGTGGCGCAGTTGGTTAGATGTCGGCTGTGAAACGAGAAGCGGGTTTTAATCAATATTCATTTCAGCTATTTTTTTTATGTAGCCATTAGTTCAATTGCGTGATATTTGCTACATCAACGTGGAAATAGTTTAAGTTTAGTCATCATTACATCAATATGAAACGCTTTTTTTCATAGGACCTTTCCCTACATTTTAGGTCACTGAATAGTCATTTCGTCAAGCTACATTTGTAAAGAATTGTACACACGTGCAGTAAGTATGTAGGACATTGAAAATAAACATTCCCGACAAAGAGAAGGAACTAAAGTATTATCAATCGAAAGACGAAGTTAGCGCGATGCCATCTTTAAACATATTACTAGGTAGGTATTATCATACCTAATGTTTATCGAAAGGCACTCTTTATATCCCCACTCATCCTAATTTTATATTAAAACCATCGTTTTATTCAAACCCTCACACAACGCGCTATCAATTCCGTAGAAACATAATTTCCTGTACTGAAATATTTATACCGGCGCAACGGTACGTAGCAACGATTCTACGGTGCTACGCTCTAGAATCTACGAGACTGCTGCTACGATAGGATGACCTATGGATATTACTCGGCTCCTGAATGGTAAAGTTTGCTGAGTTTTCAGTTTATATCATTTAGTTTCAAGAAGTGACATTTTTATGTAGATAATTATATATATATTTACGTAAGCCTATATTTGCAAAAGATATATTCATATTCGATTTTTAAATTGAACGGAAAAAATATTTATTAATATCACTGTTTCTGCTTATAGTTTTACTCTCATTGTATAATGTATGAGTTATCCCCAGGGAATAGAGCATCCCGGATGAAAAGTAGTCTGTTAATGAAACATATAATAAATTATTTATATAAGTAGAAACATGAAACATCGTGCATGATTGACGAATGTGCTGCAATTTTGCATTTATTAATATGAATTTTTAAAACCACTTCTCATAAATTACAATTTTGGCTTCGCATAAATTATTTTAATGCTGTATTTTATTGCTCGTAATAATATGCGTAGTTGTGAAATCAATACGTTTGCAATAAAATTAAATCAGCATAATCAGGCGTCGTTAAAAGCATACTATTTTAATAAATATTTTTTTATCGCCTTCGCAGGCTGACAAGCATGCAGCCCGCCTTATGTTAGCAGTCACCACCGCTCATGAACCATCGCAGCGCCAGGGGTCTAGCACAACCAGGTTGCCACCGTAAGTACTATCTGTATGTCTCCTTTACATGTTTTTTCTTACTATATTAACTTACATTTATACAGGGTGACAAAAAATCACTGTCCGATCGATAAAGGTGTTATCAGGCATCGTAAATGTGTTCTATTTAAAAGATCCGTTTGACATTATATGATAAAAAAATATTCCTAATAAAATAAATAAAAAAAATAGGAAAACTCACATTACACTGCTAACAACCGCGTTTGTAACAAGTAACGTGTAGCGCGACATTTCAGAATTGTAAGAATGTGTGTTGTTGTTTTCAGAATTGAAAACTTTGTTAGATTTTAGGGTAATATTAATACTAATATGTGTATTATAACTTACGATAATTATGTTATCCCTTATTATATATTTTTCTCGTATTTTTTTAAACTACAATTGATATACCCAAATACACGTCTTGGATTGGAGAGGATTTTTTGTTATACTGTATACTCGTACAAGCGGCTGTATTGATAGGCCATTGCCACGCGCATTAACGGTCTAGAAAAGCCGCGTGAGGAAACCTGCATAACATCGGGTTTTACAAAAAAAACCTATGATATGCGAAGTCCACCCATCGGCACTAGTCCAGCGTAGTGGACTTGGGCCCTCAACTTAACCGTCTTAGATCTTAATTTAGAGGAAGCCCGTACCCTGCAATCTCAAGTACATGGGCTGGTATATTATTATTTACTTACATAAATCCATGAATATTTTCATGCCTATACACCCGACATTAGAAGTCTAATGTAGGAACATGTCACCGAATTTTATTTTCGTCTCAAGATGTGATTGGGAATAAGCTTACAGCCGCAACGCCTACATTTTTTACGAGGCAAAGAATATGAAATTTTCCATATACAGAAAAACTCACACACAGTGGATTGCTTGATCCGGGACTGAAATCTAGGACCTCACGACGCTGTCCTCACGACCGGATACCTGTCCTACCACCAGTACATATTCCAACGTCGACAACATTATAGTTTTGATTACGTTTAAACGATGAATCCCAAAATAAAATTATGCCTCATCAAATTCAGAATATTTTCGACAGACTCAAGTTTCATCACCGGTAAAGTTTCCATAGACAGTTAATTGTTGTTTTAAAATTGATAATAATTACATCACGTTGAAATTGATAGTTAGTGTTTCACGAACAATATAACTTAATTAGTCTAGCTTCTTTCACTTAGTTTGAACTATATTCACAGCGAAGGAGAATATTATAATGGACTAAAATAGAAACAAAGAAAATAAATTGGCTGCCTTAAACGTAAAACGAAATAAATTAATATAACATACCAAAATAAATTTGAAAAACTATACACAATCGAGGTTAAACAGCTCAAGAAAAATAATGACGACCGATCAATGTATAAAGTAATAAATGATAATATTATATTATAATGGATATTGTTCACTGTATAACAGATTATTCACGAATTTCATTTCATTTATTAATCATTGTAATTGGAAAACTGAAAAAGGAAAAAAGAGAGAAGAAAAGAAAAAAAAAAGAAATGCGCCGGGTAGTTGGATAAAAATCAAGTCCACTAAGCTTGACTCACTAAGTTTACTCAGAGCTGGATCATACTGCATATTTTGCAGTGGTAAAGTAAGCCCGCTGAGTTTGTTTCGCTGGGTTTTCTCAATAAAGAACCGCGTTCGATCCGGTGGTAAGAACAATATACTCCGTGGCGTATGTGAAATACCCAATATAGTTAAAATAAATTTAATAGAAATAAAGTTATACGTATTTTTTATAGCATAGGTCCGGCAAACGAGAAAGCACATCACCTGAAGGTAAGTGATCACTGCAGCCCATGAACATCCACAACGCTTGGATGAAGAATATGTTGCCGGCCCATCAGATCAGCTAAGTAGCGGATGTCTCAAAAACAGATACACCAATAACACAAATTACCACTCTAGCAGTTAGGTAGGCACTCATCGCTATGGATGTAAGTCGATCGTTATCCTAATCCAGAAATCTAATGCAGAAATACCGACGTGTCTTAATGCGATTCCAAAACGCGATTGGTGAGCCGAACTTGATCTATAATACATAAAACTCGAGGAATACACCCGATACCAAGTTTCGAATAACCCTTGAAAGCTTGTCGTAAAATTTTGACAGTACGAAACGAGTCGTAAATTCCACTCGAGCAATATAACATTGGTATAAATTCTTTTTATGGTACTAATATTATAAAAACGCAGCTTTGTTTTGCGTAACATGGTTTTACGTCAAGGTTTAAAATTGTGCCCAGTGTATTTATTCGAAACTTGTAAGTCAGAAATTGATTTATATTAAGAAATACGTTTTTTTTTCATCCAGTAAAATAGTTTGTAGGCGTCTTGGTTATTCATGGCATCTAATAATTAATTTTACACTGAAGTAATGTGTTGTGAGTCTTGGCAAACTATTGTATATGGAATATTTTTACTGGGATGTTTTTAGTAGAACTCACATACTATAAGATTTTTTTAAGATCTCTATAGTATGCAGGTTTCCTCACAATGTTTTCCTTGATGACTCTTCTTTCTGTCTTGGAGGTATAAAAGATAGTTTCTACAAAACACTAAATTTGCAATGAAAAATGGGAGAGTGCGGGTAGGAGGATGATTTGGGGTGTAGTTATATGTTGGTGTAAATTAATAAAACATACAAAAAAAAAAAAAAAAAAAAACAAAATTGAAAATAAAATATGTATAGAGACACCTTCACCACCTAGCGGTGTGAAATATGCGTTACGACCTATTCTCATACCAACCAAACATACGAATAATATAAAACACTGGCAACGGGACACGAAATTTTTATAATGAAAGTAGCGTAAAAAAAGAGTATAAGTAGACCTATGGGCGGATATATTGTTTTATGCATTTTCGATATACTTGTCTTTATCGAGAAATCACTTATTTTGGTATTTTTATGTTTTTAATAATCTAGACGTGTTATATTCTGTACTGGCAGATGAAAACACTTATTATTAGATTATTCCCTCGCTCATTGTTCATATATATGCTAAAAAGCAATAAGTCTTATCATTGGATTGTGTTCAGAAACCTCAAAGACAACAAAAAAATCTTGTAGCTAATACAACTCATTCTATGATTCCATATACGGCACTTCCTTAACTCTGTAACGAACTTATTATCGATCCCTGCTCCCCTTTCATCCGAGCCTTGATTGGAAGATTAAAAGCGTTTGATACATCCAAAATATATTCTACATCAATTTCAAAAGCATTATTGAAAACATTCCAGGAAGTGCTCCCATTAACATTAATATGACTAGAAGGAATTTGACTCCAAATTGCTTTAATGGAATTCATTTGGCAACCTACTAAACGGTTGATGATTGTGAAACTGACAATATTCGTTTTTTCTGTGCATTTTATAGATCTTCTTAAATAGTAATGAACATAAAATAGACCATTTTAAATGTACTCTGTTGAACTACTTAGTTCTGTACAAACATTTTTAGAAAGACGTTCTTTTGTAAGAACTCGATGTCGTCCTTACAAATCAACAATTCGTATAACAATATTAACTCCATATATTTCTGTGAAGCTTAGTACTTTTTGGTCTTGTAGTGGGTATATTCTGCGAACCATGTGGTCCGCGATGAAATTCCTAAACCACTTGTGAAGGTTTTTGCAAAGCAGGAGCTTGCATTTTAGACCCAGTATAAGTTTAGGCTCGCCTTCAATTGTGATTTAGAATGGAAATAAAAATGGCGTATGTGCTTTTGGTGATAGGAGTACTGGTGCTTCCTACCTTGGAGATTACATAAATACCTTTTATAGGATTATTTGGAGTTAATACTCCAAACTACTATACTCACGGGTTTCTTCTTTTACAAATCCATAGGAAAAAATTAAGATAGTTCGTGAATCTGAGGGAGTGTCTTGCGCCATTTCTTCTTCATTTGATAGGCTGGCAACATCTATGACCCAAGTGCTTTAGACGTTCTAAGGCGAAAATGATCACTTACCATCAGGTGACCTGTTTGCTCGATTGCCGGTCTCATTTTATAAAAAAAGAATGATTAATTTTGATTATTTTGTTCCATGTTTTGAAGTTTCAGTTGCCTTGCGGAAAATGTCTTGTTCAATGTCTCATTTGATTGCAAATGGGCCTCCTAAGAGCAGCTACTGCGGTTTTGCTAATCTTAGATGTTATTTAATTTCCTACATGATGATTGCGTAATATATGCATTTTTAATGTTAAGTCTATTCCTAGTGGCTGCCTCGTTGGCGTAGTTGTACTATGGTGCGATTATGAAGCTCAAGTCTCGGGTTCGAATCCCGGGTCGGGCAAAGTGATATTGTATTTTTCTGTTCGTTATCAGCCCGGAGGTAGAAATTTGTGGCCGATATGGCGATAGGCTCGGTCCCTATCACATCGTGAGACGCGTAACACACAAGACGAAACGTGGGTGTCCTGGTTGCACCTCTGCCTACCCCTGCTGGGAAAATGTATGTAAGTCTATTTCCGATTTTTTGTTATGTAAGCTAGGTTTCCAGTAGACTATTAACTAGCGAGAAATTAATTGAATTAATCAAATTAATTGAAAATAGTATAATTGTATGTAACATGTTGATAGCTTCCGTGGCGTATTTGTTTGTTTGAACCACAAGTATTTGTGTCGGGTCTGAGTGTTTGTGAGACTGAAAAGTATCTCGTAATTCCTGATTCCCACGATACAAGACTCGCTCTTAGTGTGGGGTTAGGACTATCTACGTGACTGTTGGTTGTACTGTATGTATTACAGCAAATAATAGGCATGTTTCTTATTACTGCGCATTTATATTATTATTTAATTGTATCAATGTATGAAATAAATTAAAGGTTTAATATTATAGGACTTCGAACCTAGCTATTACGAAACGAATCGCATCAATTCATCGCACTCCCTCGTTCAAATACTCATTACGAGTATTAAAATGCAAGCGCAATAAAAACAACCCTCTCGACTCGATCGATTGATAAAAAATCACTTGTAACGTTCCCTAACACTTAGTCTGGCATCCACTGAAAGCTATTTATTTATTCATTGAATCGTAAACGCGACGCGACGGGTGGAAATGTCGTCGCGTCTCAACGAACTGCATTGTGTTGCGCTCAATTAGCAACAGCGTTTAATAGCTAAGGATGGATGACGCGCCTAATTGGCGACCATCGGAAGAGCTGTCTCCGAGGCTTACAATTACTATGGGTTTTTTTCTTTTTTTCAACGTTTACTTACCAGCTGGTGTGTTTTTTGTTCGTATAAAGTTTTTTGTTTTATCTTTACGATTTAATAATAGCGATAGAGACGATAATAGCAATATGTCTATCGGCCTTATTCATACAGTTTAAAACCTATTTTAGTTATGGAATGTTTGTCGCTGTTTAACGACTTTTGAATTCAGATTCATCGAAGAAGACAAAGCATTCGTTAACTTAAATAGGTTAGACATTTGTCTTGTTGGCCAATAATGACTCGTGTCCTTTTTAAGCTATTCTACATAAATGTACCTATCAGTGTTGGGAACCAGTATCCGATGACCACGACAATCGTATTGGCTTTCAAACACAACCAGTTATTTTGAACTACAGCTTTTTATTTTATTAATTTTTTATATATGTACTTTATTGTGCAACAAATTTAATACAAAAGTAACAACAAACACATAAAACATTTAAAATTAAAGGCATGGTAACAATTGGCGTCCTCATTGCTACCCGCGATCTCTTCCAGGCCACCTTTGTATGGACTGGATTATTATAATAAAGAATTAATGAGGCAATATACAAAATATATATTTGAAGGAAAAGAAAAGAATAATAGAAACTTAATAATTATTTTTGAAAAAACATTGCAAATCTTCAACTTGATCCTGACAAAAGAAAATAAAAGATATTCGCCGCAAATTGCAGAGAGCAATTCGCCACCGTACAATAATAACATGATTTTTCTAAAAGAAAATAGGGAAATCTTTTCCCTTTGAAGGCATCGCTACTTGATCGCACACCCTGCGTCGCGTTAATTCCGAGCCCTTCGCCCTTTGAGCGGCTCAACTGAATCGAAAAGTCGATCCCTTAGTTAAACATCGCAAATGAAAAGTCTCCAATAGGGAATGTTTTAAGTAATTGAAGAAATTGAAAGTGTTTCCAAGATTCAAATGAATATGAAGTGGATTTTTTTTATTTTAATCCACCTTTTTTATACTTTTATGAATTGATTGAACGGTTTAGGGTTTCGTACTTTTATAAGGTAATTATTATTTTACGTTAATGATTAATTTCAATGGCTCTATGAAGTCAGTGTTTTGTAAATTTTAGAAGTAATGCTAAAATTAATAATTAATTGAGGACGTATAGAATGAATGATCAAACACGGATTGAAAATAATGTAAATTTTCGATGAAATATTACATATTAGGTATGTCCCCTTTATGTGATATTACTTATTTGTGTATGCTTTACAAATACCTACATGCTAAAAGATTTAACTGTAATTGACGTTCTTAAATTACGAGTACATATTGTATTAAAATTTCAAAAAATCTTTTTATATTGTGTCATTGGACAGATTGTCTCCGTGAATATACTTTTTGCGGTTATAGTTAAAAAATGAGAACACTTTTTGATTTATTGACTTTATGCAAAAAAGTATTTTTTGTTAAAATGGCCCATTCCGCTACAGACGCTAAGGATTAACGTAAAATATATATTTTATGCCGTAGAAAGTATACGGTAACTCTACAAATTAAACATGAAATAAATGCGTAGGAAAAGAATAGCATTTTCAAAAAACGCAGCCTCAAAAACTTTCAATGTATTGTACTAGTACCGTGTTTATATGTTTATTTAATGGCGAAATTTCTGAAGGTAAAAACACAAAACGGTACAAATGTTTCCGAGATTTCAAAAATTTACGGATTTTAATAAAAAATTCAGCAGAACGCAGCACAAATAAATTGCACCGAATATTTTCACACTAAAATTACACTTTCTGCCAAATTAAATGGTTAATAAATTGCAACAATTTTTCACATCAAACTGCTATTTATCAATCCATGCACGAATCGAATTTTAAGTGAATTTATAGTAATTGATGATTGATATTGTTTTTGAGTGCATTTAAGGTGCTGTCTAAACTGAGGCAACTATAAGCTAATATGTAGTCAAGTAGATCACAAATAATTTTTCCCAGCCATTTCCGGACCAACTAGCTTTCTTCATTCATCTTCAGTATTAAAAGATCCGTATTATCTATAAACAAACTCATTAATTACTGAGTCAGTAGTAGGTTTGGTAAAAATATATTGGGTTTTATTGTATCAGATTCATATACAGCGTGTTGCAACATCACCCATAGCAGTTGTTCACAAAATGCACTCTACGTGTTTATTTTAATTATAATTTTTTTAATATGACGTGGCGTGCAATTGACTTGGTGCGAAGTGTACGTACATGTATTGCCTGGCACGCACCCTCATTGCGTTAATGCCACGTCCTTTGATCTTGTCAAGTCAATCGGAAAGTTATCCTTTTGTTAAACATGGAGATAAGTCTGTGTGCGATGGAATATTATTTTTTGCGGTTCGTTTGTTAAGAAAATTGAGGTCGCATCTGTGATGCGTTGCAAATCGGCTGTTCTATATGTTTTGAGCTGGAATATCCGTGCTATTAATGTAATGGCGCGACTCATGATTTCCGCTTGATTGATTTTGCGTCCATAAAATATCCTTTTTCAACAATTTTGCGTACATTTTTTAATTTCACGCCTGTGAAAAATGATTTTACTTAGACTCAAGTACTGCTTGATATTTCAAATTTAATCTTCGTAGTCACAGCGTAGTAATGACGCCTTAAAAAGATTTCAAACTTGCCGAAAGTGCCTATCCAAGTAATATATGTCGGAGTAAGTAGTTAGAACTTTATTTTGAAGTCATTTATACCATTATTTTTTTATTTTTTTTGTTGTAAAATCCTAATTCTATTTTATTCGATTTGTCAGTTTTGATATTGTAGGTAATCTAATAAATTTCAATTAAAAGTCACTGCATTGAGTCATGTTGTGATAAATCCAATCAGAGCGGAGTATTTTATCCAGATTGGAGTCCCAGCACGGTGTACAATGGCCGCCACACACGTAACGATATAACTGGGCAAGTCTGAGTTTACACCAGTATACTGTATAGTGACTGAGAAAAAACTGCGCAGGTTTCGTTCCAATTTTCGATTCTAGACTGGTGAAAACTCTTGCAAACGCATTTGAATGTGTTTTGAGAAATATCTTGTGCTGCTGATGGAGTGGAGGTGTTCGTTACGTTTGTGGAAGTGTCGAAAATAAGTGCCGCGAACATGCTGCTCGTAAGTTTTGTTATTGTGTTAATTATGCTAATCATGTTAATAAACTCTGTACTATGCTGTGTGTAGTGCTTCATTGTTATATTGCCTGCTTAACCCTGACGAGGCCCACGAGAAAGTCATATCGATCGACAATAGTGCAAATCTCCGACATAGGTGTATAATATTCAATTATACATTTTTTCTGTTTATTTTCTTATGCCTAGTGTGTTTTTTATTAAGGATTCAAAAATTATACACAATAAACTTTCGTTATTATTTATTGCTAGAATTGACAAATACATATCTTAGGCATAAAAATTTAATAGCATGAACTAAGCAAATAAATACCGCTTATATTTACCATCAATATTTTAGGCAACGAATAGCAATTCTTCGAAAGGTAGCTCTTAGTTCATACCACCTTTATCGTGTTCTATACATTTTAACGTGTCAAAGGATAGAATATAAAGTTTGGTACAGATTATACCAAAGCCAATTTCCTGAGAACATTTTCCTTCTTTAACTTACGTATGTACCTTATACGTAACGCGACAGTAAAATGTTATGACGAGATATGAGACGAACTTCTATTTACGTACTTGTTTTACAACCGGCGGAACAATGCGACACAGCAATCTAAACCTTAATACGTAAGTAATAAGGATATGTGTGTGGGGAATTTGGAGACATCGACCGCAAATATAATTTCGTCGACACACGCAAATGTTACGAAGAAAAGGGCAAAACTTTTTACAACTTGAATACTGTACGAAAGCCGATAAGATCCATATTCTCCACATTGAGAATGTGACTTGTTGAAAAATGTTGAAGTTATAAAGCTTATAAATGTTGACAACGCAGCTTTTTTGCATTACGGAAAAATGATGCAAAGCAGAAATATTACTGTCTTGTGTTTCTAATTTTGATATTATTTCACTTGGATTAATGTTATGATTGTATCGTTTTTTATGTTTATAAAATGTAGTTCTAGTATTACTTAGCAGTTACTTGTTATTCAGTGCATGTTGTGACGCCTGCAGGTAGTACATTAAGCATGTTACCAAAACATTAGTGTATTAGATATAAGATATAATTTAACTACCACTGGATGTCCTTAAATAAATAAATAAATAAACTCCCGGATAGTTTTTCAGTTCTTGTATTTCGATCGAAATATGTTTTTTATATTGTATAATTAGTGGACCGATTAATGTTGTACAAAAGGTGAAGTGAATATTATACAAGAAAAATATTGAGGGTTAGCATATAAAAACAGAGCTTTGACAACTCCTTTCCGTGTTGCTGTGGATGTAGCACTAGGCGCCAATAGTTACTTCAAGAAATACCAACGTACAGATAAAGAATTGAAAGATAACATATTTTGTATAAACTTATGAGGTTCTTTTTAATAACTTACTTAATTTTTGTAAAGCCAGGTATCGGCTTCATTCACTTTTCAGAGACAAGTAACTATTATACATGTACCTAAATAATTAAATCATATGATAAACAAGAACCATCCAAATAATTATACCAATAAAACACATGCTATATATGTAAATAACTTTTGTGTCCGTTAATAATAAGCGCGCTACATGATTTTGTAAAAAAAAAACGATTTTTTTAATTTAAATTTTGAGTCAGGATAAAAAATCTAAAGTAACCTTTATGCTCACTGAAATTTAAAGGAAGAATTTTCCATCTTTTAGAATATATTCATTCGGTAACCTGGTATATTTACTATTTACTATTATCAATTCTTCGAGTGATACAATTCAAATGCTAATATAACAGAAATACTTAGCGAAACAGAATATTCAGGTTCAATTTGCACTATCCTCTTCACTTAAACCTACTTAATTCGTACTAAAGAGCCTCCTGAAATTCCCTTGTTCATTTAAACAACGATTGTCGGCTACCTCTTACTTTTGTACGAAGAACATTATTACTACAAGAAGCGGTTAGTTTTATCAACATATATTTAAATGCTTTGATATTTTGTAGTCATTTGTGTATTTTTTACACTTCCAGTAGGTCAATGTGAAGATCCTTGGTGGAGGCCCATGTTCAGCAGTGGACTTCTTGTGGCTGAAAAGAGAGAGAGTACGACAAGACTGCAATTCACTTAAAAGTAAGTGCTGAGCTTTATTAACAACACATTTAAATGGTTTTGTAGTAATTTATATAATATGTGTTTTAATTAATATTAAATACTATTCTAATAGCGAGAGACGCACATCTCTCACCGGTCGCTATCTGGGGGGCTGTATATTAATAGCCTGCCACAACTTTTTAGGTCTCCGGTAATTTGGGTGGCTGAGGTTTCTTCTCTAACTTGTATCAGCAAAACTGCGTAATAAGCGTTTAAACTGACAATAATTGTAAACGCTTATGATTGGGCGAAGTGAAATTGTCGGGCAAAAACATAAAGAAAATAATATTTACGTTAAAAAAAAATACACACAACGAGTATGTACCTTGCCCGATAACATATCTTGCGGTCCCTTCCAGTCCTACTGTATCGAGGTATGTTACCGCGTACTAGTACTCATTGTGGTCGAGAGGACCCACGTAATGGCGCTGGGGCCCGGGCTGCCCATGAATTACAAATAGCTACAGTAATTATATCCTACTTCGCCGTTTTATGTGGATTTATGTGCTTCATTTTAACACCTGAATTCCCGCGTGACGTCATACGTCGCTGGATGACGTCTTGTATATGGCAAGTACAATTTGGTTGGATAAAACTTGCAGTCTTTGTCATATATTAATGGGTTCTTTTGAATTAGCGGTAAGTAGCAGTGCTGTATGCCGCCCGGTGTAATTGTGTTGGAAATCAAAAGATAACTGACTCCTGTCAATCGATACTCCAGATAGGATTGCATTAACCATAAAGTGCTATGTACTCCTTTACCGAAACAGAATAAAAACAAATTATCAGGCAGCATTATATATAAGTAATTTGACGCTTCATTCATAGGGAGACAGCCAAGGCGTAGCATCCCACTTTTACTGGTGGTAGGTCTCTCATATGTGAGTGGCTACCTGGGTAGGCACCACCTAAATGTCTATTTCTTCCGCCAAACAGCAGTGTAAACGCATTGTTGTATTCCAGTTTGAAGGACATTGTAGTCAGCGTAGCTACTGGACATAATGAGACTTAAAACCTTATGTCTCAGGATGGCGAGCGCAGTGGATTGCCAAGCATTGCTTTGTAATTCATGGTGTTGTTTGGTTTTGCTCTTGTCCATGAGCGATCGTATCATACTCGTCTTCCCATTCATTGCATTAAAAAATATATCCCACTTTTGCAATGCAAGCGCTCAGACATTTTTGGAAAAGGGGTGACTACATTCGGGCAACCATAAAAACTTCTAGACTAAACAAAACCTCTTCATACGAAAAAACAAATACTCGTATTATATACCTAAACTACGTAAATAAAACTCAACCTGGAATTTGAATCTAGGACCTCTTTATTTTATTAGTAATACACTAATACTAGTCCACAAAAGCGATGACGCCAAATGTTCAAATCACTCATGAAAATATATATTATCACAATGCTTTCCAGAAGAATTGTCTTGAGTTTAAAAGTTTTACCTGTGTAACAGAACGAAACTAAACGAAAGTCGCTATCATCATAATTTCTTTTAGAATAAGAATTTATTCCTCTATCCTTTGTTACAATGAAAAACTAGACCGAAGTCGTTATCTCTTTTTAGTTTCAAAGAAGTCATAACCAGAATTATCATCATTACCACAACTAGGTTCTATAATTTCTTTATTACTCATAATATTATGAATTTTAGTCATAATATATTTTATTCGTAATAATTTACAAGAACTTAACAAAGTAATCGCTTCAGGATATGTTTTCCTGTAGGCAAAAAACTACAACTTTTTCAATTTTTGGTTCAGTGAAAAATGTATGCTATCATAGATCTCAGTTCAGACAAACTTGTTTTTAGGGACTTTATCCTTTTTGTGGTGATTAAATTTAAAATTCGTTAATAAGTAGTATTCCCAAAGACATGCTTAGTTAAAAAATATAATGTGTTGTATAATTACTATTATGCCCGCCATTTTACGCTTACCTATTACTTTATTGAACGCGTGTCTAACTTTTTGTATTTTTGGCATAGCGATTAAGATTAATCAGGATTCAGGCTGTCATGGGATGGATTTAAGAAAATGGAGAAAGAATAGTGTATGGTATATCCTTAATTCATAAAATGCCTAATACTGTTTCGTCGAATTGTGTCAGCTCATAAATAATTTAGTGTATTATCAACATGTAAATTACATAAATACGTACATATATCAGCATCCACTGTCCCACTGAAGGGCAAAGGCCTCTCTACCGATCTTCCATTCGTCTCGGTTCAGGGCTCGATCCTGCCAGTCTCTCTCCCACCAGTCCAACTCATCTCGCCATCTTGTAAATTATAGACCGGATATATTTATTCCAAATGTCGTAAGAGATTGCTGGATGCCCAATACCCCCCCTTTCCTCTTCCTACCCTTTTTCCTTCAAGTTCCCCTCCCAATTAGGCCGGCAAAACATCCATGATCCAGCTTTGTGGATGCTCATGGGCAGCAGTGATCACTTACCATCAGGTGACCTGTTTGCTCGTTTGCCGGACCTATGCAATAAAAAAAGTGTTATGATGACAACCGGTGAGAAAGGATGCGCTCATGGTGTATGGAGTATTCCGATGAACGAATCTTTATGCACACGTGCAAATTCATTGACTCTACGAGTATATGATATTCTTAGTGTTTTTTATTAAGTAGTTTTCTAAGTTAACCTTGTTTACTAAAAATGCTGCCGTATTATTTGATAGTCTCTTAATGTGATATATGAATGTCAAATATCATCCACTCATAGCTCCGATGTTTATTTAATGTCGTAGTATTCGTAATTTACTCACAAATATGTTACAATTTTCTTTCATAAAAATTAAAACTTAAATACGCCCTAACTAACAAAAGTCGTAACAATTATTTCGCCTCAACATTATTATTTCAATTAAAGAAACAGCGTTATTAGTGAAACAGTTTTTTATTCCTTGATTGTCGCCCCGTGTTCCAATTTAGCATTTGGTAAATGGATTAGAACATTTTTTAAGAGAAATTAGGCCGCTGGTTAGGCAGGGTTCTCATCAGCGAAGGTTTTTTGTACTTCATTTTACACCATAACTATGATATAAAAGAAAATAAGAAAAACTAGAAAGTGACAACCCTTAGTTGTAAATCATTAACTTCTAAGGCATTGTACGTTAATTCGTCTTCTTGCCCTTTTAATAAGAATTCAATTAATATTAATAAAAATTAAACGCAGTTTAGTCATAAGTCAGCCAGCTCCGTAACAACGACTTTATAGTCTTCGAAACGTAAAAAATAAACGTGAAAAATCTATAAAAGTATTTTTTTTTTTGACACATTTAATATTTAAATTGGATAAATTTACCAATCTAAGGCAATGAAAAGGAAAATATGGCACCATGAGCGACCCTCATTTTAACAGCTGCATTTTATAATGTAAAACTAAGTTACTTTCAAAAGAAAAACATAGGAGAAAAAAATAGAAAGGTTTTGTCCTCTTTCTAAAGATTAATGGATCAGAGCTTTTTTTGTATTTATGTATCTCACAAACATTAATATCGATAACGTTATTATTTAATATACCATTTAAAAAACATTTCTTGACTACACGTTAAACATCACTGAAAGTAAAAACAAAACAAAAAATACACGATTCTGGCGATGCGTGTGTACCCGACCTAGCTTTGTGCCCCTTCAGCCGTGTACCCAAGGAATTCTTGCTTGTTAAGGCTTCCGCTTTAACTGGTGTTTACAGTGACCACTGCGTTCATATTTATTCATGACGGCACACAATTCTTTGTTCCCAACCGGGGGTAGTAATCAAATCAAGATTAGACAGTGGCTTTAGTGAAACGCTAGTGTTTTGGCAGTGATTTCATAGTTTGAGTACGTGTATTTGTTATTGGGATATAAAAAGGTTTGTATTGAAGGACAAAGTTTTTTTAATAAATGTGTTCTTGCATTGTCGATGTATTTGTGGAGTCAAGTTTAAGGTAAGTTAAATTTCAAATTGAGAACCTACTTGTGCTTATTGTCTGATAATAATATTTTTTACAAATGCTTTTAGACTTACATTCTCACATGTTTCGTAACTACATGATATATTGAAACATGGTATGAACAACAAACAAGATTTTTTTTTAATAAAAACTGTTATAACCATGACAAGATAAAATGCACAAAAAATATTACAAGTTCCCTTCTCAGCGAATTGAAAATTGCATCTCCGTTAAGACACATAAAAAAAATTTAAAATGCTACAAAAATACGGCTTGCTGCTGCCACGTAGCAAACACAATAGTTAAAATGCACTGCATACAAAAACAAAAATGTAAGCGCACATCCGTCTCCAACATAATAACGAAGACATAAAGCAGCATCTTACGTTTTAAAAAGCACGAAAACTGTCATCCGCAGACGCCGTATAGAGACGCCTCTCGCAGGCGCTCTTGAAACAAATCCTTAGGTAGAGATTGACACGTTCTCCTTATTGCGGTGTAATGAAGCGAGGTATAATGAGGGGGCCCCTCAAACACACAATGAAGCTTATTTATGTGGTAACAAAGGACGGCCTGACGCTGCCCGGGGCCATTTTCAAGTGCACTCCTACGACGATTGTCTAGTCGATAGGCAAACAATGCGGATAGAGGAATTATTTAGATTTTCCATACATGTGCATTGTGTTAGAGTTGAATTGTTGATGTATTCTTCTCGCTTCCCACACGAACGAGTCAGGGCTTATTATGCGTGTTGCGAATTAGAACAATTAATGTGGTTTTAAATGAAAAAATATGGTTATTTTTTTTTATTTGGCAGCTTCCGTGGTGTAGTTGGTTGGACGCCAGCTGTGCTAGCTAAGCTAGAGGCCGCGGGTTCTGTCCCCGTACCGAAACAAAAGTTTGTGTGAACCACAAGTATTTGCTTCGGGTCTGCGTGTTTGTGAGACCGAAAAGTCTCTCGTAGTTTCTGATACCCACGGCACAAAACTCGATCTTAGCGTGGGGTCGGGACTATGTATGTGACTGTTGGGTGTATTTATTTATTTATTACTTATTTACCTAATGGAAACTGCATAGACATAGAATAACAACTAATGAACAATTATCCCTCCTCAAAAGACCCTCGATTATAGCAATCAGAAAGCACATACACCTATATAAAATGAACCACAAAAATGGTTTTTGGTTCCGAGGCCCTATATCTATAATTATGAAACGATTAAGATATTTATAATCAATCTTAGTTTGATCTGAAAATCACTATATTAATTGAAACAAATTGGCGGCCCTTGAAAGTGACTGTTAATTCAGAAGTATATGATAATAGATACAAGCATATCTTTCCCGAATGTGTGAAAACATGGTGTGTTTTATCAACCTTTTTATGATTGGGGGAATCCAGCTGGAGGGAATAAGGATTGATAGTTATAAGTTCTCTAGTTCATTTACACTTTGGCCATATAATTTCACCATAATAATATTAACATTGCGTGGTGACCTGTTGGTAATGGACCAGACGCGACTGCCAACATGTTCACGGTGGTCACGACTTTAAACCCCAGGGCACACCTCTGACTTTTCGGACTATTGATAAATTATAGGAAACCTGCATATAGTAGCGATTTTAAAGAATTTCTACGCTGTGTAAAGCCCACCAATTCACACTAGGCCAGCATGGTGGACTATATGGCCTAATCCGTCTCAATCGTGCTCTCAGTATTAAAAGAGGCCCGTGCCTTGCACTATACTGGGGGCTGGCATATGCACTGATTCTAACTAGCCTTACCAAGACTTTCAGATGAAATAATATGCATAGGTACAACAATTTGTCTTGAGCCTTAGTACTGGTACATCAATTTTTTTTTGTTTCTAAATTCCACCTTATATAAATATTTAAAGATATGTCATTAATCTGTTTCTCTCATCAGCCACAGGAAGTCCACTGCTGAATATATGTCGCCCCAAGGATCTTAACTGGTCGTTCGTCCACCTTATATGAACATGTTTGTACATAACATTATCACGAACGCATGAGTCAAAATAATAAAAACAACAGATCAAGGCCTTTGCCGTTCCTCTTTGTCTAATCAGTGTGTGCAATATTTAACTCAAACGGAATGAGGGCCCCTTCACGAGACAAGCGCAATAATAGCTATATGTACAGCTTTTGCCCACGGCTCCGGCCGCTTTGAAGTGTTCCCGGTGCCGTCCAATGAACTATTAGGCCAATTAAATTGTACATTGTTAGCTGCGTTTGTCCCATACGACTCTCCCAGACCCCGGGACAAGTAATTATATCAAAATAGGGGTCACTACTTGTCATATATCTCGATAAAAGGATGTACAAGTATTTGATGTCATATTTTCTTGTAAGTTGCATTAATATTACTTTGGCCGGTGTGATTGTGTAGAATTGGGAGATAACTGAAAATAGCATTTTAAAAATGAAAATAAAAATAATTTATTGAATCGATTAAAATGTTCAACGTTATTTAGATTCAGTAATTTTTTTCTACCACCCGGTTCGGAAAGCGGTTTTCACTAGAGAAGACCGGGCAAGAAACTCTATTGTTGCTCTTTTCAAAACCAGTTTACATTATTGTGATTATTACAAAAGTTACAAGTTGGTTTAAATTAGAGCAATTCATTGATAATTTGTTATAATTTGCAAGTGCCATATAATTTTAATACAAGTATTTTTTTTTAACTTTACCTCGACGGTATTTCAATAACCATCACGTACAGTCACTTTGCTTTATAAAAAAAAAATGAACTTCATAACACCTGCTTCCTATAACCCTGGGTCCTTCCGCCGTAGTGTGAAGAAGCATCTCAGCAGGCCAGCAATTTGTATCGGATGGCATGGGGCCACCGCGCCGTCTGGAAGGCATTTGCGCTTACCATCAGGCGGAGTGCAGACACTACGTCGTGCCAGAATGAAGATAAAAAAAACAGACATGGGACTAAAGGTATAAAATAGTTACAAAGTCATCTCGTTATTTAAAATTATTTATATGTTTGGACAACCAGTACATACTACATCATTAACATTTAAAAATAAAAAGATATTGTAATAAAATTAAAAGTTGTATTTGGTCATTTGGAATCACATTCCGGTCTGCTCGTGTCAATACAAATGTGAATCAATGGTCGTTATATTTAATAATTCAACACACAAACAAGTAATCAAACTTTCCATCAATAACAATGAGGCGGACCATAAAAGCATATTTTATCAGATCATCCAGCAACCCGATCGTACTTTACGACGTATCTCCGACTAGGCGACTTCCTTACATAATAACAAAGTTGTATTCAATAGAGACGTTTATTTGGAGCGTAAAATAACTTGGGAATGCGGACATGTACTCATTCAGAATTCTGACGATAGTTCCACAACTCTGTGACAATTTGTTTGTGTGGAATTGTGTTAGCGTAAGTTCTCTATAACCCCATTGCGGGGCTCGTATATCCTCCAGTTACTACTGAATACATTTTGTGCTCTTTTTGTGTGTTACAGTGATGGCTTTTGCACCATCGTGTACGGTGGTCGCTACTTTAAGAACTTTTGGGTCCCCAGCAGTCCCACTCAACCAAAGTAATGCTACAGCAAAGGTGTTATTTCAGGTAGGTTATATCGTAGGTTATGCCAGTCGTATTACCTCAAATACAAATGATTGTCTCAAATACAAAACCTTATTATTGATACAATAAATCTGAGAATTTTGCAGTCTTACTATTCGTTACAATACCCTTGACCTCTGAGACAGATAACACTCAATTTAGATTGAGATCGTCCTTTTCCTTCAACAACTGTCCAAGGTCCGATTTCCAATTTTTGCTCGTGATCGAGTTCGAAATGTCGGGAACATATTGAAAGCAATCCTTCAATTGAAGCTTAATATGTCAATGTGAGTTCGAGTTACTATTAGTTACTGTATCAGCCTATATACTTCCCAGTGTAGGGTACGAGCCTCTTCCAATCAAGAGTACTATTTAGAGGGTTTAGGCCATGTAGTCCATCACACTGGCCTAGAGCGGGTTGGCATTGTAAGTTAACCTTGTTTTAATTATCCCTTTTGTTTTTTCATGTTGTGATTGCTTCAATGGTGACGCAAAACTTCGAGAAGGAAACATTTCTAGGAGCTCTCAAGGTTTCGAAAGTATGTGAAGTGGGTAACTAAGTTTTTCATATGAAAAATTATACTAAGTAATTATTGATTTGATATTAAATATATACAGATTTTCTCCGAGATTAAATTAGAAAAAATATAAGTGCATATTTGAAAAGCTAAATGTCCTACAACATGCCCGAAAGTGCGTGATGGCCTGTTGGTAACGGACCAGACGCGGCTGCCTACAAGTTCGCCGAGGTCACGGGTTCAAATCCCAGGGCACACCTCTGACTTTTCGAAGTAATGTGTGTATTGATAGTCAATCACCACGCACCATAGTCAGTCATCACGGTGAAGAAAAACATCGGGAGGAAACCTGCATACCATAGCGATTTGTATAAATTTCTATGGTATGTAAAAGTCCGCCAACCCGCACTAGGCTAGCGTGGTGGACTATATGGCCTAACCACTCTCAATCGTACTCTTGATTGTAGAGGAGGCCCGTGCCCTGCAGTGGGTCGTATATGGGCTGATACAATACAAATGTCCGAAAGTCGTGTAGCGACTAACCCATAGGTGTGGGATTAGGGCGCTCAGAAGTCGCTTTGTTTTAATATATATTTTTTTCCACCATTTCGTTATTTTACTATTATCAGAATCATATGATGATCAATAGACACGTGGTCCACGAAAACCGTAAAGAGGTCGAAACGTCGGGAAATAAAAATAATAATAAAAATGAAATCAAATTCGCGATAAAATCTGTAAAAATTTGTTTTATTTCAATGTGTAACATTCGCGTAAATCTAAGTAACCATTATGTTACAAAACTCTTGATTAATAATTGTTTTAGTTATTTCGTAATCAATAGTGACGAGCTGAATGTAAATGGGCGCGCATAGCAGCTTTGCACATAACATACGCTTTTCCTGTACTGTGTCCTGTTGGGTACTCTGTACTTATGATATTGTTAATAAATACACCAAAAAATATGACAAAAGTACCTGTTTTTTATTCAAACAACGTTTAAATGGAAGAAATAGGTGAGCAAACGCCGACATATAGATACACATTGTAATTGTATTTTTAGGACCCATCGACATCTACTATACGGTTTTAAAGTTCTAGTTAATTGTCACTAAAATAATTCCCCAACATTCACAAAGGACGTTGGTTTTGTAACCGGAATGCGGGCCGACCTTCTAATCCTTTGCTCAGTTATTTATTATGCGGTCGGTTTAAAACGGCCCTTATTGCTTTACAGACATTAATTAAGATATTTAAAGTGAACGCAATAATTACACGTCAATTTTGTTTTTAAAACTCCACTGTGTTTTCACTATTGTAAGTTTTTGAAGTGAAACTTCTTTACCATTGTTTTAATTTGAAAATTCTATGTTACGATAAGGTAACAACAACTAGGTAATCCTTCTGCCCGCGCTGGCAAGTTGCCGGCCACATGATGCCTACCATCGTGCCGCGCTGGGCGCGTGGTGGCCGTCACAACGCGCCGGCGAGCTGTCGCCAGTACCAGCCACGCGCTGCCTACTACCGCGCTGCGCTGGGCGTGTAGTGACCATCACACCTCGCTGCGAGCTGTCGCCAGTGCCAGCCACGCGCTGCCTACTACCGCGCTGCGCTGGGCGTGTAGTGACCATCATACCTCGCTGCGAGCTGTCGCCAGTGCCAGCCACGCGCTGCCTACTACCGCGCCGCTCTGGGCGCGTGGTGACCATCACACCTCGCGGCGAGCTGTCGCCAGTACCAGCAACGCGCTGCCTACTACTGCGCCGCGCTGGGCGCGTGGTGACCATCACACCGCGCCGTCGCGCTGCCCCGTCGGAGCGGTGCCTTCCTCCGTCGTTTTGTTCTTTTTATTGTTAAGATTTATTTGGTGTAAAAAAATAATAAAAATAAGTACCACATGAATACCCTGAGTTATAATTTTTGCCTATACCCAGACCTACTCCTGCGTGCAAGATAAATAAATAGCACATTCCGCCGCAACTATGTCATCAAGGAGCACAGAAAATACTAGAGAGACAGAGAAAAGAAGGAGGTTTCGTGAAACCTATGTATGTCATCTATCAATATTTCTCAGAGTATAGTGCCTAGGGCAGCAGACAGTTTCAGTTTAAATGTGTGCAGTATTTCTCAAATAACAAAAAATGCTAGGGGAACAAAGTAAGAAAGGAGGTTTCGTTAAACATACGTCATCATCTATATGTGAAACATTTCTCAGTGCACAAAAATACTAGGGCGAGAGAGAAAGGAAAGGAAGTTAAGTTATATTATAGTTATATTTTTATGTAAAACATATCGCAGAACACAAAAAGTACTAGGGCAACAGAAAAAGGAAGGAAGTTTCGTTAAACTATGTCATCATCAATATGTGCAGCATTTCTCAGAGCATAAAAAGTACTAGGACTACAGAAAAAGGAAGGAGGTGTCGTTAAACCTATGCCATCAATATGTGAAAAATTTCGTAGATGACAAAAAGTACTAGAGCAACAGAAAAATGAAGGAGGTATCGACGTCGTTAAACCTATGTCATCAATATGCAAAATATTTCTCAGAGCACAAAAAGTACTAGGGTAACAGAAAAAGGAAAGTTTCGTTAAACCTATGTCATCAATATGTGCAGTATTCTCAGAGCACAAAAAGTACTAGGGTAACAGAGCAAGAAAGGAGGTTTCGTTAAACATAATATTATGTCATTATTATGTGCGGTATTTCAACATATTAACACTATTGTGGAAAAGCGCCATCTACCGCAATGTTTTAGAACTGAAACAGTCCTTAGTCCCAAAACACACTACTTTGCTGTAAAATACAAAACTAGATTTATTAAAAGTTCTAGTGAGTATCGCAAGATGGCGTTGTTCACAGAGTAGTTAACTTAGTCGACGACTGTAAGAAATATCGCATACTTTGCTCACAGATGGCGCTGATATAAGTTGTACAAAAGACACTCACCTTAAGTATGTGTAAGCATTAGGTAGATAGGAAATTATGCAACAATCGTTTGTTATTGTGGAAGAGCATTTGTTATTGTATTTGTTTTTAAATTTCCTTTTCGAGGAAGTTATATAGCGATGATATAACACACAGTTTGTTTACATTCCTTCGATTTGTTTTGTAGACGAAATTTTGCTCTGGCTTAGTGTGATGTTTTTAGGAACCTGTCAAGTTGATTAAAAACTTGTGGTCTTAATAAAAATCATATCTCAAAGGGTGAAGATTAAGGAAGCCGTTACCATACTTTTAAATAATATACAAATTTACTTTTGTGTTTACTTTGAAAAATGTGTTTTATATCAATATTATTCGAAGGCCAAAGAAACCGCAAAACATTGGCGGTTTGTATATAATATGAATATCGGAAGCAATTTTTTATATTTTATGGTGTATTTCCATGGCAGGTTTTTAGAGTATGTAAACATCACTATTCAGTTGGCCTTAGTCCCGTAGTTCCTTATTGAATAGTAAACCAATATTAATTTACTTAGATTTTCAGTTTATGAGCCTTTAAATTAATACTTAGCCATTGTTCCAAAGTCCGGAAAAGAAACTGCATTGTTGCGCTTTGAGAAGGACAAAATAAGGAAACAAAATTCTCTATCATGATGGAATTTATTCTTCATTATCTCAACGAAGGTATACATTGTTTTTCTGAACAAATATTAATTTCTCATGGTGTTAAGATTACTGTCATAGCGTCGTATTGTTCACCTATAGCAACAGTTAGAGTTTAACGAAATAATAATAAAATAATCATGGCTGTATTGTATCTATTAGCTACCTTATTAATCAAAATATCAAGCTCAATATGAGCTATCACAATTCTCGTCCTGCGGCCCTTTCTCGATGTAATTGACAAGGTGTTAAAGCAATACAAACTCGTTCTATTTCACCATCTCTTTATTCTCTCAATTCTTTATTATCACAGTAAGGACCGGGCGAAAATCTGAAATTATACTACACATGCGAGTAACGTAACATTCAAACACAATTCATCTTAGTTACCATTGTGATTTTGTCCGCAAGTACAGTAATTGATATTGTTTCTTTGAGATTTCTCTCTGTGTCACGTTACATGTTCACGTTGTACAACTCAGTCTAACTCACGACACAAATGAATGATATAAAAATACTGCATCGAACAATAAGGTGTTACACAATCAAGCTCTCACACAATTACATACAGTGTGTATAATATAATAGCTTCACAAAATTATTTGATCGATGTCCTCTTACAAATACGATCATAATAAGTTAATGAACTACAAAATGCCCTAATTAAAAACAATTACATGTAACAAGGCATCATATTTATCATTTATTATTGGATTCTCGTCACTAGTTTGCGCGACCGCATCGTCCTAAGTTTTCATTCATTGTTTTAAATTAATAATTAAACTAAATTCATTTGACTATCACTCACGCTCGCACACAACATACATTATTTCTGCAACGGATCTCTGCACTCACAAACATCAGCGTTCTAATACTTAATAGATAATACAATTTCTAAGGCTTTACAATCACAAAGTCGTGTTGAATGAAGAAATGTTTTAGTACATTGGTCATTAGAATTAATTGGTCGAAAGGATATGTCTAAAGATAAAGAGGCCGTTGAGCCGTGCAGATGTTTGCATAATTTTGATATTCGAGTTGATATGAATCTGTTACAACCGTAGAGTCTAGTTGTCAACGCCTTGGTTCAGCGCGTGAAGTATCCGGCGTCGGTGCTGAATGCTCATGTAATGTTCTTGTAACAAGTGTCGCTTCACAAGCTTAGTACACGTATATCTGCTTGAGTTGCGGCTTTAGCTCGGGCGGGATCGTGTAGACTTCCTGTTCAGGCTTCTTTTTCACTAGTCGCTTCCAACGACCACCGATGTTCTTGCGAAGACTGCGGAAACTAGCACGTTCGTTGCCGTGCGGCTGCATCAAGTTGTCCTGCAAACAACCAAAACAAAACATAAGTCCACATTCTACCAGCGACGAGACATCTGCCAGTTCATCGAGTTTGTTGACCCTAAGGATCGGTGCCAGATTTAGCGGTTCCGTTAACGTCCCCAATGCATTTGCTGCATTCGCATCGGCCATACGAGTTCCATCTGTTACACAATGCCCTTCCCGTGCTATTTTTAAACTGTTGCCAACCAATACAATAACACAAACTGTTATTACTTCCACGAGGATTTTTTGTCATTTTAAGGAATACCGCAGTATTCATTAAAATGGCGGTTTACTAGCGCAAAAAATAAAACATTGAAACGGTGGTGTGCGTTTTACATGACTAGGAAGCTAATTGTAAAGTAAACGGTGAGGCCATACGAGAACGAGGCAAGCCTTGAATACGCTATTCAAAGACACATTAGCATTATCTGTTTCCTGGTGGCGTCTCAACATGTCATGCAGACGGCTGGCCGTTAGCAAACAGTGAGCTGCGTCGCGTTCGCTCATTGAGCTGTCCGTTTACAGGTAAGCGTCGGGAAACAGTTTATCAGAGCGTGATATTGAGGTCATCGTTTTAGTTTGAAATATCCAGGCTAGCGTTTCCATTAGCCTCTTTTGTTCGTCGCACGAGTACAAAGAAAGAAGGTCGAAGCGTTACAACACGCTCGCCTTGTGCAGCTTTCTATTCGGCGAGCGTGTGAGCGTGTCCCGACATTTAAATTTGTTTTGCACTTAGATATCGCGGCTCGCTGGAACGACTCTCTCTCAGGTGGCGGGGAGGGTCGAGCCGCTCACGATTTCTTATTATAATGTAACCTTTCCCGACGTTACTTTCAATATTGTTGACGCAGAGCGATATTTGCAAATTGAAATGCGAATGCAGTAACATTGCAGCTTGTTAAAACGGTATTGGGGTCAAGTATAACGGCCGCGACGGGTTTCGATAGTCAGAATAGACGGTACGTACCTGATCGTGAGGATAGACGTAAGGCGGAGGCAGCGGCGGCGGGAACTGCCACAGCGGCTGCTGGCGGAAGGCGAGGGGCTCCGGCTGGGGAGCGGGCGCGGCCTGCAGCACCTCGGCGGGGTGTACCGAAGCCGAGTGCTCCTCCCTCTTTCGCAGCTTGCTGTGGACGATGCGAATCGCCATCATAGTACCGTTATTCCCAACCATTGTGGCAAACGGTCCGTCAACGCAAGAATGATCGATCACACTGGGTTGGATCACAGGTAAAAAGTTCCAGTCGGGCAGTCACAACATTTTTAACAACACAACAGTTTTTCACTCACAGCCGTATTGCGGTCTGATTGACACGTTTAACTAATAACTAAATTAAATAAATTATCACAATTATTTTTGTTGTTATAGGCTATTGCACATATCACTGTTCGTAGGAACGCGCGGACACACCGCGTTACGCGAGCGTTCAGCTGCGCGATTAGTGACTAGAATTTGATCGTGAAGTGTGGCCGGCAGGTGCCTAGCAAAGCGCTCGCTCGTGCCAAACGACCTCTACGGAGTACTCCATGCGTCTGAGTTGAAGTAGAGGGGCGCGCATGGCTTTTATAGACGCATGTGTGACGCGGCGACGGCGCGGGAGGGGGGCGACGGGGGACGCCGGCGGTAGGGAGCATTTGACGATATGACCGTTTTCCGCGAAAAACTACGAATGGTAGCGGCGCCCGACGCTATCGTAATTCGTACCGCTCGTAGTGGCTATGACGCACCAGAAGGCACGACCGTTGGATTGTCCCGCTTTACCGGCTGATATTTGCGACAAACCTCTAGATACATCAGACGCGATCACGGCTGTGAGAGTTGATTCAATAATAATACCCAGATCATTCATGCGTCAGCACCTTACGAAATTAAAACATGGTACATTTATATGAAGCGTGATTATCGTGTTACAGAAAACCAACGAGAACTTTTCATAACCGGCCTGACAACAGTTGATAACATTGAAAGGTGGGCAAACGCGAAATTCGCCCTTATTATAAAAGCTTTAGATACAAAAGCAATCAAACGTTTCTATCGATCCCTGAGATAATAATAAATCCGAGGGAGTTCTGCATTTCACCATTAACCGAGTTCAAAGTCCATAACGTATACGTGTGTGCCAGTCTATAATGCCTTACGCACAGTTGGGTTTGGGTGAAGTGGACGCAGCGGCTGGTGACGTTGCATCTCTTTCTGACCTATGCGAGTTGGCGCAGGAGGGTAAAGGAGATTTGGTGTCGGTGGTTGCCGCGCCAAAAAGTAAAGTAGGGCTGCAGGGCAAGGGAGAGCGGGAAGGTGCAATGCCCTTGCCAACAAGTAACTTGAGCAAAGCTCCGGCCTTTGACTCGAATAATGCTTGACGGGATAAAAAACACAGGTAGTCAGCCATTATGAGTCGTTACCCTTGAGACACGTCTAGAGGATAGTGACCGTAAAAAAACGACATTATAGGTATCTAGTTTCTCGTGTGAGAACGACATCGCGTTAAAATTTCGAAATTTAAATTGCCTTTGTTCGTGTTTCAAAACTGAACGCAAAGTTCATACTATATGTGTCAATCATTTGTTTGAAAAGCAAAAGGGCACGTATGGTAATAATAAAATCTGAACAATATGGTCTTTATCGCGCGATGCTAAACGTTTAATATCACACAATATGTTGGTTTCAATGTTATCTGAAGCGCCGAAGTCACGCTTCAGAGAAGTTTTATCGAAGTTGTCGAAACGTTACCCATATAACTGCTGCAGATTAATGTTTGTTGGAATTTATCGTTTAGTTGAAACATCGGAATTATCTTATTCTTGCACTCATACGGTATATTCCAAGAGGTATTTTATGATAATAGTGTTGAAGAATACTCTGTTAGTCATAGTTTGATATTTAAGAAATTAGCCGTATGGCATTTAAAGAGTTGTGAAGTATGAACGAGCACTGATGACATTGTAACTGTAAACAAAATTAAACTAAAAGCACACACCGTACCAAGAGCAACAGTAATTAGTTCAAGGAAATATCAATTCCTCTCTCGTCTTCACGTTACATTGTAATTATCCATACATTGTGATGTAAGATTTATATATTAATGTATATATAACTATAGGTACTGATAAACAGTCAATTAAAATGAAAGTGAATGGTACCACGTAATATATCGAAAACATTAATATCGTAACCTGCATGTTCTATATCGTACCCTCAAAGTTTTGTTTAATGTTTGTTAAATAATATTAAAGCATAAAGTATACATAATGAACCAAGTTTATTTATATTTTACTGTAGTTTGAATAGAAAACCTAAACGTGCTTTGTTTATAATACATCATTGAGCGAGCCACCCATGAGGTTCCAGTGAATGTCTTGAATGAATACTTCGGAAAATTAAAAACGTGACATACAACAGTTTTAAATGTCCACCCGTGAACCAACACAGTATTACAAAAACCAGTGGAAAAGGATAAACTCGTTCTATCTGCTAAATAACCGTCAGAATTTCTCGAAAGTTTCTCACGTTGACGTCAAATGCTGTTGGTATGTTGAAATTTGAGCGATAATTTACAAACAACAATTAAGATTAATCTACGGTAGCTCAGTAACCAATTATTTTTTTATTGACCTCTTCTTGCGTCAAACAAAGGCTATCACAGTCATGACTTATGTGACTGCGTGCGCATTATTTTTTCTTCAAATCTTCACGATCTCCGCACGAGTGATTTTAAATGACTTATATTGGTATATACGAGTATGATAAAATAATTTCTTCTGGTGTTATTTGCATACTGCTAACAAGTGAATTGATGCTTGAAGTTAAAGCAAACTTAATTTGATTATTAAATAAATAAATAGACCCAACAGTCATATACATAGGCCTGACATAGTAAGATCGAATCTTGTGTCGTGGGTATTGGATACAAACTGTTTAAAACCAATATGCATCAGTGGAAGGAATCATTTTACAAACCTAAAAAATGTTTCAACGTTATTATTAATCAGAATTAGAGTCATTCTAAGGATCAGGTAGGGGAGAAGAGATCGCGTTCGAAGTCGGAATTGATACTTTAATAATCAAGTGTACAGTTACAAAATTAAACCGCAATATTAAACCGGCAGATGTTTTCAAGAGAAACGAACACAACGATCTTGAAGCGTTGCGTACAAAAAGTAAGACTACGTTTTAAATATACCCATTTTACATTCTTTCGAAAAGCTGTTTAACGTCTCGACGCCTAGAAATATGTTTCATTAAAATTTAATTAAGGTAATATTTTTAATTATTGTACCGCCTTTAGAGTGTTAACATTCCAAAGTATTAAGCTATATTACAGCAAATACGATTAACATTTTAGCCTTAAAATGTTATTTTACGCACAATTTCTAACTTGCGTGCATAAAAAATTTATATAGCGATGTTGTAGTTTAGCTTTATCATGTAGTTTTAATTAATTAATTGTAAAATTATCTCGTATTTTCATGATTATGTAAATAAATATTATAAATGAGTATTTTACTAAAGAGGCTACTGCTAATTTTCTCATTCGAAGTTTTATGAAGACCCTCTACCTTTTTGAAATTTCATGCCAGTCTGAATATTTGTAACAAGGTGTACGTAATAATGGCACGATAAAATTAATTTATAATTAAAATATAAATAGCTCTAGTACTTTCCAATGAAGTAGCACTTATTACGATAATAACCTGGGAATATTTTATAGAACGGTTATTAAAATTACTTCAATTGTTTATTGACGTCAACGTTCTACTCGTATAATGGATGTATTCATATGACCGTCGAAGTTTTCTAATGGATGGGTAATCAATAGCATACCGATAGTAATTTATAAGAAATGTAGGTGTGTTATAAAATCTTACTTTTTATTTATTATTTTGCGTTAAAATTAACTGTACTGCTATACTGTTACTCGTACTACAATAGCAAAATTAGCGAAATAATTGTCGAACAACTTGGCGTTTTTCAATGTCAAAAGTATTATTAAAGTGACGAAGCACTATTTTTGTTAACAGAAGACAATTAACTTGCTAAATAACAGAGACTCACGCTTGCAAAGACTTTTGATACTTTAACAAATATTCATGTTATTTGAATTGTAAACAACTTTTTGTTTAGTATGCGATTACCGCAGATTATTTATATAATTTACGCAGCTTTTATTTATTTTATGTACTATTTATTTAATATTAGAAACACTGAAAGATCGTTGATAGAATAAGACAAGAATCGATAATACATACGAGGTAATTTTTACTACTAACGGCCTTTTTCATAAACAGTTTTAATACCCATTTTAATTATAGATTTTTTGTCCCTTTTCAACGACTTTTGAATTCAGTTTGAGCGAAGAAGACAAAACATTCGATAACTAAAATAGGCTTTAAAATGTCTGTGAATAAGGCCGTAAACTAAAAGATGAAAATAAAGACGGTATTCCAAATATTCCAACCGAGAAAGTAGAATGAAAAGGAAAGAACCCAACTCGTATACGGTTATTAAAAAAAGTAAACTCATCAGTCACGGAATAGATGCTTGTTAGTGAAAATTAGCTAAAACTGGCGTCTAGACACAATGCAGCCCGGACTCGTGTCGGTTAGAATGTACCTAAACATAGACCAAATATTTATCCTATACCTAACATTGTATGTTCATATTCTAAAACATTGATCCATTTCATTACGGTTACTTTCAAAGCTCTGGATCATGAATAAAAGTCTTCATAGTCTGTTGAATTCATGATCAAATTAAATATGTATATCAGTTTTATTTATAAAGTCATTCAATTTTGGCTTTTAATTCCGTCATGTTACCATTGTTTGATGGATAACTTTCATCAGAAGATTGAAAATAAGCCCTTAAATATATTGATGTAATGTGAATTACTTATAGTTTACTTTTAGTTGACTCATCCACGTGATGTGAATATTTTTAGGATAATGTCTGCTATGCATTCGTCGATATTCAAATGAGTCCTTAAGCATAGTCACCTTCGATTACAATTCGTAAGGTAAACAAAAGTAAAAAACAATTATACTATAGATTCCCAAGAGCAGTCAAAACTAGTTAACCTCAACCAAACACCATCAAGTTCAATTGCTCCTAGATATTCCGTTTCGCCTATTTGTTCAGCTATAAGTTTCCAGGTTCGTGTCATGCCCGCAGCCTCGGTTCAGCTGATTGTTTTATACTTGTTAATCTTGAAGCCAATTCTTGGTCTTTGTTTATGGCGTCGATGTCGGTGTTTACGAATTCGTCGACATTGCGATATATGTATAAACGGTTGAAGAAAGTCCCGCGTGATGCCTGCTATATTAAGCCCTATTTACACGGGTAGTATCTCGCCTCGAAGATACGATTATCGTAAGTATATAAAAAGTGGCATCGTGTAAACATTTGTCACAACACGATAATCTATTGGAGGTTATGAGATGCGATAACCGCATATGATTCTCGCCGCGAGAAACTCTCCCGTGTAAATGGGGCTTTAGCATAGGTAACATGTAACCGATATAGACAAGGTTACAGCCTGTTTAACCTCCCAATAACCTTTATAACGCTCTGTGTATACCTAATTAGTTAAATGTTCCTTATACTCGTATGTATGTATATTAGTTGTATTTCTTCCGCATTTCTAACTGACAGATTGTGAATGATGAAATGTTATTTAGAATTGAAATTAAATTAAAGCTTGTAATTCATATTTAAGTGCAGTTTTTGTTTCGAAAACATGTTTTTTAAGAATTTGGCAATATACTAAGATAATTAATTATATAGTTGCCATTAACCGGCTATAACCGCAACTAATTAGTCCCCGGTGAATATTAATAACCTAAACCAAGTGGTTTAATGCGAATTCGTCGAAGGCATTGTACGACCGGCCACGACCTTGCCCGATTCTTTCGGTCATCAGTTCCTGCTGTAGATAGGTATCAATACCACTAGCGGGTTTTTGTCCGCTACCAACTCACAGCTCCAAATCTGACTCATTGTATGGAATTGTTCGTTTTTAAATAGACACCGTTTAGATAAAATAACCAATCACTGAACACGGAAATTTCAACGCACCGCCGAATTAATACTGACAATCTATTTTGGTTTTCTTTTATGAATCGATATATGAAAATATAGATGGATAAACGAGACTGGAATATGGCCAATTGCGAGGAATTCGCCTTGACCACACGGATGACAACCTTGGGGCGTGTTGGAATAATAGCAAACGAGTTTATCGAATGTGGATTTTGAGACATACGAGAGATTAAAGCTGCCGTCGAAGCGGTTCAGTACATCGCGTAACTATCGCTTGTAACAGCTGTAATTGGGGGCAGTTATGTACCATTACTGGTTGTTAGTAACGTGAGATAAGTCTGTGTAATCAGTTATCGTCGTACCAGATGCATAACGATGTGATTTACCCGCGCTCGAAGGGATTGTTCCTATCCCTTCCGCATAGGCAGACGATGGTCTTGTTGACGGACAGCACGATCAGTGAGTTGTGCTCGAGGACCACGCCGACCTCGCAGTTTTCCTCTTTACACTTCATCGCCTCAACGGCGATAGGAGCGAAGAGCATCGAAACGCGCGGACACTTCACAGGTTTTTTGATTGAGGCGAACACAGGCAACGTGAGCCGGACGCGCGTTTTGGCGCAGACTGCCAGACTACCACGTTTTCCGACGGTGACTATTTGACTGGCTGAGCGGCGGCGGCCACCACGCCTCGCGCAGCGGTGGGTGGCGACTGAACTCACCCGTTACCTTATTGCTATGTTATGGGGACCCGACCCCGCAATGCGAAAGTCCTCAGTAATTAACCGACACGCGGCAATTTGCATTCACTCACATATTCACCTCTATCGATTAGTATGACAAGGCAGACTAGACCCAACCTCTGGAATAACGCGCGCTGATGCGTATCATCTTTCTGTATGAGTGTCATAGTTCAAGAAGGCAATCCAAAGCAGTCACCGAACGGCGCCTCGATATCAATACAGCGCGGTGTTGTTTCTCAACTCTTTCCGACGAAACGTAAGATCGCATTAGACTTTCAAAACGTCACGAATTCCTCGTGATACATGGTTGCACTGAATCCATTCGTCACATCACAGCTGACAACGGTAACTAATTAGCACATTGTTTCTTCAGGTCTTTCATATTCAAATGATACAACGAGCCGGGTTTGTTATGCGGTCGACGTGGCTGAACTGAATACACTTGGACGTCAACGGATATCGATGCCAGTCCGCATTAATACATAACAAATAGCTCTGTCTGTCGGAGACAATCAACCGATCATTGTATGTGTAACAATGCCGAATATTTACGAATTCGTGTATTATGTTCATATACCTACGTTGGGATGAGACTAAAACACGATTGTACTCGTCTGGTAACTAAAACAAGAAAGTTAAAAATACATTTCTTTTGGAAAGTAGGTGGCCTCTATCATTGTTTGGTATCCTTCTCACTGCTTTTACTTTCGGAATACAATTTCGTTTGCTTTTATCTTAAGTAATGTTAATTATGAAATTATATAACACTGATTTATTTAGTTTTAACATTTAATGACAAAATATGCGTTTAGATTTACGTATGAGTTGAAAAAGAAGTTTCAAGAAAAGTCGTTGCAAAAATGATAGCGTTTATATTTTTATTGAGAATTGACGTCACAATAAAGCCTTAGTATTATGCAACGATTATCGATAGCGTAATTGTTATACCAACGATAGATAATTTACATTACAAACAGTGAAGCGACAACGAACATATAGTCAGCAACGTTACTGACCTTATGTGCCGATTTGTGACGTCAAATAAATTTAGGTATTCACCTAGATCTATGTTAAAGAAATAAATTGCTTCAAAGCATTTTAGCGTTATTCACAGATATAAAATCAGCACAATAAATTCCCGATCCAAAAGCAAACGGCATCAAAATATCACTTAGTTATTTGTTGTGACAGCTGTAGGTTTAAGAAAATCGATGTTCAACATTTTTATATTTTCTATTCATATTGTAGCCATCATTAAAACGAATATAGAATAGCATCGATATGAATCTTATTAATAGATGGTATTATTTTTGGCGTTATATTCGCAGACGTCGACAATGTGTTCCCATTGGCAAGTGTATACGCAAAATGTTTGAGCTAGCAGTAACATCATTTTTATACGCGCACAATAATCTTTCAAAGAGATAGAAGGTGATTACCGAGCACCAACTCTAAAACGTTCCATCATCTTTTGAAATTCCTATTTAATAATCTTGTATAACATTTCTTCAGTAATAAGCTAAGCGGTTGTCGCCTGACCTTCACAATCCAATTGGAACTGGTTTATTGACTCCATACGATTCACGTCAAAATAAGAATTTGAAACTAGTTTTACTGAGTTTGTGTAGGGCATTGATTGGCTAAATATCGGCAAAAATCGTCTGAGGGAGACTTTTCAAATGTTAATTTAGCATTGGCCATCCGTATTATGGACGTGGGAAACCTTTGCCCTGCCATGTTAGCCATGGTTCGCTGATAGCGACAATTGACGACCTCAATGGTACTTTACTATTGAATGGCCTAGGCGAATGTTTACGTAACTCTTTGATTTCTATTGCCTTTGCTATGTATATGGTAATGTGAATTCCATGCAACATAAATAATAATATTATCAGAATTTTATAAATCATTTACACAGCCACGCTTGCCTTTATATATAGAACTCGAGTGGAGAAATAATGCAATATTTCAATTACATCGAAACATCGAGATGACGCGGAACAATAAAACCGATACGGTATTCAAAACTTCATTAATCATACAATAAATAAACTAAATAAGGAGAGACGGTTTAATATTGTTCTTAAATTAGTAAATATGTTATGTTACGAGCAAAATAAACTCGATATAGAGGTAAAAGCAGTCGAGCGAGTTCTCTAAGCTGAAAGTGAACATAATTGGTACAAAATGGACTTTGACCGTGATCTTGCTATTCAAACGATGAAGAAAAACGTATGGGTCGTGTTGCCACGTACGTTGAACAAACGGGACGTGCGGTCACATTTAAAATGGAAGACCGAAGAATAAAATACGTTGATTTGTGACTTTTTAAACAGCTAACAGTTAGCTAAAATAAACATAGTTTATTGTAAAACTCTAATGTCCAGCAGACGGTGAAATTTGGCAAGCGGCCAGCAGACTATCGCGTAGGGACCTTGGCTATTTACTACGTTATGACTTAGATTGCAAATTTTCTACAAACATTTACAATTAATTCAAATTATGAACATTTGCATAATACTGGCCGATAGATCGCCTTGGAATATTTTTATCACAATGTAATCTTGTATCTTATACGGATACTTCAACTATATTAAAACAACCTCTGTTAAGTCTTACTTCTCGCTGCCTTGCTCTTGAACTTTAGTTTATTTATTTACCTTCGTATCGATCCTTAAAAACATTTCTCGAACAAGTCAATTTAAAATTAAATTTCTGTACATTTCGACAAAAAAAATCACGACCGATACTAATTTGACGTTATTATTAGAGGTGTTTAAGATTATTTGATAACTGGGGAAGAGCTCGATTGAAAACAAAAGGTAGTTAAAAATCAACTCACGTGATATTTTCTTATGGGAATATGATTTAAAAGAGTACGTACCTATAATTTATCATTTTTGTCGAAATATTTATTCATTAAGCCAACAATTTTCAATTCAGTAACCTAGACCGGTGTTCAGCAGTGGACTTCCTGTAGCTGAATAGGGAGAGAGAACCTAGACCACTGGCAATTGCCGTCCATGACGAAACTAAACTGCTAATTAAAAACATCCTACAATTAACACGAGTAATTGTAACAGCTTAATTACCAGCCCGTTCGCAGATGTATCGCATTGCGGAAACATCAATTACAGAACCGTTATAACTACAATTCATCGGTTTTGACCGGTTTCAGTGGAACCACTTGTACGGCTGCATTGGCTTCTGTTTGGCTTGAGAAAACCTCGGATGTATTAACCGTATTGGTTTCAATTTATTTTGTAATTTGCTTCCTTCTTTTATTTATTAATAAAAAGGTAAATGAACAAAATGTATGTTAAACTTTTTGTAATAAATATATTAATGTATAAACTACTAATACATATCAATTAAAAGTATACACAACATATATATTAGTAAAGCATCAATTTAAATTAACCAGATAAAATTATAATTTACAAAATATGAAAAAGAACAAAAATATTAATTATAATTAATCAGATCGCAAATATAATTATTACATCAGATGTGTGATCTAGGATTTAACCCAAGGAATGTTAATCCATTCCTCCAAAAATCATACATAACATCATTAAATTTATCACAACCGTAATAAAAACTTAAGAATATATAATAATATTCGTTACTTTTAAATAATATGACATATGCCGTTTTAAAAAGGATGTGCTTGAAGCACCTCTGCCTACCCCTTTTGGGAAAAAGCCGTGAGTGTATGTATGTATCTTTTATAGTTAATTGCAAATCGAAAATTCCCGAAATTTGAAGTTCTGATTAAATATTAGAGCGAACGTTTGAATTTTACAACGTTAGTGTGAATTACTTCCTTATGTCTACGATATTATTGTGATTTGTAGAAAAAAAAACCATAACGGATGGTTTTCCGCATATTAATAATTTTGTTATATTCATATAAAAAATTGTATTTTTCGATGTATGCACAACAAATATAAAAACTGGTTATGAATATTCAATTTTTAGTACTCACATTTTCATCAAAAGTTTCTTGAAAGACCGTTTCACTGCACATATGAGGAACATTTTAAGAATTTCGAACACGGGTCGTGTCAATCACTTTTAACTTCGTCAAACGTATCAAGACTTCCGTAATTTCGTATGATTTTGTCGTTTTCTTGTATCTCAATTAAACTTGGCGTCATCCAACGGCATTACAAAAACGTTTACAATACAAACATCCTCAAGTGATTTACAACTACCTACATTTATTTTTAAATTACCTTTTTTGCCCGAAGACAAATTTGTTGCCAGTTAAAACTTCTTGTATTTTTTACTATTTCAAACAAATAAAGTATATTTAATTTAAATTGTACCAATATTAATTCGATTTATTTTTAAATAGATACAGAAGCAAATAGCAAATATTAATACTAATTACATGGTATATTTTCGAAGTGTTTTTAAGCTTCGATGACTACGCAGTACGCACACGTCCCTTGTTACCAATTCTAGTTGAACAATTAATGTAAAGAAATTTTAATTAAATAATTCAATTTGCTAATAAACCATAAATAATTATGCTTCGTATAAATAAGCCTGAGCGTGACATATTATTAAGGATAAAAGTACCTACTAACTCTAATTAAAAAACGAAACAAATGACAAAATATATCAAATATTAATTACTTAATAATCGAGTCGAAACAAAATTATTGTAGTGACACCTTGAACGGTAAAGTATAATATTAAACGAAATGCGACCAATTTTAAATTAGCGCCCTTGTAACATTTGCGTTTCGCGTTATACCCGGATTTGATACAAACATAGATTGTCACACGTATTTTACTATGGTTTAAGGCCACGTTTATCGGCGTAACCAACTGCCCGTCGCGACCGGTGCTGTACATAATTACATTATTTCTAAAACTCACCTTGGATACAAGAACTACTTAGCATTTATATAGCTAAAACTGATTTGATATAGGTGTTCATACGTGTGATTATTGCTGGAAATGTATTTTGTTAACCAATCGTATGGGAACCAAATAAAAGACTTATTGAAATTAAGACGAAAAATTATGTATTGTTCTATTTAACTTCATTAACTGTTTTTTAGTTTATCACCGATTTTTTTTTTCATATATTTCGTATACTTGAACAGAAATAATGTTTTATCACATACCGCATCCCAGTTTATGTTAACAATAGTTTTGTATATTTTCAATGGTTGTAATTTGTGTACCCATTTATTTTTTTATCTGTGGCATTGGTGAGTAAAAACAATGACACTAACATGTTAATCTGCTTATAATAGTCCACTGTCGAGTTGCTAAGAACTTCAGGAATAATAGTATAAGGGCCACCATTAACATAAACGCAAAACAATAATTTCAAAGTAGGAAACCGATTCAATTTTAAACATGGTTTGTAATGTTCGATTTCCATAATGTTTCACGTTTTGTACATATTAAAATTCATTTTTATGCTTCATTCGCAATAAATTAAAATTAATGTTTTCCTGAAGAACTATATTAACGATTTAAAGAGTTCAAGGCGTTGCATATTTATTTTCTTTGGTATTCATAAATTCATAATTCATAAATTCATAAATTAAGCCTGAATGTAAGAATACAAAAGATCATAAATTAATTAATTATAATTAATTATCAATGAACAGTTTTATTGCCGGCGCATACGGTTTGTTAATCATGTCTGGTTGAATAGGCCACTCTAAATAAATATATAATAAATAAATAAATACACCCAACAGTCACATTCATAGTCCTGACCCCACACTACGATCGAGTCTTGTGTCGTGGGTATCAGGAGCTACGAGGGACTTTTCGGTCTCATAAACTCCATGGAATTGACGTGGAATTACAGCCGACCTGTATCTGCATTTATAATTTTTTTTCCAAAAAATCGGAAAAAGAGGCTTATACCTAATATCTATATATAAATGTTGCATACAAACAAAATTATAACATAAGTATGAGTAATTCAATTGAAAGGCATTAAAAATAAAGTCTGCGAATAACGTAAAATAATTCTTGACAAAAAAGACACGAAATTGACGCTAGAATTGTAGGCAAACTAGACTAAATATACTTGCAATGACTAGTCCGGTCCACGTCACGACCATTCTAAGGGTTAAATAAAGCATTAGGTGTCCGCAAAAGCCTTGAAGTCACTTGAAGATCTACCGTTCCTTTGCCTTGAGTCAATGATTAGTCTCGAATTGTGCGAGTAACTTTTGTGTATAATTTAGTCTGTGAATTACGTCACTCAACAGATGTTGTAGTCGTGTAGTTATTACGAAGAATTCAATAGCATGTCGACAATGAAATAGGTAAAATATATGCGTATTTTTTTTATGTATTTAATGTCAAAATAATGAAATATTGATCTATAAAATTAATCGCGATAAAAAATCGCAAATTGAATGTTAAAAAAAATATTATTTATTTTATTATTTCGAAGAATGCATTAGTTAGTAAATTAATTGCCTGGCATTAAAATGGCACCTTTCAATAACTGTTGCCATGCTGTTTAAAAACATTTTCATTAAGAACCTGTTTTTTTTCTACCAATGCTTCCTTATTGTCTCATTCAGGTCGTAAGTAATAAATATTTTTAAATTATATATCGATTGCATTATCAATGAATAATGCTTTGTCATCCTAGGCGAAAGGACTGTCAAAATATTGAAGGTAACTTAAAGAAGTGATTTTTCAACAATAGACTAGGACAAAAGTCATATTATTTTACAGCGTGTATGGTTACAGTATCACGCGTAATTTATTTATCATTAAAATTATAGTAACTTATATTATTTGGTTTATTGAAATAAGCTTGATTTAAAACCTTTAGTAATTGAACTATTTAGCAGATTGTGCACTTGAATAATGTGGAATGTTGAATATTGAAGGCCTCCGTGGCGCAGTTTGTTAGATGCCGGCTGTGAAACGAGAGGCCGCAGGTTCGATTACCGCACCGAGACAAATATTTGTGAGGCCCACAAGTATTTGTTTCCGGTCTGGGTGTTTGTGAGAGCAAAAAACCTCTCGTAGTTTCTGATACCCACGACATAAGACTTAATTGATCTTAATGTGGGGTTAGGATGTACATATGTGACTTTTGGGATGCATTTATTTATTTAATGTAATACTTCTATATAGTGGTATATTATATAATCGAATAAACTGCAAAAAAATGTTTAGGCTGTTATTAATAAACGTTATGAAAGAAATTACTTTGCCGAATGGAACGTCTTGAGAAAAAGTTGAGACGTTTCTGTCAAAATGCCAAATGTTTAACCAAACGTTAAGATAAATAGAATTGTTTGGCGCCATATGAAACATGTTGGATGCAGGCCGCTTCCAATAGGTCTGTATGGGATTTACAGGGAGGCCTGTGTTCAGCAGTGGAAGTCTTGTGGCTGAGGAGAGAGATAGAGAGAATGAGAGATTTAAAACGAAGTACATGGAATTTTATTATAAACTAGTGTTGGTTGCGACTTCGCCCGCGTGAAAAGGTTTTTCTGGGATACTAGTCCCGCTATATATTTTCCCGGGATAAAAAGTACCCTATAGCCTTCCTCGTGAAATGGACTATCCAAAACTAAAATATTTTTTCTCTTCGAATCAGTAGTTCTTGAGAATAAAGCGTTCAAATAAAAAAAATATTAAGCTTTATATATTATGTAGCAGCCCGTCCCAGCTTCGCCTGGGTGCAGATGTTTGTTGATTTCACTCCACACCGGATCCATGTTATTTTTCGCACAAACTGAGACACTCTCTATTTGTATTATACATATAAACCTTCCTCTTGAATCACTCTATTTATTAAAAAAAACGCATCAAAATCTGTTGGGTAGTTTTAAAGATCTTAGCATACATAGGGACAGAAAGACAGCAACTTTATTTTATACTATGTTATGATAATCTATAATATAATATAGTATAGATATAACTTTCCAAGTTAGTATTTAACTTTCGGTACCTAAGTAGTAGAAAGTCAGTAAATAGTACAGGAAGCTTAGCAAGAGTATTTAGAAAGTTATGCCTATTTTCCGTGTAGCAACACCATTAAACCAGCTTTGTATAGTTAGAGGGGATTGTGAGGGTGTGTTCAATTAGTACTATTGTTCTTTTTTCTAAATATTTTTATCTTATGGTGAATGTAATCTATAGTAATAAATACATACATACATAAACACACGCATATTTCCCAAAAGGGCAGAGGTGGTCTTGGTACCAACCAAGTCACCCAAATTTCGTCTTGCTTATGCCGTCCCACTATACAATAGGGGGCGAGCCTATTCGCCATATCGGATACAAATTCCTGACTCCGGGCTGATACTGAAGAGAAAAATCCAATATCACTTCCGCCCTGGGATTTGAACCCGAGACCTCAGCGTTATAATCATACCGTAGCACAACTGCGCCACCAAGGCAGTATAAAATAATATATAAAGAGTTTGTGTGTTTGAACACGCGAATCTCAAGAACTAGTTCGAATTGAAAAAATATTTTTATGTTGGATTTATCGAGGAAGGCTAAAGGGTATATAATAAAAAAATAACTATATTTAACTAGTAGGTTTATGTTGTTGTTTAAGCCAACGTATTTTCGAAGTTGGGTAGATTCGTATCCTTATTGTTTTGGACCTGTGCCTTATATAGCTAATGTGTATAAATAGTTACTAAAGGTCATTTTTGTTATTCTGTCCAGTCAGAACATATCATTTAAAAGATGATTCAAAAACACGTTGAAATGAACTGACCAGGTTTTTTACCGAATCACCAATTTTCTGTAGTTTTCTCCTTGTTCAGTTGAATTATCCAGGGGGTAACAATTTGCTGTAATTTCGGGTTGTAAAATTGAAATTTTCGTTTTTGTATAACGTAGTTTTTTGTAGAGACACAGCAAGGTACATAATAACTGGTAATGTAAAATGTACTAGACATATTGTCTTTTCAATACACATATAAATGTTGTATATGTATATCTTGTATATAATTTTATAGCACAACTATACAAGTTAACACCTAATTGATAATTGCTTGGGAAGGCTTTCTAGACTGCCTTGATTTTCCTTGTTTACTTGAAGTGACATCGTCAAAGGTCTATTCAAATGGTACGTTATGAATTATTATGTTACGTATTAACAGATGGTAATGTAATTACAACATTCTATGAATTGCAGTTCTAATTGAGAATCTACAATCGTAAAAGCGTATATTACTGCGTGTTTAATATTGCGAACTGGTTTCAGAAAGTAATTAAAAACATAATGGAGTCAAATTATTTATTATTTTTCTTTTGTTTTACAGCCTTATTCATAAACAGCTTTAAAACCGATTGTACTCGTAGTTATCGAATGTTTTGTCCCTTTCGAACGACTGGAGAATTCAGTTTGACCGAAGAAGACAAATCATTCGACAACTAAAATAGGTTTTAAATCTATCTATGAATAAGGCCGTTAATCTTTAGCTGCATCATCAAGACAGCTACTATTATTATATTAAAACTATTATGTATCTGATGGGTTATCTCATAAACATCGTTTAGATTAGAGCTTGATCATTAAAAAACCAAAAAGATTAAGAAGTACCAGACGATCCGTCTAACGATATTAGTAACCTTACTGTCCGTTAATGCTGAGATTTCAAAACAAATATGTTTAAGCGCGTCTGTTCTTGGAATTTGAGCTGCAACATCAACCATTCAGTGTACGGTAGCTGGCAGCTTGGCTTGGTGTAGACACAAATTTTAGTATTAAGACGCATAAGTGACGTCAAATCAGCAATAAATTCAGCCACGGCCGTCCGTCTTCAAAAGAATCAATATTTTTATAGAATGATGGGTAAACATAAATTTATAACAAATAATTTGGCATCGACTTTGATTTCCACTTTTGATTTACTGCTATTCTTATAACACAGGTGAGGTGTAGCAAATCATATTTTATTTAAAAAGAACATTTATCTTAATATCATGAATGTCAGGCTAATTAAGTAGATAATAAAATTAAGGGACGCCCCTATTCATATCTTAGACAAATAATACCCATATAAAAAGATATGTATTTAGAAAATATGTCAAGGTGGGTCTTCAGATATGAACGTGTTAAATGTTGCTAATGCAACGAATGTGACACTCGAAATTTCAGTAGTTTACTGAAATTCAGCAATCGACTTGAAAAATAATTCGTTTTCAAATGACGGAGACAGTCCGTTACGGGAGACATATTAGATTGTTGTAGTGACGAATTTTGCGTCAGAAGTTTAAAGAAGACAGCTAAAACAGAAAATTAGGCAAGATTAAAGTAAGGATATTTAGCTTTAGAGCTAAATTAAAATGTTACGACGATCGACTATACCCAAGCTATACCAGCTAAATCGATCAATACTCTAAGGGCCAGATTAAAACTACAATGAAATAAAAAGGCATGAAGAGATACACAGGTTAATGAAACAAAACAAATCAATGACCAAGTTGTAACTGTCTGCTCTTTGGGGAAACATATTGTATCATATTATGCAATTTAGAGAAGGCCTATGTCCAGCAGTGGACAGTAAATGGCTGATGATTATGGTGAAGATGTAGGTGTATACACTGTGAAGTCAGATAATTTTCAGAAACAAAGTGTTCTCGATAGAATAAATCTATTTTACCCACTCTGTATCGAGTAATAGCATCATTCAAGAATATCAAAGGATCTTTCGAACGCTATGTGTTTACGTTGCGTTATTTAATTTTACGATTACTCTCCAATCGTAAAAGTATCTACGTCTAGAAGTATTTTATTGCCCACTTCAAATATATAGTTATTACTAAAAATATTTGTGAAGTAGTTGATAACGCTACGTCCGACACTTCGGCAATAACTTCGATGGATAAATGCAATAAATTGTATATTTATCTTTTTATACATGAATGAAATACTAATATTTGGACAAATTAGTCTAATAGTACCTGCTTTGATTTTGGCGTGAGTAAGCTAAAAATTACGGGTAAATTGAAAAATGGACTTTTCAAATACGGTAGAAACTCGATTATCATTCCTTCAATCCTATGTCACAATTTATACTCCCTTATCAAAGCCGGTCGAAAAGTTCTCGTTGGATCTTCATACACGATAATATTATATTAACACATTCATATAGATATATCTTTGCTTAACTTACTTTATGGTTAAGGCCAGCAGCACAATAATGAGCCCCACAAGGGCCATGGCAATCACGACGCCGCATATCATGTAATTCGCATCATTTGGGGCATCTGTAACAAAGATAAATTCATTTAAGTATATTAAATATCAATATATGCAACAGTCATACAAAGTTCTGACCCTACAAATTCTGACCTGATAAGATGCTTGAGTCGTTGGTACTATCAGAGACTTTTCTGCGCCACAAATACCCAGACCCGAAATAAATACTTTTAGTTCACGCAATTATTTATCTCCATGCGGTAATTTACTACTGATATTTTGAATAATATTAATAAAACTTTATTTGTCTTCACAAAAATCTTTGTAACATTAGTTGCCTTATAACAATTTTAATATAAATCAGTATCTTAGGAACAGCTATAGGTAAGCTATAAGTATTTCATTGCTTCGAAGTAAAATTAGCCTAATAAATAAAACCGAAATATTGTATTTATATTTTTTCAATACCTAATTAACAAAATTAGATGGCACAAAATGAATTGTATAATGTTTTTAATTTTATCCGTCACAATCACACGATGCGAGGTTAACAATAAATTCTACTGATAAGTTTAGTGTAAGGCCAACACTGATATTGCAATGGCCGTGTGTACTCGTAGTAGCAGATCAAAATTACGTGACGTCATTTACTACTGTATTACTGAAATAGTAAAAGTGAGACAACGATTTTTTTAAATAAAATATTAATTGAACTTTGATTACTAACTGTACTGTTTGGTACGCGCAATATGCCCTTCATGTCCTTTTGTAACATTCAATACACACGTAAGGGCTATAAAAAGTCAGGAAATGATACCTTATCGTCCGTTCATGGTTAACATAAGAGCAAAGATTTCGCAATCGAAACCATGTACAGAAAGCTATGACGTTATGTACTAAAAAAATTAGTTGAATGAAGTGTTACGTGCGCTGCATAGATCAATACGCGAAAGACAATGGGAATGTGGCAATGAAGAACCTTGCGATTAACGTTGCACCGACGTCATAGTAGTAAAACAGTAATGAGCCTTCACAGAACGCAATCTATTCATCAGTTTGCATTTATCCGCTCGAACGTAAGCTTTTTTATGACAAAGCCAATTGTGATCATTTTTCGTTTTCCATGTCCAGTTGGTTTCTGGCATTTTTCATTACATCTCATTTATTTCTAAATGTAAACTAATATGCCCGACTGCCGTATATGAATAACGACTGGCTCGGTGGCGTAGTTGTTCTACGGTATGATTACAAAGCTGAGGTCTCGGGTTCGAATCCCGGGTCGAGCAAAGTGATATTGGATTTTTCTATTCATAGTCAGCCCAGAGTCAGGAATTTGTGGCTCGCCCCCTATCATATCATGGGACGGTGTAACATGAGGCGAAACGTGGGTCTCCTGGTTGCACAGCCGCCAACCCTTTCTTGGAAAAAGGCGTGATGTTGTGTCTTACACACAAAGACAATAAAAAGGCCTAATAAATGAGTCTCTAGCCTCTTTCAATCTGTGTCCATTAACATTTGTACCTGAAGTAGAATGTACGAAACGTTCGTTTCATGGTTTCCAATTAAAATCTCATTAGCAGTATCCGTCGATACAAGGACATCATTCAATTTGATGGTACTTATTGTGTCGTCAATGTTCACAAAATCATTCTTTAGTATATTGTTTTTTTCTTATTACATAATGGCGTTAAAGTAATATTTTGTTGGACCATTGGATTTACCACCTACAAGACCAACATCTACATTAAGCACAGGGCTACCAGGTAAGTTCAAACAGCCTTGTTGACATATCGAAGTATTTATGTCATTGTAAAGATTACGGCGTCCAATCAGGTATTATAAAATCAAAGGGACGTGGTATTTTGTAAATATGTTATCAGATTAACTTCTGATACTGTACTAAATAATTATAAGTGTAGGTACCTAGATTGAAAAAGAAAATGTTTATTGTTTAGAGACATTTAAGCTATTTGGTTGTTTATTCGTACGTGTTAATTTTCTAAACGTATGTAAACATGTAATAACGTCTTCCATAAAGAACATTTTAATAGTTTCTAAATGTAAATATTTTCTTTTTGGCAAATTTATGTAGCGACAAAGAAATAGTCTTTTTTCTATTAGTAATATAAACATGCATTTATATATTTTTTATTGCGATGAATGGCGAGACGAGCATGCCTTTCGCTTAATGGTTACCGATACGACCACTCATGAACAGAAGCCAAAATAAACAACACCAAGAATAACAAAGCAACGCTTGGCAGTCCATTGCGCTCACCATCCTGAGACATAAGACGTTAAGTCTCATTATGTCCAGTAGTTACTCTGGCTACAATGTCCTTCAGACCGGAACACAATAGTGCATTTACATTGCGGATTGATAGAAGACTTACACATTGTGATGGTACCTACTCAGGCGGCCTCTCCCACAATAATATTACAGACCTACCACCAATTAAATTATCCCGAGAGGTTCCTGTAAAACAGATTTATAAATTATGACGTAATAAATAATATATGTCACAGATAAGGGCCAGCACATCATGAAACATGAATATATTTGAGGTCATCTTGAATCGTATAAACAAATATGCGTGGTACCCAGGCAGCCTCTCACATATGAGAGACCTACCACCAGTATTTCCAAATAGAATACAACAGATACATATACGTCTTGACCCTAATACGATGACGAGTAGTAAATCTTTCCCCGTACGATACGAGTACATTACATCCGCACTGACGTGTAATATTTCATAAACATTTATTAACTGCTCTAAAAATTCTATAAATTGATTATTTAAGGCATTAAAATTCCACATTATAAATTCAATATTCGAGTTCCCAAAACCCGAACGTTTCGTGTTATACGCAAACGGTAGATAGCTCGTACAGATAACGTTATGTCACTTACATACGGAACCAGTTATAACGCTGGACAAGCTGATTCTAAAGCCGTGTTTATATTAGCAGCGACTTTGAGATACGTCTTTGGAAATAATTCTTTCATTCATACGTGCTTTAACTTTGTTTGACTTGAATGGGGAAGGGAAGGGGAGCATAAGAATAGTTAGGGTTCAGCAAATTCATTGTTATAAAATACAGGTTTGGTAAAACTTTCACTTTATATTTGTTTTGTGTGGAGATATCATCTTAATAAACCCGTTTCAGGCATACTGCAGTATTAACTGTTTATATCATCGTTGCAATTTCGAATATTTTAGTACAAAATTGGTAATGTTTAATGAAGAATTGGGCAGGCCTATTATGCTCGAAGCATTTTTCTCGTTTATTTTAATCGCATATGAAAACGTGTATTTAAAAATTAGGCCTTTAGAAAGATATCTATTACTACGTGTACTGAAGGGTGTGCATATGTATGACTGCCGACACTTGTACGATTTCGGAAGGCTAAAGAATTTATTAACACAGCGGACTAATGCGGGTAACAAAAAATCATAAAGATTTATAGTCATTATTTAAATTGGTCGAACTTTATAACTGACAACAAACAAATATAGCACCAAACAGAATATTGAACTCATAACGATAGGGAATGAAAGGTACAGAATACCATATCAAGAAGATCTTTTGAGTCAGACAAGTAATTAACACGCTTTTCTCAACAACAAAGACGAATCTCAATAAATTTTGTTGGAAACGCAATAACAACCTCGTGCCGGTTAACTAAGTACACGCGTACCACTTTGCGGCAATTGAACGTGCCATCCTTAATTTCCCGTCCATACAAATCGATAACCGGGGAAAAATACGGAACAGTAGACCGGCACTAACCGCTTTTTAGGGTGCAAACAAGGTTTATCGTACAAGAACCGACCTGATAAACCCAGTTTCAGAAGTGCTAATAAATTGGTGATTAACATTCGACAAACATGATCCAGTTTGGTGTGATTTCGTTGCGTGTAAATATAAAAGTGGCGAAGCGGAGATTACATTAGAAATGTAAATTGATGTTGTGCTAAATACTGTTGTTTCTGCAATTTGTTCATGTAATGTGGGTAACTGTTGCGTTATTTACTGTAAAATTGAGGTTCGTCAAGCCACTACTGGGTTAAATGGAACTAAAATATCAATACAAGCTTGTTGGGTACAAAAAAATTGTGACTAATCTAATTTTTCTTTTATTGCAATGAATTGCGAGACAAGCTTGCCTTTCGCCTGGTGGTAAGCGATGCGATCATGGACTGTAGCAAAACCAAACATCATGAATTACAAAGCAATGCTTGGCATTCCACTGCGCTCAGATGTAAAGTCTCATTATGTCCAGTAGTTACTCTGGCTACAGTCCTTCTAACCGGAACACTACAGTGCATTTACACTACCGTTTGGCGAGAAAAAGAGACATTAATGAGTGTTATTTCTTAAATATAATTTTAGCAAACGAATAACCTTTTTATTTGTATATTGTTTTAAAAAATAGAAAGGGACGTCGATGTAAAGTTGGATAGCGAATGAAGTTCGACAATGTCACTTGCTAAAAGAAACGCGACATCTAAACAGCAACTTCTGTTTTGTGCCGTAGTTATATTCCGGCGGATCTTGTACCCGTATACATATTTAAATTATACTCTTCGGGACGTTTCCATAATATTCACACACAGCACTTAAGCGACACTGTGTATACAAAAATACATACGAGAAGAGAATAATCGCCGAGATTAACAATAGGCATGTCGAGGTCGTGAGAATCAGGAATCTATAACAATGCCAATCAACGGGCAAACAAGACTGGAATATCTGCGGGCTGATCAAAGCTTTGTGTTTATGTTACACGAGATAGAAATGCTTTGGTGGCGCAGTTGTACTACGGTACGATTACACCACTGAGGTCTCGGGTTGGAAACCCGCGTCGGGCAAAGTGATATTGGATGATTCCATTAATTATTAGCCCGGACTCCGGAGTCAGAAAGTGCCCAATTTGGTGATAGGTACCACATAATGGGACGGAACTCACATGGGCGAAACGTTGATGTCCTGGTAGCACCTTCACCTACCCCTTCTGGGTAAAAGGCGTGAATTTATATACATATGTAGATACAAATGCTGGATGTATAACGTACATGGAGCATATCCGTGGCGTCTATAAATGAATGGCATACATTGTTTATAAGGAGTGAATGTGCTGTTACTGGCTTACAGTGAAAACTGCGGTTTTATAGTCCCAGTACCGGGAATTAAATGTTGGCAGGTTTTTGTTTGAGAGCAGCTTTATAGTCTTTTTATATAGCCACCGCACCATGGATATCCGGTTTAAACTTCCCTGAAGCGGTTGGAACTTTGTTTATTATCTGTAATATTGGTTGGATTTCTACTTGCTTATGTTTAAAACATATATGCATTAAGTTATGAATCTATAAATAACCGAACGACCTATTAAAATGAACTAAATATTGGTTAATAAGAATTATTGGTGCCGCTACATTCAAAGCGTTAACTTGAAAATACTTCTATGCTTTAGAATGAAATTTGCAACATATTTTAAGCTATAATATATACATTTGTAAATTTAAAAATCAAGTTCTATTTCAGTAGAAAATTAAAAATCCTTTATAGATTTAAATTTGCCTTGAAAACGGTTGGAACTTTGACATTTGTCAATTCCTAATTTACGCCGATATAATTCGACGTTGAGGAAAAAGGTACACACACTGTTGGGCCCGTGTTATTAATTTTGTTTTGGATTTCCCCATGCGGTTATCTTAGTATTTCATATCTTATTGGAACACACCGAAAACCATACATTTTAATAGGTATATTTTTCGATTTTAAGTTCATAAGCAAACGTGACAAGCAATAGCAATTTGACAGCCTCCGTGGCGCAGTTGGTTGGATACCGGCTGTGAAACGAGAGGCCGCGAGTTCGATCCCCTCATCGAAACAAATGTTTGTGTGAACCATAAGTATTTGTTTCGAGTCTGGGTGCTTGTGAGATCGAAAAGTCTCTCATAGCTCCTGATATCCACGACACAAGACTCGATCTTAGTGTGGGGTCAGGACTATGTATGTAACTGTTGGGTGTTTTTTTTAAATATTCAAGGTGCCCGATATTTATTGTGATCGACGTAACAATACTCTTGGGGAATTAAGATTCGGAAATGTTTACACGATTGATGACAGAAATAAACACATTGTCGACATACTCAGGAGAAGTTGATTTACATTACCGGTTCTTTATGTAGTTCACAGTTGGAAAGCGAAGTTTAGCTGTGTGGCGCTTCTGAGAAACGGAAATGGCGATATAAGATGTTATTTTTTTATTGCTGTGAATGGCGAGACGAGCATGCCGTTCGCCTGATAGTAAGCGATACGACCGCTCGTGGACAGTAGCAAAACTAACCACGAATAACTAAGCAATACTTGGCTTCCACTACGCTCGCCATCCTGAGACATAAGATGTTAAGTCTCAATATTTCTAGTAGTTACGCAAGCAAATGTTTAGCAAGCGTTGCTCCTCGCGGTTCGTCTGGCGTGTCTGTCAAATTTAAATGTTTGTTAAAACGGATGTGGGTTTGGAAACAAACTTATCATATCTATACATTATTGATATCGTTTTTATTCGTGTAGTGTTTTGTTTTATTGTGGTTCAAAGGATATATTGACCAGGATTATGCGATTCTATCACGCCCAAAGAAATATTGACTGTTTACAACTTTCTCTTTGAAACATCGTCATGATCATTTTAATATGATAAATAAGGACATTAAGTGCGCAGTTGATAGAATTGTGAATTTAAATGTTTCGTCAACTTTTCCTACAATGATATATATGATTTACTAGAACACTTTTGAAAAATCAGTAAGGGATTTTATTTAACTTAAATTGCTGACATAGACATCTTTATGAATATAAATATCGTCATTAATGTATTATTTTTTCAATTACGTAAGATAACAAGAAGTCGCTGGATGAAAGCAGCTTCTAATAGAAAGTATGAAAATCCATGGGGAGGTCTGTTGAAGCAGTGGATTTCTTGTGGCTGATGATGATTGGGATCCAACCACGAGTACAAAACGTGATTAATATGTTATTCGGTATTTAATACATCCTTTTTAACAAAATTATTATTTATTTTCATTCACAGACATAATAAAAATGATTTATGTGTCAGGAAAATAATGAATTATTTAAAAAAATTGCACATCAAGTAACAAAAACAAATTTTGAAATAAAATACATAATATTACACCATTTTCCTCAACTTTGAAATTAAAAACAAAGAAAAAAACATTTATGTTAGAACAAAAAAATGGTCCATTGTAAAAAGTAGAATAGATTTTATTGTACAAAAGTCGAAAAGATTATTTGTTCCTCATGGTTTTTGAAGCGTTTAATATTAATTTTAACGACACGAAATTATTGACCGTGTAATTTTTCTATCTCGTGATTTTATATATCTACTGGTTTTTATAAAAAAACATAATCATAACATATATTTTTAAAACAGACTGTAAATGGCAGAAAGTGTTATATACCAATGAAAAGAAAGAAAGAAAAGTTTATTGTTAATACAAATATCGAGAATGACAAAACGAAAGATATAAGAAAAACATTCCAATACAAGAAAATATGGAATACTAAGTGATAGCATATATGCTATCAACATACGTATACGTAGCTAGTACGTTGTTAGAAGCAATATTAGAAGCATTTACGTTTTGTTCTTGGTTGTGGAAAATTCCGCAATTTCACATACTTTAGCTCATATTCACATACTTACTTGAATTCGCAGACTAAGGTAGGTAGTCCTTCAATTAGGATATCGTATTTAATGTATAAGTAGGAACCCCAACATTAATTGAGAATATATTTTTTATATTAATATTATTTTCTGTCCCTGTATTTTATTAGTTCTTAAAAAGTTTGTATTCTATTGACATGTTTTTAATTTTTAAAAATTACACCGACGTATTTTGATATCCTACATTGCCCACCGTAATTCCATTGGTAAGGTATTTATATACTAAAATAGAATAATATTAATCAATGCTATGATTCTCTGGTCAGCGTACAGCATCCACGAGCATAATAATAGCATTATGTATCATCAATCGCAGCCACAAGGACTTCACTGTCGAATATATTGTCAAGGATCTCTACAACAACATATTCAAAGCGGCTAACATGCAGGAACTTCTTAAGCACTTGAGGTCGTCCTCGATTTCTGAATATCGTATATTTTAAATAACTACATACAAAACGGTAGGTTTTGTACCTATAACTTCAATAAAGTTCAATTACCACTCGAAATGGTGCCATGACGTACTAGACAGCCCGATGTCGTTAACCAGCAAAAAATGCGCAGGAAAGTTGACACCAAATTATATTGGATCATCAAGGCCTAGCTTTGTGCTGATACCTGGTTGTCGAGTGCGGGTGCATCGTACCCAACGTGAGGGGTTAACGCACTCCGGCGCCACACCGGGCCTTCGAAGAATTACTCCCTGGATCCGCACTCAGATCATTGTAATTAGAAATAACTGTATACCTGACTCTTTTAATATAATCACTAGCCTTTTAAAGCTTCAAATACATATAATTGTAAAGAATTATGCTCCTCAAGTCTAATCCCAGTGATTGCAATTACGGATCATGGTAACACGAAAGGTTTAAGGTGTAAATAAATTCATAAATTTTCACGCATGAATGATACAAGAATTTTTGACTTCGTTGAGGAAAATAAAATTCACAAAAATATTTAGTCATTAAGTGTTAACCTGCTTTATAGAGAGGAAAACCGAATAAACATAAATCTTAATTTATTTCCAAAAAATGATTTCCTTTATGAGCCATTCTGTATATATTACCATGGTTAATTCGAAGTCACATGATTTTACTTATTATGTAGATTTAAAGAATACAAAAACAATTTGGAGACTGTTTTCCAAATTGCTTTTGTTGAAAAATTATGAAGTTAAAACAAAAATTCCGCATCATTACAATAGTTATGTCCTGTCTTAACTTAAAACTATCTTTTGTTTGCTAACTTACTATTCCGCAACTGAAGGTGCAATGCCTTTCAAATGATAAATGATTAAATCTCACTGCTCGACAACATCTCGAACAGCTCAATCGCTTTATATTAAATGGCCATTGCTTATGCCTCACAGTTACGTTTGTAGAAGATTCAAAATACTGCGTACAAATTTAAGCCTCATTTACGCATTCATAACAACTATTAGCCTAGTTTCTAATATCCTGTAGTAACCTGATTCCGGCAGTTTAAAATATTTCGCTGCTTTCTCCATGTCGCATAATATTCTTACGTAAAACCCGTTATTGAGCATAAAAACCTTTTAGATATTGTCAGTTTCTTTGTGTGCACTTCGCTGCGTAACATGTTTGTTTATTTTTACTTCTTGGTTGTCGCCAGGAGTTGTAATGTCAGGTTTCACAATCTTCGGACCCTATATTACTTCTGTATTAACATACTCTCAGGTATAATTTGCTTTTTAATGTTTCGCTGTAGGAGTGTAGTGGTGTGTCAGTGTTGATTGTATTCTGTTAATGATGGTATATTGGCAAAGAGACCACTTCTCAATACGATATTTTATGTAATGGGTTATTACAGCTTACAAAGTACTTATATACCAAATGATTCATTTAATTAGATTTTAATAGATAGTTCCTATCCCCGAAAATCTCTAAGTTTCAAACGACGTGGAGGAACGATGACTAATTTTCATCATGGATGTGAGTGGAAGAACGTACAGGTATTTGACATGTATAATTCAATTGGTGACTACAGTTAGGGAATGTGCAACGTCTTACCTGGCGTTAAGTATTTGTTCCCGTTTGTTTCCAACGTAGAACCGCTAAGTCAAAACCCGTAGAGAACAGGCACCGCAATAGTTTTATTTCCAGACATACCTGAGTTGTTTTTATAAAACTTGTCCCTACACTTATATTTGCAGACACTGCCTGTGTCAATTATTATCCTTTGATTATTGCGTAGAGAATAACATATAACACCTGCATCCTCAGGTAGGTAAAAATGCAACTGCAATTACATTGGCAATTTGCATTTTTTTGGTTTATATTAAAATGTGTCGTAGAGGAGAATACGTTGTGTAGATGCCCACAGCAGGTTAATCTAGTACTTAGGTTCCGTATTGTACATTTGCACATCCTATTAGTCTAGTAGTATGGTTCCGTATTTAGATTACAGTCCTACACGACCCCCATTAGAGAAATATCTATAGAAAAAATATGAAGCTCTATGGTGATGGTGATGGACTCAGCGATGCTCAATGTCCTGTTGCAGCCAACTACATCCACGGTGCGAATCGGTCAGCAATTGAACTACTGAAGCGGGTTAAGTAGTGTCTGTTACATACAAAACTTTTCCGTCGTTCCCCGACCGCCGCGTCGACTTTTTATTATGTAAAATCATCGATTTACATTACACGTGTAGCCTTGCGTCTTAAATGGAATTGCACATGTCAAGTTTACAGAATCAGCGTTTTTGTACTTCGCACTTAAATTACTTTTACATCGCACCTACCGCTCGTGTTACGTGATCGGTGCAACCTGTTGCTGACCGCTCTCCGTTGTTTTTATGTGATGAATCAGTCTTATAATTTACTACAAAATTACCTTACTTCTAGGTATCATGACGTGCTTGGTTGTTATACAGAAATTACTTTCACGTTTTGATATTGACAATTTCTCACTCACGTGAATAATTTGGAATATACACTTATTAATATGAGGGAACTCTAAATACAACAATAAATATGCAGCTGTTTTATAAAACAAATGTATTATAAACTGGGAACATGCAGCTAATATTCATGCGGGTGCGAGGAATGAAAAACGCTCCGTTGATTGGGGTGCTTACTAATGTGAGTGAGGGAGAGGGTGTATATAAGTACCCATAGGAATTAACGGGATGTAGAATTAATTTGAAAATTTAATGACCCCGTTAAGTTTTTAGAGTACAAAAAGGATAGATATAACAATTGTACTATACACACAAACCATTTTGAAGGTTAAAAGAACAGAATGTTGTGAATTAAATAACCATAAATCTAAAGCTAATATATTAACCTCGCTGTAATATGATTTACTAGTATCGCAATACAAAAACAAAGATAATCTTCACTGCGGCTCGAATTTTCCATTGTATGTTGATGGAAACGATTTAGTACTTAAGACATGTAGTAAAGTTACACGTAAAGTACAGATGCTAATATGTCACGCTCAATGGGCACAGGAAGGCACCGAGGAAACCCACACGTCATTACAAAAGCATTTTATATTTGTAGGATGTGTAATACTGTTTACCTTATGCATCTAGGAAGAGAATGGCTTAGAAAACTGGAACTAATATCCGTAACTCTCAGTCCTTACTTTTTTATTCTCCGTTCCGAAAACCAGCAATACCGCTGTGATTATGGATCTGTTTGTATTTCCAGGTCCGGCGTTGATCACCTACTAGATAAATTGAATCAATCTTGGGCCTAAGACTTGGATTGTGTCATTAATTTAGATTATGATAGAAAATAAACTATTTGGAAATAAAGAGTTATATTTTAAAAAAGTAATAACAGATATTGAAGCTAACAGCGTCACTGCGGACGCCAAAGATCCTTTCAAAAACAAAACGCTATAAATATTTAAACTAGTTACTGTTACACAAGAAGAAAGCAATTTACAAACTAGAAACGGGTAATTACATTAAACTTATTGAAGTGAAAACCATTAATGTTTCCAAACACGTTGAAAATTCTATAATAGCGAAGCGTTTGACATTCGCCGTACGTGATGTTGCGTTTATTGCATACATTGTTACTATTGCATGTAGCTACTTCGCGTTGAGAAACAACCGAGTAAAAGCACGTTACTAAACAATGGCGATTGTTAGAAAAATCTACTACACACACGTGACTTTAGATATATTTGTGTTATATTCGATAATAGGGTTGTTATTTAACAATGCAGCCACTTTGATTCTGAATTCATATTTCAAATATCTATATTGAGTCTGGATGAGTCTAAGACTGAAAAGTCGCTCGTTGTGACACACAAGTTTTTAATTTGGGGTCACTACTACATTACCACATTTTTTGAACTAGTTTTTGTTCCTGGGAAGTAACATCAACCATATAAATCCTTCTTAGAAGAAAAGAAGATTTTACATATCATCATCATCCTCATCCATCAGGCAAAGGAAGTCCACTGCTGAACATAGGCCTCGCCCAATGATTTCCACAGTGACTTGTTGGAGGCAGCCTGCATCGAGCGAGGTCCAGATATCATTAAAGTGAGGTATGAATACAAATTCTCTATCTCAGTACGTCATATACAGGTAATATGCGAAAAAGATTCCTTGATGTAACACAGCCCTTCAACACCCCTATCGTATGTATTACTATAGCGTGATCTCACATTTGTCCAAACACGTTAAATCACGTCCGTGCTTTGATGTATGTTATCAAAATTTATTTTGCGTCAATGATTACGATTATTATACGGCATAACACAATCGCTCATACCCGAATGTGACATTTTTAATACGACATTACCTGGCAAACAGGTTAATTACCGACGTCACGGTAACGCAATAATCATAAAAATTACGCTTATACAACGCTCACATGATTAACGTGAAAGTATATTTAGATGGAGTGGATAAAATGACTAATTTGTCGCAGAATGATTAAGCTGTAGACGTAAAAAACAAAAACTCTGACGCTCTAGCTGTATTGCGTCGTGTGTTTTATAACAACGCTAATTGACAACTATTAATAAATATACGAGTATGTATTACTTACTCGAAATCGCAATACAAATATCGTATAACGTGCAATAGATTAGTGAACGATCGCAGTGTCATTTGCATTTACGGATCTTAAGATACAATTTAGACGAACTTACTCAACAATGGTGTATTAAGGCAAGTTTATTGATAAATATAATTAAATTTCTAGAGGTTAGGCGACAACAAAGAAGTACCATTAGATTAACAACTGGCAGATGCAAACTATGTATATATACATATAACGAGCTGATGTCCTATAAAAACAGCAACAGACGTGACGAAAGTCACAGTTTCGAACTAGTAATTCCAAAACATCCAGACTACTTAGACGCACATCAATCTTTATTGTCCGGTGCAGTAGACGTCAAAATAATTGACACGCAATTGAGAATCAAAGCGGCGATCAATCCGGAGCTATTCGGTAACTGCTTGAGCAACAACCGACTTTCACTGGTAATGTCCGAAGATATTATAATAACGTTTTGAAGTACGGAAACGTGATCCAGATGCGGGGAAAGTTTGCGATACTGATTTCAATATCGATGCAGGAGATATTTTTATGTTATTCGATCTGTTACGTTCAGTATTTGGAATTAATGGTAAAATATGTGCCAAGTAGAAAGAGTACAGTGAAATGACAAAAAATAGACGTCATTCATCACAATTGCGTGAATTTATCACAATTCATCACAATTTGACAGCCTCCGTGGCGTAGTTGGTTAGACGCCGACTGTGAAACGAGAGGCCGCGGGTTGGATCCCCGCACCAACACAAATGTTTGTGTGGCCCACAAATATTTGTGTTGGGTCTGGGTGTTTGTGAGACCGAAAAGTTTCTCGTAGCTTTTGATTCCCACGACACAAGACTCGATCTTAGTGTGGGGTCAGGACTATGTATGTGACTGTTGGGTGTATTTATTTATTTTTTATTTAATAATTTTCATCATCATCAGCCCGCTGCAGTCCACTGCTGGAGATTAGCCTCTCCCAAGGTACGCCACAGAGCCTGGTCTACAGCTTTCTGCATCCAATCGCTGCCGGCCCTCTTATGCAGGTCAACCCGACTTCTAGCCAGAGAGCATCCTACGCTACGCTGAATTATACTGATAATAACACAAATAGACTGATCTTCAATTGGTTCTTTACGTCCCACGTGATTGGCCGAGGATTATAGGAAGCAGTTAACTAAGTTAGAGAATTGCAGATTGTTAAGATTTAGAAACAAAATAATCTATAATGAGTATTGTACCCTACAGCGACGCAAATAGGTGGCTACTATCTAGTTATCATATGTTTTACCACATTTCAACAACGACGTACAACAACACAGTTTCAAACTCGAATTCCGTCAAATTGCAGTAGAAATAAAACCAGGTGTCCCATAAATACTTGGAATTGTCCTTTGCAAATGTTTCCACATGATTTAAGCCTCAATTTACGCATTGTTTACATATATGTGTAACCACAAAGGTTTTGAAATTAATATCTATATTTCACAATACCATTTGTCACGTTTATATTAAATAACAAAGAATAAATCACAATTCATTTTCCTTTATAGAATACGCATCAATGATTCTGCGCACATCATTTTACCTATTCTGAATACACTAAAATGTATTTATTGTCTAATAATATTACACTTGTCATGATTTAGATCATTTGAGATGAGTACTAAGTATTTCTCGGTGTAGTTTGTTTATTATTGGCAAAGTTAGCAATAACATTTATATCAATAAATACGATTATAATCAGACAGGGTACGTTCTGTTTGGCATTCTCTATTTTGAACATATTTATGTAAGAATTTCCTCGCTCTGTTGCGATAAAACAGATTTCTATTAAATAACTATAAAAACAAACCAAAGTCTGAATATTCGAATTTTCTTGTAAAACTTAATTGACAGAGACAAATTGTTTCCCATTTCCTGATTGAGATTATTACTATCATAATATGTATGTTTAAAATGTAATTATTATAAATCGAAAATCATGACAAAAGAACACCTAATCGATAAATTTTCACGCATAAGGCTGCAAAATATAATTTAGTGTAATTACCCTTTTATTTTACCAATCTTAATTGAATTTAGTACAAAATAGCAAGTACTAATTTGTACCGTATCGTCAGTCAGCTAACACAAAAAGAGTATGTAGTAAATGTTCGGATATAGAAGGGCGAGTAACGTGCGATGATTCGGTTAAGCTTCTCTATTTGTACGGCTAAAGCAGGAACAAAAATAAAACCAACGGATGCAGGATAACCGGCTGAGAATGTGGACTCTTGAGGCCAAATGGACTTTACTCACGTCCGTTTGTCATCTTGTTTTATATTACACATACATAAGTCTGTAGATGCAAGTATGTACGTCACGTGTCCATACAAAGCTTAATTTCCTTCAACGATGTTAAATTTAGTCAACCTCTTTTTTGTCATTTTTATAGCTACGATAAGATTGTTAGGTCTCCAAAACAGTCGAACTTTAAATAAAATATTAAAAGGTATTTCCCCTATTATAGCTCTATTTATTATTTACTTCGGATTTACATGTTCATAAAACTAGCTAGGTACATCACTCATCCTATTTAATAACATACACGAATATATTTTGTAACTAAATAATGTTATGAAAAATATCTAGATTCACAAACAATAGAGAAAAAACTTAAAATTGATAGAAAAGAAAAACCGATGCAAATGGGATCAGCATTCAGCTGTTTTCGAGAAAATCGCGTAAATACAAACATAATATGTACGGTTCGAAATCATATCCTCCTTTTTTAAATTCCTTTAAAGATATTAACAGAGCACCGAATGTCTAGCCTATCAAGGCAAAGTTAATTTCAACTAATTTACTGTATTAATTGAAGTGGACAATGAGCCTCTTCTTATTTATCTAAGATTCACAAGGATATTGACCCAAGAGTTACTGGACGCAAAATTACCTACAATCGTTGGATTGAATCATTTCCTTTGATACACTTATAAAAACAAACCCAAGCATTCGAACATCGCATAAAGTAACTTGTTACTGAGATATGAAATCCTGGTAGAATTAATTAAGATGTTATTGTTTTTTGCTTTGACTTCGTGTTTTTATATTTTAATTGACGTCATTTTGTGACCACGTGATTTTGCGTGATCATATTTTTTTTAAATAAGGTAGTATACAAAAACTAACTACGAAATATTTTATTATACTATAAAAGTAAAAAAACTTGATATTTGGCCAGTAAGTTCTTAAGGGAGATGTAGGCATAACATGATGAATTTATTTGAACTTTTCAGGCTTCAACTTTATGGACGTCGGCATTCTACAGAGTATTTTGTCAAAACCTCTTTCTGACTCGGCTATCCTACTATATAAGTTAGCGGTTGAGGTCTAGTTTTAATTATGCGCAATGTAATATCAGGCTATGATGGGGTTGGCATAGACTCCTTTGTCTTAAAGCCCCTAAATAAATTTGATCAAAAAATATATTAAAATCCCTTTTTCACAAAATGTTACAGTATAGTTCTTTAAAGAAGAGTTAAAAAAAAGCATGTACTTTAACTGTTTATAATGTGCGAAAAGTTGAGAACAATAAAAGAAGAAATAAATGAATAAAATTAAGATCTAAACACTATAGTAAGTTCTTTGACTTCATTAACCACATAAGTAGCAGCTGTACTATGAGGTCGTCGCACTACCAATTGTCTTTAAAAAAACTTATTAAAATTTCAATAATAACTAAATATAAAACAATCAGTTTGTGAAATATAATTTTATAAATTCTTGGTCTGAAATAATAAATGTTTTGTAGAGAAACATTACACAACCGACAATATCTGACATATCCGTTTCATAGTGTCACGAATCTGAAATTAGACCGGATTTATCAACTGTTTTCATAACTCCATTTAGAACGGATACCTGAAATTTTATACACGAAATGTCAACATTTAGATGTAAAGCGTTCCACTCCTAGTAGGGATATATTTGGTTTCATTTATAGCATATTTTTATTGAAAGGTAAACGTAAAAGTAAAGATAGACTATACGTAAAATCTATTTAGTAATAATTATGATCTGGCAATAAGAGTAAAAGAAAAAGGATCGTCATTTCTATTTAGGCGCGTGTGAGAGAGATATCGAGTGTTCCGATTACACAAATTTTAATAATAATATCTTCATCATCTTACAATCAATTTTGATGCTGTTTTCAAACACATGCTTTTCAAAACCGTTTCTACCAACTACCAAAGAAAATAATTTATAATATTTCTAGTAAAAAGAACAGCTAATCCATTCGCATCAAAAACCTCGTGATGCGGATCACTCGCACGATTATTAGTTTAGTGTGATCGATCACATGGCGACAGTTAGTCGGGTTAAGTGGGTAATTGTCCCGTCCCAGTGCACTCTCATTGACTCATTCCAGCTAAATAGTACTGTAAATGGATCGAGCGTGCGCATCCAATACAGTTTATTTACTTCCTGTTTATTCATGGAGAACTGGCTTTTGTAGTTGCCAATGTACTGTGTTCTAATTGAATCGGTCACGATGCGCGTTGATCAATAACCGATCTATGAAGATGTAACTGAAATAATCTGCGGAATATTTGTTAAAAAATTAGGATCATGATTTTATTATAGATCATTTTAGGTTAAGAAATATAATTAAGCTTGATGCACACTTGAATAAATTAAAAATAATCAGGCTTTTGTAAATTATAGTCTTTGAATCTGAAACTCTAACAACTAAAAATATTATTTCATGTTTGGCGATCATAAGCATTCGATATTCGTTAGTAATTTTTACATTCTAAATGAACGTGCTATATTTTGACCACTAAAAGCTATTTAATATCGACATCGCGTGACCACGTCAATAATGTTTAGAGCCTGGTCATTTAGCCAAGCCTAGCAATGAATATCATTGCCCCAAAGGTCGAGGTCAATTTACTACGGAAGCTTTAGGAATAGCTACGCTAGTGATAATTAACAATATAAGACTTGGTCGTAAATCATAAAACTGATTTGCAACCGAAATTTATATCGAATCGTGATCGGTAACTAAGTATCAATCCAGTATATATACTGGGACCAATGGGATCGAAGATTTATCAAAACATATTTGACGCATTTGATAGTTTATTTTGAAAATCGATCCTTAGATAAGGATAGCGATCGCTTATTAATTTCAACTAACATGTATAATTTTCATCGGTGATGGGCAGTCTATGAGTGTGGCAAAACATGTCCAAAGTAAATTTCTATAATAGCAGCATACGTAGCGCATTGCGATATAAATGGGCCATGAGAGAAAATTATGCTTTCGATTTACGCACCGAGAAAAATTACTACGACAAAAAATATTGTCATGTTTCTAGTCTTCAGTTTGTAGTTTCAACGAAAAAAAAAAACACCTACGACAAGTTCGGTACTATGTGTGATACTGATAGGGTAAATTAGAGATTAAAATTTGCTACTGGTAATTTAGTCTATAGTGGATATAAATAAAGTTCAGGTGAAATATGGAGTCATGACCTTTCGGTACTTAGCCGAAGATAATTGAAACGATACTTCATTAATTAACATACTGTTTACCAATAAAACACCAATTACTTAACTTGATATAAGTAATATTTATTTTGATCACACAATTGTGAATGCAATAACAGTAACAATAACATATTTTTTACTGAGTAGAGTTATTGACCTTATAAACATGAGCCGAACAGAAATAAAGGCCAATCGTAAAGGCCAAAAGCTCAATGGAAAGTTACTTTGTTTTGTGGAAATGTTTTCAACTTGCAAATCGAATTCGCTTCCAAGAGAAACGATTAGGTAACATCCGATTCTAAAAAACACATGTAACCAGTTCAAGGCGTCCTTAATAAGCCATAATGAGATAGATAATGCTCAGCTTACGAAATAGTGTTTATTGCACTAGGAATAAGGTCGCAAATTGTATTGAGAACAAAAACATTGTAACTGTACTGTAAGTAAGAGTGAAATAATGAAAGCGCAAAGTGACAAACGAGTCGAAAGTGAAATTACAAATGTAGGTTGTGTACATAGACGAGCGATAAATCAACGCCTAATAAATGTCTAGATGAAAAACATTTAGAAAACAATAAACCTAGTTGAAGAATTATCAAATGTTAGAAACGGACTTTCTGTACGGATAATTTAAGGGGGTTTTTGGTAGACCCTGGACAATATTGGAAGGATGTTTTTTCGTAGTATTTTTAAACATTTGTTTTCAATGTACATGTTTATCGAACGGTAAATGTCATTGCTCTTTTTGTTATATGTGTTTTTTTTCTTATTTAACATAACAAGTTTTTGTATAAACAGTAGGACTTACTCGTTGGGTTACGCTCACACAAAATTACTTGAATTTACTATAGATTTAGCTACTAATATCCCATAGTTTTCTATATTTCTCGTTTTGATACTGACTAATGTAAGTTAATTTTCTCTACATGTTTCTCATCACCCCAGATGACAATGTACAAAATTTGAAAAAAATCAAGGTTGCATTTTGTTCAGACATCGTGATTTTAGTTTTCAGGATTTTTGGCCACCCCGAGTAGATATGAGTATTTTTACCGCTTAGCTGAACTTCAAGTTGGTTCGGGAACTTACCTAGGCCGTAGAAAGAATCGTACCTTTACGGGTTTATCAAAGGCCTTGGAAACTAAAACCGCGATTTTTGACAAAACTACCAGGCAGTTATTTTTTTCAAATTTGGTACAATGATACTGCGGATGGCTAGGAACATGTGGCTTGAATTAATTGGGAAATTTTGTACGAATAATTTTTAAGCGTTTGTGGATTTCACACTGCCACATTTATACACATATGACTGATTTATTTTTATTAATTCGTGAACAAAATAACAAAAAGGTATTTTTACCAATTTAATGCTGTAGACTTTCTCTAACAAGCAACAAAGTCCCACACATCCGGACACCCACGTATTCTGGTTTCATAATTACAATCGCGAAGTACATGTGTTGTACAAATTCCGTGACCTCATTTCCTGGTAACATGTTGCCACCGTCGTGTTCGGCGCCAAAACGCCAGTTGCGCCGGAAGTCATCTACTCTCACGACTAAGTCGTTTTTATGCTACGTTTAAAACACGTTAAGGATGCGATCTGAATTTTAAGCATCGATTTTTCATTGACTATGTACTCATTTAGTAATCTTTCCAATGCTATTGAATGTCAAATATTAAACTTAATTTTTGTTTTTAAAACATTTGATGTTTGTCCAAAATATTTGTAAATATAAATGTAATTTTTTTCCATACTCTTTACTCAAAATTCAATATCATGTTTACGAAATGATCACATGTTCTAAGAATAGCCACTAATATTCAAGCTGATGAAAAAATAATTCATTTTTCAGTTCATTACTGATAGAATGTCAGTCAAACAAAAGCCTATTTGCTTTGAACGTTTCCACCTCGACAAAATCTAATTCTTTTGAAATTATCTGTTTGGTATTTCTAGCATAAACAAATGAATTAATATTCTGATTTAATATACACCGACCTTGTTTCTATGGCAACATTGTGTTGTATATTTTAGTTGATATCATTTTCTGTTCCCTTCAAACCGTTGAATCAGACTATACTAAATACAACGTTTACACCTATCCAACAAAATTAACATGTATCTATGAAGATAGTTTTATTTTACTCTGAGAACACTATTAAATCACCATTTTGAACAATTTCACATTGAGTATTCATTGTTCTAGTTCAAGCTGCATACAAAGTATACCTGTACCTGCATAAATAAACAATTATCTAAGACTTTGTATCTAATAATCACGTTAGTGTTATCTCTTATCACATCACAAGTGACTGGCGACATTAAATCCTTCCACTGACTCAGAGATTAGCAGTGCACCCGCTAACAAGATATCTCGGGTAAATTGTGAATCACGACCTACTTAGCCCATACCCGCATGGGGTAAACTGTGAGTGGAGCTGCTATAAATATTCTATGCGTGTACAATTTTTACGTTGAGTAACATTCGGACGCGAATTTCTTAAAACTGGTAATGACTGAGTCATTACCATCATTACACTACCTGAAACTTTTAATGTGCTAATTATTTGGTCACGATTCAAAAGGCTTCCGGTAATTTTGGTACATTAAAAATGGGTTATTTGACTTTTCAAATGATTTTTCAGGCATGGTTTTTCCACCAGAAGCCTTGACGTCATTGCCACTTCTTAAAAAATAGGCTTCAGTTCGGACATGATGACGTAATGTTGGTGTGGAGACAGATGGTACTACAATCTTTAGCAGTGAACAAAAATATACAATATTATATACATGACCTATATGACTAAGATCTGACGCTAATACTGTACAGCTGAAACACCCTTTACTCATCGTTCTAGACATATGATTGGTTAACATAGTCGAAGTATTCGTCAGAGTTGAGGATTCAGAATATATCATACATAAATATTATGTTACCATTTTCTAATGAAATAGCAAATTTAAAGTCTCGAAATACAGGTCTAAATAACTATGACTTAATATAACATAATACCAAAAATAATTCTCCAAAAATTTGCTAATACCCGTTTACATACTGAATATTCAAGTGATTCAAACGGTCTCTCTGACAGTCAATACATAAAGAACATTGAAGATTTCCTAAAAGATCGATTCATAATTAGGTATTAAAATACCATTACAAATGTTACATAAGAAAAACTTAAATACTAATGTGAAATCTTACTAAAGGGCCGATAAAATGAAACCCTCTCAATGGATGTCAAGTTCAGATAAGTATTGGGGGCACGGCTCTGTTGCAATACACATTAGTCATGACCGGTCGCGCGAAAGGCCAGGCTTAGTATTTACAATGATAGCTCTTGTTACGAAAGCCATAAAGTTCACAATCGACGAATAATAAATAAATCTTGCGGCAGCGCTGGCGTCGGAGTGGTGCGCGTTATTTTGGAAATTATAATTTCCTTACTGATCAATTTCACAAGCAAATATGATAAAAACAGGTCTGCTAGGAAGTAGGAACGAACTAATTCTCTGAGGCAGGAACAGATAAATTTAAACCACCCTGGATTTGCAATATCGGGGCTGGGTCATATAAACAAACAAAACGTGGATAGCAAAAGATTTCTACTGGATAAATGTTTCTTAGCGAATGAATTAATTCCCGTGTCCATTGCAGCAATATGTCACAAGTCACTACGTATGTTTTGAGTCTTGCTAAACGTGTTTCAATGTTATTTTAAACGATGTAAATTCTTGAAAGCTAAAAGGTACATTACTTAAACATATACCTGCATATAGTCGATCTAATATTAGACATATAGATAGCACAATGTCCCCTTAAATGGTATTGTCTTCAAGGAGTTTCAAGTGAAAAGAACGCTACAGTATCTAGTATTACATTTGGATAGCTAGCGCAACGTCCACTTAAAAGGCATTTCTTTAAGAAGAAGTTTCATCTAAAAAGAATGCTAAAGTACATTACACATTATCGCATGCTTTGAGTTATTCACGATTAAAAATGTAGGTGTGATCGCAACGCCGTATTGTTGAAACATCTGTAGACGAATCCCAGACATGATGCGATCACGAACAGATCACATGGATGTTCGGTCCTTGTACGTTGTGAATGAGGTCGAGCCAAGTAACTCGTAAAAATATTACGCTGGGTGACATTTGTATACATTTATAGATTGTTCTTGAACTATTAGATATTTGCAAAGTGTTTGCGCAATAGATATTAATGGCATTCGATTTGTTGGCGATGCTTCTAACGTCTGAAACATGAATATCATAAAGAAAGTATGTGATGATTAGTAATGTGCCGACACCAGGTGTGTCTTTAATGGTAGATAATTTGAGAACATTCACACACAGTCTTGAAAAGAGAATGACGATAAATGAAGAATGAAAAAAGATACTATTTGAAGTACATAAAAATACCGATTTCCTTATAACACTTTCAAACCGATTCAAGGTATTACGAGTATAAATGGCGGCTAATGCTAGAACATTGCGGTATTTTTACCATTCCCAACGGCAGTTGATTGCGGTACTCCGAGCGCTTAGCTAAGTATTATTATACTCTTACATAGCTCTTCACCATTTCCTTAGTTATAAATATTATAGCCTTATTTAATCCATAATACTTGAAACAGTTTAACACGGTAATAGACATTACAACACGGCGTATATACAATATGAAGTAATTACTTCATTTTTTATTGCAATGAATGGCGAGAAGAGCATGCCATTCGCCTGATGGTAAGCGATACGACCGCTCATGGAGAGCAGCAAAACCAAACAATACCATGAATAACAAAGCAATGCTTGGCATTACACTGCGCTCGCTACCCTGAGACACAAGATGTTAAGTCTCATTATGTCCAGTAGTTACTCTGGCATTAGTGCAAGACACTATTGCTTGTCCGGAGAAATAGACATTGCGGGCATCTACCCAGGCGGCCTCTCACATATCATATCGATTCAACAAATTAATGAGATCAATAAATACATTTTGCGCTGGTGGTGGTTCATACTGTTAAACATACCTCCTTCCTTTTAAAACATGAATATCATTCCATCTAAGGACATGTACGAGTACTACAAACGGTCTCATTAACAATTCATAAGCCATCACGACCCTGCAAATCATAGCATTGGTAACAACATAATAGAACTAGTAAATGATAGAGCGAAACGGAACAGCTGTGGAACATGGCTTAATGTGTGCCAAGGCGAAACCACAGTCGGTCGCCTACTCGAATGTACACGATATACCAACTTGAGTAATTAATATTTTAATGTATTCTGGAGTTTTGTTGAGGAAAATTTTAATTTGAACAGGTCATGATGTTCTCGCTAATCACATGGTTGGTTTGTTGTAAATAAGGAATGGAGGAAACAATGCGCAGGGCAGGTTCGAGTAATAGTTAGTAATTGATGAATTATTTCCTATATATTAATTGTTTGATGGTCACTTATGAAAATTGATACAAGGGATGTGATCTAAATACTAAAAAAAATAAGTCTGATTTTTTTGTCATCATGAATTTCTTGTCCGTACTTGGACCAAATCGACTGATCTCCTTCAATGATTAATCATGGATCTGCATTGACAATTTTCAACTTTCGTTGTCCTCATCGTGTCACACGTATTTTCGTTACGCTCTTGTCGTGCATTCACCAATTTACCCTCCAAGTCAAGCGTGCCTAAATTAGTTTTACTTCGAAAAAAAATTAGGATGAAGTTATTACAGAGAAGACGGTACTTGATAAACATTCGGAAAGCAGCCAGTACGAATGAATTAGTAAAGTTGTTTTAACGCCTAAAACTGAAATAAATCTGGTTGTAATAATCATGTCAGTACACCCACATTACAGGAAAAAGTGCTTGAAAAACTTGATAATACGTTTCAGGATGAAGTGCTTAGGCAACTTTATTAAAAACTTTTTGCGCAGTTATTGCAGTTCGCAGTCGCCTACGTCACAGCTAATACGATGAACTCCCGTGTTTGTGATTACAATTCTCGTTACATAGATATGGGATTTAGCAATTTTCAAAACCCTTTTTTATCGATAATCATTTAGATACATGTTTTTTTTTATAAAAAAGGTTCTTGATAAGATAGACAATGTTTTTATTTTTATAGAATTTGATGAACATCAACTGCATGTAGGTATCTGTATATCAGTAATGTGCTACAACATTTACATCTTGCAATTTAAGAGGAAAATATTAATAAATAGTGATGTTTGCAATGTTGTAAAAATTTCCCCCACAATAAAATATTTACCTAAGTAGCAAGTTTCCTTCTCTGACATAAAATAAAATAAGTTATGGTGCCTATCAGTTGTTGAAGGTATATTTAATATGTGGGGTATGTAATATCATCGTGTTCTGACGTAAAAGCGGTTAGATAGTGAATACAACCACAAGTCCTATCGCACCATCAGCGGTTTCACTAACAAACGATACAAAATTGACAATAAAATTGCTATCATCTAGATTTAACGACCTATTCACCTTTGTAGGTACTCCGCAAGTACTTTATGTGTGTAAAATAAAACGCAACGCTAGATTTTCTAAGCTCCTACAACATCTGCCTTGACCAAAAAAGAAATGGGTACGGCACGATTACATATTGTTTTTATAAACAAATGACAGTCTGGTTTCTTTTCAGCTTAAGCCACATTACTTGTTGAATCCTACGAAATGTCTATCCTAATTCTGAATTCTACTAAAATATGTGTTCTACACCTCTGTTGTACGTCCATCAGAAATAACCACGACAATGAATTTTGATCCTATGAAAGTATCACTCTCCAGTTTTAACGGACGCTTTAAATTTTCAATTAACTAGAAGTCGAATTTTATTCGGCCCTATTGGCTCCGGTGTTACGTTGCCATGCGTGTTTAATTAATCGATACCATATGCCAGGTCCCAGGGATCGGAAATCCCACCTGCTTTCACACCTACGACACACCCACTATATGACGTCACTACCCGCCCCCCATGGCCACTCAAAGGAAATTCTGTTTGTTTCCATTATACGTCCTCCCGTATCAGTGAGTCACTCGCGTTGCAAATTTACTATCTGAGTAATCCTATTCAATCCTTAGACAATAATGAGCATTAAACAATCTACCTTTAAGTGCTTGTAAATATAGATGCACACTTCAATGCATCATCAAGGATTTTATCATATCTATTTATGAAATGAATTCAATTGCTCATCATAGATTTGAAAGGGTCTTCATATGTAAGATAATTTATTGATAATACATATTGTTAACATAACGAGGAACCTTCAAAGTATAGTGGTAGTGGTATTATTATAGTGCTGATTTTGGAATGCATGACGAATGATCCTTCTTCTGCGCTGCCTTCTGCGCTGAACATTGACCGTACAATCTTGCAATAGATGAATATTTTTATAACAGATTTTTTCTGGATCTAGACATAGCATGTAGTGTTTTACATAGCAAACGGGTGTCGTTGTAAAAAATATCTGGATTACAATAATATTTCGACTGTCTCCATTGGCCAACGCCTTTAGCTGAAGCCAATGACCATTTGCAAATTCTACGTTGACGGGTTATGCTAATTGACAAGCATCATTAATACAAGATGTTCCAAGGCTGCGATAAATATAAAAAGCAATTTCAATTCGATGAGTCAAGACCCAACAATGTAATTAACTTTAAATATTATTGGAAAATACAAAATTTTATTACCTTGTCTGCCTATTACTTTTGAAGGTATAGTTACTAGTAACAATAAGACACACGAGGTACTAGGGTATGTCATAGCTACCAAGTGGTGCGGCATTGTATAATAAAATCGATTAAAATTACTCACTAAACGAGTTTATTTAAATGATAGGCATGAAACATATCGCTTATGTAACCACTCGATGTGTCAGTTGTGAAATGAAAGGTTAATCTGTAGGATGACATTCCGATGTTGCTTATCAGGGAATGAGTTTATTTAGAATAAGATGTATTGGACAGGTAGGTATGATTTATTAGAAAAGATAGGTTTATATGCAGAATGATAGGCCGGTAGTAGGATCAAACCTTATTTCTCATTTGCGCAGAAGGAAGATTCACAGAATTTATATTATGATCGGTCAATTGCCTGTCTAAGCCCTAACGTCATGTCACTTGACTTACGACTCAAAACTAGAAACTTACGATTCTCACCGTGAAAGTTGCTACTATACCAATGGTGAGACACGACTCAAATTTAATTAACTCTTAATTCACTTTTTATCGTGCGTGAGAAAACTTACCGAAATGTGTTGCATTTAGGAATCAATAACTGGTTGGTTCTAGTTGACAACAGATGTACATCCTGGTTAGAGTCAGATTGTATTTTACAGTTAGAAATTGTCGTCTATAGTGGTATAAATTATATAGATTTTTATGCCACAAGGATGTTGAAATTACAACTTAGCCCCTTATAAAAACACCTCATACCAAGTCATTAGCACTCCAAACAAAGTCGACGGCAAAAACTGTATGTAACTGTAATCAGACTACAGTCTGGTGGTACGTCGGCACGCGTATCGTGTGTGATACACTACACGTGACACCGTCGTGTGGCCATAGAGTAATTACCTCGCACGAGACAGATGGGTCAACTCAATGTCATTCAGAATTGTGGCGAGAGCACGTTGAAGCCGCCGCTCATCGCACGCGCCATCAAAGGAGTTAATCACTCGAGATATTAATAATTTTATATTCTAAGAAATTACATAGCCAATGATCTGATTGTTGACAGCAAATATACATTGTGTCTAATCCAATTATTACTAATGATATGGCATGTGTTAACAAAGTGTGCAAAGTCAATGAACTTCCTGTTTCTGGTAGTCAAAACACCTTACAATAAGCGTAGGTATAAAACAAAATCGAACGGAGCCAATATTTTTATTAATCTATGACAGAATCTTTGGTGGTCGCAGCAACGTACAGATTTCCCAATCACAACACAGCTTATAGGCAATGCAAAAATAACTAATTTCAACCTTATTGCGTGGTTTGTAAAGTTTATAATCAAACAATATTCAATTAAGTTGGTATCGCAGTTACGCGTGTACATTTCAACTGAAACTAAACACTAACTTTTACTATTACTATGTTCATAGTTTATTATTGTGTTTAAACAAAGGAAATTAACGTAACGGAAGGCGTGGGTGATATCGGTTCGAATATTCTGCACAAGACGCCCTGTTACTACGTAAATCGGGCCTTTTAATGTTATTATCTTGTTAGTAAAATCGACTAGCACTGTTTCAATTCGACTTAGGAAAACTAATGAAATTGTGTAGATCCCATTCTACGTCAGGGCATTAATCCCCAGAGTGTTTGACGATTCCATAAATTTAAAAGAGATATATCTCGCAGAAAGTGAAAGGTCGCTGGCAGATGCTGGATGCAAGTCGAAGACAGGGTGAAATGTGGAGGAGGTCCAGCAGTGGACATAAAAGACTAATGATAATGATGATATATCATAATGGTTACTATATTTGGAATGGAACCTTACCATCAGGTGAATTATGGTCACATCTTCGTGCAAACCTAAAAAAGGGGACAAGTAACATCCTTCAATATTTAGAGACTAGGATTTTAAGACGTAGGTGTGAGCCTAAGTTTACGTTTTCTTGGAGATGTCGGATGTCGTCCCTAACTTTTCGTTCTCCTTTGGTCATAACTTTTTCTAATTAGGAATTCCTGAGCAAAATCCTTGGCTTCCCTCATCTATATTAGTAGCCGTTGTGTGATTAGTCAAAAATACCAAACGTAAATCCATACGAAACGTAATCGTTTCTCATTATTTTCTATGGTGTTTTTGCTTAAAACACGTTTTATTGCAGTTAGCAAGATAAAGATCATTTAACTCCACAGCGCCATGAAAATAAGCGGAAATCCTATATGTATGTTGCAAGACATCAATTCAAATAATTGCGACAAATATTTTTGCAACCGGATGACGTTTATTTACACTCAAAAACTAATAGTACTTTTTGCATATTGTATTTTTTGATAAATTGCTGTCCAAAGTGCATACAAATATAACTGTTTAAAAACAAACTAAATACCCAATTGCCAAGGTTTTAGTTCTAGTAGAAATAGACTAATATATAGATTTATTATAAGATTCCTTCAAAGGAACTAGAAACTGGTTGTAGAGATAAAGTACTTCGAGACCTTATAATTAAATAAATACATTCAGTAATAACGTAAAAGTTTCCAATTCTCTAATGAATTAGGCAGGAGTTTTGCCTACAGACATTCTGAATTTAAAAGTATTTTAATTTGTTATATTAAATCACTATGGACCGAGAGATATCAATAAATAAATTATAGTTAATTTTGTTTCATTTATAATTTAAACGACTCGCGTATTTACCTCTTTAATTCTCCAGTATTTTACTCAAACTAATTCAGACTTTAATCACAATAGTAAAGTTTATCGTCTCACGTGTGACGCGTGGCGTTTAATCACACGTCGTATTGTTTCGGTTTGCGCGATAATATAAATTGAGATTGTGCAACCGTTTCCATGCTGTTTTATTCTCGATTTCTTGAAATGTTGATGGTAGAATTGGCCGTATTTCAAATCAAACATATATTTCATCTAAAGTATATTGGTGTGTGGCGAAATTTGGAATTACAAATAAAATTTTAAAAATATGTTTCTTTGTTTGTTTCTTATTATATTCAACATGCATTAATTATACCCATAATCTCATAATATTAACATATCCAATATAATAAAATGTGAATAGAGAAAAACTGTTCCCAATATTTTGACAACAGCATCACAACAACACATTCGGACGCCAAAAGATCGTAGACGATCTTTACGATTAGCGACTCTAATATTAAAAAGTATAAATTATGTAATACAAACGTAAAAAATATATTTTACCTAATTTGTAGCTAGTACTAATTCAAGTTTATATAAGAAAGCTAGTAGCTACTGAGTGCGTGGTGGCCTATTGGTAAACGGACTAGGCGCGGCTGCCTACATGGTCACGATGGTCGCGGGTTCAAATCCCAGGGCACACTTCTGAATTTTCGGAGTCATGTGTGTATTGATAGTCAATCATCACGCACTATAACGGCGATGGAAAACATAATAAGGAAACCTGCATACCATAACGATTTGTACGAATTTCTATGGTGTGTAAAGTCCGCCAAACCGTACTAGCGTGCGCGCAGCGTGTTGAACTACATGGCCCAACCCCTCTCAACAATATTCTCAATTGTGAAGGAGGCTCATGCCCTGCAGTGGGGCATATCTGGGCTGGTACAGTACAATACAGTAGCGACAATGAAATATTAACCTACAATTACCGTTGACAATTTTTGAATTATTTACTCGTATCGATTGTCTAGATTCGATTGGTCTAGATTTCTTAACGCCGGTTCGCGGTACCTTGATTATCTTACAGCTGAGCGAGCAACAATGCAGAAGTGTGTATAATTATTCATTTACTATTACTAAATGTACTGAAATGTAGGTGCAGCTGGTTTCGACTGTGACACAACCTTCAAAGCACGAATATATAGAAGCTGTGGATATAGACTAAAATTTAATATAAATAGAATGATTCCAACATGTTTTTACGCTCATTATCGTAGTATTTAATCCTTCAAGGAAGATTGAACCTTTTGTGTTAGTACTTATATGTAATTATGCCTTGTTTTATAACGTTAGGCTCTTAATATGTCATAATATTATTTGTCCCTTCACTTAATGTAAGTACCTGATTGTTGACAGAGTTTCTCCGGAATACCGCGTAATTTCCATTTAAAACTGCTAAAACGCAGTAATATTAATTGAAGGTGGAATTTGGTCAAAGACGAAAAACATTATCAATCAAAAACACGGATAGCGTGCCCAAATCTAACAAGGAACAGTGATGGATCTCGCGTCTACTAGATAAAACTGTATCAGCGACATAGGAAAATTTTGTATGACACAAATTCGTGTAATCTTCACCTATATTGCTTATCGTGACAATGAAGTTATCTGGCACTGTCAATAATGTCAAAAATTGCCATAGTACATAGCTAACTCTGCCTACCAAATACTTCACGATCATTCTATCATTTAGCTAAGAGCAGTACATTTTCAGTGCAAATGTGTGACATGGAATATACCGAAGTCCAATTCGCAACCACTTACATGTACGAGTATATATGTAATTTACATACGTGTGTGATAGTAAAATATGACATACTTTATTGGCACTAAGTCACAGTTTAGTATAAGAAACAAACATAAATGGTGTGAACTTTAACTAGGACACACAATGAAGATGATCAAGATAGTTCTTACAGTCTATTTGAAAGTCGTCGGATGTTGTCGGATTTCTGTGATCGTAATCAGGATTAAGCTAAGACATCCTTAATTCCTTCAGAGGCTTTAGATGTCGTATTAACTCATTGCAATTGGCAATTAGAAATCTTACCACCAGATGGCATATTGTGAAAGCTCTACACCGACCCGTAGTTTCTTACCCGAAAGATCTATAACATCGATAGTTATTCATATTGTTAGTAAAAGGCTTATTACAAGAATATCTGTAACAGTTATTTTATGAAATATAATATATGCGGCAGTTTAAACATCGGCCTTATTCATAGTGTTTTAAAAAAGTTTGTTTCTTCTTCTTCACCCAAACTGATTTCAAAAGTCGTTCGAAAGGCACAAAACTTTCAATAACTAAAATAGATTCTTAAACTGGCTATAATTAAGACCGTCAGAATGCAAAAAATATATCGTCATATAAATGTGGGTTATGTTTACCTATTGCACGCTTAACGGTCTCGAAACGTTTTAGTATATCTATGCCAAACAATAATTTAATGTATACTCGATGACAAAAATTGTAAATCTGCAATAAATCATTAACATTTTTAGTATATGACTGTTTTAAGAATGACTTGATATTATTGCCGAATCTGAGTACACCTTTCTGCTAAAGAAAACTATGGCACGAAAACGACCAAATTTGTTACAACCCACGTCAGATCCTGATTCTGAATTTATAATGAAACATATGCGATTTGTATTCAAGCCATGTAGAAGCAGAATCATGCAAAAATGTCAATATCCGCTAGAACAGTAATAAAAACTTTTTGTAAGAACTGTACAATGATTAGTCTACCGATTGTGGAAACATTGAGCCCGTATAACAACGAGTAATAGACACTCAAGCGTGACCTGAGGGGCTACTCGATTATTCATGAAATTCGAATGTTCGAACATTCGACATCCACGTATAAGATAAAAGTTAATCATCATCATCATCTTCAGCCCATTTTAGTCCACTGCTGGACATAGGCCTCTCCCAAGGTACGCCACAGAGCCCGGTCTGCTGCTTTATGCATCTAGTCGCTGCCGGCCCACTTGTGCAAGTCGTCCCGCCGAAACAAAGTGAATACTAATTATTTATTATTATATATGAAGCTTATCATTCCACTTTGAACTTAATCTATGGTTACAACGTAAGGTAAAGGATTCAAACATTTTGTAGAGTAGCTAGGCACATTCGTACAGTTTTACGTACGACGTTCGAACATTCGTCGTCGTGTTGCAGAATAGAGTAACTACCCTTAGGGAGTGCGTAGTGCGTACAATGGCGACACACATCAAAACTGGGTCGCTTTGCATGTTCCCATTTCAATAACATTCTATCCTTTGCGTACTTATGGTGTTTATTATTTTGTTTCTCTTTTCTTTTATTACTGGGGTGAACGACTTTCCCATGGGTCAGAGCTTGTTTAACGATTTCGGTTTTCTTTGACTTTTTCTATTTGAAGTTCATTTACACCATCATTCTTTATTTGTTAGTACTATGCATTGAATTGATATTTGATTGAATATGCAAACATTATACTCTTTATTTTAAAGGGAATTAAGTAATTAAAATTTTTGTTTCGTCTGTATCTGAGGCGAATTTAACCATACAAAAGGATCTCGATAGGGCATGATCTACCAAGTCAACATTGACAAAAATCTAAACCCAAACAACAATAAAAAAGCTTAAACAGTCTTAAGATAATCGTGATAAATGCACAAGCTATAAATTTCAGTATTTTTCCAAGTCACAATCCACAGCCGTGATAGTCACTCGTTCAGTCTTTATCGCACCAATCTGTTCGAGTGAGGATTCTTTTATCAAGTGATCGTTTTATTCCGAAGGAAAAATACTGGTTAGAAACGTCCATTGATATTTCCGCTGTGACTCAGCGCATAATAAAAATAAAAGGGAATAAAAGAGTTAGAATTGGTTTTGAGATATTGTACGAGGCAATTTTATGATAATTTCATTAATTATTTTGTTAATTTTTAATCTAATACACTCATCATTAAACTTTATTAAAATGTTCTTCGGCGAAATGCATTGATTATTATTATCATTTAGTATAGTATATTTTGGAATCAATAAATAAAATGCAACGACATTTGGTACTTTAGGTTGTACCAAGTATATTTTGCGAGCTTATTTGATGTGTGTGGTGATTTATTTGATGGAACGAAGACTCATATTTTCATGTCATATAGCAGTTTCAGAAATATAATTAATGAGATAACACGGATAAAATATTAGTCACTAATTTCACGGCCATGTTATCTCGATAGTATTAAATTAGGTTACCCAGAATGCGCACAGATAGTACAAATTACGCATTATGACGAGATATTACGTAGATCAAAAGACTGTTTAATTTATTTAATTTGGGATTACAAATAATATTCTATAATTTGTAATGCTTGTGGCAAAAAAAACAGCAAACAAGCGGCCGTGGTTTCGATCCCCGCACCGAAACAAAATTATGTTTGTGTGAACCACAAGTATTTGTTTCGGATCTGGCTGTGAGACCGAAAAGTCTCTCATAATTATGATACCCATGATACATGACTAGATCTAAGTGTGGGGGCAGGCAACTATGTATCTGACATGTTGGGTGTATTTATTTATTTAAAACCACAAAATCCCGAGAATTAATCTAATAACATTAAGGACGACACTCGTCACATACTCGTAATATAACATAAAACATGTCATCGTACAATTTTACCAAGGATATTAACAAAATAGTTTCAATCAATTTAAACCTACATAAATCGAATGTTTGGGACTATTAGAATTTTTTATAATTAGAATTTATTATATATTTTTTTTAATTTATTATATTATAAACTATTAGAATTTTTTATATTATTTATTATAATCCAAACCAATAAATAAAGGATCTTTTTCACCAATGTGAATGAATTAGCATTATAATTCAAATACCTACTTAAAAGCTGCAAAGTTTCAAGACACAATCAAATCATCGCAGCGTCTCGCACAACAAACAAAAGAATAAAGCCCCATTTACACGGGGAGAGTTTCTGGCGGCGAGAATCGTATGCCATTATCGCATGACATAACCGCCATAGATTATCGTGTTCGATGCAACTTTTTATTATATCCTTACGATAATTGTAACTTTGAGGCGAGAAACTCTCCCTGTGTAAATGGGGCTTAAGTCAAATACCTTGCAACTGTACAGATATTCGTTTGCGAGCGTTTCCGGGCTCCAACAACTACTTTATTTCATTGTATCTATATCCCCGACACGTTCTGTTTATTTTATGTATCCGTAAGTGCGAACGAGACAGTTGTACCCTCATTAGTACAACCATTGTTGTGTACCTCATTAGCAACAGCTACAACGGAAACTATTGCGATATTTTTACTGAAATCTCAAGAACCGTTCTTATTTCAACTTAGTTAATCTTGAGAGCCAGCGTGAATGGTAAATATCTAAAGAAGTCTTGCTATGAGACTTATAATCACATGTTTAAAAAATTAAAATTAAATGTAATAGTCATATGTCTCGCTCGTCGCATCTGTTTAAATATGTTCATCAACCACGCGGAATTGACATGTACTACTCGTAGAGGTTTTCTGTGAAGAATCAAATCTTTATACATACTGTATATCATATGCCATAGGTATAAGTTATATAAACTGACATCAAACTATTATACATTATGTAACAGTACAAACAGCTGGATAATATAACAATCACCAGAATATTTTATGTAATCCCGCACTTTAATGTTAGCACGCTGATACAAAATGATCCATCAACCGAGTCTATTTGAAATATAAAGAATCCGTACACGGAAGAATAGATAATATTTTTTACGATTCCTTTGTCTAGTTATCTGTTCAAATATAACAAATTACACGACTTATTCATGTATACAATTCTTATCTTTTTGTCTGGTCGGTATTTCATAATTACGTCAACCATTTTCTAGAATTGCACAAATCGTTTTTATTGACAGAAATTTCAACGATTACGGATTATTATGGGAAATCTTATTACGATGCATTATTAATTATGAGATTGGAATTCAAAACATTGCAACGTAGAGAGGTATTTTAATGAAAATACTGACGCTTGCTCTGTGTAGTATAAAAGACAGGGTATTGTTACCTTTAGATTCTTTGTTATGAAAGGCATTCCAGGTGAGCTTTGTACGCAGCAGTAACATTGCATGTAGGAATTCTATTGATCAATTTGGATAATAGAATATGTTTGAGGGGGAACTAATCAATGCATAATTAGTTGGATAGAAACAGACAAAAGGACAGCCAATGTTGTAAAGGTTGTAGTGAGCTAATGAATTCCTGGGAGAGGCTAAAGTTCGGCATTAGAATTTCTGGGCTAAAACGGAAGAAATTAGTACGGTCGTGGAGTCAAATTATAATGGATATTCTAAATAGCAAATGTTATATACTCAAAAACAAAAAATAAATAATAACACATATTTATGATACCTCAGATAAACTATTTTTGAACTTGATAAACCAGCCTTTTAAAGTAACTGTAGCCAATATCGTAAAGAAGATACAACTGGGTCGAGAGTATAGTGCACATCCAAGTAAAGTAATCGGCCATCTAACTGACAGCGTTTATTTGAATTGCGCGAGATCTTAATAGGAAGCAAGATATTCCTAGAAAACGTTTATCTGCAACATGATTGGCAAGTCTTTGAACTTATAAATGTCTGCACAGACAATTAAGGGTGCAAAAATACGCAAGTTACATCTTGATGACTTGTTATGTCTTTACATACAACATTTCGTGTGTCATTTTTTAAAAGTTTCTCAACGTTGAATGGTTTGACCAATCATAGAGTTATTAGTACAGTAATTATTTTTGTACTTTCGGATGTATATTTAATGTGGATCACACAAATATTTACCTTGTTGCGAGGATCGAACCTGACTGATCGAAATGACAGTACAACTGTCATTTCATAGCCGGCTACTAAACCATCTACGCCAATGACGTTCTAATTTATAAACTATTGTTGAATCCATATTACAGCATATTGGAATTAATCTTACATCATTTCACTTTTATTAATATTTTATTACTCAGTCGTGAATTTACTTACATAATAGATTTAAAAGAAATATCATAAATGACTGGACACGCTCCACTTACTATCGCAAGACTTGCTAATGCAGTTTATATAATACACGTGATATATATTTATTATGTAATTGAAATATATAAGGTTTGGCTTCTTATAGATCTAATAAGAGATGTATGAGAGAGAGTATATGGACCATGACTCCAAGTTAGAATTTTATCTTGTTATGTCTCGTAAAACTAATTATAGAATCTTACAATGGAGAAATATATACTGTCACATCCCACTTATGGTTTTGTAGGACAAAAACAGATAAAAATCTACAACATAAATTACTTTTTTAAATTGCACAATTACATAGTCCTTTTTAGCCTACTTCTGATAGTCACGTGATCACAGTTACGGTACTTCCCCTCGCCTTGAAGAACCAATTATACTTAATGTTGTATATCCTCTTCAACAGGTCTTACCTTTTTTCTAAGAACAACGTCATTGTAAACTAGTCTATACTTAAGTCGAAACCTCTCATGAACAAAAGTTGTAAATACTCTCGAGAGGAATGAAAACTGTTCTGTTGAAAGGAATTATTGAAAAAATTGTAATCACGATATCTAAGAATTGCAGCTTGTTTTTAGCTCATAATTGTCAATTATCGCTGCCACTAATTACACAAACAGCGTGAAACTTTGTTTAACTATAAAACAATCAGAATTAGGAACGTGAGAATTCGTGGCCAGGTGAAAGGACCGCATTGTCTCAGGCACACGAAATTCATCATTAAATGTATCGTCATGGAATAAGTTTGGCAAACCACCAGCAATAAATTCAAATATTTCGTATTCACGCATCGATTCGTTTTTTTAAGGAAACAGAAACAAAGGTTACATCAAACTTGAAGGTAAATTCGGTTCAGTGTGGGGCGTTGACTCTTTTATGTTCTAGTGCCAGGCTCCTCTTTGCAATTCTGTCTGCGCAATTTTATACGGTTTTAACTTATTCAGCCGTCGGGTTCAGGATCACGTACAATGTAATATTTTTATAATTTCCGGAGCAAAGCCAGACAGTTCAAAAAACACCTCAATTCCTTTGCTTCATTTTTATGTATAGCCAAAGAACAACACTGAATCAGATGCTTGAAATGTAGAAACAACTAATCCGCAATACTACATAACTTGTAAATACAACGCATTTGAAGTAATTCCAACTAGAAATCAAACAATAACTAAATGGAAACAGAAGTGTTCTCATTATGGATTACTTATCAAAACTAGGCAATTGCATAATCCTTAGCCAACCTGCACTAAAAACCTATAATGCAATCTATTTCCGCTTGCAGCATTTACTCAGCGATAAGCAATAACAGCAATAATAGAATTGAATCAATACACTGCATACACGTACCTGATACAAATCAGAACCAATTGAGAAATGGGTTAATCGTAGAAATGTTGATGTTACTGTTCGAATGACAGCTATTGAATCAAAAGCGCTTTGCATTCTAGAACGTACTTCAGTAGTTTCATTACCTTCGAAGTTAGATCCAATTAAATTATCAATAATCGCATCGTTATTACTTTTGACATCGTCTATATTATTATTAATATTTATAATACCCAATAGAATCGTTACTGAAGGTATAATACGCTTTTAACTACACTGAGCGTACGGTTACAAATCAACTGGAACCGTACAAAAAAATTAATAGTAACATGCAACTGCCAATACCACAGAGTATGTACCCGTCGAGACCGTTGATTTTATAAAAACTCAAGGGCAGATGTCAGGGACCCGCAGATTCTTGACCCCAAAACGTGTGCGTGATTGTAGCTGCGGCTGGATTTTTCTACTATAATACTAGTACGTTAACCTGCGGTGACTCCCCATAAGGGAATACCAGAAATATTACCACCTACCTTAAATGACCAACTATTAACTAATTTGAAATCTGAATGACAGTTCATTTGAATATCACGTCATCCACGTATGCCGGTTACGAAACTGTTCGAGTAAGATTTTTAATAGAGCCATAGTAACAACTTCGAGGTCATCTAGTTATACAGCTCTTGCTTGCTTCCGTGTTGTGATTGGATTAAGCATTTATACATACAACCTATGCGTGACGCTTGATAGTCAATAGAAATCTAAAATTAAAATAGTGCAGATGGATATGGAAAAATATTGCAATATTGTTTGCTGTGCCAAGGTCAAGAGAGTTTTGATAGTTTTTGAAATGAATAAAACATCACAAAAGCACCTTTTATATTCTTTTTTAGTAATGGTACTTCGCAGAAATAAGCAATATTGTGACATTACTATAAAATCTTTTCTAAACAAAATTCCTAGAACAAACCAGTCTATAGCTCTTAGACTTGACGTCATAGTACCTAAGTGCTGAATCTTTATACAAATCTTTGTGTACTTTTTCTGATCTTTAATGATAATTCAGTTTCTAAGTAAATATATTTTAGTTAAATTTACTTAGAAAACGTTGGTTCAATACGATTTAAAATGACTACAAGAGTCATCATGTCCACCTGCACGAATCCAACACGTGCATGTCGTATAAAAACATGATATGTAATTAACGCTATAATTTTATGAGCTTCCATTGTAAAGTTAAGACTCACGATAATTTTACTATGAAAGCAAACATTTTTACGCAACCATTACAACTTATTACTGTCATCAACACTGAACATATTTGTTTTGCGGGATTTCAAATTTATTTGCAGCTACATTTTGCCGCAGAGTTAAATCGAAAATATGCAAGCTATTTATTGCTTTAAGATTGATATAACAGGGCAGGGTAATTGTATGGACTAAGTTAAGACAAGTACTCATAAACAATTATGCCAATAAATACAGCAAAGTGAGCTAAATCATTTTGCATTCGCATCGTTGTCAATGATATTGAGCATTTAAATCACTAAACTTATATTTTGTTTATAACTCAAACAGTTGGACAAAACACGTTGTTTGTTATTTACCTCCCATATTCTAAAATACAGTTTGAATTTGCGCCAAATGTACGTTTTGCCAAATGAAATAATGATCCAGACAGTGCTATAGGGACTTGCTTAGCTAGTATAAACGCTTAAGTCTGGGACTGTGTAACTCAGAGCAAACCTTGTAATGTTGACGATAAAATAGAAATAGGAACAGACGGGAGCTGTATTCTCACGAACTGAAGAGTGAAATTGTTTATTGCATTATTTATACAACAGCTTTTAAATATTGCACAAGCGGTTTGCATGTCGGTATGAGATGCCAAAGGAGATATTAGTCACGAAACGTTTAGAAAATGCAGTTCTGAAATCACCATTTATTTTCTTATTACTACTGACAAGTATTCCCGAGTTTCCGTTATTTTAATAGAAATAAGATTTCCTAGAATTACGTAAGGTGTTTCATAATGATTCTTATGTGTTTTAGTTTTAATAGAATAAAACATTTGCTAGATAAGACCAAAGCTTATTAAACTCAAATACTTCACTACGTTAGCATTCAAACGTGTAATGATACACTGATCTGCTCAACATTGGTAAATTCTCGAGATAAATTACTTCTTAATTGATTTAGTTGTCGGGATACCGTAATTAATTTAGCTTAATGTTAAAAAATATATACAATATGTTCACAAATAATATCCAGGTATATTTCTTTGTGTTTTATTTCTCACTATCGTGTATACGCCCTAAAAGAGTCAATGTACTTAATCATATACTCATAAGTACTCAAAACGTATTTAATATCCATTGATTAGGCACGGATGTCCATTATTTATTTTTATTACACGACATTATCTAAATTACGAAACAGAACTGTGTTCCACTATTAGTTACATCACATTGACGTCATAGTTGTTTGGTAACCCCAAAAGAAATGGGTCAGCTTTCTACTTTCGTCAGTTTTACGTCAACCATCGGTCAGTTATATCTAATAGCACATTTTTTGCTTCTGTTGAAATAGTATTTTATTGCATTGTGGGCTTTACAGCATTCTAATAGCCACCTACTGGTTATTAAAAATCAGTTTATTACTCGCAGCCTCGGATTTGGATGAATTTCACGTTTCAAATGTCGAGTATTAAGTTCGCTCTGATGATGTTATAATTTCGAGGACGCGAATGCAAATTGCTTATACAACAGATGGTTTGTAGGTCACCTCAATTTTACAGCGATATTATTAAAGGTAACTGAAAACGGGACGTGCTCCGAATCTATGATTCTGGGAAATGTTGAAGGATTTTAAAACGCATATAAAATTATAACCAGTTTAGTTAATTGATAATGACTACTGCACACTCCATTTAGTACCAGAAATATAATACATATAACAGAACTATATACACGGCGCTTCAAATTACTTGTAACATAAAATAATATATTTTTACTCGTTCACTGGCAGCATACCTGTGTACGATTATTAAGTCGGACAATCCGCTTTTTGTGACTTTTTCGATTTAAAACTCATAATTTGCTCGAGGCTGCATATTATACGAAAGGTTTCACGTAAAGCTGTTGGCCAGTATTATACTTATAAGCCAAACGATCCTTACAATGAGGACAAAAACCATGTATTCCTCAAAGTAAATGGAGAAAATAGGAACGAAAGAGATCGGAGTTCAGTTGGGTAATTTATCAGTTACTAGGCGTATGAAGCTGATTAAGACATTTTCATATCTGGTGGGCGGGTAAACGAGTTTGTCTCTACAAATAGAATAATAGCTGGACTTTAAAAACCACACAATCTTGTTTTAAAAGTATGTAGTTTTACGAGTGTCTTATTTGAATTCTTTATCAGCCACTTGGATTTCGCGGTGGCTTTTTGTGAATATACATAAATTTAAAGAAACGGAGTCTACGCATATAATCTATTTATATTTTGGTTGTATAAATTGTAATCGCGATGAAATACTTTTAGTACATCTCGAACAGTTCATTTGCATAGATGTGTACTTCATATCAGACTACAATCTATAAGATAATCTGAACGATAAATTGGTTTTAAAAAAATAAAGTCATATAAGAGTATTTGAGTACATTTTTAGCATGCAGTACTTATAAGAAAACTTCTCTAACATTGCCATCACATAACCAAAAAAATAGATTTTTCTATTGATTTCGATTAAATTGAATAAATTAAATTTAGACTTATCACACTGTTTGTTACAGACGTTGATTGCTATTAGTGTAAAATATATCGGTTACCAACTACTGAATTAATAAAGCGAGGTCACACGATTGTTGCTATGCGATTGTACCTACACAACTCGTCATTGAGACACGCTTGGAACATTTTGTGAATATATTATGCTTTCCTTTACTCTTCGTCCAAATGTAATATTGATTTAGATGTTTCAGATAAGTCGGAATAATTTACGGTAATATAATTCCAAATGGTTTTGGAAATAATAAAATTATTTGATTAAGAATATATTTTTGTCTGGCTTTAATTTGGTATATTTTTTGCGTGATATATTTGCAAGTTAGAAACTGTTGAGCTCCATTTCAATGCTCCTAGGAAGGCTGAAATTGGAATGCTGATTTCACAAGTTGAAGATGTTTTTCCCAGGCTAGATCCTTAGAGTTTCCTACCCTGGTCGTTGATACATTGGCTAACGATAAGGTACTATGACTTCGTTACTACCATAGAAGTAAGTGATGTTAGCTAGCAGAAGGTCATTGTCATTTTTAAATAAGCGTTCAGTAATCTTCAAAAGTCCATACATTCTGCTTAACTTACCCTATTAATAATAAAACTTGCTGTTATTTTAAGCATACTTTTACTGCAAAAATAGGACATTTAAAAGCCATATTAGAGCATATCCATAAAGCTTTCCCAGCTAGGCGAAAATTAACGCAAGTTGACGTGGCTGAAATCGGTCTGGATGAGTTTAAAATTATGACTTCCTTAATCGACTATTCAGAAAATAAATAATACCGATTTTTTTTCTCCGTATCAAAAACTAGTGCCTACCTTATTTATTTAAAGCTATACTTTGTGATATTCTAGCGGGCTAGCTAGAAATAGGACTATGTGACCTTTAGACAACACAAAAATATTGTTAATTATTATTCGACTGACTGGGCTGGTCGTGTTGAAGTATAAAACGCTATTGCTACATTGAGACAACCTTTGTTATATTAACTGTTTATAAAATATGACAGATTTATTTATTTTTATTTTATTAATATGGTCATCGTTGGAGTAAGGCTGTGAATAGCAGTATAGTTGGAGGTGTTAGAGGTAAGGATTATTACTATGATACAAAATATGTTTAACACATAAACATACATAACAAACAAACATAAGCAGTTATTCAATGAATAAAAAAAAAACTTTTCTTTCACTAATATCTAGCTGGCGATACGCTTCACTCCCAAAATTTTATGTGAAAAAATATTTCTTTTATATTGCTTCAAAGTCAAATTCTTAACATCAAATAAATTTATTATCAACGTCACATTTAATTTAGTTTCATTATCACTCGCACGGTCCTGACGCGGAGTCTTTGTGATGAAATTATGGTCATTGTGTGTCGCTCGAAAGTCTTGTTTCGTGTTTGAACAGATGTTTATAAGAGAAACGAAGGTTAAAACCGTTACATTAAGAACAAATATACCAGGCGACGATAAAAGTGCGCGTGTGAGAGATTTATTGAAGGATTCTATTAGCCTGACTTTAAGACAACCTTACGATTTTCAACGGAAATAATGATTGTTAACATCCAATGAAGTACAAATTGTGCGAATGAAAACTATATTTAACCATTTCACAGACACATCGATGGACTTGGGAGTAATTAAACTATCTTGCTGCTGAAGATTTCAAAGCATATTTTCGTTGTGAATTTATTTTACTGCCAGAAAATATGTCACTCATTAGTAAAAATATTTTTTATTTTAGCAATTTTGATGCCTAATTGTTGTTACAGCAATAATTCTCTTTTTTTTAGAAAAACTATAAAAATGGAGTATTAGTCCAGTAATTTTCCGATCTACAATATTAACAATGATGCCAGAAAATATTTTGATTGCATAAAAAGTTATCAAAAACATTATCTGTTACTTCTATAGCAAATAAATAGGTTATTGTAAAAGATTTGCGTCACACATCGGCGTAGAAGTAAATATTTTTTAATTACATTAATTAATAAACATAATATTATATTTTGCTTTACAATCTGGAATTTTTATGAAGATAATTTGTGCGCCATAATGGTTTCTTAGATTCACGAGAATATAAAATAAATAAAACGAATTCTTACGGGTTTTATCGCGAATTTGATTAAATTTTTACATTTTTCAACTTCTCGGCGCTTCGATCGCTTTACTGTGACCAAGAAAACTGCAGAGTGATCGAAACGTCGGGAAGTTAAAAATTACATCAAATCTGCGAAAAAATCCGTAAGAATTCATTTCATTTCTTTTATAAATTTAAGAATTTTAAGAATATTAAATGTAAGAAATTCGCGTAAATTAAATTTGTGCCCCAATTTGTGATTGACGTAAACTACTAGTTTTAAAGTAGGCGAATTATGAAAACCTATATAATTTCGAGTGCAAACGTCAGAGAGATTTTGTTTACAATATCATAAGTTTGTTTGATGAGATGCCCGTTCTGGTGCGGACGAAATAAAAATATTATGAAGTGCTTCCGTATAATTTTGTTTATCATGGGGATTTGTATCAAAATTATAGCGTAGTAATTTATCTGTCCAATAACTGTAACAGCGGATTAAAACATCGAGGGGATATAGCGTTACTGTTGGTTAATACAACTAATAGAAAATCGGGCATTTAATATATTTTCTTATAAACATAAGACCGTTAGCCTGTAATTACATTCTATTGTATTTACGAATAATTCTTGCTTCTTCTGGAATTTATAATTTACCAATGTCGTTTCATGTTTCATTAATTTATTCTATTCAATGTAACTGTTTAATATTGTTTAACAAGAAAGCATCATGAACAATGTCCTTATCTCAAAATGTCACGAAATATCCTTCACGGTTGCATAAACTTTTGCACGCTAACTATAAATAATGAGAAATTAATGACCTATTTATATGAAAAACACGAACATACTAAAAACCATTTTTTATATCGAACTGGTAGTAATATTCTCAGAAAAATACTTTCTCAAAAGTAATAAAAAAATCCAAACATTTTTGAATATTTCAAACATAATATGTACAGCAAAAAAAGTTAATTATTTGTTATAACAGTGCATCTTGAACACCAGATTCAGTCACAATTTTTACTATTGTGTTTCAGAATGATTTGGCCTTTGTGCCTTTGTTATGTCTACACATGATCTTCATAACCAATCAACTGCTAAAGTGCCTGCACAGGTTGCGCATCATAGTTTTGATTACTCATATTGAAATATGCATGACTGCCGCTGTGGCGTAGTTGTACTACGGTACGATAGCCAAGCTGAGGTCTCGGATTCGAATCCCGGGTCGGGATAAATGATAATAGATTTTTCAATTCATGATCAGCCGAGAGTCAAGAATTTGTGCTCGACATGGCGATAGGCTCGCCTCCTATCACATGGTGGGACTGGACAAATAAGGCGAAATGTAGGTGTCATAATAGCACCTCTGCCTACCCCTTCTGAGAAAAAGTATATGTATGCATATTGTGTTGTATTGTATCAACCCATATACGTCCCACTGCAGGGCACGGGCCTCCTCTACAATCGAGAGTACGATTGACAGTATGCATATTGCATATTGAAATATTTTAAGAGTCAATGCCATGTATGTATCTTGTGATATTATCATAAATCTTACAGCAACGTGCATAAAATGGAGCGTAAGAATACATAAAAGATTAGTAGAAATAAGCATGCATTCGACCAATAACGATGTTTCCTTTTGCAAAACTAGTCTCAGAGATACATATTGCTGTACATAGTAATTGTAAGTCAAATTAGTGACTACCCAGCTATTAAGGATCGTTTAGACACCAGTGCAAATAAATACTGACATAATTCATTGACAAGAAATGGCAGATGTAATTACGGGTTGAGTTGAGGAAACTGACAAGAAAATAGCGGTAATAGTGTTCGCCATAAATTCTTATCCTTCGTGGATACACGCACATCTATTTATGGAGGTTTGAGGATACAGATCATTTATTTATTAAGATTTCCGTTCACTTGAACATGGAGTAGTAATTTCTGTTAATGAAGGAACTAAAATTATGTTTACCGGAGTGTTTTATCCAAACGTAACGAGGTTACTGGATGTAAATAAACACGAAATGTAAACGTTCTAAATGATTTAGAAATTTAAATGTAGCATCATTAATATGGCTTTCGTAAAAACAAATGAAGAAGACGTAGGAAATGTGTTCAAATTAATCCCGAAAACTTTTAAGGTTGAAGATCTGATCATATTTTAGTTTGAAGAACCGTTTACATCTCATCTTAAAGATGATTTGTCATAACGGTATCACGTTGAATATTTCAATAAATTATTGAAACCATTAAATAAATAGGCAATTCGTCATGTTTGGATAGTTATTATATTTCCAATGTTTGGCAAACTCTAGACGTACATATGTACACGTGTTTCGTGATTAATTTAAATTTCATTTCGGCGCTGCATCACGTTTTAGTTCACGTGTCGCATAAAATTTTCAATGGATTTACATAAAATGACGCAAATCTTGTACGACATTTATTAGTTCGTTCTGAAATATAGTCTAATTACTTACGAAAATAGGATTTATTCTCACTGAAAGGTCTTACATTGTTATGTTCGCATTGTGTCAAATACAAAATTACTGGTTTCCTTAATTTGAGAATATTTTGGAAACGAAAAGTAGTAAAATAGTACAGCAGCTTCAGCAACATTATTGTTTTTTTTAATCGAACAAATTCTAACTCTACTTATCTTTTCTAGTCCTTTGAAAAATGATCAACGCAGGTTCTATAAACCTAATAAAACATATCAGTCGTTGATTTGAGAATCAAAATCTTTATTCCTGCGACTAATTTGTTAAAATAATTTATTTTCATTGAATTTTAGCTTTTTATTATGTTTTAAAACCCATCATAGTCTGCTATTTTTCTTATGGAAAAACCACGTTTTTAATTCTAGTTGCAAGGTGAATTTCTGTGTCTATTTAAAGGTTCATTTCACTCAGAATGTAATTAAAAGAGGGCTATTGAAATTATCTATCCGTCGCAGAGGTCACAACGACAGTGCACTGTCCTCATTCATACGCTACGATTAAATTTAAATCACGCCTTGATCTTGAACTGAACATTGAAGTCATATTAAAGTGTCTCTTGTAAACTGTAAAGTATCTTTAAAAATATGCCTTGATATTCTTATCAAAAGTTTATTTAAAATGACCGTGCGGAATTTTTTAAACTTCCGCACACAAAAATATTGTATTACACGAATAATTTAAAATTACGAGGTATATTTTTATACAAGCTTGCTATTGGTTGAAATGTCACCTCACCTACAGAAAAATAAGTATACTCGTAGAATGACAAGAAAGAAGAAACCGGTAAAGTAGCAGACGATCGCTTACAAGTTTTTAATGCAATACCACTCGAACACTTTAAATCGGCCTTAGGCAAAAATATTATCAGCAATAACCTCAAATGAATGTAATTTAATTTTATAATTAAAATCACTTTGCTTTTTATTATCCATCCTAAAAAAATGACCTTATATGCTACTGAATTGGAACGAGTTTGAAATATTCTATTTAGTAAAACATTTTTCTGCGATTACTCTTATTTTCGTACCGATGAGATCAGAAATTGAGAACTGAGCTCATGTTTTCGAAGAACGAACTACTAAAGATCATATTAAATTGGTGTTTGTTAAAATTTTAAGTGATCAATCAACGATTTAGAGTTTTTAAACGAAACCGGAGCGGGAAGACAAAGTCCAGACGGTGAACATTCTAGAAACAAAGTTTGCGCACGATTCGTCCAGACATCACGCCACTCGAGTAGTGATAATCATTTTCACTAGCGCCATCCCCTTTCAATCTCACCCAATGTACGAGATAGAAAAAGCAGATCTACATTTATTTAAACTGAAAAGTGTTAAAATGAATGATTGCAATGACGTCTTGTTTATTTTAAAACTGTCGCCTCAGACTGTCTGGCGAATGGGGCTTCTTGGAGGTCCTCTTAAATCAGTCGTAAACGTGCCAACCCATCGTGAAATATGAGTCAATAAAAAATAAATTGCACTAGAATCAAAATTCTGGGAAACATATTTGAGCTACTGCCACAAAATTTTAAAATCTTGCGTTACTTTGGGAGTCATTAACAATTTGCTCGTTACAGAAAGAGTGCTTCCTTATTGCAATGTCAGATCGCTTTTTGCATGCTCAAGAAACATAAATTTCACAAATAACAGTAACAAAACAGTAGGCGTGCGATTGCGATTTATCGTCACAGCGATATACGAACACGGTGATAGAACCAGTTACCCTTTTTCCTATAAAATATTACTTTCAGCCGGTTAGAGCGTTGTTTACGGAACTCTCCCTTAAGGAAGAGAAATCGACGCTAAACATAGCCAGTGTTGTAACTATTCTAATGGGTTCTATCAATATGAAACATTTGGTTAATACATCAAGAGCGAAGCTGTTCGTAACACTGTAACGTGTTTACGCAGATATCACATAATTTAAATTCCAAGCGAATTTAAATTCGTTTGATAGAGCTGAAACGTGACCGATTGTTCCGGAAGACAAAGGTTGTTGACATATTTAGATACATAACATTATTAGAATTGAGGAATAATCTCTTGGTCCAAAAAAAGAAACATTGAGAGATCAAGAATAAAAGGGATAAGTATGGATGTAAAATATTTGCGTTGTAAAGTATTAATACGTAACAGTTTTCAGACTGCGCGTCTGCCGGTTTATTTGGATCGTTGTTTACATTTATGTACCGATGTATAATGATTTATTGTGCGCAGTATCTTCTCTGGTACTCTGTACATTTCAATTACACATGAATCATTCTTTTGAAACCACGTTGTGCAATATTTAACACAAACTGTACACTTATTACTCTATTTTTTAAATGTTGCGCAAAACATAATTTCAGCGTAGAATCTCGGGTTGTTAGAAAATGTGTCGGCATTGAAAGTGGTTCTAATAGATGTTGACTTTTAAAAATAAGCTTTATAGAAATACATTTGAAAGATACCGTTAAAGAGAAATTGCGTCAAGACTTTCTTTAGGTTTTTGGTATATGTTTTATGAAACCAAAAAATCCTTTATAATCTAAACAAACTTACCAACAATCAACTTATCAACAATTTGTATAATTGCATAAATATTTATTGATAAACCAATACTACAACATAAAGTTGATATATAAATATGCACATTGCTGACGTCTTATTATTAGCAAATTGCGTTATAACTGAAGTATAGATAATTAATTTTAACCGACTTCAAAAAAAAGAAGAGGTTCTCAAATCGGCTGTATGTTCTTTTTTTATTAGATCAATTACGATTTTGAAACTACTCATAGAATCACACAACTTTGCGACCATCAATATCTATGCCGAGTTCCAGAAGAATTTTTCAGTCAAAGTGACTACCGTCTTTAATCTCTTTTATGAGTACAAAACATTACACAAGCTGAGTGGCAATACTAACTTATATCTGTCGACTGAACTACAAACTATATTATCCTTTAAGTCCAAAACCATACGACTTAAAGGAGGATAACATCTTTTCTCTGTAAACTCAACGTGAATTATGAAAATTCCTGCACTATCTATAAATGGGAATCAATTACAAATTCTAAATATAATTCCGTTTAAATCTCGTTGTTTACCTGTGCGTGCATGTGTTCCTTTCGTTGAGAAGTTCAATGACTCACAATTAAAACGGTCCTCGAGTTAATTTGGTCGCAAATGCAGACGCATTTGGGACGCTTGTCTCGCCTGCGTCTTGTGTACTACTTACTGTAGCCTAGCTGTTTGTATTTATTGTTACTGTTAAAACATTCTGAAGAGCTTCGAACTCATCTGATTTAGGTCCTTACTCGTCTGAATCGATTGGATTGATTGGTACTGTAATGTCTCTGTAGCAGATACCTTATTGGTTGAAATTAGGATCAATTTCTCAGTTTGCTGGTTTATATTTTTAATTTGGTAATAGTTGATCAATATTAATAAAAAAATATGAGATCATAAATATAACAAGTGTATAATTTTCTTTTGTAAAATATAACGCATATTTTTAAAAATATTTCGTCATTTGTGTTGTGTATTCATAATTCAACAAATATCAGAATAGATATTATGTTGAAGTATTTTTGTTCTCTCCTATATCAATAAACAAAATGTATAAATAGAATAGATTTCGTTGAAACCGGTAACAAATCTCCAGTAAAAAGAACGTTTAACTTATAGCATCATAAAAGAAAAGATCATGTTAAAAAGATAAAAGAAGAGTAGTGTATAACTGATGCATTTCCTCTTACAAAACGAGCTGTTTATATATAATAAAAAACATAAATCCTTTAACGTTCTCGCCTAGCACATTACATCAGAAGCAATGTTCAGAATGATTAACACTAACAATAATTTACACGGTCCGTTACAAGAAACTGTTGCCACACCGCCCGCCCAAGGCCCAAATGTCAGTATTGACGTCACGGGGCGGTAGCTGGCCCATCTAAATATAACTAACTACCACCGAAGAGTACAATATTGCGTGTGTGATGACAGGTTACTTCCCTGGAATACCCATCAATTTTTATGGCTGACCTGCCTATGGTAATATGTTAACAGGAGTGACGTCAATATGGTGTGTAAAAAGGTCAATTACTCGTGACCTTAATTGACTACGTGGGACGCTCTCTGGAAGCTCGGTGACTTTAAAACACTTGAATGCACTAAAACATTTAATAAGCCATGAAATGTAAACACTTTTTCCAGCAGCGAGGTAATCAACCCACATAGCCGCTGGACCGAATCGGCATACATTAAATTCATTTCAAAGGAGTTTCCATAAAACTCCACGTTAAATAAACAACATTAAAATATGAAAATGTTGGAAACATTGCGCAGAGAAATCAGACCAGTGTAAATCGGATTCTCATGGACCACTGAGATATTTAAATACGTTTTTACGAGCCTATTGGAATAATATCCAAAGTTGTGTGTCATTTGCGAGTTGTGTGTTCCGCCACCTGTCACGTCAATCAAAACGCTCTTAGTGTTACAAATCCATCCGTTCTTGACAATACTGTGTGAATTCTCTATTTAGTCCCATCGTGTCGTAATAATCCTAGACTGCATTCTAAAACAAAATCGTATTAAAATAACCTGGCATCAAATATAGGGCGCTTTTGACGTCATCGTGGCAATAACGAAATGCATCAAGCCCTTTTATTTATCCACGTGCGCCCCAATTAGATTTTATAGCTTTTCGTACAAAGTCTTCTGATCTTCTGATGTTTAAAGGTGTGTTGAAATAATTTGCATCAATTAGTAGTCTTTTAGTATTGCTTTTTACAACTTCTCAAACGTAGATCTTAATCATAAATATCATTGTGGTTTAACTGTACCGTATGAAAAAACCTCTAAGAAATGTGTTTTAGGCTTGAAATCTTCTATTTCTGTATTATCAGTCTGGTTCGCCTAGTCCATCACTCCCACAGACAAGGTAGCGTATAGCCAAAACAGATTGAATTGTGCAACTTCCAGAAAAAAACGGTTATCTTGTAATTCCATCGTATTCTAGTTTATTGCGGCAAGAACATTAACTACTTAATGATTAATACAAAACACATGGGCATAGTAAACTTGCTATATATATTTTCGCAACTATTAGCGGAATGTAAACATGGGTAAGGAGAAGTTACTAATCTTCGGGAACCTACACATTCCCTACTACGTGTAAATAAACGTTTATTTCATCATGTTTAGCCGCAGGAAGTCTTGAGTAGGCCTGCCCCAAGAATTTCGTTTATTTGCAATACGATTTCTAACCTATTTAATGATTGCTTTTTTGATAATGTATTTATACAGATGCCCATAATTGATATTTATAGAACAGGCTGAAAGACATAAGTTCTTTCTTTTATTAAAAAGAAACTAACAGATTAGAAGTACGTTAATTAAATTGTAGAGTGTAATCTTTTTTTAAAAACAATTGAATTATTTTAACAGCGGTTTAGGCATCATTCAGACAGTAAATGTATTTACTCAAAATGTACTGTAACGACTTAGTTTCGAATCCCAGATGCGGATTTGATAGCCAAAATCTATTTACGTTAGCCCGATATATTGGCGCTCAAGTATACACTTCTGTGGTTTTCTTGAGACATGACCGAACCTAAAGCGAAATTCCTGAAATTGATCTAATACAAAGCGGATGAAATAGTGACGAATGATACAAATATTTCAGAGATAGGTGCAGTAACGCAGAATCAATTTCAAACCCAAATATTATTATCAAAATTCTATACAGATCCTGTTTTGATGACTAGTATCGGGAACTCCGCATTCTCTAGATAGTTTAAGAACAATCTGTTTTCACCTGAAAACAGTTTCGACAAATTAATGTACTTCGATTTTGAAACTCAGACTGCGTGGCGAGAGCGTGATCTAACTATTCCACGAACAATGAGTTAGTCTAAATATTTTTTATTTAGTAGAGTTTCGCTGTAAACTATAGTACAGCCAATTTAGACTATAGTAATTTACAATTAACAATTTTACATATAATAAAATAGTATAGTCGATTGTTACAACCTATAACACTATGAATCGCTGCAAAAATTAAACTTGATAAAAAAATATTAATATTAATCTACGACAAAAAAACGATGACATTGACTATTAAATAAATTTAATGAAGTGTACAAAGCTAAGAAGAAATAATCTGGTACAAAAGTTCCTAAAATAATTTTACAATATGATAAATGACCGAATGAACACCTCCGATTTCATTGGAAAACCACGTACATTTTTACTGTTGTGTAATTTTTGGGGACATTGTGATGCTATACATACTACTCCTCATTTAAGAACTTTTTCCCTCCCCTCTCTTTTCTTCATACAAATTGATATTCAAAGCCCACCGTACTAACAATTAATAAGTTAGTGTTCATGGTTGGCGGTAGTCACCAATCATCAAGGAAACCGCTAGCCGTTTGTCGGACTTGTACTAATAAAAAAAACTTTTATTTACAGTTTTAAAACCAATTTGCGCAAATTGGACGTTTGCCGCGAAATGTCGTAAATTCAAACCTTGGATGTTGCGATATGGTTTTCCTTTTGATAATAATAACTTTTTAATTTTATCACTATCGCTCTCAATACCGCGTAAACATAAGGATTGTTTACAGGAAAATCTGTTTATTAATACATTTATCTCCTGATTGACCCAACATTTGTGACTGGGTAAACGACTGCCTACTTTTTTAAATTTCTATGACTACATACATTCAGAACCTCACGACTGTATCCCTGAAAGGGTATACAGGATATCACTACTGCACCCTTCAAATATTAAGGGAAAAATAAACTCTAATTGATCCTCCAAGACCAGACCATCTGCGAAGTATATACGGTTTACCTGCGTGGTAATCGAACTTCCTATACCTTCCTATCGAAAGAATTGAGCCGCTACAACCGATCATAAACACCTACGTAAAACGCAGAATATTAAAACATTTAATTTATTCATCCTCTACGTCACATATATACGCCCAAAGCAATACCTCAAACAGTACCTACGCGTGTACTGAAGTATGCTGTCATCGCAAATCAACCGAAATTGTTTCATCGCAGTCGAAACTGTGGCGTCTGCTTAATGTCTGCTCGATAATACGCATTACAATGATTGGTTTGTGGAACCGATCGCTGAGTCAGATCCTAAATTAACTTTTTAAGATTATTTATTTAATATAAGTAATAACATTAATTGACAGTCACCTATATACTTATTTTAGGGTATGTTTTTAGATCTAGCGCCTAGCAACCACAGTGGAAAGATTATGAAATAAAAGTGTCAGGATCTCATTATATTGAGACCGCTTTTAACCGAATGCTGTGGAAATCTTTGCAGGAGGCCTGTATTCAATAGTACTACTCTCTGCCTACCTTCACGAGAATACAGGCGTGACGTATGTGAGTTAATTGACCGCTATTTATAAGATGAGAAAGCGCTTTTTCTTTTGGTATATTCCTGATTTATACTACTGGCACCGTAAAAATGCAGTGAAAATATTTTTAATTAACGCTTCTCATAACACGTTTTAATCTATATCTTGATATGACAAAATCCCCGTGTACGACCTACAATCACAGATATTTGTTAAAAACACTTGCATAAACAGATAACGTACCAAAACAAATGATAAAAATCAATTTTCGGAGCAAAACATGTTTGTTATTTGTTTATTTCAAGAGGAAATTCTGTGAAAAAAGCGCAAATATTATTCAATACCATTGATAGTAATTGATTAGAAGTATTTAATCACAAGTGGTATGTCGGAAAATCACACTAAGTGAGCAATACATACAAAACATACGGTCTACGTTTAGATTATTTATTGATTTTATTACAACACGCGTAAAATATAAAGAATAATGGGCTTATTATATGTATACTAAGCGTTTAGTATGATTTCATTTGTTTTTCTTAGTGATAATTACAAGTCAATTAGTTTCAGTCTATAATAACCACACCAAGGAAGCAGAACCTTTCCGCCCACACACCAACCACTGAAACAGGAGTTAGCAGGAGTGAGCCAGAATCAACAGCACGCAAAGATCTGACACGGAGCACTGGAGCTCAGCGAGCTTCATTAGCTTCACTTTAACCCTATTGAAATTCATCATTAAGAAAGAACAAACAACAAGACAGCCTCCATGGTGCAGCTGCTTAGATTCCAGCTGTTACACGAGAAGTCAGAAGCCGCGGGCTCGATCCCTGCACGGTGACAAATGTTTATGTGACCGAAAAGTCCCTAATAGTAAAATAGTTTGTCTGATACCCACGAAACAAGATTCGATCTTAGACTCAGGGCTATGTACCTACATTTATGCGACTGTTAGGTTTATTTCGTTGGATGATTTGAAAACAAATAATTATCCACTTCCCTCCGTAGCAAAGTGGCAAGGAGGCAATTAAATAACGTACAAACTACCAAATACTCGATCACCACTGACCTAGCCCGCAACAAGACCATTAAAAAATTAACGCGAAGGTTCCTACATACGTCAACGGTGGCCACGACTCCAACCCTCGAGACGTAAATAGATTAGAGACGCGCAGTATGTCTTTATGTCAATCATTATATATTACAAAGACGTAGTACGTTGCCACGGATACCATTGTGTATACAAATGTTCTTTGATTAACACCGCAATAGCCTGACCTATATTGATCGAATTGTAAATAGTTAATTCGGTTGAAGTTGGTTCTTTGGCTGCACCTGGCCAGTTTGGTGGACTATGGACCAAGGTCGTTCAATCGAATTCGAGGATTTGGAGGAGTCGTGTGCTCAACCACTGCTGAGCGATGGGGTTTTTTATATTATTCGAGTTATTAAATCTTAAAACTGTCACTGGCAACATTACAAAAGCTGTTTAATTTGAATATTATAGAATGTGATATTGAATTTGGAACACATAGTGGTGTATAATTTGTAAATCAGATACCATTAAAACGTTACCCGGTCTTTTAAAGTAAGGTCACGTGACCTGAACTGACGTGGCTGAAGGATTTTCTCATAAAAAATTGAATCCTAGTCGCATATGAATAATAAATCATACGAATTAGTACTATGAATATAATTATAAAAATCTTATCATTACTATCATTTCAATTCTCAGATGCCTGCTGAATAAAATTATGCTAATAGTAGAATAATTTGCATTTAAATACATTTGACGTTTATTATGCACATCATTTAGATAATGAATGAACTTCAATTTGTTAATACAAATTTAATTTGCCAATCGTTAATATTACATTATAAGGAATACGACACTAATAACTTACAACATTAGAATTCAATTTCAATTTTATTGAAAATTTAAATTTACTTGACAAAACAATCCTAAAACTATACGATGTAAATAGTATATGGGACAATTTAAAGTACTAAATAATCAAAATTTCTTGCGGTGCCGAAGTCGGCTTAAATGTACTCATTGTTACCCACACATAACAAGTCGATTGGCATATCAACATCAAATAACCAAGTTAGATGCAGAAATAGGAAATGGGTAATATATAATCAACACTTCCTTATCTTACTGCAGACGGTTATAAAAGTTTAATAGACGATGCAACAAACACACAAAAACATATTCCTACTTCATACTCTAATGACTAATCCACAGAACATAGTTCAAGTACCGGTTCCAACAACTATGTATTTGGAACACGTGTTCCAGTAAATTCCTTACAAATCATAGACACGCGACATGATCACCAGGTAACCGAAGGTCGCCTATTAATATTCAACACAGCTAATGTCTTCCTCAATCTCGTAAAAGTAAAATTAGTAACAAAACAATCTTGAACGAATACCAAAATACTGTGTCCTGTCCTGATGCTCAGTAAACAAAACATCTTACCCTGACTGTCAAGGTCAAGATGATGTTACTCCCATAGAAGCTTCAATCCAAATATTCTGAACAGTAAATCAATTATTTCAATCGAAGGACGGAACACGAAGGTAGTACCTATAAGTCCTTGTGCCTGTCTTACGTTGGTATCTAGAGCAGCATTGCTTTTTAATGATTCTAACAGGCCAAGGTCAGCATTCAAGATCACTACAAACCCTGCGTCATTTATTGATCCGTCTAGATTGAGTCTGATGATCCGTGAATATTTAATGTGTGGCGAGCATGACTGGGTTTATTTTATTTATCAGGTCGACTTACGTTGCATTGTTTGATTACTACGCAATTACTACTACTGCATATGTATGTGTTAACACCATTGTGTCTTCGCAAGAAATTGATTTGAATCCTGACTAGATGGGAACGTGATCTGCGTTATTATCATCAGTTGAATGAGACATTCATTTAGTATGATGACCAATTGCAAACCCCATGCAAAATCTAATCTACCAGAAACAATATTAAGAATAGCTCCCATTGTCATAACACTACCACAGATATTTTGCCGTATATTCAATACAATTGTAAATTGAAAAAACCGCAACCTCACCTTCATCTCATTACAATAGTGATCCATTACTCGTTTGACGAAAGATTAAAGAATGATTTGTTTTTCCCAAGGTGAGGATAGGGCAAAAAGAAAAACACGAAACGTCAGCAAAAGATTTAGTCAAAACATTTAAGAACCGGTCAGCCACCTATTTAAATATAAACTTTCTTTTGATGTTAATCCAAAGTAAATAACATTCAATTTTCCATTTTTCAGCGTACATGCTTTATTTATTTTAGATTAAAACGTAATAACTCTACAAAATATTGAGATTGAGATGGTACAATAGGCTTCAATGACGTAATATATTTTTGAATTTCAGACACGTTACCTAACCTCGACCATTAATGATCAAATACAAATCTCCTCTATCAAATACATGAAAGAGATTTAGAAAATATGAGCGCAGAATATTCGATGGATACCATTCAGTAACATCACGTTTATTTCTCTAAATTAAGTTCTGCCTGGAGCGAAGGTATAATTTCTGTATAAAATGATCTTGTTTTTAGATCCGAAATTGCTATAAGTCTCCCATGCATACCGTACCAAATGTTTAGCCGCTATAACCAGTGATGACCAGTGTATTTCGATTTTCAGACGGTAACAAATATTTTTGAATCAGTCAGCCCGGAGACGTGATGCGTCGAATTTATATCTTCTATTTTCAAATCTCGTTCTGTCAAAACAATTGAATCGAGCTATAAACCATCTGTAAATTTCAAAGAGAAAATAAATTAAAAACGTCACGTCACAATGTTTATGGTCTCACGGCTACTAATACGTACGGTTAATGCATTACATTTTTACGATGGGAATTGCGCAGTAACAAATTGTCCACAGAAATACCTGTATGCTTGTAGATTTTCATTCATGTATTTGGTACTATAAAATCCATTTTGGCTTACATCAGTTGGTTTTATTGGCTCGACGGCGAACCGTCGCGTCTAATTGCGTCTAACCACGTGATACCGCGACATTGTCGAACTCACCGCCCACAGTGACCAGCCAATACGTCACAACTTTTATAACGTTTCAGATTTCTTCCCGCATGTTTGAGAGTGCGGTGCGAAATTATATTCATTTCCCCAAACAGTAACTTTGACAAATCGATTCTAAATAATAATATTTTTGAAAATTGTAGTAATAATTCGAACACATTATCAATGTGGCCTCAAAATAAGAACGAATTTAATCTGATGACTCTTTTAATTATCAAATAGTATTTTTAATCTATAGACTATTTTTCAACGTTAGATCCGATAAAAATTGTTTTGAAAATCTAAGTAGGTCGATTGCTTGATTTTTTCGTTGACCAATGAGGTCGGTAGGTCATTCATTTGAGACGACTAGATTAATACATCTCTTATGTCGTCATCGTCAATTAATGTCATTACCGAATATGGAAGCTCTGGAACCTAATGGCAGGAATGTGTCTAGGTTTATTTTGAGATGATGATTCTTTTCTTTTGTAGTATTCCTATCTCGAGCAGTTTAGCCATTAGCTGAAGGTATCAAAATATTTATATCTTTGTTATGACTTATTTTATAACGTATCAATCCATTAACGCAAATTATTGGGCATGGTGCTACTCTACAACCAAGAATTCAATTTAGAAGGCTTAGGCTAAAGTCTACCACGAGGCCAGGTTTTACGGCCACTTTCCAGCGTAGGTAAATCTTGTTAATATCTTAGGTATGCAGGGTTCCTCGCAATATTTTTCTTCAATTTTAAAGCGGGTATCACTATCTCTTCTGATAATCCCTTGTAATCCATACCGTATATGTTCCTGGAAATATTTGTAATTTGTGACGTCGGGTGGGCGTTTTGGCAAGCGAACCGAGCCATACATGTAGGAATGACGTTCACAAAATCACCTTTTTTCTCCTACACTTACGCGTTGGCTTTGTCGTCATCGGCCTCTTGAGTAATCGTCATTCGAAATTTAAGAACATCATGGTTGACGTAGGGATGTTATGAGTCTGTTTATTCAGTTCCTCTGTGAGATCACAAACTTATATGTGTGTAAAAATATATTTGTGTCAATAAATGTCCCCAATTCTTGAGTTTTCGCCAAATTCATACAAATTTTGAAGGCGTCAGAGAATCATTTTACTGTCTAAACTCTAACCTAATGATTTAATTATAAATAAAGGTCGTTTGAGAAAATATTGTAAATCTAAATAAATTACACGTGATACGAATTAAATTTAGTTTAAATTAAAGGCTATCGATCTTAAATTATTAGAATAATATCTCAAATGCTAAATGATGACGCTGCCATTCAATTTCCATCTGGCTATATTGTAATTACTGACGACATTTGAAAAACGTATCTATCATAATTCATAACTCGATGATAAGTCTTACCTCGTGCATGATTCAGACTTTAAAATTATTCTCGGTGACATAAATATTGACAAAAACAATTGAAGAAAACACGTGATCATAAAGCACATGTCCAGTACATTTTATACCTCATAATGTAGTAGAAACACGAATGTTTACCTGGTTGTCTGTTACTTTGCCCCCTACACAAGAAAACAACGGAAAATTTGGAAAGATTAGGTACAGAAAATAAAATTGGCATTTTTATTTTAAAAACAATAAATGAACGTACTGTGTTGACATTGTTGTACAAATGCTATGGAATGAAACATCTAATATGAGTAATTCATTGTTCCATTATTATATGTTGGAAACAAATAATATGATTTAATAAATAAAACGTTATGAATCAACTGCAGTACAGACTCCACATAACTTATTTTTCTCAGTTATTTGTTAATCGGAATTTAAAAAAATATGATAGTGATTTTATAAATCATGACCGAATAGACTTAAATAAAAATTATGAATATATAAATTATGTTTTTTTATTTTTTTAAAGATTCCATACTTAGCTATAACATTCAAAATATATATAAAATTTAGTAATAATACAGTGTCAATAGTTATTTTTGATATTGGATGAATTACATTTACGTAAGATGTACTTACTATTTCCATTTCAGAAATTATGCAATAATTGCGAAATTGTCGAACTCTGTTATCAAATCACAGAATAACGCCAATGTGCGCTCACTGTCACAGATAGCATTGTTTATCTAGTAAATAAAACAAATCCCCATCGGATGTCGTATCTAATCAAAGTTTAGTGACTTGGCAACAGGGCAACACTCTTCACTTATCGCTTGTGACCTTGACCTTAGAACGTCTGATGAGGAAAAAAATAATATTTTACACCCTACTTGGTAGGTATTTGTGATTTTATAATTAAATTACCGTTGATAACATGTTTTTAGGATCCTTAGTAACATGCTGTAAACAAAAAATAACTAAACCTTTTTGTATGAAACAAAAAAGGACAGCAAAAAACCCCAAGGATTACAAACAAAATACTGAGATGCTTATTACTCGGAGGTATAATAAATTATTTAGGTATCAACATATTTTCCAAGATAACCGCGAAACGATTATTTTGGAGAATTCCAGTAACTATGCTCCATAATATCTTAAAATTATACAAACAATTTTATCAAATAATATAAAGGCTTAAATAACTCTCATAAATTCTGAAAATCATCGTCTAGTAAGACGAAAAGCATTACTTTTCCTTATTATTTGCTCTCGTCTTAACATTCAAACAAGTATCTTTCTTTCCAGGAAATGTAGACTTAGTATTAAAGTCCTTATTTTATTTAAGAAGCACTTAATTTTAATACAAAATAAATAATGGCAGAACTTGATACACCACTGCATTAATTTTTGTTTGCTAAAGAAATAGTAATAAAATTATCACATAAAGGGTTAATATTATGAGCCACTGCAATGTCCGCATAGAAAATTTAATGTTGCAATAAGATGCGTAGTAGAAATTAAATAAATCAATGGAGAAAAAATACTAAATTGCTTCCTAGCATTATATGCAATAGGAATAACGGTTGACAGCTCTTGCTAAATCTGACGTCATAATTTGATTACATTACAACATATGACTATTACCTACGCCTGAGTTCCCAGGTAGGATTAGCAACATCTACTGCACAAGTGTTCTAAAAAACTAGATTATTATCCTTTAATGATCTTGAAATTAACGAATTACTACCAAAAAGATTACCCAACCTGTACATTGAACTTAGACTACACGTTTATAGTCTAGACTCTAGAGTTTAGACTCTAGGCTGCTAAATGAACAATGTAACATAAATAAATAAATACACCCAACAGTCACATACTGACCCCACATTAAGATCAATTAAGTCTTGTGTCGTGGGTATCAGGAACTACGAGAGACTTTACGGTCTCACAAACAACCAGACCCGAAACAAATACCTGTAGATGACACAAATATTTGTTTCGGTGCGGGGATCGAACCCGCAGCCTCACGTTTCACAGCCGCCGTCTAACCAACTGCGCCACGCGCTGTCAAACATATACAAAGAATAATAAAAGGAAATAATTAAATATAATTACAAATATTGTAATCATTTGCACGCAATGCAAGATTGTATCAAAAATATTGTGATTATCGTCAAGATATAAACACAAACAATGCAATTATGAATCACATTTCCACAGAACATGTGTGTACACAACTTTTATTATGTTTTTGTTTACTTTTAATTCTTACTGATGTTATTTATGCAAGAGTGTTGTGAATGACTAAACTATTAAAACAAGTCTGGTTAAGATTTAAATAACATATAGACATTAAAATCGATTTTATTATCAACATAATAAATTATAATGTACACTTATTTTATATCAGGCATCAGCACACACAACCCTAAGCACTAAGCTCTTCGACAATCAAGAGTTCGATTGACATGGCTTAGGCTAGATTTCACCAAACACCTGTCCTAGATCACTGTATGATAGCTAAACCTACGACCATAACAGTTTTCATAAACAGTTGGCTAATGAATCGAATGCATGCAAACGTTAGTCTACATCGAAAGGTCGTCGACCCACATTAATTCAATATTACGTAGACATCAATATTTACAAACACATGACGACATTCAAATGCACCTTTGTGAACACGTGAAGGACATGTGCTGTGTCAATGGCTACAACTTATTGCAATACACAAAACAGCGGCAACTGCTGGTTTTTCATTGGAACATTTATCAAACGTCACAATTTGTATGCAAAATGACAGTTCATGCGCTAATGCAACGGCTTTATAAATTAATCTCAAATAATAGAAGACACTAATGATTGTTAATTGTGGAGCTTCATGTATCTGATGCGATATGAACTGTACTTTATAAGCACATATACGTTCCAATGCAGGGCACTTGCCTTCTCTGCAATCGAGACGATTGAGAGTGGTTAGGCCATTTAATCCACCACGCTGGTCTAGCGTGGGTTGGCGGACTTTACATAATGTAGAAATTATTACAATTTGCTACGGTATGCAGGTTTCCTCACGATGTTTTCCTTCACCGTTATAGTGCGTGGTGATCTACTATCAATACACACATGACTCCGAAAAGGCAGAGGTGTGCTCTGGGATTTGAACCTGCGACCGCCGTGAGCATGTTGGCAGCCGCGTCTGATCCGTTTAGCAACAGGCCATCACGATAATATAATAATCAATAATTCAGCCCGTACATGTACGTCTCGATGTAAGGCACGGGCCTCCTTTAAAATCAAGAATTAGATTATATGCAAAACGATTTTTTGATGTTTGACGTCAATCCTTTCGAGAAAACTAAATTAATTTTATTCTCATTCATACGCTATCTACGTTGTATTTTGTTTTTGTTTTGTGGTTTGTTTGGATTTCGTAGTAAAAATCCCCGTGAATTTTTAATAATGTATGACTCATATGATCGTGCGTACAGGTATTCTTATATGACATCATTATGTTTTTTAACCACATATTATACTTATATAGGAAAAACCTGTATTCTTAGTACAATTTTTTTAAATGATTTGTCTCATGTTTTGTTTCATTATGCAAGAGTAGATATAGTACATAACTCATATGCTGAATATAAAACCATAATACTACCTCGATAGCGCAGTTAACACGTTACGATTACAACGCTGAGATCTCGGTTTTGAAACCCGGGTCGGGCAAAGTCATATTTGATTTTTCTATTTATTATCAGCCCGGAGTCAGAAATTCGTGCCCGAAATGGCGATAGGCCCGCCCCCTATCACATAGTAGGACGGAACACACAAGGCGAAACGTGGGTGTCCTCTTTGCTGTTAAGACCATGATACCTCTGCCTACCCCTTCTGGGAAAAAGGCGTGAGTTTATGTATGTATGTAAAATCATAATATACTTAAAATAATCGCTGGGAAAAACTACAATTGGTACTGAACTATCGGGTGCATTTTAGTCACTCCTTACCTGTATCAAAATATCTATTAAAATTGGCGGTCTTATAAAACGGTCTATCCCAGACAACCTTAGAATGTATAGTATCAGACATAAGCAGATTGTGACGATATGCATCGTCGACGTGTCACAATATTTGTCATAATCACACAGAAAATATTTTGTTATTTACAGGTTACGCAAGTAACTGTTCCTTGCAAATATTTGTCTCGTCTAAGGCGTAGTATACATGTGATTGCGTACATTACAATAGCCGTGACACGTGTTATTTGCTACAAAACATGTGTTTCTTGTTTCATCTGATCAACGTCATTACCTGTATTTGTGACGTCATGTAAGAGATACGATCACCACAAGGTCGCTTCTTAGCGTATAATCATATATTAGTATGACGTGTGCGGAAATATCGAGGTAATATTGGATAATCAACAAATTTATGTAATTAAAAGTTCTGCTCAAAATTACTATGCAAATTCGAGTGGGTACCTACTTACATATTATTTAAATTCTTAATATGTATTAGTGGTTGAAAATAATGGAATTAATTCCAAAGGTCTTAACCAATAATTGAAACTAAAATATTTATATTGTATACTGTTACTTGTAAAGGTATTAATTGTTACATTAATTATAATTTGCCTATAAAATCGGCGTCATACACTATCGATATTACTTATGTGAGCATCAATAAAAAATATTGACGTGTATCGATCATTCACAACTGAGAGGTGACATTTATCGATAACTAATCGATTGTGTATGCTGTTAAGTTGTAAATAAATCATACCGATATGTACAAATTAACTATGCTATGTATTATATTTTATATAAGTATATTTATTCCTTGTAGATCCTCGGGGAGGCCTATGTTCAGTATTGAACTCCCTGTTGCTGAATAGATAGATATTTGTTACTGTGTAATTATTAAACTGACTGCCTCGGTGGCGTAGTGGTACTACGGTACGATTGCAAAGCTGAGGTCTCGGGTTCGAATTCCGGGTCGGGCAAAGTGATATTGGATTTTTCTCTGTCTGTCTGTCTGTCTCTCTCTCTCTGTTCAGCCTCAGTAAGTCCACTGCTAAACATAAATCCTCCAAGGATCTCCATATCGTCTTGCCGGGAGCGGCCTGCATCCAGCGACTTCCTGCAACCTTAAACAGGTCGTTTGTCCAAATTATCGATGAATTATTACAAATTGCACGGCCAAGGAAAGACATTTAAAATATAAAGCTACACTAAGTGCTCTTAATTTTCGTTGAATGCATTAAAATACGAATATAACTTTTATTAGTCCTTTGGGAGGTCTCGGGCAAGGACTTTTAATTCACACTGCATACGTAATGTGGATATATAAAACAAAATGTACATTGTTTCGCCGAAATTCTACAATAAAATAACATGTGAAGCAAGAAGGAATGTTTTTTTTACTTAAAGAGTTACAAAACAAGAAATTATACTACAATTCGCGTAAAACAATGATTTTGTTTAATTGATATATAACATTTCTAACCTTTATTTAAAATAATATTCGTTTCGAGTACATATTTCAGTTAGTTTAATAAAACCGATGGAATAGTAACTCTTTCTCTCAAATCTAATCCTATTTATGAGAATATAAGATTCAAAAGTATAAATACCACTGGTACGCCTTAACAACCATGTCATTTAAAATTCACAATCAATAAACCTATATGGAATAAGGTGATTTCAGTCAACATTAAATGAGCTATTTAAAACCCTTGATTACAAAATTATCCAAGATAATTTTTCCTTTATCTATATTTCAAGCGAAACAATACAAAGAGTGAACAGTACAAAGGGTTGATCCCTTTGTACGTAAAACGTGACTACACGTCGTAAAGTCTTCCGCACTGAGCACCACTATACTAGATTTGACGTCACATACAATTACGTGAATACCTGCATATGCGTTAAACACGCAGATACGCCCCCTGCAGTAATACGGCTATAAATATCATAGCCACTGTCTTCCTAGTCAGCTGACACATCGCCTTGAAGACGAGCTCAGTGAAAACATAAATAATACGTTTGTTTAATTTAAATACAGTCCACTTTGTGCGAAGATAACACTGTTCCAATCATAACAGATCGTGGTTGAGATGAACTTGTTTGTTACTACTCGTTTGTTGATGAACTAGTGCATAATATTTACTAGAATACAGAAACGCAGAAGTGTTATTGCTAATTGTAATATCGGGTAATGTGAGGCATACTAATTAGATTTAATACAAATTACTTTTACAAAACCCTGGCCCCTATTCTAAGGTAAATTCCTTTGTGGATACAGTCGATACTTTCGCGACAAATTTCTTCTCATTTTTGTCTCTCGATATTGTGTTATAATAATTGCATCGTATATAGAATGTGATTATTCTAATGCCTGACAAAGAAACAGTAGCATTCCTTCGAAGTGCTAGTTATTTCTGGTATTATCGATTGTAACCCTAAAGGCTTACAAACACATTAATTCTGCAATTCATCGATCTGTTTATTTTTAAGTTCACTAACCTTCACCAACACCTACAATAATTAACCTCACATTAGTCGGTAAAGACACTCCTCGAAATATTAGTGCTGCAATTAAGAACAGTTGCAGATAGAAAAAACAAAACATTTTACACACATATTTAAGAAACGAAAACATTTACAAGCAATAAAAACATAAAAATAACAAACATTTTCACCGCAAAGATAAATAACAAACAAATGCATCCTTGAATTAGATTTAACGAAAGTATTTAATGATATGCTGTGGATTATACAGAGTAATTTGTTTATCGCTCATACGATATTAATGTTTGCAACGAATACCACGGAATATTATCGGTATTTCCTCACAATAAAGTAGCACAATAAAGTCTCTGATTCACCCAATAACAATAATAAAACAATTCAAAATAATAATCATATAAATTTCCCCAAATGATAGAAAGAAGTTCGTGGTGTAAAGTTAATCAGATTATAGCTATCAATAAACATTGGAAATTACGGAAAATATTTTTTCGACTTGTTTACTGCAATATAATTTATTATGAAGCAATTGCTGATAATAATATAGATAACGACATTAATACATTAGTTCTACTGAATGACGACAGAGTATCTATGAGAAGAGCAAGTAACAATGTAAGCTAAACATATATAGCTGATAACCGTGGTGTCAAATTAAAGAGATCGTCAAGCTAAACGTATTTAATTGCAATAAGGATGGTAAAATGCGATATTTCCTTAAATTATATTCTAAAATGCAAGAAATCGACTCCAATAACTAACGTATGCTTGCCGGCATTTGTAAAATGAAGAATTCAATTAATTTATATATTCCATGTGGCACATACCACATTTCACATATTGCTAAAATAAACGGCTGTCACGCAGATACCAGACTACGTTGAAATGTAGCTGCTATTCACAGACAACGTTTATTTTTACACACAAAGAAATAAATATAAAAACGATCGGAAATAGACAGTAAAAATCAATTGTAACAAATGTATTTTCAACAAAATACTGCACATATAAATTGAGGGAGCCACCCACGAAGAACACACGCCTTTATACGATTATTCATTTACCGCACAATCTAGTACAATTAAATGAACAAATTTTACTTAAGGAATTCAGGTTACTGTGACGTTGTGTGACAAGGCTGTACTATAATATAGAATAAATATTTAATTTGTTGCAATAGACGAGTTTATATCTAAGGGCCTTGCTACATCTGTTAAAGGGTTTTCGATATGCAAATGGCTTGTAATGGAGTTGGCTCGGAATGCCAGAGCGGCTGACAAATTTAAATGTGGCCTATTTTATCTTATTGCGTAAACCTATGTATCGAATATCTAGAGCAAGGGTAACAGAAAGCGTTGTCTTCTCATCAAACAGTTTATTTTCAAATTAAATTTTCTTTGTTCGTGTATTAATTTGTTTTTGTCTGTTTCTTTAAACAATATTTATTTTTACTTTATTGTTCTTAGAACTGGAATTCAAATTCAGAACGTTTGGTTGTTGAACCTTCTGGCGCAACTTCCATTTATAAAATATTTATAAAACGTCTTAGTACTACAATATTGCTTTTATTCATCTACTCCTATAAAGGTAGTTAAAAATACGTAATAGTTTTTTAATGTATAAACATTAATGAATGTACTTGTATTAAGTCTTCTGCATTTTCCTCAAGCCATAATTATGAAAATAAAACAATTTTACAACTGACGTCTTTAATTATGCCAGTTTTTGTTGATTACAAGTTACGTAATATGTGATGAGTTAAGCTTTGAATTTTAATCTATGTATCTGCGTAAATAATAGTTACTGAAATAGCTCCATTTGGGAATAAGAAGCGACGTAACACAAATTAATTAGACGATGTAGATTGAGTATACAAAACCAACTTTAAAGGGGAATGAAATAACAGAACGTAAATGCAGACTACACAAATGTACTTTGAATAAACTTTGTACTATAAAACCATTTGCAAACTGTGATCTTTCAAACGTAATACGTAGAATGTCTGTATGCATAATGTAAACCTTTCTGACCTTACAGATACTGAAAGACGTTATCTCATACACTGCTTGTGTCTATACGATGTCAACCCTGATTTATTTTAGTTAAATCGACCTTCAGTATGACAGTTTGTTAACATCGCCCGCAAAACTTCCATTACAATTAAACAATGGACTGCTGCGAGTTCGGGAAACCCGATGTTTACGAGAAATATTTACATGCAAAATAAATAATATATTTATAAATGATATCAACAACTGCAAATACTGAGATCCTCCTATAAATATATTTCATATTACAGTCTGCTCCCAATTCCTACTGCGCAGATACGATCCAATCTTTTTTCAGCCCGAACAAAATAATCAAACCGGGTTTTAATTGTTGCCTAGATATACTGCACAATTTCAAACACAGCATAGCCAATCAGATTTCGCAAGGCCTGTGGATTTTTCATTTTACCAGGCCTTTCCGTACCCGTCGATTACAAATTGTACTGCGCGTCAAGAAAATTAAAAATAGTTGTAAACAAAGCAGTGTTTTGTGGTTGTCTACGCAGAATTGTAAACCGTTTGCGCAAAATTAATGTCGAAAACAAGGAAGTTGTGCAGGGTAACGATTACGCGAATTTTCGTACATATATCAATTACTTTGGTAGCTCTAAATTATCGAGTTGACAATTGACTGATATTTAGGTAAACAAACTCCTACAAGATGTTTTGTGTCGTCTATCAAGACAATAGTGTTCAATCCTCATGCTCATGCCATGTTCTATGTGAGTACGTGTTAGTGAAAACAAACCATCCTCACACTTTCATGACACGCTCGACTTGAGCCAATAATTGGCCTATTAAGAGCCAGTATTTCCATGTCATTCTAAATGAATAACTCATGTGGCAGACAATGTGACTGGCGCGCTCCGCAATAGATCCATTTGTTCTGCACAACATAAATTAGTGGAAGCTATTAAAATAACTAACGAGACCCGACACAATCACCATCGCGAAAAGGAAATACCTTTTTTACCAAATGAGTGATTACGATAGGAATATGAGAACAAAACATGAAGAGAACATATAGAAGTTACGCAAAAAAATGAAGTTGAACAATTGATAGCAAGATCGTAAAAAGAGGTACGTAATCGTAGTTTTATGGACTGGCCACCTCACAACGTAGTGTAAGTTTTACGATTATAAAGAATTTTCGTGTTTGTAAACAGAGTAAGAACTGCACACAGCTTTCTCGGTACATTTATTTATAGCTTGTTGCACTATACATTGATAAATTTAAAACTAATAATCAGTAATCTCAACAAAATAGACAACTTGTGACGAATACGTAACACGTTAAAGCATTAGTCCAAAGTACGGAGGCAACGCTCCCATACTAAGCAGCTAATTTTGGTAGCAAGCTCTTTGTATTCTTTGTAGTACATATTGAGAATCTACCTTTGTTAACATGGATGGCAAGCCGCCAACGATTTTCTCTAACTATTCGCCGATTTACCCTTTGAAGATTTATTGCCGTTGTTTACGGAAATAACATTTATAGGTTACTAATCACGCGAGCCAAATGTACCAAACGGTGAACCAAAACAAATAGCGCGACCACATAAAAAGTTATAAGCTTGAGTCTGCAGTATTGACAATAATTGGTAAAACGCCAAAATGTCTGGGAATTTTAACGACACTTCGTACCCGGACCGTGCATGCTCAAAATCTTTTGAAACGGCAAATGCGCTTTTAGTCTGTTTGATCTCTCAATTCGTAAATTATTTTGGCAATTAAGTGATTCCGCCATTGAATGTTAATTATGAGCGTGACATGCCTGGGAGCCTCTCGTATGTCTTTAATTTATTGCTAAGATAATTACGCTGAACCATAATTTATGAATTACGTATTTTTATGATGTATAAATCTTCATCTTCTTGATTGTAAATACTTATGACTTCAATAATATTAATTATTTTTCACGATAAAATATAGATATCGAGTCGCGTAAATCTGTCAAATTCAAGAGGAAAATCTTTTAAGCACGTGGTTTCCGGCGCATCGTGTCACGTTTTTACCGGTCTGTTGTCCTGTCATTGACGTGTACGTTTTATTCAACTGCAGCACTAATGGAAACGAGTAAATAATTTACGTCATATACTGAAAGGACCAAGCGCCGTCAATTACGTTCATGAGCCTTAATTGAAACGCATGCTGGAAGCACCGCCAAACTGTTACCGTCACGAAACTTTCAATACTGCTCACGTTGTGTGGATATTGCTTTCAATTGACCAGCTTATTCAGTCATGTTAATGGTTTAACAGTTAATATAAGTATAAATAAATTACTACTAAAATTGTAATTTGACCAATTATTGCTTGAAATATTACTTTTGGTAACATGAAACAATGATGTGTTATTTTCCTCACCTCGAGGTGTTTTACAACAGAATTCATGACTGCTAATTAAAAATATTGATTGACAGTACCCTAGAATTTCTAGCACAGCTAATTTATTCTATAAAGAAATCAAATTATAAATTATCATTTATTTAATTGATGATAATTATTATAAGTCATCACGGTTTCACACCACGACCTTGGCCTTGAACTCTGTTATCATATTTCTTATGTTTGTATTAGATTTATCATGTCAATTACTATGCGGAGATAGTCTCGATACTCAAAATGTGAATGATGTAACGATTGTTCAATGTATTTCATAATTCATTACTAATATCAAACTATAACTTTAGGGATTTTAGGGAACCTTTTAGAGGAATTCGTATTTGCAGCTTGAAGTAAACAAGTCTCAAAATAGAATACCCACTGCGGGGCTCTTAAAATGGATAGGTCACGCCGTACTTGAGTCGCAAATATCAAGGCATGATCAGAATGTTGCGCAGTGACAGGTAAAATATTTTTCATTTAATGCTAAAGCCATTGTTTTGGAGCAAAAACCGGTGAATCAATTTGCTCAGTTACAAAGCAAAGCTGGGAATGCTTCTGATTGATTGTATTAGTGGGATTTGCCTTGACAGTTATTAGTATTGTTTCTAGGGACAGAAATAGCTCGCAGAATTTAAATGCGGCACACTGACCTTCAGAAAAGACTATTGTTTGTCAGATCTGCGACATGTGTTTTGAACTTTGGCAAACACACATAAGGCTGATTTTTGATTAGGTCTATCTAATGTAGTATTATCTCATAGAGTAAATCTACTAGGAAATGGACAATCATAAGAAAAATGACTGACATTTCGACTTGCGGAACGCCGGTCTAATGACTTGGATTTTTTTCTGACCTTTCATCTCTATGTGTTTTGTGCCAAGTTTTTACGTTGCTAGCGGTATTATTAAACTATTTACCAATTGTTTTGTAATTAGCAGTTAGCGCCTCTATTTTTAAATCTTTGAGTATTGAAAATACCTTAGATATTTTAAGTCGTACAACGATAAATTTACAATAATTTAAGTTGAATATTTCTATTGAAAAAAATACTAATATTAGAATACCTATTTCTAATTCTTTATTTTTGCAGTCGAAAATAACATTCAACCAAAATGATCATAACTTTTTGTAAGGAAATGATAAGCCTATATGTAATCAAATCGCCTACAAACCTACACATGTAAAATGCCATAATCCTTCTACAGTGAACTCATAAATTCGTCGCATAACAGTATTACACAACAAAGGATTATGCAATCCATTACGGTTTCCATTTTCCCAGCAAACCACATATTATAATTCCTGTGCATCGTCTATTACTGCTTTACCTAGAGCTGCAGTTACATGACCAGTGTTATAACAGCAATGGACTGAGGAATTTGTGTGTTTATCGCTTTTGTCAATTGGACATTCAGTGTATTGTAAATGTTTACTGGTTTCTCGCCTCGTGCCCCGCATTTGCCCTAAACATCCTCTTTAGTTGATGTTGTGATGAACGGCAGTCACCTTGTTTTCTAGATTGTCGATACAAAAGCGAATTGGAAACTCGTTTACATTCGACGTCAAATACTCAAACGGTTTCAATTGTCTGTCATTAAAAGGTATAATTCACGTAAATTATATTGGCGTGTGGCGAGATTTGGAACTAAATACAATTAAAATTTAAAAAAAATATTTATTGAACGCATTGTTTGAGATATTTTTCTTAATATAAACAACAATATATACTATAATCTAATAGTATTAACGTGTCCAAAATAATTAAATGTGAAGAGAGAAAAACTGTTCCTAATATTTTGACAACAGCATCACAACAACGCATTCGCACACTAAAAGATCGTAGACAATCTTTAACGAATTCACTATTCAGATATACAAAAAATATGGTAATGATTCACCGAGACGTTTTGTTGCATTGTGGTCATTTCAGTCACATGCTTTACGTTCGTCATAACAATAATAATCACATATTTAAATTGCTTTCCTTTGTCTCGCCTTGTACATCGTTTAACTGAAAATTGGACATAAACAAGACTGTAAACCTTATAGTACCACCTTATTATGTATAATAAAAAAAGTACTATTGAGTTTTAAAAAGCTGTAAAGTTATCTTTGGGACATTCGAGGAAAACGAACAAAAATACTGTAGAGGTACCTTTAACACCGGTCATAATTTTAATACTCCTGTATTCAAATTTTAAAAAATATTGACGTCACCAACCACCAAAATTAATAAAACAAAAAATGATAAATTGATGTTAACTTACCAACATGCGATAGGCTCGTGAGATCTGATTCTGAAATGAAAAAAAAAATTATGTGAAAAAAATCTAAAATGAAGCGCGTGCAATAAATAAATATAGGCAATGGTTAAAGTTCGATCGATGATTTTTTTGGATATCAAAATCATATGAAATATCAATAGAAAAATCACACAAAAATCAAAATCGATCGAATTAAAATTAGATAAATTATACTCGTATTATGTATGAATGCTAACATAAATTAGTTGTTGAAAAATTAATAAGCCCCATCTGTCGGGACAAAGTTAAACTAAGATGACATAATATGAATCCACCACACGCGATAACCTTGCGATGTGGTTATTTAACGAGCGATTGTTTGGCTAATCGACTTGTCTGAAAAATGTTGGATCGCGCATTCAATCCTCTTAAAACAAATGACCTGCAAATATTTGAAATTATATTACTGTTTTTTGTTATTGTTGAGATATCCAATTTGATTATATTTGATTGTACTATCCGTACCTATATTTAATATGTATACTAATGCAAACTTATAGCTTTTTAGAATGATAATTATTTAAATCTATGCTGCGGATAAACAGGCAGACAATCATAAAGATTCTATTCGAATCTATAATCATACCTTGTAATTATCGAACCCAAAAAGTGTCTGGCACGGAAATCAAAGCCACGACCTCACAATATTCAGCCTATTAGCTGCTACTAGACTATGAGGTGAGTATTAGATTGATATGTATTTTTAATAGCAACGACGTAAACGTTCTAGCCGCACGATTCAACCTTGTAATGCGGTTTTTTGCAATTGTGTATAATGCGTAATTTTTGTAGTTAGACGCAAGTTGTGTTATATTGTGTCGATGAAATCTTAGTAATTGTGTACAGAAATTTCCAGTCCCATATTGTTACTTCATGTTAGGTTGTTTCATCCATCTGTTGATAAAATTACTATAGGTTATGTATGGTTTGATCTTAAGTCCACTTTGGCACAATGTTACTTGATGAACCTGAGAAAATTAATATGTAACCTATGTTTTTAATAATTCATTCATGGGTGTCTTTAAATGAAAAAATAGCTTTGATTTTCGAAATTCAACAATGATTTTGGACTAGTTTTCAAAACATTATAATGTAGAACAATGTTTAGCCTAGTAAGCAGTGCAAAACATGAATAATTCACCATTTGGCCTCCGTGGCGCAGTTGGTTAGACGCCGGCTGTGAAACGAGAGGCCGCGGGTTCGATCACCGCATCGAAACAAATATTTGTGTGAACCACAAGTATTTATTTCCGGTCTGGGTGTTTGTGAGACCGAAAAGTCTCTCATAGTTTCTGATACCCACAACACAAGACTCGATCTTAGTGTGGGGTTAGGACTAAGTATGTGACTGTTGGGTGTGTTTATTATTTAATCTCATGATATACCTACAATAAATAAAGACAATTTGTACCGCATACTTATATTTAAAATGGCAAGGCAAGCTTTTAATAGAAACTTGTAATATTAACAATTTCCTGATGACATCTTTTTCCGTAATCATTAACATTCACAATGAATATTTTCCGTACGTAGCTGTGGATTCTTTTTACAGGAAACTGTAAATGGTAAACAAAAATTCCATTAAGAAAATGCTGAATAAATTTTGAGTCGATTGTCATGACGTCAGTTGATTGTTTTAAGCCTATTAAAAAAAATACTCCGAAATAAGTCAGATATTGCAATGAAATCTTTTGAACTGGGATGGTTAAAGGAATTGTATGTGATCTAGATATTTTAATAAAATGAATGTATTTCTCTCCACTTTCTAATCTTAAACTCATTATCAATTATTTTACCTTGTTTAGTTGGGTCTTTTACTATAGTGTGCATTTTAGTTTTTTACACTATTATTTATTTTGTCCTCTAAAAAAATCTTATCGAAGGAAGGCAACTGCACGCAATTTACAATTTTTTTTAAATTAAATTACTGAAAGTTCTGGTTAAGTAAATGTCAAATTGTTGTATGGTCATCGGTTCTTGATAAGTATGCAATATTTCAAGTCAATCCGACATTTTAAAGTCCTCGAAAATTTATTTCAAAGATTCCGACACACAACCATACATGCGAAGCTATGTCAAACACTCGCTTGATAAAGTTAGGCACTGCACTTAATTTAAAAGCTATCTTTATACTACATTGAATGGCGAGAGATAATCCATATTACCTCTAATATTTTACCAGTGCACTTTAAATACACTAATTGTATTCAATAATACATGAACCAGTATACGATCCTCTGATGGGCAGTGGGCACACGCCTCTATAATTCAGAGGTGTTAAGGCCTTTGTTCACTGATTTATCAACCCAATCCGATGTCAACCAGTCTTACATTAAATAGTAACATTAAACTAAGATAAATTACGTAAATATTAATTCCCCGACCTTCGCAATTTACTATCTGTACAAACATTTTATACTAAAATAGATCGAATGTTCGCGAGTAAACAAGCTCATATCAGTACATTTACGATTAATACTCCTAATGTACATTAAAACAGGCTTTATAAGCACTTATGTTCGGACCCGTTGCTAGGTAGGGTTCACTTTGTACGGTGTAGTATCTGTAAGATATCGATAACTGGTAATTAAATGTAATCTCCAAGAGATCACTCGTAACAAAATATTTAAAAGGAGTTAATAGATCACTGAAAGTATTCAAGTAATAAAAGTACAAAGTAAATACATTCGTCATCCAACAAATAGCGCCACAGAAACTGTCACAAAGTTCATAAGAAATGCATGTTTGCAGAGAGCATCAATATCCTAAGGCCTCACAACATTGGTGAGTAGTTTAGGTAGGTAAACTATTGTGGAGTTCTTTAGCCTCTCAATCGTACTCTCGATTGTAGAGGAGGCCCGTGCCCTGCAGTGGGACGTATATGGGCTGATACTATATATTACAATTTAGCCTCTTTCATAAGGGGATCATCCTTATTCTAATCCGATACAGTACAACAAGATCTTACTACATAACTCAATTTTACGAAAACGTAAACTCCCCGTGCGTACACAGTCCCACAAACAGTGTTAGTTGATAAACAGCGGACGGACAAAAACATTTTTCTACATTAAAAGGTCGGTGATGACGTACGCGGCAATTATCAATTCAGATTATTGGAGCACTTCAGTCTAAATATCTGTTGACATTACTCCTGATACCAGATTGCATCATCACGACTATAGAAAAATATTTGCGTACAACGACACTGAAGCTATCGCCTAAGAATTGACCCTCGATTAAAAATTGGAGTTAATTGTTTCTTCTTTAATTTCTACTTACATTTGTATAGTTTTTTTACGTATTGATACCTCGAGATTGAATGGGCGTATAGCATACATCAAGCTGTCTGCAATTGCTACTTTATAAGTACCTGAGATAAAGTTTAGATTTAATGAACCCCATTGCCTTATACGCTGTTTTAATCTCGAAGTGTAGATATATTGATTCACATTATTGTGTGATTTGTTGATTCAAACTACAATTCCCCTCTGGGATCTACATCCTACCCACCATTCTGTGCGCGACATTGGCATTTCATTTGCAATTCACGAAGTTCTTTTCAACCTTTTCTTTTCTTTTCTAGAAGTTTATCTCTCCATAAAGATCCTACTAAACACTAGCATTTTCCTTGGTTGGTAAAAGAGTTGCCTATAAATACATGCATTATTTTCAAACCACTTCTAACCGCTTCAATCGCAGATTATATAATTAGCTTCGGTCTATATTCAACGGCTTCTTGCACCCTTAATTAGGTTAACTGTCTACCTGTCCTGTGCGTCAATGGACGGCTAGCATCCTTCGCAAATGGCGTAATGGGTAGATTACACAATTGGATGCAAGTGGGGTATTATGTCCGTGGTATTATGCAAGTAATTACTGGAGCTGGTCGTTTTCCATACTATGAAACGGTTACCGTCAATTATTTCTATATGCGGCTAATGTTATGTTTGATGCCTCCATTATGTGTAATTTTGATATTTTTATGATACGAGTATATTTAGATAATGGTTGTGTCTGTGTGGAAAACTATAGAATTGAAGAGAGTTCATGCCGTCCAATGCCTAAGGATATTTACATGGTGTAAATATTCAGGAGTTTCCTTGTCTCTTTCCTTTAACTGTAATGTAAGGAAGTTGCTTTTTATAAACTTACGCTGTCGTTAAATTTGAGGATTTCTAAGTTTAAGATTTGTCACTTATGTCGACAGAAAAACAAATCACTTCGCCTTAATAAAACAGTATATGGTGGTTAATTAAACATAATCTGTTGTTAGAACATATTTTAAAGTTTATGGAAGGCAACCGGTTAATTAGAAAAAAAACTGTATACATTATATTTATAGAGTCAAGTCTATGTATAAAATATGAGCGCTGAGAATTACATATTATCATTGTATATATATTAAGATCCCTAAGTCACTTGATCAACATTTGCATCACAAATCTCTATTTTAATTCAAAACATGCGCAAACGATATTTATAACTCAAGAGGATAAACTTGAGTTATAGAAGGACTATCTAAACACATTTCTGACGTATTGATAACAGCATACTCGTAAACTATGAATAACAATAATACGTAATATCACTATCGTAGATCAATATATTGCAATAACAACAAATTATGTTTTATTATATAGCACGTGGGATGTCGCTGGATGCAGGCTGCCCCCAACAGGTCACTGTGGAAATCATTGGGAGAGGCCTATGTTCAGCAGTGGACATCCTTTACCTGATGGATTGGATTGGATGTTTTATTTTTCATAGGTTGGGCTTACGAGTTGCCGTTAGATATGGTGGTATTCAGTATATACTATATATTAAAGCAGTGAATTTTCAATGACTGAAAAATGAGAAAGAGAAAAATATGGAGAAATGGCCTTTTGGAAATTTCGCAAGCTATTGGAGTATAAGTTCATTGATGAACGTGGAATGTAGAGCAAGGGAAATATAGAGATCCTTTAACCAATCATATCCTGTTAAAAATCATTGCCGACCATGATTCCGCATTTGTTTTCTTGTTTCACAGCAATATTTGTGGTCCACACAAACATTTGACTCGGTATGGGGATCGAAGCTTACTTTCCACGTTCCACAACGTCTCTCAACCTAATGTGCTAACGGCAAATGTAAGTAATGAATCGCCTGATACCCCTTCCAAGTTGTAGTTACGATTGTAGTGCGTAATACTCGTACATACAATAATATTTATTATGATCCACAGGGGGCGAGATAACTAATAATAGCTGTCACAGTGCCTCCGCGTTTGACCTCTGACCTGCTTTACAATGTGTCACACATGATTAAAACTGAAGGAGCGATGTCTAATTGGTATCGTCTTTTGTTTTCGCCGCGCGTAAACAATTCTAGAATGATTTCTTAATGAGCTTGAGTTGAGTAATGAATTTATTTCTATTTTTTTTGTGTCAGCTCATATACTTCCCACTGCAGGCCACGAGCCTCCTCTTCAATCGAGGGTACGATTGAGAAGAGTTAGTAAATTTCCTGTTGCCGAATTAAAAACACTTATCCTGGCGTTCAGTGAAAATATTTATTAGGAAAAAATCCATAGAACAAAAAAAATCCCCCAATTTAATATTTCGACTCTACAATAAGGTACGTATAATTTTCATAGGTATCAAAAAGTATATAATTTTCAGTCCCATAAAACACAGGCCTGAAGCTATTTTTTCCGCACTTCAATCCAATTTGATGTCGCACATTTAACAACTGATAAACAATGACAGTAATCACTTCAAATATTAGGCCACTTGTAATTTCGGCGTTTTATCTGATGTAATACTATTCTACAAAAGATCCGATTCCGGATAAATGTTTTATCTGATCGATAAAACCTAGGAGGAAATGTCAACATATATTTAAGTCGCTGTAGGTAAATATTATGCAATATGCGTTGCAATAATATAATTATTGATTATTAATATAGTCTTTGATATTCTTCAACGGGTTGCCTGATCTGGGGAGGTCCCGCGTATCTACATATCTACTTATAATAATAGAATCCAATATCCATATATAACATAAGCCAAGATGTAGCTTCATCATTCGTCGCACATCACGCAAGTCTCTCGATACCAATCAAATTATTGTTTTATTTCTTAAATATTTGTTTTTTGTGTAAAGAATACACGATACCTCTGTTCATTTCTTTAATAAGTTTTAAACGAAGACAATAGTAATCATTTATAATCGCTATGTCTTCTACCAAATCATGTTCATATAATCATGTAGACAAATTACATAGTTGTAAACATATTGTAAATTGATGCCCAGTATAAATAAAAATACGTAAATGTAGATGCAGTATAGTAATTATAATAATAAATAATAGTTACTTCGGTTCAGCATAGTGTAGCTTCACCCGCGTGCGGCAATGAGAAGAGGTTATCACCCATCTGTGGAATACTCCCATCCCCTCGGGTTATACAATATCCGACTTGTTTACGGCAATAAAGATAATTTCATTGTGTGAAAATAACACTTCATGTTTCATCATGTTCTGATTGAAAATGTTATTTTACACATTCTATTAATACTGTACTATATCAGCCCATATACGTACCTCTGCAGGGCACGGGCCTCCTCTACAATCGAGAGTACGATTGAGAGTGGTTAGGCCATATAGTCCACCACGCTGGCCTAGTGCGGGTTGGCGGACTTTTACATATCATAGAAATTTATACATTACGCTATGGTATGCACGTTTCCTCACGATGTTTTCCTTCACTGTTATAGTGCGTGGTGATTGACTATCAATACACACATGACTCCGAAAAGTCAGAGGTGTGCCCTGGGATTTGAACCCGCGACCAGCGTGAACATGTAGGTACCTGCGTCTGGTCCGTTACCAATAGGCCACCACGCACATTCTATTAACACAAATGTTGTGTAATATTAATATCATCACACGGGACTCGCGCACTTGATTTTAATTCGAGAAACCTGTTTATTGCGTTATCTGAAACAATAACAATACGCGGAAAACGTATTGTGTCCATCAATCCTTCGACTACGAAACAATTATTTACTTTTGATTTATAATCCAAATCATTGTAAAGTAATCATATTTAACCATGCTTATTTATTCAGATAATTCAATTCAAAAGAATTCAATCATATTTTGTTTTATGAAACAGATGCAGATCGTAAAGATTCAAATTAAAAAAACAATGATGAAAGTGTATGACCGCCTCAGTGGTGCTGTTATACTATACAACACTATATACTATACTATACCATATACTACGGTGCCACCACAACGTTGAGGTCTCAGGGTCGAATCCTGGGTAAGACAAAGTGATATTTGATTTTTCTATTCATTATAACCCCGGAGTCAGGAATTTGTGCCCAATATGACGATAGGCCCGCCCTCTATCACCCCGCGGGACGGAAAACTCAATGCGAAACATGGGAGCCCTGTTAACCTTTCTGCCTACACCTTATGGGAAAAGGCTTGAGTATATGTATGTACGGTGAAAATATTTGCATACAATTAAAAGGCGGTGGAACTTTTCCTTAAACAATAAGTAGAAAACCCACAACACATATGGCAGACATACTATGGAAGTATTACGAGTGATCAATGATGTAATGTCGTTCTCGGAACCAATGACTTCAACCACTGGATGACTGACACTTCAATTTGCGAGAGCTGATTCTATTAATAGTCAAGCACTTAACTGTTACTTGTAAGAAACAAATGACGTTTTTACTTTAATGCATTCTTTTTATTCAGCTTATGTGATATTATTTGCTTTCAATACTGGGTGTCCTTAAAGAAATATATCGTCTAGCATGGTTTTTTAACATTTGGTTAAAAAAAATCTATAAATTAAGTTTTTTATTTTAGTCTCTAAAAGATTTGCATGGATACAGTCGTGACATTTTAGCTAGGAATATTATTTTATAGCGAATATTTTTTACGTTTTGAGGATAGCATCTAGATTCTAAAGACTGAAGTAACATAGAAACTATTTTTCCGCGGACAAACTAATAAAAAATGACTATCCCTTCAAATATCTGTTTCCTGAGCAGCATTTACCCACTAATATGCTCAAGAGTTGTAGATCTAATTAAAGATGCACTGATATATTCTTATATCAAACAGGATGAATCTCAAAATGTAACAAGAGCCGGTGTGCTGACCTGTCTTGGAAGCCGGTAGCTATCACGGCCCGTGATTCCGTGGCGCCACGGTACAGTTACAAGCAACCGCAACAATAGCGTACACGCGGCGCACGTAAATGAATCTTCAACGTATACAGTTACATGAGATTGAAGGGGAAAATAAAGATACAAGCAATGATAGAAATAAAATAAATGAAAAATAATTATTGGTTTCATATATCACCAATATACAAATACAAGTTCCTATTTTTAAACTATACTGAAGGTAAAAGGAGGTGGTTCAGCTCGTGCTGACAGGGACAAATATACCGAGCATCACTGGTTTTCAGTCTCTTCTAACTTCGTAAGAAGTTGAACAGAAATCTCATAGCCGGAAAACAGCTGGTGAGGCTTGTTTCATAGAAAACACGGGTGCAATTAAGGTTGCTAAACTTTGTGCTGACTCAAATGGTCTAGAAATAGATTCATTCAGTCGATATTTTAATGAAACATGAATGTAAATAAATGTTGTCGGGCTCTATGGAGTGGAACTCCAGGAATTTCGCTTGATGTAGTTCGATCACGTCTTGGGATAACCATGGAAGTACGTATGAACGGCCTGGGAAACTAGCTTCGAGTCTAATAGCATTGACGAAACATTGTGGAGGAATACCGCCAATGGTCTATAACTAAATAAACAAGAAAGCGAAAAATTAGCAAATTGAAAGAAATTGAGAACGAAGCCGGTCTAAACTGGAAATCAATTGGAATAACGCCAAGAAGAAAAATAAATAGGTATTGAAACTAAATGGCTATTATTTCTTTTATATTAATAACTTGAATCACTACAGTAATGGTGATCTCATGCACAATAATATGCCTAACAGTTACACTGTACCTAAGTTCTCTATAAATGGTTGTAAGTTAAAAAAAAATAATTGTGCATGAAGTTCTCGTTAAATCCTTATGGAATTGTTTAATGCTAATTATACAGGGAAAGTACATTTAAAGATAAGATAGCATGAAATGTACCAACTAGTAATAATATAACTTATTAATAAACAATTTTAGTATATCTACAATGGAAATACCCATACGCAGTAAACGGTTCATGAGAATTCCCTTACATTAATTAAAATTAAGATTACATCCACAGGAAATTGCCATGAATTCAAATAGCGTTAATCAATACGGGAAAAATCGAGTCAGTATTAAAATAATGTTTTGCTACAGAAATAAAAGTAAAACGCCACTGAGGTTCAGATGACTTCAAACGCCTATAATCAAAACCTAGAAGAATATACTACACTAAAATGTAAAGTTCAACACTATTATGTAAACACAAACTTCTATCAACTAATAATGTAAATCTAATTCTTGTTAAGCCACAAAGTTCATAAACATTCACGTGTTTACCCAACCTAACAGGAACAATAAAACACGAGAAACAAATGATTCACACATACAAAGTAACGGACGTGTTGTATCACCGAGCGAGTTAATTAACCAACTGACGTATTTACTAAAGGAAAACTGCGAAACCCAGCAAACAAATTTTAAATACACGGGCTCAATTTTAATAAATAAAATTATTTGCGTAGGTTCGTACATCGTGTTGTTTGTTAGGAATCGGAAATCTGAAATGTTGTCTTCCGTGCTTTACTATATGTAAATATGAACGCCCACGCGTCGACATAAAATTAGCAACTTTATTCAAATTACTTGGTGCCGACAAAATTAAGTATACATTGGAATTTAAAAATAGAATTGTTTATTTCTTTGCTGTTTTATCTTACTTTGCAAATTCTATTTTATTAGCTTAAGGAATTCTGAATATGTGAGTAATATTGCGTTATTTATAGTGTCTAAATATACAAATTGATATTTGCTCTCTTTCCCTTTCCGTCATCCTTCATCACAGACGTTTTCAAATGCCAGTGATTACATTCTAATAGGTGAAACGGTTTCAATCTTTAATGCCAAATAAGGAATGAAAAAATTAATTGCCTTTGTTATTATTATCAGTAGAGTATAGTATTGTCTTTTTTATTTCTAGCACACGACCGATGAATCGGTAGCTTTGTTCGTGGGCATTACGAGGGTTGATGAACTTTCTTCAGAACCTCAAGAATCAACGAAAAGGAAAACAATTATGCACTCTATAGGCTATAGTGTAGAATTACTGCTGCTAGATTGTGAAAATTGCAAATCTATTGCAATGATCCTTCTAAATCTAAACCTACAAATGTTACGTGAGTGCAAATACCGTTAGATAACCTAGCAACAGAAGTATGTAAATTGATAAAAAACGGTTTATAAATAATGATTATAATTTATACTACAGTTGCAAAGTACTAGTTCCAGTAAGTCCGTAGCAAAAACACAAACCAATAAAACATTGGAAAATCGAGTTACGCAATCTGTTATCGTCATTGGAGTTGTACTGTTTATTATGAACCAAATCGTTTGTGATTCTGAATCACTGTAAGAGCATGGTAAGCATTTAGGTTGCGAAATATCATTAAGGATAGATGTGGAACTCGCCAGGCCAGTTTAAGAGTCATTTCAGCATTAGCAAAGGAGAATAGAAGCTTTAATAAAGGACTGGCTATAATGCTACAGAAACTACAAAATTTAAAACATTCTTTATACTCGTATTGCATAAACTACTTGGTAATGCGATTTCTACTTCTCAAGAAAATCATGTATGTTATTTTCTTTGAATTCCGACTCACGACTGTGATATCAAAACCATTTAAAACAATATATATTTTTTTGTCCGATTTATCAATCTCAACATTATGCAGTTTAATTATTGATTTGAAAACTATGTCAATGAGTAGAAAACTTAATTATTAAACCCCTTCTCAGCAACATAAAATGTCAACCTTATTAATTAATTGTACTACGTCTCAGTAGTATAGATACTACAAAGTTAGCACCTTGGCAATTAAAGAGTCTTAATTGTTTTTAAAGATGCGATAAATTGAATAACGGAAACATGAGTTCACACACAAATCAGTCATTGAACTGCGAGCGTTGAAACTGTATTTTAATGAATTCCTATCCATAAAAGTAATTGCTTTCGAAATTCTTCCATAAAGCCGTATTGATGGGTTTATCCTTAACTTAGCCATAGTTGTCAATAATTATTAGACTAGTTAAACGATAGCCATTGAAATAATGTTACATATTCTTTGGATAAGATTGCATAATTAATGCTTAATGACTTTAAAGTTAATTACAAAATATTTAAGTATTAATAAAATGGGATTTAATATGCCAAAATCTACATTATCAATTAAAATTACTGTGGTATAAATCATCATAGTCATCATCATAATACGGATCATAATACGGCTTCGTATTTCTAATTAAAAATGTAATAATTAAAAATGACATACCTAATAAAAACACACATTTTTTCTATTCATTATCAGCCTGGAGTCAGGAATTTGTGCCCGATATGGCGATAGGTTTTCCCCCTATCACATCGTGGGGCGGAAAATACAAGGCGAAACGTACCCACGTTTCCTCTCCTGGTTACACCTCTGTCTACCCTTTCTGGGAAACAGGCGTAAGTTTATGTATGTATGTATGCACAACAATTTATTTTGTGTTTTTACAAGACATTGATAATCTCTTACAAATAATACTGTTACTCAAAAGTTTATCTACGTAAACTTTACGTTTAATTACACTCGTATAAACAATGAAACTCTTCCTTTTCCCACAAATTATCTTTACTTCCCGACTCGATATTATCGGCATTATTCAAATTGATTGATTCATTTCACCCCCGGTTGAAGGGTATTGTGTGTGTGTCAATAACTGTCCGGATGTAATAACCGTCGGAATAACTGATAAGAGATACCGTGGTTAGATTTTATGGTTACACGCCCATTCATAGATAGTGTCATTGTTGGATAGGCAGCCATATAATATTATTATTAATAATTAACGATTTTTTTTGTGTTTCAGAATCATCATGCAGATTGTGAAGACGTACCTACTACGTGATTGAAGAATTACTCTGATTTAAAAGATTAAATTATTGTGCTGTATTTATCTCGTGTCCGCTCCAAAATACTATAATTTACTTGTTATATACAAAAATAAAATAAATCCTGCAATTATTTATGTTGTTTTTTCTTACTGCCAAATGAATCAGAATTAACGCGTATATTCACTGAATTTAACTGCGTACCTACCTACCTACCTACTGCGTTGGTAAATCACGGTGATTCCTCTACAAAATATTGTAATTGGATTCCATCGCGGAATGTACTGGGGTGTTGACGACATAAATTAATTATTATAAACGATGCAGGAAAATCCTATAACGGTCCCCTCGTTCTTGGAATTTCTAAGGATTCGTTTAGTAGGAAGCAGGAATGCGAGTTAAGTATAAAATATAAAAGTATAATGAAGCTAACCTACCTCTTTATTGAATAATAAATTAATTTTAATTGCATTGTGGTGGTTTTAATATTCATTTCCATTCACTAGTATTCCATTCTATAATTGTAGACAGCTAGCGCCACCTATAATAGGAGGTTTGAAATTAAATACGGCGCTGCTGTGCTGCCATCTACTAGTGAGTAAGCGAACTAAACGAATATACAGCGTAGTATTTATTTACAAATGGTTTACGGTAGATGGCAGCACTATAGCCGTGCAGCGCCATCTATTAAAAAATGCTAAAAACATGTGTATACTTAACATTTTACTACAAATATGTATAGATGGCGCAATAACAAAAATGAAAATGTATATTACCTGTGTCGTTGAGAAGCGCATTGATGTCCGTCGTCGACCCATCGGCCGACATTGCTAAAAACAAAAGAAAAATGATGTTAAAAATAAAACATAATATCGTAACAATTATTTTGCGCAACAAAAAACAATGGACGGTAATCTTTGATTGTAATGTTTCATACACTTTATAGTAAATATTTAGATTGATGTGAAATTGGTAGAATTGGTCTACCTTTCAAATAATTTAATAGTCAAGTTTCATTTCAAAAAACCTGCCATTTAACTTAAACGTATCTGCTCTCCATTTGCCAGTACCTCTAGAGAATAATTACCTATATATTATTATGTAATAATAATAATATTATCACTTTACACAATCGTCATAATTATAATCTTATGTTTTAAAAAATTATAAGCATCCCTTAAAAAATATACATATTTTTGATTACATTGTAAACCATGAAACATCCTCAATTTCCCATCAGCTACATTTCCAACGAAATCATTACATTAAATAATTTCCAAACAACTTTTATTTTCAACAAAATGACATAACGCTGTCCTAGCATAACCGAACGCAGAAGGTCGCGGCAAGCCGAGCGTGACGAAACAAACAGCGACACTTGCTACTACAATTTGACAGATTTTACGGTAAATTGTTTATTTTGACTACCTAATTGATTCGACGTAGTTGTCGCTTCAATAAATAAATAAATACAGCCAACTATCACATACATAGCAATGACTGTCCAGTCAAGTCTTGTGCCCTGTGAGACTTCTCGGTCGCACAAACATGCTTGTAAAGCACACAAAAATTTCTCTGGATGCGAGAATCAAACTACAGCGTCTCGTTTCATAGCCGCAGTCTAACCAACTGCGCCACGGAGGTTGTCAGTGGTTTGTAACTACAAATCGTGAGGTTCTACGTTCGATTACAGGGTAGGGTAATTCGTTATTGAGAATATGTGAATATGAGACATCGTTCAAGAGTTGTTGAGCAGGCCTCCATAATTTTTTATCGTATGCCTTACATTTTGCCAGTATACAGCCATCCCTCGATAGTTTACGCCACTTATTAATTACACTGTCTTAGTTCTGTATAAGTCCATATACGTCCCACTGCCGGGCACGGGCCTACTCTACAATCGAGATAATCGATTGAGAGTGGTTAGGCCATACAGTCCACCACGCTGGCCTAGTGCGGGTTGATACCGTAGAAATTCTTTAAAATTGCTACGGTATGCAGGTTTCCTCACGATGTTTTCCTTCACCGTTAAAGTGCGTAGTGATTGACTATCAATACACACATAACTCCGAAAAGTCAGAGGTCTTAGTTCTAATAAGCGAAAATATTCCACGTGATATTTTAAATACTTTAGAAAAGTAGGACACACTTTAAGGAAATTGCCGTTGGGCCGGTTTCAAAAGCAAGTCTTATCGAAATTGTTAGGTTTTATCTTGGCTCTACACTTGGAGTACGTACTACAGGGAATTCCAAACAATATTTTGTAACATATTGTTCAATAAATAGCTCTATTTATGTGACATAATAAACCAGTATATATTTTTTTATGACTTTGAAGTAAATTGCCATTTTTCAGCTCCATTGTATATGAATCTCTTTAATTTAAAAGCAATCTGAGATAACCATAAAATCAAAGATACAAAATTATCTCAGTGTAAGGATGAACCGTCGTAAAGTTGTTACATTTTAACGGTGAAGGAAAATATTGTGATGAATTTTACATATCGTACAAGAATTTCTGTGGCATGTAATTCGTGCGCTGCGGCCTAAGCTGTGTATATCAAACTCTTGGTTACCGAGGAATCATGTGGTGGGCTAATACACGATTATTTAAACTTAGGTCATAAAATTAAACACTACTTCCTTATTCATGGACAGTTTTAAAACGCTTTTAGTTATCCAATATTTTACCCCTTTCAAGCGACTTTTGAATTCACTTTGAGCAAAGAAGACAAAACATTCGAAAACTAAATTAACTTTTTAAACTGTCTATGAACAAGGTCGTTAAAATCCTATGTCCAAATATTATGAACATGATGGGAACCAACTGTATACACCAATCAGCATTGTATAGATTGATGATTACTTTAACAACACACTATAAACGACTAGATTAATAGTTTGTTTTGTAATTACTAGTATATTAAACTTATGTAATTAAAGTCGGGTTATAAAACACTGACGTTATTTAGGTACAATATCACGACCTACATCAACAAATACTTAAATATACGCGTATTATTGAACGCAATAATCAAGGACTGCAGAATATGTGAAAGATCAGCAATAGTTGTAAAGCAAGTTCATGGAATTTTCATTATTTGGTTGTGTGTGCACATTTGTGTCTTCCGAGATAGTAACTATAGTGGTATGTAAAGCCTTTCATAATGACCTCGCGTATTACTGGACATTAACACAACACTAAACCATAGCACAAACTAACTTCACCCATAACTTTGACTTTGAAAATGTCAATCTCATAGATTAGCAATGTCAAATACGTCAAATGTACGGCTATGACATTGTTAAAATTAAAGTTATCTTCAAAGTTGGTACAACTGGGCCTTAATGCCTCAAGTTGATGTGCACAGTGCAGTTACATGCAGTTCTCTATAAATATAATTTATTAGAGGTATCGCTCCTCTTTATGAGCAACCATGACGCTAGCAAACCCAGTGATCAGTCTAGCGATTGGCTCGTTTTATCATCATCAGTAAATTAAATCAAAATTATTTAATTAAATTATTACTCAATTGACGAGTTTTGGTTTCCAGCAGATTGATTATATGAACCACAGAGAGACCATCATCTATGGCTGTCAATACATACACATCAAAACATTCAGTATCCACGCATCAACCAAAGGAAGTCCATTGCTGAACATAGGCCATTCCCAATGATTTCCACAGTGACCTGTTGGAGGCAGCCTGCTTCCCGCAGGTTCCGACATATCAACAACAACACCATATGCTCCAAAATACTCATTCAGTGCGGCTGTAAAATATTTTTAGTCATCTGCCATAAAGGAACAATTGAAATTCCAACAATATCGCTACGAGCACAATAGTCGCAGAATACCTTTGCTCGGATCAAACACATTTTTTGTCAAACTATAATTTATTGTAATAGTATGCAGATTGTACATTGTGTAATAAGTTCCGAGCTATTTTTTACTACTTCGACTGGGGCGCATTGAGTTATGACTCAGTTTGACTAGTAAACCTAAAATAAATTGTCATTGTAACATGCTGCATTAATATCTACGTTTTTCAACGATCAATGAATAGATCAATTTGTCGAGCGTATTACCAACCGGGGTACATTTTTAAACACAAACAACATTTTTTTAGACACAAAATGAATTCAACCTGGGAATCAAACCCAAAACCTCACGGTTCTCTATCCACATACAAATTACATAATAAAACACATTACAATATTTAAATATCTGACGTCACACATTTACAGTAGGGTCGTAATAGTTGTGATTTGCGGTCGAGTGAGATATCGTAACATTGCGGTCATACAGATCTCTATACAAACATACAAGATAAACTAATTGCCGAACATGTTAGAATTGATGTCACATCCGCGTAAAATTTTATATTGATTTTATGCATCGGATTAGGTAATAAACCTTGCTAATGCGGTAAGATTTATTTAACTGATATGCTGATAATTATTCGTATTAGAAATAAGGAGATCCGTAAAAGAACAGAGGCTACCGACATAGCCTTTAGGATTAGCAAGTTGAAGTGGATGTGGGCTCGGCAAATAGCTCGAAGATCTGATGGCCGCTGGGGCCGAAAGGTTCTGGAGTGAAGACCACGTACAAGCTAGGGAAGTGTCGGACGCCCACGCACGAGGTGGACCGATGACCTGGTGAAGGTCGCAGGAAGTCACAGGATGCAGGCCGCTTCCAACAGATTTATGTGGCGGTCCATAGGTGATGCCTATGTTCAGCAGTGGACTCCCAGTGGTTGAAGAGAGAGAGATTGGTATTCGCAGGTTAGGTTAATACTCACTACACAAAGGTGTAAAATACTCCATGGTAAACCCTGCTGTGTCGCGTTTTGAGTTTTACATAATTATGCCGGTCAATGGTGTGCTCACATTCGTAATACCTACACAAGCTGCACTCAGAATGTGACTCCCTTGTTTGTGACACTACGATTGATTCGAATACCAGGATTGATGACCAATTTCTACAATTAAAGCAACATCTTTGAGTAAAATGTTCTTAATAACAACCGAGCAGAAACTGAAAAGATCCAAAAAATTTAAATGGAATTTATTAGAAATATGACTCTTATGAGCTTTTGCAATTCTAATCTCCGTCACGCTTATGAGCCCACGTTATTAAACACGTGGATGTGAAGTATAAAACCACAACAAACCAAAATAAATATGTAGATATTAATATACTTTTGTTTACTCTGATTCGGATTTATGACTTCACCGCACCTGATAGTAAACATAGCTATGGATAAGAATCTCTTACTATTTAACACAAATAGATATTAACCAGTAACAAATCTATTAATCTTAGTGCTTGGTGGCCTGTTGTGAACGGACCAGACGCGACTGACAACATATTCACGGTGGTCGCGGGTTCAAATCCCAGGGCACACCTCAGACATTTGGAAGTGTGTATTGATAGTCAATCACCACGCACTATAATGGTAAAGGAAAACATCGTGAGGAAACTAGCATACCGTAGCGATTTTAAGGAATGTTTACGGTATGCAAAGTCCGGCAACCTACACTACTCGTAGGCCAGCGTGGTGGACTCTATGGCCATTGGTCTATTCCCTTTCAATCGTGCCCTAGACTGTAGAGGAACCCCGTGCCCCGCAGTGGGACGTATATGGGCTGATACAGAACAAATATATATTATAAAATTTTCTATTCTATATTACGTAATCCTGGTGCCATGTTTACAAACAAATATTTTAAAGATAAATATCTCACAATACTTTGAATCTAACCGATCAAAGCTCTATTTGACAGCACCCGTTAAACGGTTGCGCCACAATCAAGCTATTAAAGTCGTTTATTACGCAATACTCAATAAAAGTTATTCGCGATTGTCATAGCTATGAAATGCCTTGAACTCAACGAAAACAAACGCAAACATATATTTTTTGCTTTATTCAATAGAGTATGCTTAAAACCTACATAATATTGAGGTGTATTGTTGTGGTAAATCGTGACATGAGTGGGCGTGACTCGTTAGAATCACCGCAACTATGTTTCATAGGTTTCAATGATTTGTTAATTATATTTTTGCTGCACAGAAGCAAACAAAGTCGCAGTTTAAATTATCGGAAGTAATCACGACTGTTATACCTACATCTGGATTCTCAAGACATTGCCGTTCATTAAAGTACGATAGAACCCCCTAATCGACTGCCTGAGTATTTTTGGACATATTGCCAAGAAAACTAATCAAAATTTAGAGAAACTGAACGTCACCGGCAAAGTGGAGGGGAAAAGGGCACGTGGACATAACCCATGCGCTGGTCCGAACAGACCCGCACCACACTTAACATCACCATTTACTAAGCTATACAGATTGCCAACAGTCAAGATAGATGGCGTGACATCATACGACGGAAGCTGGTGAAAGAAGGCACCACCCTCAGAATTGAGGAGAAAGACGCAAGGACGAGGAGAAGAAGCCGCCAGCCTAATAGAGGGCAGCTTGAAATACCATAGTTTAAATCTGAATCAAACTCTCGGGTACAGTAGAGTAATACTCGTATTAGGCTTAGCAATGGGTGGAAAATGGGCTGATAAAGGAGGACTAAGAAAAGTACAGAGATTAGTAGGCCAGCTAATTACTCTACTAAAAAAAGCCGTAGAGCAGTTTACTGGCTTAATTTTGAACTAAAAACCAACAACCAGTTACAACATAGGAAGGAAATTAATTATCCAAGGCAACATTATATAATTTAAAACCTAAAGGAAATTGTTATGTTTCCCTAACTACTGAATGTGTACTCGTGGTCTCCGCGACAGGATACTAGTTAGATAATGTGCTGTTCCTGAATGGTTTATTAGTATAAGTTATCGAACTTAAACAATTTGCCTGTTCCCAATAGGAAAATGGGTGAGTAAGTTTAGAAACTTATTTCTGGTATCTATTCTGGTATTAGAGGCGAAAAAAAAACTTATTTGTGTTTATGATTAATTAATAGTACTATCAAGTGAAGATTTATTTTATTCGGACGCATGCAAGGAATGTCTTAATCCATCCAACACTTACTCTTTCAGGTTTATATTATCCCGATGCACTTTATTCACATCTATCACGGCTAAAATTTAATTCACAACAACTCAAACCAACAACAAGACAACACTGATTGAAGCATAATCAAAAACGTCAAAGAAGCGTTGCCAGCTAATGAGTATGAAGAGATAAGTAATGCCAGAATTTTCCCATCAAGGTGAGACAGCCCCGCGAAACGGAAGTAACAGATCGGTTCAAACAAACTTGAGGTCGGTCGATTTGTATGCAGCGTGACGCTTTATACTCCTAATATAGCGACTGGTAATGACAATGATACATAGCGTGTGATACATGACCTCATGGCCACTCCGCTTATTGTTTATTGATTTCACACCTGACAGGAGACAAGTGAAACATCATCTCCAAATTATATGTGGGTTATGATTTTAATACGCGATAGTGATATTTGATCGTCGTGATTTTTAGCCCGTATCCATTGCTGGGCTGCCTCCTTCATATTTGTCTACTTCTTAAATAACAACATTTACATGTAAGTGCATGCATAAATGCGTAAACTCACGCTTTTTTCCCTGAAGGGGTAGGCAGAGGTTTTCCTGATAGTAACGAGGTACACACGTTTCGCCTTGTCTGTTTCGTCCCAGGATGTGATAGGGGCCGAGCCTATCGCCATATCGGGCACAAATGCCTGATTCCGGGCTGATAATGAATGAATAAATATAATATCACTTTGCCCGATCCGGCATTCGAACCCAAGACCTTTGGTAATCATACGCCACAGACGCAGTCAGTAAGTATGTTATGTTATTTCGCTTCAAAAAAGAATCTAAATCATACAAGCTCAGATAGCAGTATCTTATAAAAAGTATTGAAAGTACAGAACTGTGACTGCCTCGGTGGCGTAGTGGTACTACGGTTCGATTGCAAAGCTGAGGTCTCGGGTTCGAATCCCGGGTCGGGCAAAGTGATATTGGGTTTTCTATTCATTATCAGCCCGGAGTCAGGAATTTGTGCCCGATATGGCGATAGGCTCGCCCCCTATCACATCGTGGGACGGAATATACAAGGCGAAACATGGGTGTACTGGTGGCACCTCTGCCTACCCCTTCTGGGAAAGGGGCGTGTGTTTATGTATGTATGTATGAAAGTACAGAAAGAAGAAAATTATGATATGCAAAATAAACATGACATGAATTAGTTTTCAAACTTAAACAGTATCAAAAGGAAAGTCTTATCCTATCGAAAAAAAATCTAATACCCATACTATTGTAGTGCTTATTTATAGTTTTAATTGATGAGATTGCATTTTAAAATATACATATTGTGTTACATCAAATTAACTTCCTATCATCCTATTACCTCAGTCGTTATTCGTGTTTCTATGTTGTAAAATGTGTGTTTATCAATTTTACGACCAGCATCCTGCGGCCACCCTCGGGATTATAATTAAGTGGCGTTTTCCATCATTCGCTTCTACAGAACCCTATTTATCTAGAAACTCGGCTCAAGTTTATTAATTGTTGATCATATTACATGCAATATATTATAAATTTATCTTTTCCCTCACTTATCTAAGGTCGTAATAAGATTATATATATTTTATACTTCATTGTACCCACACAAATAAAAAAGTTAAATAAGAACTAAAACATAAAAATAATTAAAACAATCGTAGGTCGGATGGTTAGCTAGAATTTATTCAGTTTAGAGAATAATTTGCTTTATGATTTTTGCAACAACTACCTGTCTGAGCACAACGTATTAAAGAATTGGTTTTCAGTCCAGTCCTACATCATCGATATCAACATTTCAGATCGATATCAGTATTTCAACTCAATGGCCAACATTATACAAATTGGTTAGTTTAACATATCGTTCAAAATATTTTGGAGATCTCCTTCTCTCAAGATATTTTCCGTCACCATCAAAATGAGTATGAATAAGTTATTCGAAAATCTAGGGGAGTGTAATCTAGACTAGAAATCTCAATTGATGTCCATAATCCATTCAGTTCTAGCGAAGCTGTCACTAACGTCTTGTTAAGGCAACATTCATCAAAATGTAATGAGAGTTAGCAAGATCCGAATGACGGAAGTGGCTATAGCCATGCTCTATCAACAAGACTTAGAGAAAGTGTCGATGTCAGCGCAGGTGTTAAGTGATTAAATGGCAAACACATACCGTTCTGAGAATCGGAGGAAAACAAGCTCCTATACTAGCGTTTCTCTCGTAAATGTCGGGTTAAATCTAGATTTCTCGAGTCTTTTGTTGGATTTATTAATCGATTGTGATTACCGTAAGTCTGAGTTGGTAATTTTGGGACTATTTGTTTTTAATTTTCCCCGTAGGTTGTGTTTAATGACTCTTGGTAATATTTAGAAAGGTTTTAATTTTTCCGATTCCATAGCAAAATGAGCGAAAAAGCTGTGAAACAAAAAATAGCACATTGGGTCCTCGTAATGCGACAAATAATTTGTATGGTTAATTTATCATTTTTGGTCAGGGTGTCGATACAAGGCGAAATGTAGGTGTCTTTTTAGCATTTCTGCCTACCCCTTCTGGGAATAAGACGTGAGCTTATGTATGTATGGTCAGGGTGTGTAACTAAAATGACTAATAACCCTGAACTTTAATTACTTTACGCTAACAATTAAAAATAATTACAACCATTACAATTCTTCCCTATGGTATTTTCTAAGCCTTGTTGTTTCGGTAAAATAAGTCATATTTAGCACGTAGTATCGATCACTGATCTAGGCTGGTGTTGCGTTACACCAGGTCAGACAGTCACTTGAAGGTCGTACGTGTGTCTCCACGTGGCTAGACATCTAAGGTGACGGCAATTCCTTTAATTCAGTCACACGATCTTGCATGTAATTATACGATAGTTGATTTACGATCTCGTAGATTAAAAATGTATTAAAATGAATTCGTTTTTGTTCTAAGAACCTGTATTTGATATACAGTAGCGGCATCAGCTTTGGAAAAACGTGAATCATATACATAGTCCTGGATTCGATTCATAAGTAAGATTTCCTGACCCACCTCAAGGATGTACGCAATATGGGCAAACAAAAGAAAACTATACAAAAAATATTCTAAACGTTAATACCTACTAGCATGCACTGTGGTATAGAGTGAGTCTCGAGTTTCTTGCCCGTTCTCTATTGAAAACCGCTTTCCGAACCGGGTGTCAGATCAAAAAATGACTGAATCTAATTGACCATTTTGATGGATTCAATATATTATTTTCATTTCTACACAGTGCAAAGATACAGCACAGGAAAAAGTGTTCTGCATCTTCGAAGAATTATAAATACTTAGCTCAATGCAGGGGAAGCCCGTAGATTATGCAAAACGTATTAACATCAGTGACACACATGTAAATTGGCGCCGCGCCATAATAAACTATCATATTATGCTTCGATATTATGCATTAATAATGCATTAAAAATTACCACAGCAGGAATCGTGCGACTTCGGGTTCGATTTCCAGATCGGTTTGACAATTGCCATATGAAGTGCCCAGGATTTGAATATGTACTCATCGATAGGGTCGCTTCATTTCTGATTAAGGACGGAAATAAGCTCAGTGAACTTTAATCGGCATTAATTCGATTGCCAAAGACGACTGCCGCAGTGGCGCAGTTGTACTAAAGTACGATTACAACGCTGAGATATCGGGTTCGAATCCCGGGTCGGGCAGTTATGTTGGATTCTTCTGTACATTATCACCCCGGAGTCCGGAATTTGGAACCGATATCGTGAGCCATGCACGCTACCACATCATGAGACAGAAAACGCATGGCGAAAAGTGGGTGTCCAGGTGTCACCTCTGGAAAAAATGCGAGAGTGTATTTATGTTAATATCTAAAGTTGTTTTACAACTACTATTTTGTACAATAAAATCAATTAGAACACTACGTTCATACATGATAGCGGTACTTAAAGCGAGTGCACTGAAGTATTAAACTACACGTGACGGGACAATATGATCTTTAAATTGACCTGCACAGTGCACACGTCTTTAGCAAATTAATTGTGTGATAAATTATAATATAGTTGCACGCGCTGATTTATTTGCGTTGTTTGTTAATTAATTTATTATTCTTAATAAAATAAACAATAAAATTTAATGTGTATAATTATGATTTTACACGATATGTGAATTAATTAAATTAAATTTTTAATTATTTCTATTATCTCGTATTTATTTAGAAAATTATATTATTAAGTTTTCATAAAAAGAAAATGAACATTTTTGCATTTTCGTAGTATTATAACTATACCTTGGTTTAACCGCGTTTAATTTGTAAATAAAAATATGATTTAGTTTTAATAAAATACGGAGGTTTTTTTTATTTACATATATCTAATAAGCAACACACATTTGAATTACGCGGTATGGTATTTATAAATAAAATTACTATTAAATTAAAATAAAATACATAAACATATAATTAAATATTTTATACGTAGATAATTCATATTATCTAGTAAATATGATTTTTTGAAATTATACGCAACCCCTTTATGAAACGAACTATATGCATTGATAAAAAATAATGTTTATAATGAAATTTTCAATAACCTTAATACTTCACTAAGCATTATGGCGGTAGCGTGCATATCTGAATCATCAGCTTATTTCTTTAATTCTTATATTAAACCATCCACTTTATGGGACGTGCAAAATTTCCGATGTATTAAAAAAAAATGTTCAAGTTATATTTCCAGATACTCTTTATATCGGTGCATTCACCCCATTATGAATGACCCAAAAACATAATATGATGAAATACTAATCAAACCTGCCCACTCTTTTAAAAGCCAAGCGCAACGTTGCATCTAAATCTAGAATTAGATTAGATTTATCTATTTAAAGGAGCAAAAGCGTTGCAATTTGATAGCGTAACATCACGTTGTCTCATTAACACTGCACGCCGTTCCATTGAGTCCATTATCAGACACGTGCCCCATCACGTGTTCCATACACGATCATTTAAATAAACAAAAACGTATTTTAAATAAATTTATAAATGGAATAAACAAAAACCTCTTTAAACAATTTTGTTCTGTTTGCAGTCACGGTGCATAATTATTGAATTAGTTGAATGTTTTGTAAATTTTTTTTAGTTTATTTGCTTTATTGTGGTGTAGAGGCTTCCAATTCTTTTAAATTATATCATTCATGCTGTAAGTGCTAAACTCTTTTATGATACATACATCCCGTTTCGACATCATACTTGATTATTATATTATATAATAATTTAAAGAAATACATACATAAACTCACGCCTTTTTCCCAAAAGGGGTAGGCTGAAGTGCTTCCAGGACACCCACGTTTCGGGCACAAATACCCGATTCCGAGCTGATAATGAATAGAAAAATGTACTATCACATTGTCCGACCCGGGATTCGAACGGAACACTTCATCTTTTTTAAATGTAAATGATAATATTAATAAATTATTACATTATACGTAGAATAAACAGCATTTGATAGACTTTCACCAACATTTTCGTATATAAGGAATGCAGTCTGCCTGCAGCTAAATAATAAAAGGTGCAATTCTAGTACCCTACAAACTGCTAGGAAACCACATGTCAGTACAAAATGTCAACGATAGTTATAAGTGATGCTCGCGGCTCTACGGGTAATCTCGGGCCAAAGGTTATAGAACACTTACGAAATTCTAGCTTCTTGATACAGTACTAAGGATTGAGCAGGCTATATATCAATGCTTATGCGCTAGTTTTTTAAATTATTTGTGGGGTTTAAGATAGAGGAACGAAATAAATGTATATAACGACTGCCTCGGTGGCGTAGTGGTACTACGGTACGATTTCAAAGCTGAGGTCTCGGGTTCGAATCCCGGGTCGGGCAAAGTGATATTTGATTTTTCTATTCATATAAAGCTCGGTGTCAGGAATTTGTGCCCGATATGGCGATAGGCTCGCCCCCTATCACATCGTGGGACGGAATATACAAGGAGAAACGTGGGTGTTCTGTTAGCACCTCTGCCTACCCCTTCTAGGAAAAAAAGGCGTGTGTTTATGTATGTTTTATGTAAATGTATATTATATTTTTTAATTTAATGTTTGTGTTCCCATGTAATTACATTGTAATTTATACACACGTTAAGTTAATAATAAAATTGTACACATTTATGCCACATAAACACACATTACACGAGTCTCAATATACAAGTTATTTAAAAAAAGACTTATTGAACTCGCAACACCTTTATAAGAACATTTAACTTAGAAAAAAACAAATAAAAATGAATTTTACAGTGGAGCAACATTATATAGACCATAAATAAAATGGTTACAAATTATTTAAAAAAAGAATTATTGAAGACGCAACATCCTTTATAAGAACATTTAACTTAGATGTCTTAACTTAAACAACACAAAAAAAAAAATACAGCGGAGCAACAGCATACAGGCTGCTATAAATAAATTGTCGTTACCATGTAACTATCTCCAACAGAACTAACGAGTACAAGCAATTACACCGACTTTTGCAACCAAATGTCTTAGTAAAAGTGAATAAAGCCACAATTTACCATAACGGGTACTTATCGGGTATAAGTGACAGCAATATACCCGGAAAGTTAATTAGCAGGTCTATCCTTAAAGCGTACAAGTACTAATGATTGGTATCAAGCGATCTTACTGACAACCAGATACCATGGTTGCGTAACCGGCTGGTCGCAATCTTGCAGTTAATTAGAAAGATTTGTACGTTCAACCAATAAATATGAGGTATTAATTAGAAATACTGGATACGCGATGAATTCTTGTCTGTCGCCTAGCTAAAAGCTTTTACTAATGTTGTAATAGAAGAATTTGTAACTAACATTCCCACGTTTTTTATATTAACGTTTATTTATTGAATAAGTGTCTTATGTTTACGATAGTGTCACACAATGTAATTAAATTAGTTAACAGATTTACGGTTTTGATTTGTATTTACTTATCGGAGTTTGGAAGATTTTACAACAGGGAATTTTATGTAAAAAAAGTTGTTTTGTGTCTTTTGTCTCAATAAAGCATCCAAAACGTTTATTTATTTGTGTATTTATATTCTTATTTGAATATTTGTTTAATGACATTAGACCAGAGTGTTGGCTTAACCAAACAATACAGAAAACCTGTGGCTCAGACCTTCGTAATCTTAGAAGACGCCAGTACCAATGGACGACAAAAGTAAAGCTTAAATCTTGATTCTACAATTCGGAATAAAACATCAAAAACTAAGGTTGAGTACAAGATACAGAATGTAGGGAAAACCACGTTACCAAGCACTGCATGGATTGCATATGATATTAACCTTCGAGTACTCGTATGCTACGTGTGCACTCGCCTCTACCGATACTGTTGAAGTAAATTATAATTCTGTAACGTGATTTGGTATATGAATAATTATCGATCCTTTAGCTATATTGATTGAATTATCTATTTTTATTAGTAAACCATAGCGTCAATATCAATATTACCAATAAGACATATTATCTAAGAATATGCAATTAACACAAAATAATCGATTATGATCGCTTTTTCTTTGGTAATTTTTTAAGATTATACCTGCGTAAAATTAAGATAGAAATTCAAGGTATGTCTATAACATTAATATCCATTTTAATAACATAGTAATCAGTAGCTGTATAATAAAGATTTAAGGTATGTCTGTTTATCTGTAATTTTAATGATAGTGATCAGTAGCTGTATAGTCAATTTGAACACCAATTTGATTATTTTTTTAATTGACTAACTATTGGAATGATACTCGTACCACTGTGTTACAGAAAACCAATAGCTTTACTGATGAGTTTCTTTAAATGAGTGAGATGGCTTAAGGCCTAGTACGTCTTTCCTCCTTTTGTGATTTTTCTTTCCCTTCTCCCGTTTTGCGAGGCTGGCAGAACACCTACGATCCAAGTTTGACAGCCTCAGTGGCGTAGTTGGTTAGATGTCACCTGTGAAACGAGAGGCCGCGGGTTCGATTCCTGCTCGAGACAAATGTTTGTGAGGCCTACAAGTATTTGTCTCGGTTCTGAGTGTCAGACCGTAAATTCTCCCATAGCTTCTGATACCCACGATACAAGACTTAATTGATCTTAATGTGGGGTCAGGACTATGTATGTGACTGTTGGGTGTATTTATTTATTATTTATTTAAGTGTTGTAGTACGATCCATGTTCATGGACGAGAGTACTAACTCATGCAGGTAAAGCGTATGCTTCTTTGTCACAAGAAGGAAAATAGAAATCGTAGATACTCTCGTAGATGCAGTGTTCGTCTAAGAATTAATTTAGCACGGAAGAAGGGGTAAAGGGGTGAGTAAAGTTGGTCACATCAATTGTTTTTCCTGCATGCAGAAATCGTGCAATTGTTAACAGCGTTTACGTTTATCAACACAGTCATTATCTATACATAATTGTTATGTAATGGCAATTGTATATAGGAACACAATGTTATGTAATTATCTTGAGGTTATATACTTGTCTGTTAGTCATTATCGCATCATCTCGATATCGCAGAACTAAATATACGGAATTGTAATATAAGTGCACAGGAATTGAATTTTAATAGTCAGTTGTGCAAGGAAAATGAAAATTATTTCATGAGTAAATCTAAGTTATAAATACTCCACAAGGGTTTCAAAGGTACATACATATATATACATACATACATTCGCGCCTTTTTCTCAGAAGGTGTAGGCAGAGGTGCTACTAGGAAACCCACATTCGCCTTGTGTGTTCCATCCCATGATGGCATAGAGGGAGAGCCCATCACCATATCGGCCACAAATTCCTGACTCCGGGCTGATAATGAATCGAAAATCCAATATCATTTTGCCCGCCACCGATTCTAACCCGGGACCTCGGCGTTGTAATCACACTACTAGTACACCTGCGCCACCAAGGCAGGTACGTACCTCATAGAGGTAAGTCTATAAATCATCATTGTCAGCAGTCACAAACCTATCCATTTTACCAAGATGTCAAAATACCTAAATTGAATCATTCTGCAACATACGCAAAAATAATGTTGCATTAACTCCAGCAAGATTGTAATAAGATAATTAATAATTAATAAGATAATTGTGCTATAAAAACAGCATTAAACTTTATTTTTAGTCCATTAAAGTCACTTTAGTTTTTTAACAGCTTCAAATAAAAAAATCTAAGGGCACGACTGTTTCGGTGGCGTAGCTGTACTACGGTACGGTTACAACGCCGAGGTCCCGGGTTCGAACCCCGGTTCGGGCAGTGATATTGGATTTTTCTATTCATTATCAGTCTGGAGACAGGAATTTGTACCCGATATAGCGAAAAGCTCGCCCCCTATCACATCGTGGGACGGAACACAAAAGGCGACCCGTTTGGGAAAAAGGCGTGTGTTCATGTAAGTATGGATGTATATTTTAAAATGTATATACAACCATTACTGACCAGGTCAATAGACCTGTGTTTTTATAAATAAAAGATATTTTCCTTAGAGATAAAATTATCGAACTGAGCAGGATAATGTTATAGTCCTTGGGCAGTTATCCTTAAGGCGTAACCTCGTACCAGCTCTTCCTGAAACCGACTGTCATTTATCCTCATAAAACTTATTAGTTACGTGTGCTCAATAAATAATATAATCATGAATTATTCATTTGTATACATTTTTTATTCGCGGTGAAATATATATTTTATTATTATGGTGACTGAGAGTTTACAAGAAATGGCATTTGATGTACTGAGTATATATGACTGATATCCCGAATAAAGGGTAATTGTTGGATTGTCTTGAACATACGACAATGCTATGAGTAGCTAATGAGGTGCTTGTGAGAGCGAAAAGTCTCTCGTAGTATCTACACAAGGACCCATAAAACAAGACCTATCTTTGTGTAGGGCCAGGACTATGCACATGACTGTTTTGACCATTTTGTATCAGGCCATATAGTCCACCACGCTGGCCTAAAGCGGGTTGGCGGACTTTTACACACCATAGAAATTTATACAAAAAATTTACATCGTGAGGAAACCTGCATACCATAGCGATTTGGGACTATTTAGTTACATAAATTACTTATTAAGTTACATTGTTAATTGTGCTGATTATTTATTAAGGCAAGACATGTAACGCATTTTAAATAAAAAAAAAATGTTATTATTTATTTAATATTCCCAATAACACAGAACGCAATATCTCAACTTGCGCCTGATTTCAGATAGTGGCACAGATTACGAGACAATGGCGATGTCAGCAGACGATAAATCCAATTGTTTGCAAATCTTGATGGGCATTACGCGAACTACATGTTTTAATAATACTATTAACATGAATCTTGTAAATATTATGTCTCACTGCCATGGCCACTGGTGGCATCTTCACGGGGTTAGACTAAGATGGACAAAAGTTTACCCCACACTGGCTGTTGATGTTTAGACTCTCAAAGTGCGTGGAGGCCTGTTGGTAAGCGGACCAGACGCGGCTGCCAACTTAGCACACCTCTGACTTTTCGGAGTCATGTGTGTATTGATAGTCTCAATCACCACGCACTATAACGGTGAAGGAAAACATCGTGAGGAAACCTGCATACTATAGCGATTTGCAAGAATTCCTATAGTATGTAAAGACCGCCAACCCTAACTAGGCCAGCGTTGTGGACTGTATTGCAAGCTCACCACGATGTTTCCCATTATTTAAAGTAGTATTTTTTCTATTGATACAACGTTTTGATTGAGATGGCATAGGCCAACGGTTTCATTTACACACTTTTTATTAGGTTCACTCGTATCCATGGATAAAACCATCTACGTAGCGGAATCCTTTTTTTTTATTAAACTAAATTACACTGATCTTGTCATGGGTTACATTGTTGTGTATTTGAAAATTCTATTGATTGGATTATATAATGTGCTGATAATAATCTGATGTAATTAATAATTATTAGATAATTTGTTGTGGTCAGAATAATTGTTTGCTGATAAAATAATTATTGTTAGAGAAAATATTATGCTTCCCTATTTTTACGATTTTGTCGCTACAAAGCTACATAGTATGGTATTTCAATATTTTATCACTTTAACAATTTATTTGACTGTGGTGTTTTAAAGTTTTTTTTTATTTATAGTAAACAATACTTTTTTTTTGTCTTAACAATTATTTTATCAATACTCCATATATGCGTAACTACTTATACAAAAAACATAAAAATGTTTTAAAGAAAAAAGAAACATTTGAAACAAAGCAAGCAACTTCCGAGTGGTATTTCCTATAACAGGCAATTTTTCTTCCTAACAAGACAAATGCGTGCAATTTGTGCTTGCAAAATTTTTATAATTTTTACGTAGTGTAACAATGTATATACTTTTTTTAAATCTGTTAATTCTTTTTTTACATTGATTATCCCTGCAGTCATTGTCCATTTACTTTTTATAAAATGTTATTACTATTAATTTATTCAATTTATTTTATTTTAACCGTAAAAATCAGCAGTAACCCCAACAGATGCCAATCATTGAGGACACTTGTGGTCCATCGAGTTCTCTCCTTACAATCCCGAGTCATTAACGATACAATACATTTTAAGTAAAATATTTTTAAAATTACATAAACCGAGTCCAACAATTAATGTCCTCGTGTAAACACAATTCCAAGTAATGACCATTCGTGACGGATATTGTAAATCAGATATTAATATTGTAATTAGATATTTTCTAAGAATATTATCTGAGCGTAATTAATTCTGTACTGGTCATGGTGCGGTCACTTAATGGGACTTACAAGGATCTTGATAAGCCCATAACAGCCCTACTGGTGGGCATTTATCTGTTCACATTATATGAAGGAAGATAAAGAAGAAGAACTGTCTGGTTTGATTTGGGTTAACAGACTAATACATTTTATTTGGTTAGTGCAGGGGTTCCCGAAGTGTCCGTCGCGGCTCCCTGGTGCGCCGAATAAAGTGAAGGAGGGTACCGTGAAACAACTCTCTCTCTCTCTCTCTCTCTCTCTCTCTCTCTCTCTCTCTCTCTCTCTCTCTCTCTCTCTCTCAGGTTTAACTCTGTGTCAATATTTCGATTTTAATTTAGTTTGTTAATTTATTTTAATTTGTGTTGAGCATTTATTAAGCTTGTTGTGATTTCCTATAACTGAGGAAACACCCTGATTGTTAATTTTGTGATATATTATATTAATGTTATGTGTATTCCTTGTGGGATATCCTTTAATAAATAAATAAATATACGGACTAGTGTCATTGTACCTATCTATTTCGACTTGCTACTTAGGTAAGTACTAGGAGATACGGCCTTATTCATAGACAGATTTAAAACATATTTTTGTTATCGAATGTTTTGTCCCTTTCGAACCACTTTAGAAAATATGCTAATGAATAAGGCCGAAAATAGTAAACGTTATAATATATGTGCGAAGTGCACTGAATAAGATTGGGTATCCCTGGGTTAGCAGAAGGAATAAGGTTAAAACCATTAAATAATAAGGTTTTCTCACATCGAATAGTTGTCTGTAAGGACCATTGGTGGTTCTAGTGCCCCTCTACATACCCCTTCATTGATATAGGCGTGCGAAGATTTTGATCTTCGTTATATGATATAAATCAGGTGACTCATGAAAAAACTATGCATATGATCAATTTTAATTTATAGGCTTTGTAATTGCCTTTGTAAACACACGGTACATAATTGCGAACAAGGAAGCTTCGATGTATGCAAAAAAGGAATAAATTATTAAACAATGTCATACTGTCATTTTTGCTGAATGCGGGTTCCGTTTTGGAGTGTCTTTTTGTTTGGCTGATGGAAAATATTATAGTAAGTATTATGGATGTCAGTTGTAATAAAATATTGGCTTGGTGACTAACGACCGGTCTCTATAACCTATCTATCTTTAACTAGAGATTTCATAAGACATTTCGATGCATTTTATGTTTCAGTAAACAAGGCTAGAGATATGGTGAATATATTTATACATAGCTAAGGAAGATAAATATATATGTTTATCGTCCTTTATTGAAGCGTAAATTTTTATCGAAATAGTAATGGTAGCTATTTTAACTTGTTGTTAAAGATAGATAGGATTCAGAAACCGGACGTAAGAAGTTAAGATCAGGGTCCTTTATCGCGTCGACAAATACTTGTCTTGTATACAGGTATATGTCCACGATCAAGAAGTGGATCTAGTAAAATCGTCACAGGGTATTATTTTAAGGATAATCAAATAATACCCACTTAATCAACATAAGTGGGCATTGTATAAGATGAAAAAGTTTGAGATCAATAAAGCAAACAAAGTAAAGGCGAATAAAATTAACTGGGTACATTAACCGATACGAATGTAAAGGGCCATCCCCGATTCAAGCTTCAAGTGTTAATTGACTTTCCTCAATAAATTGAACGTAAATCTTAAATCTTTTAAAGCACTCAAGTTATTATCACCGGAATGCCGAGTCAGTCACTTTGGTACTCACCAATTTGGGCCATAAAATTCTGAAATTTTGAAGTTGCGTTAAAATTACAAAACTAAAGCTTTGCTTGACTTCTCGCTTTATTAGTCTATTAGCAGCGTGTATGATGAGTATGATTACTACATCTATGGTATTAGCCGAGAGTCATAGAGTATTGGGTTCGATTCCCAGGTCAAGTATTCCAATATGTATGATTTTTTGTCTGGGCCTATATTATGCGGTTTTCAATTGATATCGTAACTCCAATAAGTTTTTTAAAAGACACGACTATTAAACAAACACAAAAATGCATTAAGATTGGTATTCCACTCAATAAAATTAACGTTGTACTTAACATAGAGTAACGACCTAGGAACAAATTCAAATGGAACAAGACTAGTTTTTTAAATAATCAATTAATCAATGACGACTTGACTCATCTAAGATCTAAGTTTGCAATGGATATTTGTCATGCACATTTTTTTGGCTGCTAATCAGATTATCTATAAAATGAAATTCAAAGATAAATATTTGTGGTAGGACATTCGCATCCGGTCGAAAAGCGACGTCCAATATCGTATCGTATAGTATAATTAAGTAATAATAATATACCGTAAAATCAATAGCCTTTGACAACCTCCATGGCGCAGTTGGTTAGACGCCGGCTGTGAAACTTGAGGCTGCAGGTTCGATCCCCACCCCGAAACAAATATTTGTGTGAGCCACAGGTATTTTTTTCGAGCCAAGGCGTTTATGAGACCTAAAAGTCTTTGGTAGTTCCTGATACCCACCACACAAGAATCGATCTTAGTGTGGGATCAGGAATATGTATGTGACTGTTGGGTGTATTTATTTAATAATGTAGGTACCTATTATTACTCTTTTTTGTCTGTAGACGCTCACTAAACCGTTCCGTTGCCAGCTCGTGCATTAAGTATACCTTTTCATCTGATACGTTCACAGCACTTCCATGGTATGCTTTGCGGGCAGAGACGCTCATTTTTTTGAGGTTATATCTAGTTTCATTATGACTAACTCTAGTACAAAAGGAACTGAACAATATTCTTTCCAACTCCTAACTATGAATTAATTTCGGTGCGATTGGAACACAAGACCGTACCGACCGACCGACCGACAACCTGAGCTTTAGTGCTCAGTGTATCAAAATGCGTGCCATCGATCCTAGCAGGAGTTGCAGTGGCGGGTGTGAGGGCGGGACAACTCAGACTCTTCAGAGTTCTGATGATGGGAAATCCCATCTGACCCAAGGTTATCTAATACATAATTATAGGATACTGTTCATGTATCATCTAAGCATAAGACAAATATAATCAACAGGTTTTTCCAACTAATAAACGGTTATTAATTTATTATCGCAAATGCCGATATAGATTATGTGACTATGCTATTAGCGTGACGTCATATACCCTTAGATTTACAATAATTAAACGTTTTGCAGACAGCAGTTGTAATTAGTGCTAAAAGCCGATAACTTCTGTATATCAATAAATTAATAAGTAAGCTATATTTCACAAAACTTCATGTACTTCCTGATCTCTAAGCTAGATGTCAAATGTATAACAGGAGGCAATTTCCTGCCCATATTATTATAGACATTTAAGTGAATTACAAAGTATGCGAATAATATAGAAGAAAACAATAATAAAAATCAATCCAAAAGGAAAATATTTAACTTTTATCATAAATCTAAATAAATGAAAAAAATATGAATTAAATTTTCGCACGACAATTCAAGTTCCGACGGAACTTCAACCCGTCAATAGCACTTTATTACAAACGTGAAGAACCTACGTATATTTCCCTATTGACATTTCCCTCTGTCTGGAAGGGTGAGTCAACCCTTCAATTATTTACAAACCCTTCGCAACGGGGAACAAAAATCTGCTAAAAATATATATCAGTTTTCCAGACTTCGGGTATGACTTATGAGTTATGACGAATCATGGTTTGAGTTTTTTGAATCTATGTAAAAGTCAGTGACACTGACATACCCCTTTTGGCCTACTGCGGGGTACCGAAAAATAGCTTGACAGCTTTCACCCAGATCCAAAAAAATATGTTTGTATGAGCGTCAAATATTACTTACTTCTGATATTACGAGACCTCAAAGGCCCTCGTAGATCCTGATAACACCACAACACGTAGTTTGCGGAGGACTCGAGACCGCGTATAAATTGAGTGTTTTAATTTACTTCTCTTATACATAAAATACTCGTTTTATTGGTGTCAACATGTGTATCCATCCCTACTTGCATATATTCCGCTCTGCATGGGTTTTTACGCCTCACGTTAACCTTGGCACGAAATGACGCAAAAGTTTCCTATCCCCACGGAACCCTTAAATGCAATAACATATTTAACTACAAATGACGTCAATAAAGTATGATCTTTTAAAATTTAATAGCTTTAAGCCTTGTATATTTGTTTCATTTGTACATGGTTACAATATTGAACGTGTCAGAATTTTCCGCTCATATACGGAGTCCGTTTTTATCTATTTCTTTAAACGTGATTGTATCGTTAATGGCTGGTGTAACTCCAGCGGGTCGAATATAGTTTTCCATACAATTTGAACTAAAGATTAAGCCAGAACCAAATTGGGTGAAATGGTTTTTTAGGTTTACACATTGAACTAAAACTAATTTTCACGGATTTTATCGCGAATTTAGTAGATAATGCTGTGAAATTATCCAAAGGTCGGAAAGTTAAAAAAATGTAATAATTGAATAAAATTCGCTATGAAATCCGTAAAAAATAGTTTTATTCGAAATTGGGTGTGTTAATAATTATTTGTTGAAATAATTGCTCATAAACTGTACAAAAATATTTTACCCAATTTATAACATTACATGCAACATATTTTTAAAAGAAAAACAGTATAACATTGTAATACAGTCATTGCAGCAATCTAAGTTTATTCTGTTATCGCTTTTTCTTATCACTTATGTTGATAGTAATCTGAACGCAAAGTGACGTGACCTTTTAACCTTAGTAGGCTTTCGGCGAAATTGACCATTTGCCTTCCCGTGATGAATTAACAAACCTCGCCCTAAGTGTGTCCATTTTAAATAGATCACGTCGTAAACTGTTTATCAATTTAGCATGGCATTTACTTTTAGATTTCATTATCAGAAATTACTACAAAACCATTACAAAACATATGGAATTGGGCTGGTAGATTTCTGGCAATGTTTTTATGAAATGCTTGATTCCGCTTCAAGACTAAGATGTATTATAATTATGATCTATCGTGTTCAGCCACGGAAAATCTACTGCTGATTATGTTATGCATGTAACCAATAAAAAATCATTTATATAATTATTTTAAACAATTTTTTTTCAAATCAACATTAATATGCCTTCTGTATGAATTGTAAAAAGTATACAGTAAGTAATGAAATAAAAATATTAAGCTTAATGAATCATTAAAAATAATACATCTTTGTTAATTAAAATTTACAGTTATTTCTATAAAGTTATAATACTTTTATAGTTCTTTAAAACAACCTGTATTTTTCAAATATATTTGCAACTCTGTGCGCTTGTGGAATATTTCTCCAATACTCACAATAACAGTAAATGGACGATAAGACGAGCACAATGCAATTGTTTACTAAGGTACCATAAAATCATCTAGCGTAAATCATAACTTAGGACATTGGCGCACGTGCGAAGGATGTAAGATTTCTGAACGAAACGACAGATAAGGAACGAGCGAATGAAAAAGAGAGACAGGGAGATTGGCACAAATAGGCTACTGAAAACCTTTACAGACGATTCAATGCTACTGTTATTAACCCTGATAAATTAAATTCATAATACAAACATTTTAGCTTAAATTCGTAATATTTTGAACTCAAGAATTCATAGTTCCCAACCAATATAACAATATGCACTCTACCACAAAGTCTATAAGGTTAACACAGCTAAATATCGTATTAATGATTTGAAAATTACAAGTAATGTTAAATATTATCTGCATTCTTAAAAGTAAAGATGAGACGTATTTACGATACCAGGTTTTAAAACCAGGTATTCACTTCGAAGTACGGCGCCCTGGTACGAGCAGAAAATACTTACAAGTATGAAAGTATTTCCATACGTCGATGCGCAGATAGCTCTGGAGACTACACATGAAAATACTTGCATAGGAAAACGATCCATAAACTAATATAAATAAGAACCATAATCGTATCTGTCAATAACAAATACATTTGAACTTCAAAGTATTTTTTTATTCATACTATTTTGCTCTTTATAGCCATCACATACGGGCTGAATTCCTATGCAAGTATTTTAAAATTTAGGCGCCGCAATATATCGGTGCGCGAGGAACTTGGAACACTATACATAAAAATACTTCCATAGAAAAACTATCCTTAACTTCATATAAATAAGAAACTCCTTAAGACACACGGTTCGAATAAAAATTCAGACGCCACTATACGTCGATGCGCGCTGAACTTGGAAGTATTGAAACACACCATATGAAAATACTTTCATAAGAAAACGATCCATAACCTCATTTAATTAAGAAACATAATCGTATTTCTGTATAGCAAATACGTCAAAGTATTTTTTATTCATACTATTGTGCTCCTTATTACGCACAGAACACGGGTTGAAATCCTATGCAAGTATTTTCAAATTTAGACGGCGCTGCACGTCGATGCGCGAAAAACCTGGAACACTTTACGTAAAAATACTTTGAACTTCAAAGTATTTTTTTATTCATACTATTTTGTTCCTAATATGTCATAAAATACGGGTTGAATTCCTATGAAAGTATTTTCGAATTTAGACGCCGCTATAAGTCGGTACGCGACGAACTCGGAACACTATATATAAAAATACTTCCATAGAAAAACTATCCTTGACTTCATATAAATAAGAAACTCAATCGTATTTGTGAATAGAAAATACTTTGAAATTCAAAGTATTTTTTATTTATGCTTTTTTGCTCCTTATTAGTTACGGAATACGGATTGGATTCCTATGTAAGTATTTTATAGACGCCGCGCCGCGGCTGGGACGCGAAGGGTTGCCGACTCATACTTACAAAATACTTTCAAGTATTTTAGAACCTGGTTTTGAACCCTAGTATTTTTACGTACTCATACTTAGAAGCCCTGGTACTTAATTATGCAAGTATATTTCATCCCTACTTAAAAGCCTTGGCATGTAAAGTTTTTATAACTATACCTTTATGAAAACTGCAAAATACTCGTTAAACTTCAACCACACGTTCCGTATAAAGAATTGTGATGATTTTTCGTGATAAAAAATAATTTAATTGTGACGTATATTCTTGTACTGTGTAGGGTATTGACCTCTGCTTTGTTTGTGTAATAAGTATGTGAAAAGTAAATAAAAAGAAAATTAGCATATTAGAAGATTGGAGAACGTTTAAAATTAATTAATAACCTGGGAAACAAAGTAAGTAGCTTAAAATAAAGACACGCTAGCAAAGGACCCACGAGACGATTTTGTATTCAAAAAGATCTTACTTAATATAAGCCAATATTAAAATAATATCTCCTTTTGTAGTTAGACTATCAACATTGTACTCATTTAAATAGTAAGAAACTATTACTATAGCAGTAAAGACAGTCTGGAATCAGAATTCCAAATTCATCGCTTAATTAACCTACTTAATCGTTTGCCAGACCTATGCTATAAAAAAAATTAACCTTTCCAAATAGTTGCAAAAAGTATTGAAAGAAAGTGGTATTTTATTGCAACAATAACAGAGCCTACCACATTTATAATACAGAAAAAAAAACGCATGTCTATAAATGACAACAAGGTGCCAATCATAACATACGAGTAAACCCATATCATAATAATTCCTAAAACAGCGCTAGTTTACAGCAGCCACCCAAAGTATTGGATTAAATAGGGATTTTGTATTGTATCAGCCCATATACGACCCACTGCAGGGCACGGGCCTCCTCTATAATCGAGAGTAGGATTGAGAGTGGTTACGCCATATAGTCCACCACGCTGGCCTAGTGCGGGTTGGCGGACTTTCACATACCATAGAAATTTATACAAATCGCTATGGTATGCAGGTTTCCTCACGATGTTTTCCTTCACCGTTATAGTGCGTGGTGATTGACTATCAATACACACATGACTCCGAAAAGTTAGATGTGTGCCCTGGGATTTGAACCCGCGACCACCGTAAACACGTAGGCAGTCGTGTCTGGTCCGTTACCAACAGGCCACCGCACGTTTTAATTAGGGATGCCTAAACGATATTTTATTTTATTTATTTGCGTGGCTCACAGCTAACATAGCAAACAAACATAATATATTACAAATTGCATACATAAGATAGCCAATTAAGAGCTACCGCAGATAGGATATACTAATAAACTTTATCTCTAAATTCAGGGTTCCCACCCACTCCGTTCTAGAATTGATCACGCAAATTACATGTCAGTATCAAACCTGTCGCTTTTTCAGTATCTATTAATCATACTCTCAAACGGTCAATGAACCACTTACAACGTACAATGGCAGAAGTGTGTATAATTCGCAGTAAATCTGTTTGTATTAATTGTTCAATCATACTTGTCAGTAATGATTGATGAGACTCACGCGTTGAGTGGCGCTTGGATGCTTACCTGGAAAAGAAAGGGCTTTATTAGTTGATTGTTAGACATAGATCGTTTGACGGTGAAGGGAAACATCGTGAGGTAAATGCAATGTGAAGTCCGCTATACCACACTAGGTCAGCGTGGTGGACTATGGCCTAAGCACTTTCAAACGAACTCTCAGTTCTAGAGTCCTGTGCTCAGCTATGAACGAATATGGCCTGATATAGAATTAGATTCATACGAAAAGTTCAAAATTAGGTCTGACGAAGAGGTAATCAATCCGTCAGTCTTCTTTAGCATTTTCTTGATACATACATATAAGTTTATCTATACTGTAAAATATATATTAAACTGTCTTTTAAAGTTATTATTGCGTAGTGTTATAAAAAAGACAGCAAGATTAAATCTACATCCTCAACAAATGTCTGAGTGATTAAAAATAAAATTTAAATAAGTGTGCTGCAGAACCGAAAACTCCCTCGCAATTTCTGATACCCAACCTCCACAACACACACTTATTTCTATAGATTCGGTACTTTATGAGTGGCTGGGTGTATTTATCTAGTTTTAAAGCTGTGAATAAACAAATAGAATAACGTACACGTGAAGGTATTTTTGTGAAAACTGTCTTGTTGGGGTCAGTGCCCCGCAGACGATTTTCGTGAGCCGCTTAAGCAACGCAATACAACATTATTTTGAAATAATCGAGCGTTTCCTTCGTACCGCCGCTGCCACACTACATATAAGACTCGCGATACATATGTATATTATGACTTCAATTGCTGTGACATCATTAATTCGCGACATTTTTACGACTCCAAAAAAGTGTGAATTGTTTGAAAAGGATATTCGTTCGTGTTTTGTTACTTGAAGTGTGTTTATTAAACATTTATTTACACGTTTATATTAGTTGAATAATTTTTTGTTGTTGCCAAATGTTTATCTTCCTATTTGCATTATATGTTCAGACTTTGATCCATAAAATTTCAATAAATTACGTAATTATCACTCCTATTTCTTACGGCGTTATTCATTGATAGATTAAAAACCTATTTTAGTTAGTCTCTATTTTTTACTTAAAACATACTTTTTAGGGTTTAAATATTTTGTATTTATAGTTATCGTTAATGTTGTTTGCAGAAAATCGCTGAATGCAGAACGCTTTCAACAGGGACTTGTGTAAATTCTTGGCATCGACAGATATTTAAGAATGGAAGTCTTATGAAGAATGGAAGCCTTGGAATATGATGGTGAATTAATAAAATTAGTGGCAGGTACATTAAATTTGTACTGAGTAGGCCATAACATCATACGCATAAATGACAAAAGTAACTCGTAACAGGCAAGCAGACCCATATTGTTATGTTATTTGAGTAGCTACTAAGGCTCCTACCCCAGTGGCGTTTTACGAGTGTTGGCGTCTCTCGGACGTTTACGAACCGTCTACGCTACGCTGACGTGACGGTGACGCCGCGGTTGTCTTCGGAAATCTGACGAGAAACACTACTGTTGCGTTTGCTCCAACGAAAATTACGTATTCTCGTATTAACTTATCCTATACCAAAAGCCAGTGCAACACTTGACGCTAGACAACCGCGGGATCAACGTCGCGTCAACGCCGCGTCAACGTTGCGCAGACTTTCGAGAAGCACCATCGATTGTATAACGCCAGTGCGATAGGGGGCTAAATGTCAGGGCTCATTGACTTAATACGCAATTTTTCCGACCCATAGACGATTGTTAACGGATTTAACTAATCTGATAAGAGCTATTTCGCTAGCGTTTCATTACTTAGAGCAAATTGCGTGTTGGATTGTAAGTAAAACGTTCATCGGCCGCGCAAACCCAAGGCCGGTGATACTTCGATTATACATTTTAATTGCGGTTTGGCAAAGGTGAAGGACGGTGGTAATGATGTCGAATATTTTGTACAACTATGCAGGCGAACATGGTTCTAACAGAGACCTTCGAATTCTTCACAATTTTTGGGATAAAATATTGCAAGTTTATTGAGAATGTTTCGTTGAATGTAGGTAACCGTAAAATTATTTGGGTTAATCAGCCGTTAAATTCCAGCACCACACTACGTACCAAAAGTTTGAATTCCATCCCCACCATTTAGACTTTTCAATAGTGAGATTTTACTTGGCCATACGACATCATTGTGGGATCAGCCCTCTTCTGAGGTGTTTTCCGATCGATACCCTGAACTTTGTATTCATTCTATTCCATAAAAAGGGCCAGGAAGAGTAAATACAATATGTTGGATCACCACAAATATTTAGTGTCTAAATACAAATAAAACAAACCAGGTAACGGAACATTTATTTTGTCATAAATGCTTCTCTCTCGAGAACATAATAAAAAATAATTGATTTCTTATACGTCCCACTGAAGAACACAACTCTTCTATGATTGATAGTGCAAAGGGCACAGTCTATATTTTCAATAAGACTAGTCTTTGGTGGATATAGAAAAAAATATATAAATAGCTCGCGGTCAAACATCCGACAATGACCTTTGTAACACGTGGTCAAAGCCACGAACTCGATTATTCACTGTTACCGTTTTATTAACATATAATTAGTTACATGAAATATTGTATCTAGATTAGCCGCCGATAGTTAAAATATTATTACGAAAATATTTGGTTAATGTGCTTCATTTTAATCTTATAAGGAAATGATTGAGGGTATGTCAAATTGTTATACTAAATTATCTTGGCTAATTTTCATTCAGAATAATAGTCACACAATTCTGGTACCTAAAATAAATAAACAATAATATATTGTATTAATATAGATGCAATTCATGTGATTCGTGAGGGATAGATCTGAAGGGTAATTCTACATCTAAGATATCGTGTACAAAAACAAAGTCTCGAAGTGAATTACTAAGAATGATTTCACGAGGTATTAATTTTGTTTTACGTCCAATATCCGGAGCAGGTTTTCTTTCGCTCAGTATATTAATATTATTTTAAATGCTATATTTAATTCGTTTATACTTGTTACTTGATTAATATTCATGAATTTCTTCGAAGTCTTTTAAATTTAACGTTATCATTTGTGACGAATTATAAACTACATAATATTTTACCTTTTATAATGTATGTATTATTATTACATTCTGATAATGCCACTTCTGTTAAAAAATACAGAAATTAAAACTGTATTTTTATCAGAAGTGGCAATATTCTATATATATATAAATTAATATACACCCAACAACATCGTGAGGAAACATACCATAGCGATTTGTATAAATTTCTATGGTATGTAAAAGTCCGCCAACCCGCACTAGGCCAGCGTGGGGGACTATATGGCCTATTCACTCTCAATCGTACTCTCGATTGTAGAGGAGGCCCGTGCCCTGCAGTGGGTCGTATATGGGCTGATACCAATACCAATACACCCAACAGTCATATATAAAGTCCTGATCCCACATTAAGATCTGAGTCTTGTGACGTGGGCATCCGAAACTACGAGAGACTTTTCGGTCCCACAAACACCCAGACCCGAGATAAATCCCTGTGGCTCACACAAATATTTGTTTCGGTGCGGAGATCGAGCCCGCAGCCTCTCGTTTCCAACCAACTGCGCCACGGAGGCTGTCCATATAAATCTATTAACTCTACTATCTACTAATATAAATCTACTTTTTTTCAAATAGCCTGCACAGCTTCCTGGCCTTATCAGAAAAAGGAGATGTCAGCGTTTTATAACTCTCCCCAATGTTTATTCCATCGCGAAGTAGGTATAATGTATGTGTTATGACACATATTTATTTTCAAAAGCATAACATACATAAAACTTCATAAACATTAAGCTTTCTTAGTAAAGTGTTCCACAGCCGGACACGGTAAGGCAACACCTCTGGAAAGACCCATAACGATTGGCATTCATACAAGCTCTTGTAATAAATCTGAGAAGCACGCTCCCTGCTTACCATGATTGTCATGTACTCGCCCTAATATGCATATAAATTCATTATACATTAAGCGGCAATTTTCACATGTGTTATAACTGCTTTGCAAATAGATTTATCATTGTTTTGTGTTCTGGGTACAGATTCCAGTACCTTAAATCTACCACTGAGTTAGAATCTTCTATTAGAATCTTATTTTCTTTCATCCATTCGACCAGTGGTGGGTTTGTACTGCCAAATCCCTAAGATAAGGTTATTAGAACTTCTGTGAAGTTGACGGATGCCTTCTGTCATTCAAAACCATGTTAAAAACTTCATGAAAGAAATTCGGTTTGCAAGCCCTTGCATTTTTCCTGACAGCAACATTGGCGCAGTTGGTTAGACGCCGGCTGTGAAACGAGAGGCCGCGGTTTCGGTCCCCGCACCGAGACAAATGTTTGTGAGATCCACAAATGTGTTTCCCGTTTGGGTGTTGTGAAACTGAAAAGATTTGTAGCTTTTGATACCCAGGTTACAATACATAATAATAAATAAATACACCCAACAGTCACATACATAGTTCTGACCCCACATTAAGGTCAATTAAGTCTTGTGTCGTGGGTATCAGAGACTACGAGAGACTTTTCGGTCTCACAAACACCCAGACCCAACACAAATATTTGTGGGCCACACAAACATTTGTGTTGGTGCGGGGATCGAACCCGCGGTCTCTCGTTTCACAGTCAGCGTCAAACCAACTACGCCACGGAGGCTGTCTTACAATACGTAAGACAATCTCAGTGTGGAGCCAGGACAATCTCACTGTTGGCTGTATTTACTATCCCTTATCAACCACTCAGCGCTTTGCTCTATTTAGCTGTAAAGTATCGTACACTACGATTTTCAAGCTGTGGTTTCTAATCTAGATGTCACGTGTGCTCCACTGATTATATCTGAATTAATTTTCTTTAATTACCAGCACGACAAAATGATTATAACCGGATAGCGAGTGCAGTGCAATTCAAATATCCACAATAATTTAATATATCTCATGTTTTATAACCTCCAGTTATTCATTATTTGTTTACATAAAATGTTATACTTAGTAAATTTGTATATCAAAACGTGAAATTTTTAATCCAAGTTGAGTATTTTAGTGTAAGAAATTCTTCAAATATTCTTATCATTCTACAAGAAAATTATCGTCAAATATAATAAAGAGCTGGATTATTGAACTAGAATAACTGCACTCTGTATTCTATTACCCTTAATGCCTGTGTAACATCGTAAAAGCAATTAACTTTACGACGGTGGTTATGTCATAATCATACGAGAATAAGGAAAGTCGATGAAGATATTCACGAGAATATCTGGTTTAGTGGTAAAATATTTATGTTGTGAATCCTGAAGTTTTGGATTCCAGTCTAGGTTTTTTAATATGCATTCTATGTGTTTTTGTTCCGCGTCTGCCTACCCTTGAAAGATACAAGCGTATACATATGCACATAATATATGAAAATCTCCTAACACCATCTAAATATAAAGATAATCAAACGGATACGTACTAGTCTTGCAAAAAGTGCTTGCAAATGAATAATGGAACAAATTACTCGACCCAGCACGTGTTTGAAAAAAAAATATGCAAATTATTCAAAAACTTACAATTCAATTTATCGTTAGACAAGATATAAATTTAGTACGCTGTTCGGAATTCAAAGTGCGTGTAGTTTATAAATAATTGACTCTAAAGAGGCTGCGCTACAAGTTGTTTCGGGATGTTGTGTGACAAGGATTATAAAATGATTATTGACGTCATTCGTATGCGTCCGAGATTGGAAAAACGTCATTAATTGACAATCATGACGTCAGCGTGTGCTCCCATCAAATAAATTTTAAAAGTAGCACGTCTTACACAAGACATGAAAATAGTTTTATTTTGTTATTTGGCACGTTTCACAAATTCTTTACCTTGTTTGTCTGTCTATATAAATACATACAGAAACGTCACGCAAGCATTCTGTAGGGATAGGCAGGGACTGAGGATCTCAATTTATCTAGATCCTGACAATATCCCTTTGTTGATTACAAATTTTGCAGTAAAGTCCATGTTAATTCTTCAATAGACCAATCCGTGTTTACAATCGATTCCAAACTTTCATACACTGTAAATGAAAAGTACGAAGGATATTCTTTTGTCATTTTATATTCTAAACGTCATTGCATTGTATTTTCTGAGCTACATTAAACTACAAGCAAAATCGCTTAAAATCCGTCTTTAAGTATCTTGAATCGCACAGAATCATATAACGAACTAAAAAAACGACAGGTACTATATATTCAACAATATTTGCCATTCATTAATGGCCAAAAGCCGTCATAACATCCAAACCATTATGAATACCTTTCAATATTTGACTAAGACGTCAAATACGCCTTTTTTTCTTTATGGTGATTCATTAGGACATGTCCTTATATAGTTATTGTTTGTAGAATATGATTTTTTGTATGTTTTGTGATTTAATTATAGCCTGTTTTTTATGAAAAAGTGACACGATAGTGATAACAGACGCCGGATGGTAATCTAAATATTAAAAAAACTTAAATCAGGCAAGTAATAGTTGTAACCGAAGTAATTCTGAAACTTAAAAAAAAGCACCCAACAATCAAACACATAGAGTAGACACAACTTTGTTATATCTCTTGGTCATGTTATCAGAACCGAAGAGAGTATTTAGTCTCACAAACATCAAAACTATTACTTGAGTATCAAACAAATATTTTTTTTACGTGCGGAGATCGAACCACCTTCTCGATTCACAACCCGCGTCTACCCAACTGCGCCACAGAGGTTGTCAAATATATACAAATAGAAAATGAACTGCAGCCGACTGCATGCAACGCTCTTACAGTCTGCAATTGTAAAGAACACGGTTTGAAATCTCCCATCTTAATTGTAGAATAACGTCAAGAAGATCAATATTTTTTACCATTGTCGTATACTGTATGGTGTGGATTAGTTTTTGCTCGGCAGAGCGACGTAGGCGGCAGTCAGTAGGTATTAATTATCATTCCTACGCCTGTATAACTATATATATTATACTGCAAACATAATATTCTTTGTGTTCTTCGCATAGCAACTAGCGTTACTTGGTATTATTGTAAATACAGTTTTTTGAAATAAAAATCTTTTCAAGTCGTGGGAAATTAGTTGATTTATTACGAGTAGGTTTTGATTATGTCAAATGTACATATAAGGCGTTTCTAAATTCATAAGATTCTGAAACTTGTAAATGCACACTCATGTCCGTATAAAGATATGTAGATGTAAACATAAAAAGTTCATTCGAATCTTGAAAATTGATGTATAAAGCAGGGGAAAGATAGGAGAGGTTAGGTTCGTTTTGACTACAAATGATGACAAATTGCAAACGAACCTCACTTGAAAAACCTCATAGAGCTTTCCTCATTCTGGAATTTATGAATGAAATTGCTCAACTGTCAATGACACTAGAGCTAGCTCTGCCTCTTCCATTAGGATATAGACGGTAGCGTATTAGCATGTTTTTTTTATTAAAGTTGAAAATAATTAACATAACAACTACTTTTAACTTATGTTTTTGAATGTAATTATAAAAATCTAAAAAAATATTGTTTCTTTAAACTTTCAGCTACCAAGCAATAATTGCGGCTGCCATATTCGGCGCTGTAATGGTGTATGAATAATTTATAATTTGCAGAAAGACATTATTATTCCAAAGTAATAGGCAAACTTGGGCTAAGTCCAAAGTTCAATGGTCCAGCAACAAACAGACAAGTTCTATTGTTTGTTGATTTATGAATACGAGTGTTAATTTTTATAATAAATTTTGTTTTGCAGCATTATTTGTTGTGGCTGAGGAGAGAGAGAGAGATCGAAAGAAAGAGAGAAAGCATCACTAGTCTAATAGCAAAGACACCAATTGGGCAGCCTTGTAGTCATTTAAAATAAAGCTAAGTTCTTGGTTCAGCGTGTACACAGTAAACTAAAACGTAATTTAGTGTTTAATAAGGAGTCGTAGTAAAAAATATTAATTTTATCCACATCTGATGTATTCTAAATGCGGTACATCCAACGATGACCACGATCCTAAATCATAAGGGGCCGACTGCTGAGAGATGTATCCGAGGTGATTTATGACTTTTTCATGTCTATTCCCATCTTTATCCTATCACCTGTACCGACAAAATAATTGTAAGCGGGAAAGAGATGATAGCATTTTGTATAGCGCTGTCACATTTTAACGTACAGATTATAATATATGGTAAACATGGCAAATCCTAGAAATATTAAATTGAAGTAAACAGCCACTGCGTCAATATTTGGCAAATTTTTGCCGGTCTCACAATACAATAGATATAAGATTTTTACACGCATAAATTCGGTTTCACCACAGATTCCGGTTTTTGGTCAAACTTAGCTTCTTGAGTGTGTGGTGGCCTGTTGGTAACGGACCAGACGCGGCTGCCTAAATGTTTACGGTGGTCGCGGGTTCAAATCCCAGGGCACACCTCTGACTTTTCGGAGTCATGTGTGTATTGATAGTCAATCACCACGCACTATAACGGTGAAGGAAAACATCGTGAGGAAACCTGCATACCATAGCGATTTGTATAAATTTCTATGGTATGTAAAAGTCCGCCAACCCGCATTAGGCCAGCGTGGTGGACTATATGACCGAACCACTCTCAATCGTACTCTCGATTGTAGAGGAGGCCCGTGCCCTGCAGTGGGTCGTATATGGGCTGATACAATACAATACAATACAAATAGCTTCTTGATAATGAAATCTTTATCTTGTACTTTATTAGAAATTAAGACTTAAGAGGGATATAACCAAAGAAATATAACGTGTATTAATCTAGATTCTAGACAATGTTATGACAAATCTTAACGATGATCAAATATAGGGAACGAATTTTCAAATTACCGAAAAATAATCGGTTCACTGGCACCGTGAAGATTATAAATTCTAGATCATAATAAAGTATGTATTTATGTATGTTATTAAAATTTAAGCCTGCGGCAATATTTAAATACTTTTGAATACCTATTTAATAGGAAGCTAAACACTACCCATAGTTAATTACATGGTTAATTCGTGTACAGACTCTAAATAACAGGATGCTATTGTATTATCAATTATAAGAAAGAATTTAGCGTTACAACTATAATTTCGCGAACTCTCAAAACAGCCGAAGGGAACAAGCGACCGAGACGAAACGTAATTACTTTTGTCTACAAATTGCTTGTTTAAAACACGTAATCAGCTTCTTCTGTTTTTGTAAGACTATCTAATATTCGCGACTTTGCATGGTTTTTATACACATCAGTGACAGCGTATTTGATGGTAGAAGCAATAAGTAAGCATCGACTGGTACGGCATGGTCACCACCACGTCATAATTATGCCAGCGGAAACTGTATATTATTCAAATAAAATTTATTTCTACCACCGTTAAGGGGAGTCTTTTATTCAGACTAATACAAATCAGGTGACCGACGTGAAGCGACAGCTTTGCTGTACCGTTTTGTTCGGTGAGTGAGATTGCCGGATACCCAATTCCCCTTTCCTCTTCCCATCCAATTTCCTTACCGCCCCCACCCCAATTTGATGGTCCGGCAACACATCCATGATCCAAGCGTTGTGGATGTTCATGGGCGGCAGTGATCACTTACTATCAGGTGACCTATTTGCCCTTTTGCCGAACCTATAAAAAAAATTCAAGTACTAGTTAGGTTTATCAGGTGTAATACACTCGTATTTAAACAACACCATAATATACAAAAAATATTTAAAACAACTCAGAAAATATTCTGTGATGGGCAGGAAACGATGCATCCACCCATCATTTTATTTAAACAGAGAGTATAATAACATGCTTGTCTAATTTCTAAAACTTCTGAGCGTTCCTCGGCATTGAGTTTACCGAAGCAATTATGTATAAAGATTCAAAATGAATAAACTGCATAATTGTTATTGCTTCTAGATAACAATATTCGTGGAATTCGAAACAAGAATACGAAAACAACGCTATGGTGGGGACTGATATTTGTTTTGCTGGACTTTAGAATGTAACCTTGCTGAGGGAGTCAGTTTTGACGAGAACCTTAAGGAAAACATCTTGTATGAAGCAACACGTGTCAAATAAGCTAAGGTGGATTCTTGGAACTTCTTTTGCTAAGGTTGCAGGAAGTCGCTGGAAGCCGTTTCCAACCGGTCTTTATGGAAAATGTTGGGGGAGGCCTATATTCAGCAGTGGACTGTGCCTAAAACGAGAAAGAAAGACACACATATAGACAGCGAGAGAGGGACAGAAATAGTCGAAACAATTTTCGCACGAGATTAATTCACTAATCTCATATAGGTGCGCCCGTGTTCCGAATGAATTTTCATTAAGCCGTTGAATAATAAACAAGCGGGCTGCAGCGCACTTAAGCTGAGAAGCCGTAAGCCCGTTTAAGTCTGCAGGCGCTCTGCCAAATTGCACGTATACAATTTAACATTATACATGAGCGGCGTTTTTGTTGACATTTCCTCTATCGTCCGTTTGACGTCAAACCAAATGAATTAATCGGAATCTCATGCAAAGTTGCGATCTTAATGCAATGAGCGTAGATTGAGTTTTCGTCACTGAGGGAGTTCTCGACTTCATCATGATAATGTTGTGCGCGTTTGCAATTGAAATCATGACTGGTTCTTTCCCCATATTTTGAGGTATTTAAGTAAAAAAATATATAGGTGCCTAGTTGTTCATTTAATAAATAAATACATCGAAATCGATCGTTAGCTTTTAGATATTTATTAAGCGTGTGTATTGTTTAAATTTATTTCAATTTCAAAGGTGCCTTACCGACCTTCGCAGGGTTGAGGATATGGATTTTTCGGCCCTAATCTTATAATGTTATAAACTAGACTCTAGAGAAATAAGATTTGCTCTGGTTTGTTATGGCGAGAAGTTGACCGTAGTACTGTCAACAAAATAACAAAAAATAAATCATAAATCAAGGTTAACAACGTACGTAATAGTTGTCCGATTTATTTTTTGTAATGCGCTACGTTAAAAATATTTGTATAATTGAACATCGCGGCTACAAACAATTTCAGAAGCAAAATTGTTATTTAAATAAGGCTTCATGCGGACATTTGAGTATAATAATTGTCAATTAGTGGAATATGTAAAAATATTTTTTCATATTTCTGTAATAAGCAACCTTGAAATATATGTAAATTATGCCAAATTGTCAAGACAAGGAACTGTATTGAGAAACAAGTGAACGGAACAATGTATTGTCAAAATGACGAGATAATTCAAATGTTAATAATTTAGCGGTTTGGTGGGCAATGACCCGTTGTTTTAGATGCACTAACTCGTGCCATGTACCACTCGCGACAATGTACATTTGTCGTGAAACTATTTTCTACTACTACGTGAAACTAATTATTCTAGTAATTAAGAGGATTTTCGTTGCAAAAAATACCTCTAAAAGTCGACAAACAAAACAATTGCTAAAATTACTACACTTTGTTTTACGAATTATATTTGAAACTTTAGTCCAAGAGGATGCAGGCCGCTTCCAACAGGTCAATGTGGAGATCCTTGGGGGAGGCCTATGTTCAGCAGTGGACTTCCTGTGGCTGAAGAGAGAGAGAGTCCCAGAGAGCATGAGAACACCTGCGACATACTAGTGACAGTTACTGAGCAAAAATCCAATTAATAAGTTCAATGATACTTCCATTGTTCTTCATTTAACAATGTTATTATGATTTATGACGGATTTGTCATTTACATAATGACGTCACCAAAGAATTTACAGCCCTTAACATCCTGTGAAAATGTTATTTTTATATGTTCAATGTCGTCTTTTATCAAGACAGCGTTAATGATTCTCGTCCTAAAGTAATATTCAAATAAAACTTTAAAGAGCGTGCTATCTTTGCTTGCACTTGCGATAAGGTTCGACTATCAAGATCGGCATATATTTTTTATAATAAAAAGTGCATTGACAAATTGTAGGTGATCTCATCATTCGTATTTTTAAATGATTATCTTATGAAACTGCTCTTCAATGAATATTGATCATAATAAAAGTATTTCCATAACACATTTGTTCCTCGCTTCTTATTTCAATCATAAAGTATTCATTGTTAATAAATTCAACTTTATTGTCCTTTATACCCAAGTTTGTGATAGTAAATACTGTCCAATTAAAATTACTAATTTTTTTTGTGGTAGTTGTAGATTTTAAAAATCATACCAATTAGATGGCACGCATGGCGTCCTCTTTTTTTTTCAGCCCATATACGTCCCACTATTGGGCACGGGCCTACTCTACAATTCGATTGAGAGTGGTTAGGCCATATAGTCCACCACGCTGGCCTAGTGCGGGTTGGTGGACTTACATACCGTAGAAATTCTTTAAAATCGCTACGGTATGCAGGTTTCCTCACGATGTTTTCCTTTACGGTTAAAGTGCATCCTCTTCACTGAGTACAATTTTTAATCTCAGATGTCCGTAACAAACAACTTATCCAAATTAAAAAATAAACGAAAATTCTTGTCTATTTCGACTCGTCTATTGATATACTAGAAGGAAGTTGCAATATATTCCTATTTCTATCAATCCGAAGGCCTAACACTGATTCCTACCTTCTAGAATACATCTATTTTATTAACTTCCTAGGCAATCTCTCACCTTTTTGTACTACGCTATAAATAAACTAGCTGATTGAACGAGGAAAAATAGCTGAATTATTATCGTCAACAATTGTTTCACAAACAAAACACACGCAATAAGTATACTGAGATAAAATCTGATAAAATAGAATCAAATTAAGCAAATAAACATTCTGCGGTTGATTACGAAACGTAACCAGATTCCTACGATGCCATATAGTATGCGGCGCCCGCAACTAACGCATGTTTTTTCTGATACAATCATAAATCGACTGCCTCGGTGGCGTAGTGCTACTACGGTATGATTGCAAAACTGAGGTCTCGGGTTCGAATCCCGGGTCGGGCAAAGTGATATTGGATTTTTCTATTCATTTATCAGCCCGGTGTCAGGAATTTGTGCCCGATATGGCGATAGGCTCGCCCCCTATCACATCGTGGGACGGAATATACGAGGCGAAACGTGGGTGTTCTGGTAGCACCTCTGCCTACCCCTTCTGGGAAAAAGGCGTGAGTTTATGTATGTATGTATGTTATACATATGTTCCCTTAGAGTATTTAATGTCTAGAGGGAGGCTGTCATACATTTGCGTACTCAAACTCGTATATATTTTTGGTAGTATTGTTGCTAGCACTGCTATACGAGTATTAATACAAAATTAGCTGATTATTTAACATTCTTTTTTTAAATTTCGTTGGTAATAGAAACTTTATTCAGTATTTATTCGTCTAAGATGAGTTTAAATGGAATTCAGTAGCGCTAAACATTTTTTAAATGTTTTTTTTTTCTATACGTGAGTATTAGACATCCTTTCAAATGTCAGGCAATAGGAAAGTCGACAAGAGGGCCCGGCACCATTTATTACGTTTTTGAAGATAGACCGCTCTCTTAGATACCATTATACTCTAAGGATGTTACTATTAAGCAAAAAACTAATGAATGGAAATCCAGTAGGCCTGTTTTTACTCGTCACAAATCTAATATGAATTAACCATGCAAACTGATTAGCGCTTGATTTAATTAAGGTAACTAACATTTCCTTTAATGAAGAACGTGCGAATGTGATTAAAGTATTTTTAATTCCAGTTACTTAATAATAAACAAATTTATATAAAAGCTATTGCAGTTTAATGTATAATTTATAACTTACGAATGCCAAATTTATTTATGTTAGAAATCTGATACATATCTAACTCGTGATGAGGCAAAAAACAGATCCGTCCCGATATCTGTAGTTGACAATTTAAATTTTGCGATACCTATGATACGTTATTACGTATGCTAAGCGCCTTTGAAATTGGCTGTATAACAAATTATTTTGAAGCATTGTAATCAAATTATGTATCCGTTTGGTGTCCCCATACTTTAAGTAGGAGTCAGTATCATTTGGAATGTACCGTTAAAAAGAGAAAGAAAACAAGAATAATGTATATCAATTGTTTGATATTATATTGGTGATACCCTCAACAAGGGTCAGGTCAAAAGTACCCTGAACCGACGAGCATGCATGAAGACATTGATGAAAGTGGTTGAAGCAAAAGTATTGTCATCGGGCAAAGTGGCGATCCATAGTCTCTGCCTACCCCTATGGAATACAGGCGTGACGATTATGTACGTATATGTAATTGTTTAAATAAAAGTGCAATTAAACAATATCGAATTTTGAATTAATTTCGATCAATTTAGCAGATGAATATCTAAAAATGTTATTGATTGGTGATGATGCTAAAACACCGAGTCTCCACATACCATAGTCAACCATGGTCCTCATGATAAGCGTTGTTCTATTAGTAGAATTCACGAAGAAACAGCAAGAACTCTGATAAAGATCGTTCGCAACGTAATAGATTAATTGATTAATGACGTTGTTATGTCAGCGTTTATGCTTCTTGAGACACAATAACTAAATCGCGTAGGTTTTGAACAATGTTATATTGCCATCTTCCTTCCTGTTAAGACGCTACGACTTATTTCACTGAGTCATTTGCACTATAGTATTATATATACTTTTATATACTGCCAATTTTTAGACTAAAAAAGTGATCACTAATGCTCTTTAGACAGTGTACGTAAAGCTAAATTTTGTACAGGACAGCCAATTTGAAACAATGACGACAATTCCGTACTCGATTGCAAAAAACAAGATAATCAAACAACCTTTGACTTGTTAAATGATGAGTCACAATGAACTTGATAAAGAGGTTCGGATCAAGGACGCTGTTAACAGGAGCCTTCCTGTTTATCCTTACGTGGAGGAAATGAAAACTGCTAAAATATACGCTTGACCATTTGCGAAAATCATGTTCAAACGATAATGGATCTAATGTCTTTAGCCGTAAGGGAGAACTTTGGAAAATGTGGCAGTAAATTTAAATTGGCAGCACCTTGCCATGCAATTGCGATGCAAGTCACGTATCGAATTAAGGCAATCAAAACGAGTTATTCACTTCCATATGAAAGTAATAATGGTTTATTATGTTCGTGCCCTTTGTGCCAATGTTTTGGGAGAGGTGACATAATTTATCTAATTAAACCTTGTATTCTATGTCTAAGAATTATGTATGATATCTAAAGCCAAGAGTATTGCATTTAATTTCGGTTTAATAACAAAAGTTGTATGATTTTATTACACAGTGGTATGAATTTATATTTGGCTAAACATCGAGGATAAATATAAATAATAACAATTTGCCAATATTCTTGTGAGAAAAACAAGATGGGTAGCGATCTGATTAAAAAATTTGGTGGATGCGAACTGCTTGCAATATTATTGTTTTGGAAATAGCTAATTCTAATATGTATATAAAATGAACTCACAAATTCGTTCATAATATCCTGGCAGATAATGTGTCTCCGTAATCAGTATGAAAAAATATTAGCAAAACGAGTTACGTATGCAACTACAAAATAAATATGACATATTCCCCAAGCATTTGATTAGGTGGGAAGATCTGTGAAATAAAACGAAGAAAGACGTCATTTCCAAGGCGTAATAGTATGAATGATGTGAATCACGATTCACGACATTACAACAGGACATTAAAGACAATTGCACGTACTAGGTAACACGTAATCGCTCGCTTTTCAGAACAGTTATTTTTTGCAAGACTAAACATGTAATTGTTTTTAGATATAATACATTCCTAGGTATTTTAATATTATCATGTGGTCTGATGTTATTCAACTACACTTTTATTTGCTTTTAATTTTTATGGAGAGCATGACATTAAATCACTAAGTTTTATATTCAAAATATCTAAAGTTAATAGTTATGTAACTTTATTTTATATTCAAAATGTTTGAATATTCAACAGCACCAAAATATTTACATTTACTTCTATTACCTGCGTCTTGTTTAAAATCTCAATTTAACAATATAATCCTAGAATTCATTGATGAATTTAAAATATGCATCCAACAAAGTCTCCATAGAACTACCATAATTTTTTGCACTGCTCCACGTCATAGTTCAAACATTATTTATCGTACATACAATACACAGGGATTGAATATTGGTAGGTCTAAATGATAATACATAAAGTATTACCTCTATTTAATAAATATAAATCAATAATTATGAGGAACACGTAGATGATACTAAGTAAACGACTAAGTGCATACATTAGCAGTGTCATCATTATCAAATGAGTTATTCTTTGAAGCCGCCACATTGACTAACAAGTAATCTTGAATGATCGACTCGACTTTGCTTACGTCCTTCAAATGACGAGTCGATTTCAAACTGGTAAGTAAAAAACGATGATTTTTAGTGCATTGATATTATTGAACATTTGGAACATTCTAATAGCTCTCTGCCCTAATGTATAGCAAAATTCATCAAAATGAGTTGCGTAGTAATCATTATTATGTCAATAATCGCAATTTACCTTTTTTATGGTCGAACGTTCAACCAAAAGGACAAGTACAACTAATGATAAACGATCACTTTTGTCCTTTAAAACTTACAATGCTAAATCTTAGCAACTTTGCGGACCTTTCAAAATATATGACGACAGAGAGGAAGAATGAAGAGAATTCTGTAAGGTTTCTTAAGCCTTCGTCAATGTCGCTCACTAAGCGATGACCCAACTCGTCCACACTCTAACCAGAAGTATCCATCGCAAGGTTCTACGACTTTTTAATTAATCCCACCATTTAAACAAAGATAAAATACGGGAAGAGCATAAACGATAACAGCAAGATCAATGTCAACGTTGTAATGAAATATACAAGTTTATTTACAAGAGCACATTGTTGGAAATTTCCTCGAGGCCCGTCATGTTACACACGCGCTCGTAATGTCATCAACAGACGTCAGGTGCCGTGAAATAATCCATCACGCATCGTCGATTCCGAACAAATTCGCTCTAACTACATATGTATGTACGGCTGACTCATTATTAGCTTTAATTTTCGCATTGCAAAGAGAATTATTTAATTTTAGATTACTATTATAGGTATTGTAACTTAGCGATTAAAAATGGTACTTGCCCCCACAAGTTCGTTTAATTCCTTCATCATAGGCAGAATCTAGTGGGTCCAGTGATTTCCGTTTAACCAGCAGTTAGTTAGTTCTTGATTTCCAGGGTCAGCCACGAACATACTTTTTTTTATTGCGATGAATAGAGCTAGACAAGCATGCCATTCGCCTGATGGTAAGCGTCATGACCGCTCATAGACAGTAGCAAAACAAAACATCACCATGAACTACAAAGCAATTCTTGGCATTCCACCGCACTCGCCATCCTGAGACATAAGATATTAAGTCTTAATATATCCGGCAGCTAATCTGGCTACAATGTACTTCAAACCAGAACACAACAGTGCATTCACACTACTGTTTCATGGGAGAAATAGACAATGCGGTGGTGCCTACCCAGGCGGCCTCTCACATATGCGAAACCTATCACCATTAGAGTACTACACCAATTTGATTAACGGACGAGTGTTGGGTCTACATTTGGAGGAGGATCTGTAATTACCTCTTCAACTGTTTTCCTATTAACAACACGCTTATCTTTAATTACTAATACATCAACAGTGCTAATAAAATAACATAGCATAATAACATTAAATATAATAATTAATCAGATATTACCAATATCTTGTAAGTTTATTGCGGGATTATCCACAATATCAGTTGCTTAAGAAATGATGTAATGCTTATCGGTGAAGGAACTATAATCAGTAATACACAATCTTGATGAAATTTCCGTATTTAGAATACAAATATATGCTTAAAGTTTGATAAATTTGTCAAGAGTTCATCAATCATCTTGTCGGTAAACTTGTACAGCGTATTTTGTACCAGAACTTTATAGTTCTGTCATAACCTCTCAAACACACCATGATTATTTTCTTGAAAATTACTTTCATTCAGTTAAATTTGCTGTAATATGGTATACCAGCTTATTGTGGCTTATTAACTATTTGAAAAGACTTGAGATATGTCTCCTCTCTCTCTCCTCTGTCTATTTCTTTAAAATAATAGGTACACGCTTCTTATGAGTATCTTTTATGTAACTTGTCGAACGTCATACAATTGTAATTTGTCAATAGGTTGAAAAGGTATTTGAGGCATATCTTATCTTAGTTTAACAACGCAGTGATTTTATATTGTTTCAGTGTCTATCTAATCATTCATATTTACCAACAAGCCCTTCTCGGCATAGTTGGGAAAATCACACATGCGATTATTATAAGTCGCAATTCAATTACGTTCCCTTTCTCTGAATGTTTTAATGAAAGTAGTATATTTCTTCTTCTGCCCTGGTCCTACTTGTAAATTATATTTTTTTACAGTAAAGACAATAGTTTTAATAACATAACAAATGCAAGGCGACTACTTCTAAAATATGTCTCGCGGGATAGGAATTGCTCTTCGTGGATTCGTTCCATCATATGAAGTTATAGAAATATTGTTGATAAAGCAAATACGCTAATACCGACCTTTGCCATTAAAGATGTAGATATAGATGTTTTAATTTCTACTGAATAAAAATTTATTTTACATAAAATGGATTAAAGCAATCGAAAATTGGATCTCATTGCAAAACTACTGGAAAAATGAACGTCGCCTCACAACTCATATTTGTTTATATCATTGCGATAAAGAATGTAACACTTAAAACCGGTTTCGGGACATGGATGTACGATGTGCTCATCAGTCGTTTTGTAGATTAAGGTAACACTCGTTCATTTACGCAGTATTGTATTCATTGATTACACTTAAATAATCATTTTATATATTCTATACATTATTAACAATAATTAATATTATATTAATAGCTTGAGAGGATCAATAACCAACAAATAAAATTGCATATACTTAATCAAATAAGCTAACCCGACCCAACCCGCACTGTATTAGTGTGGTGAACTATGGCCTAAGCCCTTTCAAACGCACTCTCGGTTGTAGAGCCCGTGCTGAACAGTGCAAGTGTAATCAATGTGGCGTAAGTATAGTAGTAGTAATCAAATATTACGAGATAAATACAAATTTTATTTTATATTTTAGTTTATATATTTTTTTAAATTTACGAGTCTAAATAATGTCGCGGAGTTGAAGCAACTAAAACAAGATCGCGACAAAGGCGAATATTTTTACTGTGTAATCGACACGTAACCGTCCTTGTTCCAATTGCTCCTTCATTTACATCTAGCCTAAATGTTACTGGATTAATACCAGCCATACTTTCATACACACTGGCAATTTGATTGCACAACTCTCAAGTGTTTTATACCACAAAATATAGTCTTTACCTAATTCATTAGTGTTTTGTGCCATTTGGTCCAGCTACTTGCAAAAACTGAGAAAAACACCGTACAGAGTGGTATCAATATTTTTAAAATTAATCCAAATGGTGACGGCGGGATATTGCAGTGTCTAAATACCTTATTTTAAAGCAGCCCTTTTACGTTTCATGTATGTAAAAGATCTCTGTTGAGTATACAGGGTATATCAAGACTGCTACCGAAAACGAAGCCAGGTTTTATGATGGTTGACGCTACAATATGCAAGGCTGTAAATTATAATTTTAGCAAAAACTATGGATTTACCACCCAAACACAATGATAAAACATTACAAAAAAAATCGTCTCGTTTTTTTGCAGTTTTTAGTTGCATCGTTGCGTCACTAAAACTACCACCTGGCTTCGTTTTCGTTAGCAGTTTTGATATACCCTGTATAATTAAGTAAAATATTACAAATACCGCGAATTTTCTTACTAAAATAATATGAAAAGGAAAACCCAATATTGTTTTTCTTAATAACATATCATTTAATCTAATAAAACTGGATTACGAAAGGAAATTAAAAACATCGAAAGGCAAACGTGGAAGTGAGAGCAACCGCTATTCAGCGATACCGATAATTAAGTTAATGTTACATAAAAGGCTTTAACTCTGTTGACGTTAAGAAATTTCCTAGAACAGATGTTAGAGGATAATTACTATGTTTAGATGAAATATCGTGACTTAATATAATGGCTTAGATCGAGCGATGGACATCTATTCGTGTATTTGATTATCTCGCATCTAAAATCTATCTGAGCGCGACGAAATTTGGAACTATAACAAATAAAATTAAAAAATATAAATTGAACGCATTTTCGAAATATTTTTATTACGTAAACAACAAGCATTTACACTCGTAATATAGTATTAAATTTTCCAATGTTATAAAATTTGAAGGAAGTAAAACTAGTCTTATTATTTTGACTACAGCGCTTTCGGCGACAGAAGACCATAGACGACCTATAGAATTTATTAGTTATGACCGAACTTGCGAATGACGCCTGTTTGAAAATAATATGTGCATTATGTTATTGCCGTGGATGAACACATTTTATCAACCTTTATTGTTTTTATGGAACCTTTTTGATAATACTGGTTTGAAACCAATACCGTAGAGAAAACTAAAATCAGATCAATATTGGCTATTTTATTTGGTTGCATTAGAAAATTGCCGCTGACCCAAGGCTCTTACACTCAATTTCCCCTCTAAATTCGACCCTCCTTGCATCTAACTACAAAGGTCAGGAAATCAAAAAATCATTTTAAGTAGTGTGGTAGCGCTAGTGGCGATTGTTTGTATCGGTGTATTTTTAATAATTACTTTTAACGTACAAAATTACAGGTAAAATGTTGCGCAATTCTGAGGCAATTCTGTCAGAACATTAGCAAGTAGGTATTTTTTTTTATATATAATTAATCCTCAGATTTACTAATTATAGAAGACTAAGAATAAAAGGCAGCACAAAAACAGGCAGAGTTAATTTTAATTCATATTATGTTTTATGCCAAACGATTTCTGCAGAGCACTATACTCGTATATCGCTATTTAATGTTTTTCTTTTGGTCCTAAAATCGTACTTGTATCAGAGAGATATAGATACAATTTTAGGACCAAAAAAAAACATTATACATATAGGCACATCTGTATTTATTATTATTTATCTATATTGAGCTTATCATAATGTATTAAGACGGGGCTTGGGTTCATAATGCATATTACTGGCCTTACGCTGTTCTAATAGCTTAAATGGGCTTCCTGACATCCAAAACCAACAACACGCATTCACAAACATTTGTTCTATATAATATAAAAAGCTATTGACGTGTCCGCTAAAAATAATCACTACCCAAAATAGAATGCGAAAATCACTGTAAATATTGGCTAGCATGTTGGCCAAACATTTGTGTCGTGCGTCCAAGTCCCTATGGCGAGGTCAGCGAAATGGCCCATGGGAGAGGCACTGACGCAAACCAAGGTCAATCGCGGCCCATTACCGTGGGCGGCCGAGGCAACTATTGTCTCAACAGGGTGTGTAAATGGGCCTTATTGTTTGTATCAATTTACTTGATGACAGTTTTTTAGAGCTTTTTAGGTCACGCTAGAGTGATAGGGAGTACTAACGTTAATGTGTTTGTGGACGGAATTATTTCATTAAGGCCATTGTCGTGGTGTTTAAGTCAAATTACGTGATTGAAATGGAAGTATATCATGGACAAATTTTGTGGCTTTTTATAACCTTGGGTTCTGGATAAGAATTACAATGGTAAAGTCTGCCAATTTGCCCTTGGCGAGCGCGATGAATCTAAGAAGAAGACCTAAGTCTCACAATTGTATAGTACACCTGTCTCACACTAATTTATATATCTAGTAGGTTGATATCATCACAATATCAAAATATTTACGCATTACATTTCCATACTTTCTTCCACAATGTACAGCTTTTTTAAATGAATACTGTCTCGTTAAGGTGACATTACACCTGCATATTATAGAAACACATATATACAGTGTCGACTGTCGAGACATCATTATCCCGGATTGGTCTGAAAACGTGACATGGTTATCGCGTGACACGGCTTACCATGGCTGAAGCATGTGTTGCAAATTGTGCAGTAGGAAATAATTTTACGAGATAACAATTTCCTCAAACATTCTTTTATGAAAGACTGTAAAATGATAGCACTATAACGCTGTACAAAGCCAGATCTGTATCGTATGATGTTTTATAGTCAACAGAAAAAGAAAAACTAAGATAAACAAAAATCCAATTAAGAATGCTATAATTTAAATAAAACAAATTCTTACAGAATTTTATCGCAAATTGATTTAATTTTTTACATTTTTTAACTTGCCGACGTTTCGATCACTTTACAGTTTTCGTGGTCACGTGGCAGACTTTATTTCAATGTGTGACATTCGCGTAAATCTAAGAAACCAGTATTATATTATTTCATCCACGGTATTCAGGTATCTGAAGATACATGAAAAAGTAGAAGCCTATTGATATTTCTTATAACTTTATATTTGTCTCAAAAAAAAAATTGAACTACTATCAGTGATAGAAATAAATTGTTCTGTGAACCCTGTAGACCAGCAAACTCTATAATCATTATTATTCAGAATAAACGGTTTCTCGGTATAAAATTAATTACTGACGAAAGTAAATTATAATCCAAGATGTTTGGTAAAACGAGTATCCATAAAAGGACATTTATAAATTACGTATCGAGTTAGAAAGGCCGGACTGACACATTATAATTCAATGCGACTAGAAATTTCCAAATGCAGAATTAATCATGTGTGAATTTCCAATATTGGAATGGATAGATCAACATTGAACATAAATTGGCTTCTCTGGGACTAAAGAGGTATATGTGCTAATATTAATAATTTTATTTTCGATGATTAACAATAAAAAAAAACAATTAACTGCTTAAAATAAATTGATTTTTGTTTTTATTATTATGTTTTCGAACAAGCCAATATTTTATATTATAGGTACGGTTTACGATTTTGCGTCAAGAATACGTGAAGCCACAGACCAAATATCTATCGGACACGAACATTTATCACCTGCAAAAGGACCCTATTTTCAAATAAATATACATGCATATGTAAGTAGGTAAGTGCAGGCGATACTACTTCTTAAATTTGAACTTGAGCAAAATGACGATTATTTTGGATTTGTTAAACATCGGCATACAAATAATATGTTTTTTTTAACAAATTGTCATATTATCGAAAAATATTTCACGTTTTCTTAAAAAAATACGATATTCTATTTTACTTCTAGTGCTTGCCAATTGATTTCGCTATTCTCAAAGATTTATTCGCCGACTCTCGAGCAATTTATCCACGTTGAAAAGGTACTGACATTTAGGGCTTGGCATTTCGCTCATCGCCAGATCGATACTACTTAGTTTCGTGCATTAGACTATTTAAATATTTATACGGCAATCGTTGAGAAATATTTTTGTATAGACGCAAAATTCGTTTATTCAAAATTAAAATGGATATTTTCCATTACAGTATAAGTCAAATTAATAATTATAAATTTTCATTACTACCCGAAAATATACGTACCTGAAGGTTATCAAAAAAATGTATGTAAAATCTACCTACCGCAGTAGGCCTGCAAGATGTACTAAAAGCTCAACTATCGAATGGACTGCATTGAAGCTAACGGGTATTGTTATATTCCTCTTTATTTTGTCTTTTTTTTTAGATGTTTATACATATATAAAAACAATATACATATAAAAATATCAAAAAAATATAAGTCCTTCGGGTATTATTATTATCTATCATTAGTCAAGTTACTCTGCAACATAGATGAAAACTGAAAAAGCATGTAAATGTGGGACAAAAGGAGGCATTCTAAGAAAAACTAAAATAAACAAAAATCCAAATAAGAATGCTATAATTGAAATAACACGATTTTTTACAGATTTTATCGCGAATTTGATTTAATTTTACATATTTAGCTTCTCGACGTTTTGATCACTTTACAGCTTTCGTGGTCACGGGGCGGACTGACCCAAACTGTAAAGTGATCGAAACGTCGGGAAGTTTTAAAAAGTAAAAATTAAATAAAATTCGCGATAAAATCTGTATGAATTCGTTTTATTTCAATGTGTAACATTCGCGTAAATCTAAGAAAGCATAATGCTATAATTGTTGATCGATATAAATAAGTCGTGTAGGAAGAGTTTAATAAATCACGAACAAACCAGACGTAAATATTATATACAACAATTGTAAACTCATAGAACACAAAAACACCACCCCCACTCATAAATCACGTTGTGACAACGGAATCAGACGCTTTGTCTCGTTCTATTCAAACAATTAATTATTAAGTTATGTCTATTTAAACGTAATCCAGACCTTAAATCATTCTGATAACATTATCTTGTTAACTGCATTTATATAAATATAATATTAAAGGTACAAAACATTTATTTAACTTCATTAATATTCATCAGTTCATAATCTTTTAAATATGGACTTAAAAAATTCAGCGCCAGTCTGGACTCTACATACTTAATTTATTTGTTTTATCTTCATTTTTTTTATTTACCACTTGAATTCCAATAATCTTGACAAAAGCAGATGCCTTTAAGTTATACTATAAAGTATTAATTAATCACCGCTGTAATTAAACTTCAATTATCTTTACTTTTTTAATGTCTTAAAGGCCAAACAATATAAATACGTTGAACTGACACACAAATAGTTTCAAATGACGTTATTCAATAATTATTAAACAGAATTTTCTTTAAACAATATACCGTTATTTAGCAAATTGGTCTGACAATAATATATATTTAACCAGCAACCTATTTGGAAATATAAAAAGGCCAAAATCAATAATATTATTTTCTCTGCATTTTTTACACACTATAAAACCTCCATATATGAAGATTTTCCAAAAATTATTACTTAGTAATTGCTTATCTTCTATCAGAAATTCTTTTACCAAACTTCGAGGTTTTAACTAAACAAATATGAGCTGTTTGTTACAAATTCCCACAATTTCACAAATCATTCACAATTTTATTGCGACCAATATAAATCAATACTGCTGACGTTTTGCGATGTCCTATCACAACCACTTAACCTTAAGAATGATAAGACTACATCCTCGGATATTGTTCGTACCCCTTTATCTTCATCATTGGCTATGACAAGGTCGGTACGTCTGTCCTGAATGCTCCGACATTACAAGGCAATTGAGAAAAATACGCTGTTTTATTGACGTGAAAACATGGTCAGTATTATATTTCAACTTTAAATATGTAAAAATAAAATGTTCAGCTAAATTAAGTAAATCTAAAAAAAATGTATAAACAAGAAACTTACTCTTTTCCTGAAATGCCTAGACAATGTTTACACATTCTTTACTAATTTTGATAAATAATTTCGTTTCAAATGTACATAATATGTAAGCTCTTTGCATTAACGAAAATTTAATGAACATTTTTTTAGTTTCCTGTGTCTTTATAATGTTTAAAAAAAAGTGTGATAAACAGAAAAATAACTATTTTTAGCGCAAACTCATTGTTCTAGAACGTCATTTTTGCAATGAGATCAATCTTCACTTATCAATATAACATGGCAGATAACGAAGATTTATGCTATTTTTAAGATTAAAAATAACGTGATAAAATTGTTTAGAATTTTCCCATTGCTAAATTGACTGATGGAATTTGTGGAAATTGTTTTATATGGAAAGCCACACAAAGCCTTGAAAAAAAATATCCAAAAAAATCATAATACTGAATAGCCTGTAATAACCTGTTGCTTAATTAATCGAATAGCAGCTTTTGAAGGTTGTGAATCATCGGATCCTGGCTTCGATCCCAAAGTCATACATTTCATACTGTGCGACATTTTTGGTTTGAAAAATGTCATACTTAGCCAGGACTGAAAGCTGCGCCCGACATTGATAAAGCTCGCCGCCTTAAACATCTTGGGGCGGAAATAAACTTGGAAACCTGGCACGAGTGCTACCTCTTCCTACCCTTCGTCGATATAGTCGTGGGCGTGTGGATATGTTTGTATGTGTATTATTTAAAGATTGGTATTACACATAGGGGAAATTGTTAGACTTACTTAGTAAAAGTACTTAATTCAAGTAGGTAATTACTAATTAGTCACAGCAAACGCTTAGAAAAAACGCAGTTTGATTAATAATATTCATTGGCTAAAATTAGCTAGTAATCTGAAAAGGGAAATACCACTCTGTCACTTCTTTTGCGAAAAGCAAAACATTAAACCTATAAAATTCAATTAAATGTAGGTCAGTTATTTATACTATGCAAAATAAATTAGATCCTTAAACTCTAGAATTGAATGAGCTATACTGGTTTTAGTGCGGCAAATAAGCCGATACATAAATAAATATATAAATCACCCAACAGTCACACACATAGTCCTGACACACCGTAAGATTGAATCTTGTGTCGTGGTTATCAGGAACTACGAGAGACTTCTCGGTTTCATAAACACCCGGACCAGAGACAAATTTCTGTGGATCACAAAAATATTTGTCTCATTGCCTGGTTCGAACCCCGTTCGTGTTGTAAAAGTTATGCATCTTTTTGGTTAAACGTTATTAAGTAAATCACTAAAACATACACATACATATTAAATTTTTCACCGACTTCAAAAGCGGTGGTAATCAATTCGACCGTTTTTTTAAATCGCCAAATTTCAAGAACAGTTTACATCATACAAAGTTTACGTTTAAGTGCCATCCGCATATAAAAAACATCTTGCATAGTTTTGCATGACAAGATGTTGGTAATCGAAAGTCGTTAGCGCCGCGTATTCTTATGTTAAGGAGATAGATCACGTATGAAGGAACTGCTATGATGTATAGAAATACATGCTTGTATGTTTGTATATTTCCGTGTTGTTTTAAGTATGCAGTAAACAGGAGTACGCGTATTGACTATGCACTAAGCAGTGAGTAGCACATAAGCTTCATTGAAATAAAGCAACCACCAGTGAGATTCGGCGGTCTCTTGCTAGTCGACTCGATTGTGTCGGCCTGGTGGCCCTTATACTGAACCCGAATTCGACTTGTTCATGGGTCACTGTTATGGCTTTTTCAACATCGTGTCACATAAGCACGGACTCTGCAATACATGGTTCCAATAATTAAGAAAATCGAATAGCTTCGCCTTTTTACGCAAATTGATTGCGGGGTAAATTATATGCGTATTATAAATATAGAGTCTATTAATGGAGACTTTGTTGATATTTAACAAAACCGATTAGGTATGGATGACCGAAAAAAGCCTTTGGAACCACGTAAATATGCCTTTTCACGCGAAATAATTAATGAGCAATGTTTAAAATGTATGCATATGACTTTATGTCACATTATAAAATCCATTTATTAATCGATGGTTTAGTAATAATTAAGAAAATCGATTAGATATGCATATACGAAAATAGACTTCTTTCAACTTTGGAACCACGTAAATTTGCCTTTTCACGCGAAATGGTTGCAGCGCAAAGTCCAAAGTATATCTGTGCATGGGTATGTGTCAGGTGTCTATACATAGTATGTTTATTAAGGTGTATTATTAGAATAGTAATACATCAAACGTGAGTAATGTTATGGCGCTAGAAATTTGTCGTGTCTAGGACATGTGCGAGATGCAATCTTGTTAAGTTATTGTCTGTTCAGTATCTGTAGGCAAGGATATGACTTATTTAGACGTTAGTTTATAGTATTGCCATATATTTTATGCCAAAAAATCTCGTTTTAATGAGATATTCGATTGTTTACACCTCATTGATTGAACCAAGTAAGTATGGACGTTCTTTGATCAAAAACATATATAACGAAATTTTTTTATACAAAATCTTATATACTGAAATATAAATTCTGAGAAAGGTACAAAAATTGTTGTACTTTTCTCCTTTTGTATCTCCAGTTATTAAAGAAGCTCTTTCTAAGGCAAAAAAAGATTACGTGCGTCTCCTTTAAAGCAAACCTCATTTTCAGTTGTGTTTATCGCTACTAGATGGTCAATTTAATGGCGAATGTTTTGGTCGTATTATTTTTTCTTTTATTAAAAAGTTATTTTTAAAGTTTTGTGGATATTGATCGTCAAGCACCTATATTACAACGATTCAAGAAAGGAGAAAAATACTCAAGCTTTGTTCAGGGTAACACCTTAACTTAAGCTAGTAACAAACTCACCGATTTCGTTCGGGGTGACATCTGTTGTCAGCTGGACGACAACTGACACGTCATACGTGTCGCCCTCCAGTTTTTCTCGGCTGTCCTCACACGATAAAGTCGAATTACATCACTGGCTCACCACACGCTCACTACCACTTTTCACTACTCGTAATCCCAGGAGCAATCACCGTGAAACTGAAGGCTTCCTCTTCCGTTTTTTATTTAAGTTTAATTATTAACTTCTCGTTCGTTTGCGGTCAACCTTAAAGACAAACCTAATTAGTTTTTGTGGATTTAGTTACAGAAAAGTATTTTAGGAACAAAGTTGATTAAGGCTAGAGTGAAATAATAGATAGGTACATACATTTTTACTATTATTTTAAGAATGTTTTGAAAGAATTCGTTTCGTGATAAAATATATCGGAAATAATTTATAGGTATATATGTAGTATTATGGTGGCTTTGGTTATATTATATTAAAATATCGGCAGTGCTTATTAGACGCTAGATAATGAAACAAACAATTTAATGTGAACACTACGGTGGTGAATCAACGTATAACATTTCTTTAAAAATAAAAACGTGCCTTTGAGAATGAGTACTTAGTTAAGAATTAATAAGAACAGTTTGGTCTTCAAATTATACAATTTGCGGCTCCTTCTAATTGATATTTATCAGAATTACGTAATTATATCAGCATTGTCTTATTATAAACGATTTTTTTAGGCGTATTTAATTTTTTTGTTGATGTACCAAACTACTTTTAATGTATTTTGAGTGTTAATTACCTGGATTTGATAAATTACAAAGGCAAGTAAAGAGCATATGAAGGGCAAGCTCTAATGATCATGCGTGAGATAGCTAGAATGAATAATTATTATCTGAACTTAATTATTCTTATAATATTTATAGTCTTAGAACGTAAATTATTTATATGGACCGATTTTATAAAAAATATTAATATTAACAAAACTTTTGTAAACAGTACTTTAAATCCTAAAAAACATACGTGTATTTACTGATCGCATATACTAGTACCGACGCGGGTACCGAACACATGACCTCCTCATACAGGCGGGTAATGTTTAACGGAAACTGTCACATATTTCTCACAATACATCATTCAGTAACAAAATAACCATGTTTTAAAAACCAGCTATCAGCGCTCATTTGTATATTCAAGGTTAGAACAAACAATTGTGACTTCATTTTGATTATTTTGTTTACTGAATTTTTAAATAACTAGCGTCAATTCAGAACGATTATTTTCAATTGTTCAAATGTATTTTGTACTCAATATTTTAGTTTTATATTCTGTGTTACTTGCATTATCTGTGAAGAAAAACATTGCCTTAATATTTTAGGGCTCAGAGTGTTTCACAAGAATCTTGCAATGATATTAATCTAACACATATTCGGCCAGTGTAAAATTAAGTTGCTTTAAGCAGTCGATATGGAAATCATTGGGGGTAGCCTATGTTCAGCAGAGGACTTTCTAGGGCTGAAGAGAGAGGGTTAGAGAGAACTGAAGCCTAATTTTCCTCAACAATAAAGCGGGTTCGTGCCCAGCAGTAAGACATACAATTACAGTTAATGTTATATATCTTCTTTTATTGTGTGTATCATTCTCTTTTTTACAATGGTACGATGCAGTCAACAATGAACCTGGTAATAAATACAAAAAAAATCGCCCGAGATAGATGGATCATCAGTTAAATATAAGCTGTTACATGGTGACTCAATTTCACTATATTTATTTTACCAAAAAAACTATATATTTATTCCGTCCCTTCAACTTTTACCCCGCATTTAGTGGGACCTCTACAACATATAACAATATTTTGAACATTAAAATCCAAACGTCTATAGTCATAAATATACTGTATGGTAGTAGTTTGTCATTGGCCTTATCCTTCGGTTCAAGATTTATCCCCACAATAGTTGCCACTTGATAGAAATACTAGTTACCACTAGTGTCGAGTTTTCAGCAGGATTGTCCGGTTTTTAGCGTTTTGTCCGGATACAGCAGAATGTTAGCGCCACTGCTTAGAACGTGATTAAACTTGACAAAACAATTAGCGATATTATTTGTTATTGAAATCATTATTTTTTATTGCTCTGTTTTAAAAACACTGCCTTCAGAAGAGACAAAACTAATATAAACTATTGCTTGCAAATTGGAGCCTACGTGTTACCCAGATGTGCGGTCTATAACACTGCAAAGTTTGGTCGAAATCCATGCAGTAGATTTTCCGTGAAAGTGCAATAAAAATCGATACAGCATCATACACTTTCCGAATTATAATATTATTTTAGTAGGTATAAATTCAAATTTGTAATACGACAAGATCAATGTATTTATTTGTAGTCATTAATATGACATAGCATTAGTCTATGTTGCAGCTAGAAATGTAGAATAACAACCATTGCCAACTTCAATTAAACTGAAATTACTCACTTATTGAACTAAAATATTAGGAACCGTGATTTATATGTACGTTTCTATAAATACAGGAAAATCAATCGGTTCTGACACAGCTTGAGTAATTCAATGATAGGAAGGAAAACAAAAAACGTAGTAGCCATAATACTACTTGTAACAACTTATGTATCCTGTGACTTTGGTACATTTGAAATTGAAACGTGCACCAAATCGTTTACTACTGAATTTATTATTGATAATTTCCTATAATTTGTAGTTGCCATATTAGGCAACATCATAACATATTACACTCATTAAAAATTTGAAAATGATATTTACTATAAATGAGTGTTTCCTAAACTTAGTATGTTTTCTGAAGACTTAGTCCACCATACTACTCGTAGTTCAATAACGGTTAAAGAACAAGACTTTTTTTTTTATTATTGCTATGGCTAATCTACGTACAGATTTTTTATTTCAGTTGCTACCCTACAACAACGAAGCCAAAGCAGACTATTGCATGCCCTTACATGGGAATTAAACTATGACGTCACCATTCACACCCCACTCCTTAACTCCGTGCTGTGTACGAACAAATGCAGCGGTGAGTTGCAACGTAATCTATAACTATATTATCGTTGTTTTCTTAGCTTTTGTTAGTATTTAGTTATAAAACTGCCTAGACTGCCTCGGTGGCGTAGTGGTACTACGGTATGATTGCAAAGCTGAGGTCTCGGGTTCGAATCCCGGGTCGGGCAAAGTGATATTGGATTTTTCTATTCATTATTAGCCCGGAGTCAGGAATTTGTGCCCGATATGGCGATAGGCTCGCCCCCTATCACATCGTGGGACGGAATATACAAGGCGAAACGTGGGTGTTCTAGTAGCACCTCTGCCTACCCCTTCTGGGAAAAAGGCGTGTGGTTATGTATGTATGTATGTATTAGTTATAAAACTTATTGAACCTTAATAATTAATTATTCGATCAAAACTACGCTATGATATAAGAAAAATCAATGGATTTTCATTTTACCTCATTAATTTTAAACTGACGCATTAGGCAACTGAACAAATAAAATTAATTTAAATTTGCAATTTTAAGATGAAATTATTTTTGATAAATTTGTAGCAAAGTATCGTCCGCGACCGTTACCGTAATATCAACATCTGACCAAACAGAATGCACAAGGGTCTTTAATTTATCGTTTATTCTTATAATAAATGACATATTTATAATATTAAATATATACTATATAGGTATGTTCAGGTATCATCATCATGATCATCTGCCCGTTGTAGGCCACTGCTGGACATAGGCCGTTCCCAAGATACGCCACAGAGCCCAGTCTAGTGCTGTATGCATCCAGTCGTTGCCTTATTATATATAGGTAAATAAATAAATAAAATATGTCTCACTACTGCGCACGAACCATACGTAAGCTTAGGTGTTAGTCCGCCAAGTTAATTCAACAATTAATGATTTTTATGGGTATAATTATCTGCCTAATTAGTCTAAGTCAGCATTGTTAAATTGCGATTATTATAACCAATGATTCAATGTGGTAACCTGAGGATGGAAGGCCTATACATTGTCTTAGCGAAATATGCTCGTTGCTCTTTAATAATTCAAGATTTTTTTTTTCTTATTAAATATCCAAATAAGTAGATCATATTTCATGATTTTATTGCCTACTTGATGTTGTCGCCTGCCTTAAATGATTCAATGCAATATTAAATTTCAGGAGACTAGTATGAAACAAACCAAAAACACTCACATAGAGTATTACCTAATTTATAAACCAAATCCACGACCTCACAATTATCATCCCATATACGCAACACCCCTGCAATAAAAACGCAAGGTCAAATATGAAACATACTTCAAAGAACTTCCCATTAATCAATTACTAAGTCTCAAAGTAATTTAACAGTATGTAGATGATAGAGTAGTGTGCACAGAAAGACATATGCAAACATTAATATGTACTTTTCTAAACAACTTATCAACAACCTCGTGGTTTGTCACGCGTTATTTACATATTATATATAGATATATATTAATATAAGTACACAGCGCGGGTAATGTGATAAAATGTTGTATGAACAAGCGGTTTCGTGCAAATTTCTTTTTATGTTTTAATTTGGTTGTTCCTAGGCCTTATGTGTGCGGTTGAATAGCCTTATTGGTTAGAGTGCACGGGCTGAGCTCTGAGGTCGTGAGTTCGATTCCCAGTCAGATAATATAAAGAAATATTTTATTTTGAAAAAAAAAATCTGGCAATGCGGATATAATAATTTAAAGTTCGTATTTCGTGTAAATAAATTCATCATTATTATAATTATGTAGCTTTCATTTTCGCCAAAAGTTCTCGCCCGAGTTAGATATAAAACTTAATATCGTGTGCTCGACTCCCAAATCTAAAACGATAATGAACATTGAAAACAAGTTATGGTCAATAATATTTTAGCGAAATCATCAGATTAACTTCCACAGCTCAAACAATGTTATTACCTTATTATTAATAAATTTAATTCTAAACTCTCAAGCAATTTTTAAAATATGTATTATTTGAATTAGCCTACATCATCCTAATAATTAACACTCATGTATAAAATAGATAAATTATGCAACAATCCTTGTACCACGGTCATTTGGTCACAACTGGTCGACGTCACTAAGGCCGTTTGAGGCCAATACCTTCTCTCAATAGGAAATAATCATACATACATTTTCCCTGATTCCAACTTGCGGTTGTTGGTCAAACATTTGTCCCAACGCAAAATCACTCCGTATTTCAACACAAAATCGAGAACACTGGCAATAATGATCAATTTATCACTTTAAAACCAATCTCATATCACATGTATGATATCTAAATAGGAACTTTAATGGATTTTTTACGACGTGTTCGAAACTCCTTTAACACTGTTACCTATAAAATGATGGCAAACCCCGCTTAAGATTGTAGGCCGACCATTAAATATATCTCACATGATCTATAAAATCAGAAGTACTTAAAGATAATTAACATTTTAATAAAAAATGCAAATTTAACAGGAAAAATCTTAATTATTTTTAGAAGAAATTTACGTGGGAAAGCATCGGTGATTAACAAGAATTATTTAAAAACCATAATTATAGTCGTGTACATTAACGACTTATTATAATACTTAATAAGCGGTTAAAGGAATATAAAGCGATGCCGCTTTTTAAAATATTTTCCTGGTGTTTTAATTATTGTATACTGAAAATTAGGTAGTTCATTAATTAAATTTGTCTCACGATATATTGTTCGATTGTTTTCGCGCGAAGCTACTTTTTTCTGCGATCAACGGAACGCATCGCGCACGTGACTGCCGGCGGAAAATCGCTACCCTTGACGCGAGCTGTAAAAACTCGCGGCGACACTAAAAAATATCGCTCACAATCCAATACTGACTTGATTTATACACAGCCATCCGAACAACCTTCACTAATCATATTCTTAGATAATCAGTAATTAAATCGTTAATGTAATTGGCCACAATATTTTTATAATAAAAAATAAAACTCGATAATTCTGACTTCATTAATCGACTCCAGATTAGCACCGAAACTAATTGAAGGGAACCTGTTCGAATTTTGAATGCATAATCATTAATGCTTCACTTGATAAGTACTGATTAGTTCCACTGATTTGACACGTTGGTAACAAAAAGAAAATAAGCGTAAGACACAACTAGATAATTGAATCGTTTCCGCCAATTCCAAGTTATTTATGCAGAACAACTCAAGCATCTAAAATCACCATAACAATGATATCTCAACAATAAAATGCAGATAATGTGAGTTTACCACTTAATAAATATTCATGAGACAGCGTAACTAACAAGCACTGCCACTGAAATCACGGTATTTAAATCACCAAATGAAAACACAGTCGCGGTATCAATTACTCGAATTTCACACGACAGTGAAAAACTACAATGTCAAGTGCGGGGGTTTGTTTATCGCGGCGACGACGCATCGTGCATCTCGAACAATGCGATGGAGAAGGAACACGATAAGGCACAAAACGTATACGATACACGATGATAAGGCACTTGTATACCTGTTTAGTTAGCGGCGCGCGTGCGACCGGCTCGCTGTTCAACGCACGAATGCCGCCTCACTCCTTGTCCATTGTTTACATCGGTAATTACATTTTCGCTCCGATCGAGTTTACGGGTCGAAGCCTTCGTATTGCAGCCGGAAAATCTGGCCGGTGTCCAGACAACGTCACTACGCCTATTGATAATCGAATAAGGAAGCCCTTATCGTTTTCGTAAAGCCTATTCATGTTTTCGGCCAGTGACGTGCTCATGCATTTAATAGGGTTGGCACTTCTTTCTCCAAATTTGAAATTTAAAATTAAGAATTCTTTACTAGGAATTAGTTATGATATTAGATTCGTTTAACTCAACATAGGGTTGGTGGCATTTGATAGACTTTTTCAGGATACATTTGAGTCTTCGGACATATTTTATTATTTATCTGTAAAAAAGTTTGAAATGTAACCAGTATTATTACAAAGCTACCAAAAAGGTTCTAACGGTATAAACTTATTATTAGATTTTGTATAAAAATACTTTTCCTGCTCTTTAATTATATATTTATAAATAACATTGTGGAACAGGTTTTACTTTTAAATTGATAACTTCTGTTACATAATAGGTAAAAAATTAATCATTGTGCCTTTGAATAATAATTTGCATAGCGGTTTCCCTTACGGAAAGAACTGGCCCAGTAACTGGTTTGTGGTATCTATATTAAATATAAAAATACCTTTTGGGGGATGGACAGAGGCATTACTCGTCGAAATTATTTCAGTCTTATAATTTTATACGAAATGGATTGCCCGACCTGGGTATCGAACCAAAGACCTCAAGTATCACAGACTGCACACATTGCGATTAAATGAGGCTTACTTGATTTCAGCTAGAGATATCAATACGTATTATATCCTATTAAGTATACTACTGAACATAATGAGACTTAACATCTAACGTCTCAGGATGGCGAGCGCAGTGCAATTCCAAGCACCGCTTGGTAATTCATGGTGTTGTTTGGTTTTGCTACTGTCCATGAGCGGTCCTATCGCTTACCATCAGACGAATGGCATGCTCTTGTCGCCATTAATACGAGTTTTAAAAAATCCGCCTATATTCACCCTCTTGAACTCCTCTTCAATCAAGAGTTCAGTGCATTCGGTTTAAGTTCGGTTTAAGGCCTATTGGGGACTGGTGGCATACAATAAGGAACAAAACTAAAAATTAACAGTTTATTTTAGTATTATGTGCAGAAGAGTTAGTACCTGAAACTGACTTATTTACAACTCATGAAAACGTGACTTAAGTTTTTTACACGTGCATTTATTTTTATCGTTTTACGTATTTAACGCTATTTTGTTAAATTATTTTTATTAAATTCCATTATTTATTTATCAAATTATTTTACGTGACTAATGGCTACACGATAAATGTATTACATATTCAAAATTACTTTCTATTTTAATACTTATTTACTAATAAATACATACATAAACATAACGCCTTTTTCCCAGAAGGGGTAGGCAGAGGTGCAACCAGGACACCCAAGTTTCGCCTTATGTGGTCTATCCTATGATGTGATAGGAGGCGAGCCTATCTACATAAAGTAATAAATATAACGAAAAAAATAGATCATATATTATATACGGAACAAAAAGTTATAACTTGTTGTTACTTCATCGGTTGTCGCAAATATTTCTCTACTTTGATTCAAATCACTGCTCAAAGCTTATAAATTAATTCAACAACTTAAAAAGCATTTTTATTGTTTTGAATTTTCAAATTCTTATGTATTATGTTAATGTTAATATAATAAATTTATGAGAAACATACGTATTATAATTTTACAATTAGCATAAAAGTATTAATCTAATGTTATTTACTTTAATTATTTGTTTTGTTTGTTTCATTTATTCAAATAAATGAATACAATAAATTAATAAATCATAGTATAATATCAGGAAATACGAGTTAAAAAACTAAAGATAAAAAATTAAACATATTTATTTATTCGGAATATAAAATTGTAAACGCTGGTGGTCTTTTACAATTTAATAAGTATATAAATTATGCTATATACAGCTAAATATAAAGTATTCAAATCTTGGAGAAAATTATACACCGTAGGCAGACGACAGTACAATATGTGATACATTACGCAAATAAAATTTAAATAAATATGTTTTAAAAATATACACTATTTGTCTCCAAAGGTTCTTTCCGACAGAGCTTTTCCTTCCCAAGTAAGGGAGCGACCCTATCGCCCTACACATAACTTCCCCACGGAATTACTATTTCTGGATCGAAGGACATCGAACGACAATAAACAGTAAAGTTACATTACAATTGTACATGTAGATTTATACTTTTATTTAGTTTCTACAGAAATGCATAGTGAAGTTAATTTTCAATCCCAATTGTGAAGATATATTGCTCTAGTTTCTAAAAAAAGCGTTAAAATATTGTCTACATAACCACATACATATACATAACCACACGCCTTTTTCCCAGAAGGGGTAGGCAGAGGTGCTACTAGAACACCCACGTTTCGCCTTGTATATTCCGTCCCACGATGTGATAGGGGGCGAGCCTATCGCCATATCGGGCACAAATTCCTGACTCCGGGCTAATAATGAATAGAAAAATCCAATATCACTTTGACCGACCCGGGATTCGAACCCGAGACCTCAGCTTTGCAATCATACCGTAGTACCACTACGCTACCGAGGCAGTCAGTCAGTCAGTCGAGGCAGTAAAATATTGTCTAAATGGAAGATAAAACACCACAAAAACGCTGCTTAGTGTCTCAATTTTTTGTTGTTGTTGTAAGCATATAGTCGGTTAAACAAATTCCCATACTGACGAGTCACAGTAGCTTTACAGTGAATGGCCAGTTATCGTGTTTGCATGTTACTAACGTGAAGAAAAAAAACAAATGGTAAACGAAACGAAGCATTCCCAGTTGTTATTTGAAAGAATTATCGTCCGAAAATTTCGCACGTCATGCAAAATCGTGACGAAGGAATTACATGTAGGCAGCCAACGATATTATTAAATTTTATTTTTTAATCAAACATCTTATTTAGCAGTCAATTACGGTAAACATCTGAAAACAATGTGTTTGTTTGCTACAAATGTTTGTTTTAAACAATAGTAATGCTTTGGAGTTCTCACAATCATGAAAATGTGTTTTTTATGTAAATTGAAAAATATTATTTCAATTTAGACACAAACCAAGTGTCTGCATCACAAATGATAAGTCATATTTCAGATCTACTATAGGTACATATCTGTTGCATATTAGCCTGATACAAATTGTGTTGAAACTTTTATATCTTCACCGAAACCAAAAGGTATTCCTGAAGTATAGATTAGGTACTCGGGCACCACAATCCTTGCCTCTCTTTTGTTTAAACTTTTCTTTATTTTTTATAACAAAAACCATTTTTTTATGTATATCCACCTGGTGTCATGAACGCTGGAAAACCACATACCATCATATGATCACACTAATAGTTTGATCATGAGCGAAAAAAGAACATTTTTAAACAACATCGATCATAGACGAACGTGAACAAGTCTCGAGAGCAGGCATCGTTATGCCCGACATTATAATTGCTACTTCATCCGGTAAAGCAATCGACATTATTGGAGGGCGTACAGCACACGTGCTATGTAGTTTCACCTTTACGTGGGCACACAACTGTGACACGAGACGACTGACGATCACACGAACGAAGCACCTGAGCGAACTAAATGAGATATGTCAAGAATACTTTGAACAAATCAGCTTAAGGATGATGCACTGCAGTCGCCCCCTACATTGTGTGATGGAGATTAGGGCAATAGTTTTAATAGAGAACATATGTAAATTGCAGGTGCAATCGGCTACCTGATAGGAATCTAAAAGGAAATCTTAGGAACCCTACACACTCCCGGATTTGCAATGGGTTCTTGATACTTGAAAATGAGGAAGATGAGGTATTTGCAAAAGGTTCTTGATACTTGAAGATATGTACTTGGGTAATATGAGGAGGATGAGATAGAAAAGACTAGGCATCGTTGAGCATATGACAGCTCACTCAAGAACTCATCGCCTTAAAAAAAATCTTGTCGATTTTTAATTTAGTGGAACCTCTGCGAAAGCAATATATTAATGCAGCCATACTGTCTAGTATCGTGATACAATTTATAATGCTACTCAGTCAAACACACATTAAGTCAATGTGTGCTGATGGATGGATAGGGTTTACTAGATCACTAACTGGTCTAGAATTTTAAAGCCATAGGGTATCCTATACAAGCCTGTATAGGATTGCTAGCCAGCAATTGCTGTCATGAATAATGTATAGTTTTAAATACTTCAAAAAAGATTTAGCTAGGCGAATAGTTTAATAAAAGAAGATTTTTCATTTCATTGACTGGTCATACTCGTACAAAAAGAAGACCTTAATGAATAACATGACATTTGAAACATATAAAGTCGCGGTACCGTAATTTCCTTGTATCTTTTTCACTCCTACGCAATCACCCTATCTTCCATCTTACTCCATTGATTTTCCGTGTACCAAGTACGCGCGTACGGAATTTGTTCGCTATATTGACTTCAGACTATTTCTTCAATGGTTTCTCTGAATATTTTGTTTCCTAAAATCTTGTGTAGTAATGTAATGCTATTTTGTCTACATGTCAATGACATATCCCAATACACTGGTAGATAATTCAAAAGACCTGCGAAAACAAATGAAAAAAGACTATTTTGGATTAATTTTGTAAACAATGCTAATGTTATTTTAAGCATTTGACAAGAAAAGTCAACTAAATACTAACAGAATGACACAAAGTCACGTAATTCTGAAAAGGTCAGTGACCCTTATAGTATGAATAATATTATGGCAACAAATATTCTGACTTCATGATAGCGTTGTAAAACTTCAGAGAAATAATACTAGATAACAAATTTCACCATTTTACTAAACATTTCTATTGGATGTAACTATTTATTCTTTTACAATTTTTTTTTGCTGTTCGAAAAGATACGACTCCGCACAGAATAACGGGCTTACTTCTATACTATATTTTAAAATGTAATAATAGAAGCGTAATAAAGTATTTTTTCAAGCAGTATTTTAATATAGCCTTCATAAACAGCAAAAACACCGAACCCGAAAACAATATATGTAAACTTAGAAAGCAAAGATTGACGACACGCAATCGTTTCTAAAATTATAAACCAAATGCACAATCCAAATAAAAATATATAAGACAAATGCAGCATAAAAGTCGAAGCACCTGAAAGAGGTTTCATCCAAGACCTTGCAATAAAACTGTAACAAGATGCGTTAGATCGGTCACGTTCTCGCCATGACGATTGCTCCGCAACGCTGCCTCGTTTAACTATCCCCATCCTGTGCCGTATGCCATACACCGTAGTTATTTTCGATCTCACTATCATTACCGTCCTGTTATTTGTTTAGAAAATATTCACGTGTAACTGTGTAAGGTTTGACCAGAAGCTTTTTGAAGTATTATGTATAATTTGCTAAATAGTGCTTGTGTCTAGTATTTAGTAGGTATACATTTATGTACTATGATTGTAGCTCTGTACATTTCATAAATATTCAAGTGAATTATTGTCTAATTTGTGAATTGCAACATAATGGTTTGAAACAATAAGTTTCGTTCTTCTAACCACTACTAAAACTCAGTTTTATCAAAACCTAGACCCTACATGGAATTGCAATTGTCGGCTTAAACTTTTAAAGATAAAAATATTTAATTCACAGATGCTACTTTATTGCAAAGGTTAATTCATTCTCATCAGTTTAATTATCCGCTCAAATATCGTTGCAATTCACACGTACAGCAGCAACGTCTATCTAAACGCAAAAATGGAAGGGTAGAAATGGCCGCCACATTGTATATACTTACGTACTAGCTTCACATTTTTATGTCACGCTGTCTGGCTGTCTGGCCCTTCCATTGTGTGCGGTAACAAAAGAGAATTTTGGCAAGTGCACCGCATATTACGGCTGTTACGTAATAGAATTTATAAGGGAACCAATTGGAAGGGTATATAATTACTTGCAAATTGAAACAAAATGGTACAGCTCGTTTGAAATAAGGTACCAATAGATACACAACCAATATCTGCAAGAACAGCGTCAGATATTCGACCGCATGGTAGACGGATCTCATAAAGGTTACATGATGTCTCTAAATGTAGGCTGTTTCCAAAATGTTACTGTAGAAATTCGTAAGAGAAGGCCTAGGTTCAACTACTGTGGTTAAAGATTCTAAATTCTGATTCTGGTCGCAGGAAGTCGCTGGATGCAGGCCGCTTCCAACAAGTCTATGTGGCGACGATCCATCGGGGAGCCCTATATTCAGCAGTGGACTTCCTGTGGCTGAAGAGAAGAAGAATAAAGATTCTGATTTTTAATGGACCTCCTCGATCGAGGTCCTGTCATTCTCCTAAAAAACTGACGTAAAATATTTTTTTGCTATAGCGGATAAGAAATCATTTTAGTAGCTCGGTTATTTATGGGCCGATAATTCGTAAATTCGATGCCTCATTTACACCAACTTAATTTAGGCATAGCAAAAACCTGATTCTTTATTACCAGTTGCAATGCTTGCACCTTTTTCTTATATATAAGAAAATATGTTGTATATATACATATATAAAAAAACAATCAAACACTTTCAATAAATGAGATGATTTTGTTTGCAGATAAAAGCAATGTCAAAAAACTTAAATGATAACAATCAGCGTGAACATAAAATACAAGATTATATGAACAATGACGACGAAGATGTAAACAATGTTTTTCGTGTTTTCACTGCAAAAGTGTAATCTAAAGAACTTCGTGACGCATTTCAAACATCTCGTGTTGTTATATGAGAAAGGAATTAGTTCAAATCAAATAATGAAAGGATACATTCTTTAGTCACGAGAAAGCATTTTTGCGATTACAGTTGAAATAGTATCTAAATTGTAGGAGTACGATTAGTAGGGAAAAATCTAAGAATAAAAAAAAATCACCTCAATTCACACATCACCTATGTGTTTATTATGTGTTTATTGATTGATTTGGTGATGTTTTCAGCCTTTGCATTACCTCAATTGGAACAAATATTTGTTCCCATAGACTAATTGCTAATTTTGGGTTGTTTAAAAAGTGTTCTTTTTGAACTGACTTTGTATAATGTTGTTGATAAAATTTATCGATCAAACAAATCTAATTGAGTCCATCACGTTACACTAGGACCCCGCACAAAAATACATGGAGAATCTTTACCCAGGACCGATGTAGATAACACGTAAATAACAAATGAATCAGAGAAATACCATGGACTAAAAATATGTGCGCATTCGCGTTTCTTCTCGCAATTAACATATTGTAAATCCTATGAAATGCCACGAGATTACATTAAATTACGCAATTACAATGGATTTGCCGGGTTTTGTTGAAGGCAGCTGTTATCACGCTGTTTATTGTCATCATGATTTAATTGTGCTATTATTGTTAGATAATGACAATGTGGACAATGGAAACAGGTTCATGCAAATAGGATTGTGGGTTTAGTTTGTGATTGTGCTGGTAATTTTTCTAGAAATCGATACTCATACACAAATATATACAAGCCGAATCCGTAACGTGACGCACTATGGTAGATTTTCCTCCATAGTGCACCGTGGTTGCTATCCGAGCGAATCCGAATGACCTATCAGCTACCGAATCCAGCTTTTGGATCTGCGCGAACCTAACTCACCGAACAAATCTCGTTCGCGGTTTTCAAGTTTGCATATTTATTATCTATCACATAACGCGTTACGTAACTGTGACGTCATTAGATACTTTATTTAAATCTTTATTTATAGGCGTGTCTATTTCTATGAAGTATCTAATTACCATGTTTGTAAAACTAATGTTATACTCTCGATGTTCTCGTCATAAAGTAGTACTATACCTACGTCTTTCAAGTAATATTTATGTTTGGAATATATTTACGTGAATCTGTAATTTAATTATTAGTACTTTTTTACAATTCGTGATAAGCAAGTTGGAGCGTTTACCGGGTTGACTTTTATACAATTTCATTACTACAAATTTAATTTAAAAAGATATCATGATTACTTACATACATAAACTCAAGCCTTTTGCCCAGAAGGGGTAGGCAGAGGCGCTACCATGACACCCACATTCCCCTTGTATGTTCCGTGATCAGTCCCACCATGTGATAGGGGGAGGGCCTATCATACAGCCTACCATATCGGGCACAAATTCCTGACTCTGGGCTGATAATAAATCGATTATTTCTTTGCCCGACCCGGAATTCGAACCCGAGACCTCAGCTTTGCCATCTTACCGTAGTACAACGAGGTACAGTCGATGCATATCATGATTATCTTTAAGATATACACTATACCGTGAACTTTTGTTTTAATATTGTCCTAGATCAATATGTCATTACTACCGTATCTACGTTTAACAGCTACAAAATTTACACGTTGGAATATTCATAGCCCAAACAAATCATTTATAACAGTAATGTATATCGCAGTACCGTAGCAAATCCTATGGAATATAAATACACGAGCAAGCGGCTAGACTAAGGTAACATCAGCGTCGCCCATTAACATCCACAATACCTTTGCCTTTTGGGAATTGACTGTGAGGGGAGGAAACCCTCTTTGTTTGACCCTCATTTGGTCCTTGGGCAACCTCACTGACAAACGAAACGCGACAGCGAACTTATGACACGGTGTTAGAAAATTAATTCCGAGTTCTCATTTTGTCTCCCCTCATCCGTATCTATTGCAATATATTTGGTTGCCCATGTTTGCAGGAATTATTTAATTTAGTTTGCCGACCTACCTCTAAGTAAGAAATAATAAAGTTCAGATTAATTTGTTTCTACATCGATTTTCGTTGGTAAATGTCATTTTTCGAGAAGATAATCCAAGAATTAAGGAACCACAAATCAAATTCAACACTAGCAAACTAAAGCTATAAAAGGAATTTTAATTTTCTGCCTGCCTCGGTGGCGTATTGGTACTACGGTATGATTGCAAAGCTGAGGTCTCGGGTTCGAATCCCGGGTCGGGCAAAGTGATATTAGATTTTTCTATTCATTATTAGCCCGGAGTCAGGAATTTGTGCCCGATATGGCGATAGGCTCGCCCCCTATCACATCGTGGGACGGAATATACAAGGCGAAACGTGGGTGTTCTAGTAGCACCTCTGCCTACCCCTTCTGGGAAAAAGGCGTGTGGTTATGTATGTATGTATGGAATTTTAATTTTAATGTATGTTACAGACCAAAACCAATATTGTCAAATTATTCGACGATCGTCTGTATTATTTCCATTTCAAAAGAGTATGTATCTAGCTATGCCAATAGTCGAATCGTTGGTAAAATACTTTTCCAAAAATACAGAAGCATCAAGCAATGTGCAAACAAATTTATTTTTCTCGGTCGCGAATATTATTCCTATAGAGAAAATATATAGGATAAACTGTTAACTATGAGCAAGAGTAATTTGCTACTTTTATCTCGTTAAAATTCCAGCGAAGTTTGTTTCTTAGTTTTAAAAAGATGCAGCCACGAATAACTTGGTATTGTTCAAATAATCATTGACAGTTACAGCATTTTGAGTAAATCTACATCACCATACATGAATATCTACTGGTTTCTTTAGGTTTGCTTAGACCCTGAGCAATTCCGCGGCGCAGTTGGTTAGACGTCGATTGTGAAACGCAAAGCGGCCAGTTTGATAAACGCTCCGAGATAAATATTTGTGTAATCATGTGGTCTGGGTTTTTAAGGAACAAAAAAAAACTGTCACGTAGTTTCTGACTGCCTCGGTGGCGTAGTTGTTCTACGGTCCGATTACAAAGCTGAGGTGTCGGGTTCGAATCCCGAGTCGGGCAAAGTCATATTGGATATTTCTTTTCATTATCAGCCCGGAGTCAGGAATTTGTGCCTGGTATAGCGATAGGCTCGCCCTCTATCACATCGTGGGACGGAACATATAAGAACAAACGTGGGTGCCCTGGTTGCACCTCTGTCTACCCCTTCTGGGATAAAAGCATGATGTATGTTCATATATGTATGTATGTACGTAGTTTCTGATACCCATGATAAAAGACACATTTTAGTGTGGGGTCAGGACCGTGTATGTTACTTTTGGGTGTATTAAAATTTACAATTATCCGCAGGCTTAGTGTCTTGTCAATCATTCTGATTTACCAGCCAGCATATCTAGGTAAATCTTAGATATAATCCCACAGAACAGGTTACCGTGCGGTGAGTGTCGAGAGAGGAACGCGGAATCTGTATTAAGTAATTTTCTGGTGTAAAATTATAAAATACCATTAAAATAGCTGAAGGATGGCTCGTAAATGATTCCTCATTGCGCGCAGTCCTAGCGCCATGGGATTGAAGGCTACACTATCTTTAGACTATTAATCATAGCATAATATCTAAATGACGGCATTTTGAATTACATTAATTCTTTAGATATTTGTGAATACATATATATACACATGCAGGTTAAAAGCTGAACATTAATTGAAGTCGTTACTCGTTGAGAACAGATACTTCTTTGAAACCAAAATGTAAAGGTAAACTCATTTACCTAATAGTTCGTAGAAAAGTCATACGTATGTAATTAATTGCATAGCTAATATAATTGTATTGTAATTCATAATTGCATCATAAGTTATCGAGATATTATTTACGAGGTTATAAACATTACATTTATAACTCATATGGATGAAGAACAAACATATTAATGCGTACATTATCTCATTGTTATTGGATTAATTTATACTCAAATTGAACAAACTCAAGTGTGAATACTTCAACATATAGCCTGGAATTTCCACCTCTGACTTTTCGGAGTGATGTGGGTAGATAATTATAATTAATAGTAGCGATATTTAAAGGGCATATATATATCAAGGCAAAATGTTTATAATTTAGACTTGAGAATATATCAATTACATAATATTAAATTATCACAATATTATTTTGCTCCAAAAAAGCACATCGACTTTTTATTTTACTCTAAAAAATAGATTGATGTTCCTTTAAATTCCCACCCATATAAATATGTGAGTGTGAGCCCAAATTAGCTCAATTCAGACAACCGGGGTCGTCAAACTTTCCCTAGTGGTCTGCTATTATCCACTTAAGCCGGCAAAATATTGTTTGCCCATTATTGGCGGACATGTTCAACTGCAGAGCGAAATTGCCAACGTTTTGGGTTAATGACTAATTTAGCTTAAGCGGTTCGTTGATCAATTAGTAGAGCATCGTATCATCATACTATTTAAGTGACGTCGATTCGCATCCATAGTGAAATTGAACTTTGAGGGTAAAAACTTAAAAGGTTGGACCAGATAATTTATTAAATTCATTGAGTTATTCTCAGTTGTCAGCTAAGCAATTCTTTATATGTATATGAGGAGGTGATTTTCAAAAGTCATCTCCAAAATCATGAATTTTGAACGAACAATTCAATTTGATTTTACTTGATTTATTTACAATTTTATTATAAATAAATCAAGAAAAATTCACGTTCAAGCCTTCAAAAAAGCTCTTTAAAAAGGTGTAAAGGTATGAAATTTCATAAGTTGTCAAATCCAACAAACAAAATGTAAAGATTGCAAACAAAAGTCGCCAATCAAATTTTAATGTCGTTTTTCTAATTAAATACACTATAAATTCTCATTTTCACATTGAATTTTTCACCTCAAACGTTAGATCTATCATGTCTTTATACTTCCAGTTAAATATCAGTGATAAGAAACAACATACAAAAAATGTCCAATTTCTCGATTTGTACAAAAATGGATTTCGCTACTATTGAAAATTACCTCCTGATATAAATTATGGAGGCAAACGAGCATACCCCGGAGAAAGCCTAAAGGAATATGTCAGTGTCACTGGCCTACCAGCCCGGCACGCTGCGGATTTTTCGGCCAGGTCCTGGATCTAACAAAACCTACGCCATCATACTGACTCGAAACCCCTCGGTGATCCCTGTGATCGCCCGGCGCAGAACCAGGACGCAGACTGGTCTTTCCCATTAGGGAACATATTAATCTAGAAATATTAAGCCATCATAATAGTCGGGGAGAGTGTTCTCTACTTTGTCGTCAACAATGTTTTATTACAACGGATGATTGAATACAGGGAAGTCATTAGGCCAAGGCGATAAAAAAATACATTGCTTTAATCGTTATGCAAATATTTTCATGTTAAATTGCATAGTATCGTAAAGTCTTTTATTATTAAAGTAAATTATAAAGTATAAAACAGAATTACAATGCTTTTAGCGTTACTTGTTTTAATAGAATTATTTAATTTTTAATTGCTGTTCTACAATAGTAGGACATCAGAAGTTTTTATCTGCCAACATTTGTAAAATGAAATCTTGTCCTCAGTATGCTTAGGCCTACATTGCATAGTTAAAAACTTACTTCGTCCCGAATTTCTGCAACATGTTTTTGTTATTGCACAGGTTAAGATGTTATGCATATCCCCTGTGCATAATATAATGACTGCAACAATTTTTTCTTCTTCAATATGATAAAATGTTGTATGGACAGGGGTGTCAACATTAAAGTTTAATAAAATTATATATAATAAATCAAACTCAAAAAAATATAAATAAATACACCCAACAGTCAGATACATAGTCCTGACCACACACTAAGATCGAGTCTTGTTTCATGCGTATCAGGAACTACGGGAGATTTTTCGGTCTCACACACCCAGACCCGAAACAAATACTTATGGTTCACACAATTTTTTTTTTCATTGCGGCGATCGAACCCGCGGCCTCTCGTTTCACAGCCGGCGTCCAACCAACTGCGCCACGGAGGCTATCAAACAGGCTAAGATGTTAATATGCATACCTCTGGTGCATAATATAACTGCGACATTTTTTTCTTCTTTAATAAGATAAGATGTTACATCTCCTATGCTTATTATAATTGATGAAATTAAAACGGATTTCATATATTTGACTTTTAATAAACCACACGTTGCAGAGCAGATTTTATGACAGACCCATATTAAAAAGACAATTATAAACTTACCATAAACTAAACTAAACTAATGTATAAACAAGAATCAAAACTTTTAGGTAACATTAGGAACACAAAATTTTAATTTTCAACACTCTCTCCAAATTGTAACGTTCCTTACATTTAACAATTTAAAAGACATACATTAGTTAAGCACATATTAGGGCAAATAATTAAATAGTTACATAAACAAAAATAGTACAACCATATTAAAGAACATAACTCAACATTTTTAATTACACACTTATTTTAAATTAAACCATTGTGTAAAGTAATAGTGATCAATACTATCACCACAATAATCAGTTACAATTTACGAATACCTATTTTATTTCTTAAATATTGAAACTTACTTTTAACTAAAGGTTTTGTAAAAATATCAGCCTTTTGTTCCGTGCTACATACATATAATAAATCAATTTCTTTGGCATCATATTTCTCTTTAATAAATTTATATTTAATATCAATGTGCTTGCAGCGTTTATGATAATTTTCGTTTTTTATAACTGAGATTGCACTTTGGTTATCTATATTAAGACATATAGATTCTTGACTGTAATCATCTATATCTAATAAAAGTCTCTTTAGCCAAATAGCCTCTTTTGTTGCACTGCAGGCAGACATAAATTCTGCCTCAGTTGTTGATAGTGCTATGCTCTGTTGACGCTGACTGGCCCAAGTTATTGCAGCACCATTTTTGATAAACACATATCCAGTCATGGATCGCCTAGTTTCATTATCGTTTGCAAAGTCAGCATCACTGTAACATTCTGTTATATTAGGCTGTTTTTGACGTGTGTAATATATACCATAATCCTTAGTTTCTTTAAGATATTTAATTATCCTTTTAACTGCATTCCAGTGACTAAAATCAAAACAATCAAGATATCTACTTACTAAGCTTACAGCAAACATTATATCTGGTCTACTGACTATAGCTAAGTGCATTAAACATCCAACTGCTGCTCTATATGGTATTTTATTATTATGTTTTTCTGATTTATTCTTTTCTAATCTCACATTTGGATCTACTGGTATACTATTGCCATTGGCATTGCTCATATTAAATCTTTCCAATAATTTCTGTATGTAATTAGCCTGATGTAAGAATATATAATTTTCTCCTCTTTTTATTTCAAGCCCTACACAGTTTTTAGGTTCACATATTCTTATTTCAAAGTTTTCTTTCAACTCCTTAATTACTGAATCTAGTATAGTTTTATCTTTTGAAATTATTAATCCATCATCAACATACAAAACTAGATATACTTTAGTACCATTCAAATCATCAGTATAAATACATTTATCAGAATGACTATTAGCAAAACCAAATTTCTTTAATACAGAATCAAATTTTTGGTTCCAACACCTTGATGCCTGTTTCAGCCCATACAAGGATCTTTTAAGTTTACATACTACGCCTTCAGGTATATCTAAACCTTCAGGTGGATTCATATAAATATTTTCAGTTATGTTTCCATAGAGAAAAGCAGTTTTAACATCAAATTGAATTACATTCAAATTATCTTGACACACTTTAGAAAGCATTACTCTAACCGTATCATACCTGACAGTAGGTGAAAATGTCTCTGTGTAATCAACTTGATACCTCTGGGAACACCCCATAGCACAAAGTCTTGATTTGTAGATTGGCTCTGAAGAATTCCCTTTAATTCTAAAAACCCATTTAGAGCCAATTGTTTTTACTCCGATAGGTTTGTCCACCAACTCCGAAGAATTCCCTTTAATTCTAAAAACCCATTTAGAGCCAATTGTTTTTACTCCGATAGGTTTGTCCACCAACTCCCAAGTCTCATTCTTTCTATGTGCTTTTAATTCTTCTTCTACAGACTCTTTCCACTTTTCTTTATCTGTAGATGACATTGCTTCTTTGTAAGTATTTGGTGTGTCATTAAGTTGATGATCTCCAGCTTGACCTCCAGCTTGGCAAAGGTAAGTATTAGACTCATCCTTTATATTCTTACTTTTAGATCTTGTAATTATATTTCTAGTTTGATTAATATTTATTTCCTTTTCCGGTAAATAGAGAGAATCACAATCAGAAAAGGACTCATCATCATCACTAAATGTTACTGAAGAAGTATTTAATTCTTTTAGGTCCTTACTACATTCCATTTCAGTATTTTCTGTGTTTACACAATCATCCGACATTTTATCACCATTATTATAATTAACATTTTCTGTCAACGGAATCAATGTAAACTTTCTTTTTATTGAACTTTCTAGAAATATAACATCTCTGCTGATAAGAATTTTTCTTGTTTTGATATCTAGTAATCTATACCCTTTGGTGGTTTCAGAATATCCAACAAAAATCATCTTAGTTGCCTTAGCATCTAATTTTTGGCGTTTTGAATTGGGTATGTGCACCATAGCCTCACAACCAAAGATTCTAAGATGTTTTAAATTAGGTTTATTACCAGTCCAAAGTTCTTCAGGCGTCATATATGAAATTGATCTTGTCGGACAGCGATTTGTGACATACGCTGCTGTTGCAACTGCCTCTGCCCACAAGTACTTCTGCAAATGAGCATTACGCAACATACAACGAGCTCCCTCCATTAATGTACGGTTCATGCGTTCAGCAAGACCATTTTGCTGAGGCGTGTATGGATTTGAAGTCTCATGTATAATGCCACAATTTTTAATATATTCATTCATTTCATTACTAAGGTACTCTTTACCATTATCAGTCCTAATTCTTTTAATTTTTAAATCAAGTTGGTTTTCTACTAAGACTTTAAATTGTTTAAACATATCAAAGACCTCAGACTTATTTTTAAGAAAATACACAAATACTTTCCTGGTATTATCGTCCACAAATGTAAGGAAGTATTGTGCCCCTCCAATTGATTTGACTTCTAATGGGCCACAAACATCCGAATGTATCAGTTCCAGCGTCTTCTTTGCACGAGAGCCTTCTTTGGGAAATGGTAGACGACACTGTTTTCCCTCTTGACAATATTCGCACACCATATTCTGCTTACTGTTACTGAGCTTAATACCTTCTGTGCATCCGGAGAGCTTACTCAGATCTGACAAGTTCAGGTGAGCCATTCTTTGATGCCATAAGTAGCTGTCAGTTTCTATAGTTGCTATCATTGCCTGTGATTGACTCAGAACATTCAGTTTGTAGGTATTGTTAGTAAGACTTGCTGAAACCAAGCTTTGTTTATTTTTATTTTGTATCAAACATCCAGTTTCATTAAATATTACATTATATCCAGCCTGTATTATCTTACTTACAGACAGTAAGTTGGTTGAAAGTTCAGGTATATATAAAACATTTCTTACTTGTATTGTGTTCTCAGCATCCAATTGAATATTGACATTACCACAACTCTCTACATGCAGTATTTTGTTATTTGCAATCTTTATACTCGTGACCGGTGGAGCAGTTTCATTTTGCAACCACTGTCGGTGCATGGTCATATGAGCTGATGCGCCGGAGTCAATATACCAGTTGTATTTATCATTCAACTGCATCGCTGAAAATGCTGCAATAAAACCATTATTATTTTTGTTTTCAGGTTTATCTTTTCTGAACCAACAATTTTTACTAATATGCCCATATTTGTTGCATTTAAAACAACGTGGACCTTTGTTTATCTTGGCTTTACTGTCATAATGCGCGTTATGCTTCTGTTTGCCAAATTTATTTGCATATAGCGCCACGGACTCGGAGCCCTTTATTTCTTGTAAGAGCTTAGTTTTAACGGAATCTGCTGTTATCGGCACACCGGAACTTTCGAGGGCCATGATCATAGGTTTATAGACTTCGGGTAAACCAGCTAAGAATAAGGTACCTAGCCACTCATCATTTACACTGAAACCTATGTTCCTCAGTTTGTGCGCTGTCGTAATTATTTTATTGACATAATCTTCAATATTTATGCAAGATTCAAGTGTCGTGGTTATTAAATCTTTCAATAAACCCACACGGCGCGTCAATCCCTTATCATCAAAAGCTTTTTCTAAATTTTGCCATACGGCCTTGGCAGTCTTTGCTTCAAGTATGTGAACATAATTGATAGGATCTACCAGCAATATAATTTTGGACTTAGCTTTCGTATCCTTTTTGATGTCGGTGTTTTCGGTCGTTATACAGTCCCACAAATCTTCGTGTTCGAGATATGTTTGTACTGCAAACTTCCACGTGGGATAATTTTCTCTTCCTGTCAACTTTTCTATCAGTGTCATCGTATTAGAAGACATTTTGTTGATGAAGTTTATTTTATTACCAGTTGCGTGAATTTATTTTATGTTATTCAGTGATTCAGTTTTACTAAATCCGATCCAGATATTCTGGGCCCATAACCTGATGAAATTAAAACGGATTTCATATATTTGACTTTTAATAAACCACACGTTGCAGAGCAGATTTTATGACAGACCCATATTAAAAAGACAATTATAAACTTACCATAAACTAAACTAAACTAATGTATAAACAAGAAACAAAACTTTTAGGTAACATTAGGAACACAAAATTTTAATTTTCAACAATAATAATAAATAATAGTATTAACAAATCCAACATTATTTTTAGATAAAATACTTAGTTGCAATTATCCGGCAATGAACAAACCAGTTTCATTCACAGCCGGATCTGCCGTTCAGTTTTGTTCATATTCACTCAATTAGCAAGAAAACTGGCGCCGCTTTCTTATCAAACCTACGCGAAAACGAATACAAAACAGCTGTACTCACAGTCATCGTACGTCTCACCCGACTGTAATTACCTGGAACAAACGAACATATTGATTATATTGTTAATAAATTACGCATGAACATTTAGTAGTATCGATTTTATACTACCATTATTACATAATCTCGTTGGTGTAACAAATGGCAGGCAATATTTAACATGTCAGCTTCTAGTTTCAGATCTTGCGGTTTAATTTAAAAATATTTTTATATGCAAATATAAAAATAACGTTTTAAAATGGATCGTAAATGATGCGTGTTTAATTTAAGAAATGGATAAAATAATTGCCAGATTATTTCAATCTTAAAAGTCTAATTAGTTGCCAAAACGAATGATGCATTATGACAAAAAATAAACATGTTAATGCGCCTTCGAGATCATTAACTTATACTCAAATTACTTCAAAGGACGCCGGTTTAAAGGAAAAGGCAACCCGCATACCTACTGAAAAACAAACATCGGCTCACACACTCATGGACCCTGTATAACCCTTGGTAAATGTACGCTCAATTTAAAGCATTTTCCTCGTTTCGAAAAGAAATGATATTTATTTTCTTTTTTTAAGTTGTGTCCTGGTAGAAGCCAGGATTTCGCTAAGTGAAATCAAAGAAATACATATGTTGTTTTCTTTTTAAATAATACCTCCTTTAAACACTAGCTGGCTAAAGATGGTTTAAAAAAGTCAAAGGGTTTGCCCTATTACATGGAGTATCCTATATTCAGCGTGGATTATTATAATAAGTATATTTTTTTAATATTATAAACTAATTGTTTTGTTTTTTTTTTCGTCAGGCTCGCCTCCTATCACTTCGTGGGACGGAACATACAATAGCACCTCTCCCTACCCTTTCTGGGAAAAAGGCGTGAGTTTATGTATGTATGTATGTTTTGTTTTTTTTTTCTGTCAAACCCACACTTACGTAAAGACGGTGCACATTTTCATATACTTATTGCAAATAGATTAATGTGATAATTTTACTAGCATGTTTTGTTCAGTTGACGTCAAGAATTGTGAGAAATATACAATATCATGCTAAATATGTTTTTCATGTAGGAAAATCGGCGCAAGCTATTATTTACATGTGAAACAAACCGCGAAATTAATAAACACAACTTATATGGCTGCTTTTGATCCATTGAATTTTTATATATTTCCCATAGCGGTTAAAATATTTTTCTTTCGATTGTATATAATGTAACAGCCTTTGCGGCGCAATAGTTAAAGCTGCCAACTGTAGCATCAAGAGGTCGTGAGTTGTATCCTTATCAAAACGGGACTCTGATTTATTATTTTAACATAATTTATTTTAGGTGGTTGACATTAGTGTTATGAGAGTAATGGCCGCCACACACGTAACGATACAATTGTGCAAGTCTGAGTTTGCACCAGTATACTGGAACGTGTGTGAGCAAATAACTGAGCAAAACTCATACAAATTCGATTCGAGACTGCTGCAAACTCAGACTTGTACAGTTATTATATTTCAGTAATAGTATCAGGGTGCTACGTGCAACTAAAGAAACAACCGATAAATAAAATAAGACAACTTTTAAAATATTAACACCGCTTTTAGTGTAAACGTTCAAATGAAACGATCAGGAGGTTGGTTTGATATAAAGTCAAAATATTTGTTTAGCAAATCGATGCAAAACGTGAAACACGATCTTTGTATCACGTTATTTACTACCATGTTACTTTCTGTACTGGAATCAGGCTTCTACCACATTTTTTTGCAGGATATGTGTATTTGCTATAACTCCGTTGTGTCTTAAAAGCTGTGACTTCAGTAAATACTGAACATACAATAGGTAGCCCCCTAAGGCCGCTTGTACACACACGGTTTTTCTGCGTGCAAATCGAAGATTAATTCGTCGTGTAACTACGGCGAATTCGGCGGACGATGGAGCCGTGACGTAGCGACACCGTGTATGTCAACAAGCTTTATTAATATTGATCCATACAACACGGACAACCTTGTTTACACTCGTCGAATTAACCGTCGAATTTTCCAAAAAATCGTATGTGTACAAGAGGCCTGATACATATTATGGACGTGCACATCACCTTAGTTACCTATTTCCCTTCGGTCATCCAGTAAGCGGCTTTAACTCATAAATAACTGGAGTCACCATATTCAGTAAAAATTATCAGCTTTCAAAAGATCCATCATACAATGTCATATACCTTGAATACCGTCGGAAAAACACAACAAAATGACGAAATGTTTTTACGCAATAAAAATAATTCGCCATACAAATGCCGATTCTCGTTACGTTTTATTAATCATAATAAAACGAATCCTAATTCATGATATCGTAAAGTATTGATTATTAAGCAACATGCAAATAAAAAACCCAGCAATCAAAACGTAGATCTTATATCGTTTCATAAATAAAATAAAAATGTTGAAGTATTTTTATGTGCTTTGATTTAAATTACTTTGTGGTTTTAGCCCAAAACGTAGATCGATCGAAACTAATTCCGAACAGAAAATGAAAAATATGGAATTAGCGAATTAAAATGGGTAAGTTCACGCCATCTATCAGTTATTAAGGGAACTATGAGAGTAAATAATTTTGCAATACAAACTACATTCACTGTAACAACATGGTAATAAATGTTTTTAATTGTATATTTTAAAAGCGGTTCAATTTAGTATAGTAAAAATTATGCTTGAAAAGAATAACTTCAATTTTAAAATTAAAATGCAGCTTTTGTGATCTTAATGACACATAATGAGAAGGTGTTTAAAGTAATAAGTTAAACAGATATTAATTGTTAAGTATTCATATTTGCTGTGTCATAATTGCCGATAAATATACCTGTTTAATTTGATAAGAATTAACAATGTTAACAAATTAAATTGTTAAATGATTATAATAGATCATAATACTGCAAGTCATCCTGTTATGTTAATTTCATGTCAATTCCATGAAAGGAAATCAAATACCTCAATTACAATAAATTCTCGTTAGCGGTGATGTTCAATATAGCGACATCTATTGTAAAATTCTTGAAATCTTCAGAAAGTTGGTTTTTATATAGAAGAAATTGTATTTATTTCTTAATATTTATAAACGCTTAAACTAAGATGTTGTTCATACAGAACAAATAAAATATACATAAAATTTAGGAAAATAAAAGTAAAAATATAACATAATTGCAGGACATTCATTAGTAACTACCGCAATTTATAACATTTTTAAAAGAATTTCCTATTTTTATGCCTATATTTTTTTAAATATTGCGATTTAAATCACGTGCTGTTATAAAATTCAGAATAAACGATGCCGCGATTACCCAAAAGAGCAGTGACAAGGGTGTTTATCATTTTCCCATTACCGGTAGCGGCCATAAGACCAGCGATAATAAAAATACCAAAATAACTTAACAGATATGATGAAATACAATTACTACACCAATGAATATATTTAGTTTTTATTGTTACATCAATGCTAAAACATAAATTTTTATGATGAGATTTAATGCCTCAACAAGCATATTTGATCACATATTAACAAAATAATTAATCAAATATGGATCAAACATTATGATTTTATTACACAAAATCACGTCGGAACTATTTAGATAATGAAAACTCGAATAAAATCGATCGTGAACAATCAATTAAAACTACCTGTAGAATAATCGATTAATTGATTCGATGAGATGCTCAGACATGTTCAATCATTTTATGATTAATAGATTATTATTTAAGTATAAATGTCAAGGCTACTTAAACAGTTCATGCTTTGGCATAATAATTATCAGCTTTTATAGTTCTTTGTAAAATCTTACTCTCGTAGTCTGTGGGAATAGCATTATTTGCTATAGCCCATAAACCCGATCAACGTTACTTTTATTTAATAAATACTTAAACTCACGCCTTCGTCCCACGATGTGATAGAAAGTGAACTTATCGCCTTCTGTATCTGTATCAACCCATGTACGTCCCACTGCAGTGCACGGGCATCCTCTACAATCGAGAGGACAATTGAGATGGGTTAGGCCATATAGACCACCACACTGGCCTAGTGCAGGTTGGCGGAATGTAAATACCGTTGAAATCGCTTAAAGTCGCTACGGTATGTAGGTTTCCTCACGATATTTTCCTTCATCGTTAAAGTATATCCGCCATATCGTGCGCAAATTCCGGACTCCGGGCTGATAGTACACTTGGCCTGGGATTCGAACTCGAGACCTCAGTTAACTCGATGTTGTAGTCGTACCGTAGTACAACTGCGTACAGAGACGGTCATTTTTATTTAATGGAAAATATATCCCTTTTATGACACGTCCTTTTATGCCCTTCTTTGATTGAAAACATAGTCTGTCGTTGAAGGCTTTATCGGTTCTAGTTTAGAGATTAGTGTTATTGTTATTGGACCGATTTATTAATAGATAATACTGATCACTTATCAACGACAGTAGATACACCGCAAGCAGAAATTATTTAAAAAAAAAAGATATTTATAGCCAAAACAGGCTTCGGAACGATAGATCCCGAATTAAATCCTACATCAAAACAATTATTTCTAAGATCAATAATACTTTTAGTTCCGGCGTCGTGCAATACAGAAGTTACAAAAGTTCAGGTTATCTCACGCACAACATAATAACATTTCGGTTTCCAGCGTTGAGACGGAAAAAAGTTTCAACTAACGCACGACTAAACCCCGTATCTCACTAACTTTATTATTTACTAATCCTTAAAAGCTCACCTATCCGACATATCCTCGGCTGATCAAATATGTTTGAAACACTTTCACTTGTGCGCAAAGCGCGTTTCATGGCCACACAATACCGCCTTGCCTTGCCGTCTCGACGATGCCATGACACTTCCGGTAGAAATTCTCCTATGCGTATTGTAAATAATTATTATTTTGTATTCATTTGTCGTACACGCAACGCTCTATTACGTTTTGTTGCGTAAATAGTTAAATAATAATTGTGTATTGAATATTATCGTGACCGCACGCCACGTAATTTTGTTATGTATTTATCTGTCATTGTTGCGCTTTTAGTTTGTGCGCAAAACTGGTTGCCATGACCAAATATTTAAATGGTTAATGCACGTGGAAGATTATCCATGTTTTTGTACTTATATACTTCGATAGGTGTTAGACGAAATTATTTGTTGAGTAGTAAGAACATAAAACCGCACTATTTTTTCATATACGCAATTAAATAGCGCTTGGAACAAGTTAGTACAAAAACCGTCACAACTCAGAACTCTATTATTTCTTCTATTTCTATTCTTATTTTTAAATCATGATTTAAGTGTAGAATTTTTTAAAGTATTTATTTATTAATGAGCTTTTAAACTATTCCAAATAACTAATCAGTATTTTAAAAATCTCGTGAAACCAAAACATTGTGCTTCTGCTTCCTTGATTTTTTTCATGCACCATCTAAAACTAAGATGACCTTACAAGCAATAATGTAATAATATTATCTCATACAAAACAAATCGACGTCACAAGCAATGAGTAATTTAACCACACTAATTATCTATAATTAAAATACATAATTCCCATAATTAAATTCTTCCTGGTTGTCTAATAACATTATTATTCCGTCTAAATAAACCGGAAAGCCGGAAATAAAGATTCGTGTAGAACGTTAGTGTTTGATTTGTCGTTCTATGTCACTTAATGGTTTGAGGAAATAAATTATACTAATTACTATATCGTAATAAGATATCTGAGTAATAAAATAATTAAATAAATACACCCAAGAGTCACGCTTATTTAAACTGGTACGCAGTTGCGCTCAACAATCGACCAGCGCACATAAGTAAGTCACGGTGGCTTAAAACTCAGATAAGTACCTTACACAAATCGCGTTTCGGGTTTAGTCTATGTACTCGTATATCCTCTTTCGACTCATGTTTATTCATCAGCGAGAGAAAATCACCTTACTCTAGTGGATACTCTACTTCGTTTGCTTTCCACAGTTAAGGCCTTATGCATAGACAGTCTTAAAACCTATTTTAGTTATCTAATGTTTCGTCTTCTTCGCGCAAACTGAATTCAAAAGTCATCCGAAAGAGACAAAACATTCGATACCTAAAGTAGGTTTTAAAACTGTCTATGAATAAGGTAGATAGAATGTTATCCCTTTGCCATGCCAGTATAAAAATAGTCCCGGCATTACAGTAAAATATTGGGTGTATCAGAAACTATTAAGGATATTAAACGGGAAGCTTATGTGTCAGACACCAAATTATAAATAAAAACTATTTCTAGCCAGGTACATATATCAATTCATACTATTGTTATTTAACATATAAAATAATACTTTTGTACTATAAATGTTTTGTTTCTGTCGAGAGCGCAGGACAAAGAAAGTTGCACAATCTCTCATCGCGGACTTGGGGTCACTTTAACATAGTTAATTAACTGTTTTGCTTAATCCTTCGCGGATAACTAAAATATATAATATCCCATCTCGTATAGAAGATTGATTTTTACGTGTTTTAGATGATAACTATACGAAATTCGGTCATACTTACACCGCAATACTTCCACCTTAGGAAAATAATTTCAATAATACCTACTTAAGGATGGAAGTAGTAAAGGAAAAGTATGGCAAAGATAACTATCGAGAGTCTCATATAAAAATACAAAGGAAAATATTCTCCCGATTCCTCGTCAATTTTCTGTATAAGTAATTCAGACATCACCTTGAACCCATGTAAAATTAGCTACAACGTTGCTCTACCACCTATAACGTATTAAGTCTAAAAACAGGAATACAAAATAAAATAATAAACCCCATATACCACGGGCCCCAACAACTAATACTTACGCATTAGTCCACCACGCTGGCCTAGCGCGGGCTGGCAGACTTCACAAACCAATAAATCTAAAAATAAATTCGCAACAAGGAACATAGTCGCTCGTTCATTGAATACACTTGAGTGCTTGTGAGATACATTTTTCCACTTGAGCTGGCACCCTCGCAGGCCTCTTAACAAGATTGACCTAGGATAACAGTTAGGAAGTGGCCGTTTGTCTGTCATTTTCTCCTTGATTGATAAGACTTGCAAGGGGAAGAGTTAGAGCGAACTGGAAGCGGCAATTTGTAACTTTAGTAGTGTAGTTGTAGGTTTCCTTGCTAGATGGCGTTGTCTAAAGAATATGTTTTTTTAGCATATGAAAAATGAATTGGCGTATTTTATTTTTGTTCCCCAAAAAGGTTTTATTGCACATCTACAACATAAATTTATATAAAAAATTTGATTGTGTGTAAAGTCAGAACACACTCGTAATATAAAAGAAACCCTGAGGTAGGGTTCTGTGTGAAAAACAATTTTTATTCCATTTTTGTTATTAGTTTTCAAATTTTCACACAAAATCTTACGAATTTCACGACCTACACGATGCAAGAACTCACCGCACGACCACTTCGTATAAAAACATATTGATATTAACAATATTATTCCATGTCACTTCTACGCACTCTATTTCCTTGAACTTTAACAGCGAGCGTCGCCGGTCGAGCCAAGGCGACCGCGATTGAATATTAACTCCATACTTATTGTAAGAAAGTTACATAAACTGAGAAAACAGTTTTAGTGACGTCACTACTCTCCGCTCATTGAATATCAACGGTTGTTTTGAATAAATCTGCCAACATTTTGTTAGGAGAAAAAGTTTTATTTTCTTTTGGACTGATTTATAAGGTTTTCTGTTACATTTGTCGCCTTACTAGTACGCTTTTTGGTATGAGAGCCGTTAATAAATTCGATTTCTAGGCAATTCACTTTGCGTGACTTTTTTGAAAACAATGTGCACTAAGATGTTTTTGAAAGATTTGAAAGTTAACAATTAATAAAATAAAACTAAAAATTCAAATTTTACTACAGAACGAAAATATTATTGATTTTTTTTTCAATGATATACAACAAAGTTTATAAATGGAATTAAAGTAAATACTTATTCATTAAAACTCAAATTCAAATAGCTCTATTTACCGCTAGTCGCTAAACATGGGCGCATCGCAATTTAATAATTAATTTACACGGCACAGAGAAATCTATAGGTTTAATTAGCACTTTTCGCTTAAGAACACAGCTCGTGTGCAGGCAATTAGTATTTAGAAATTTCAAACAATTTTACTGCAGACACGTTGACAAAGATGGTAAAGCATTTACCTTGTTTAATGGTACACAAATTCCGAAGAATAAAGAAGCATTCTAATATATGAAAAATATACGAAATAGTTTTAATATTAAATAAAGGTATTACCCATAACTCTATCTGTTTTAAAAATATAAAAACGATAAATTATAAAAAAATATCATAATCTAGTTAGCCAACGACCTATAAAATAACATGTCTTACAAAAAGACCTCTTACATTGGCCGTGTATTATGGAATGTCTCCAAAATTAATTACTATATTCGCTTAATAAGCGTACTACATACACGCAGTGAGCTAAATATGCATTAATTTAAATTCTAAACGTAACATAAATGTCATGGGTTTATGTAGAGCAATTTCGCAAGCGTAAATTGTAATATTATGAAGAAATGTAATTAATTATTTAAATAGAAAGCTGTAATATATTCACTGGTTTCAAATATTAAGTAATCCAAACATTAATGGCTTTTATTTAAGCCCGATTATTACCACGATATTACTCATTTGTCTTGTCGATTCTCGTAATGTTTATGTATCAACCTGTTGATCAAATAACCACAAAGCTCCTAAAAAATATAAAACTGGTGGTAACAGATACTTTTATTTTATTTTATAATTTACGGAAAACTTACAGCTAGATTACACGATAACTGAGGAACGAAAATATGAAAGGGCTATTTAAAAGTTTTCGCAGATAGAATACAGTACAAAATTAAAGGTATAAGGGGGTCAGTAAGAAAAATATATAATATATATATACCCAAGCTATTTCTATTTTTCTCGCTTTGCAATATTTGCACAGATAAAAAAATGGTAAGTAGTTACTGGGGCCCATAAACATTTATGACACTTGGATCATTCGTAGGTGCGTTATAATAAAGTTGCGTTTACATTAGTACTTACTCCACTTACTTATACTAAAGCCTATAAACACTGATTTACATAAACAATTCATTTGAAACATACATAGATATTTTAGCTACCACGGCCGCATTTTAATACCAAGGACACAATAATGAGAGCAATTGTCGAAACAATATGAAACAAGCATACCGTTAATCCAATTACCATGCCTGTAATGCCTTTGCTATGCACATAAATATATTGACACCAAAACCAAAGCTCACCTACTACGGTGTATCTTTACGATCATAACTCGAAGTACTTGTATATCGTAAATATACCTAAGCATTTAATTAAACATTGCTTCTTACTGCTCATCAATAGGATCTCTTTACGATCATAAATCGAATTTAAAATAGTTCGATCGTATTTATTACGTAACTCTTAATACAATAACTTACTCAACTAAATGATTGATTAGATAACTAACTTTGTTTCGTAGCCTTTATGGCACAGTTGAATGGGGATAGATGTTCCTGCGATGTCCAAACATTTGCTTCGAGACTGGATGTTATGACGAATGAGGTCTGTAGTGTAATTTCAGATATCTACGATACGAGATATTGTATTTTACTATGACAATCTGATTAGTATGGTGACATCCACAGCCTTAATTATTATATATCACAATGAAAAGAGGTCCTGATCTTTATACCCGAATATACAAGGATTTTGATTGGTCCATTCAAACTAATAATACGGTAAAAATTTTGAATTCGCTATTTTATATTCGCCTCCCTTTTAAAATATGCATTGTTAACTTATACTTTCGTTGAAGACACTTTAGTAAATTATGGTTTATTTAAATAAAATAACTACTAAAACAAATAGTAGCGTTCAAATACCATAGCCGAGTATGGTATTAGCAATTGAAATAAGAGTGCGTGCACACTTCACAGTTCACGTTGAGCAATGGGGTAGGTCAGACATGCGTGCTGATTTAATTCCATTGAATTCCTGCCTTCTATGGTATTTGCATATGCATTCATAGGAATGCATAAGTCACAGGCCTTATGACGTCACTGGGTATACCGATCCATTCAAAAATATATCCGTGGAATGCCATCATTCACAGTCTACAAATATGTTAAGCAAAATAAACTTGAATATTTTGACGACATAATTAGTACGGTGTGATGATTAAACTGACGTTGTATAACTGGCTTCTTCATCCATTCTTAGAAATCTGTCAATACTACAACAAAACGCAGTGCAGAAGTGCTAGTAGAAAACAGAATTTTATACCAGTTTTATAAGTTTAATAGCTTTCATATTAGTTTTATAGCTTTTAAGTTTCCTAACACAGTCTTACCACAGCTTTTGAATCATACTAAAAAAGCAACTGCTGTTAATCGAACTTTTTAACCGACTTTGAAAAAAGGAGGAGGTTCTCAATTCATCTGTATGTACTTTTTTATACAAAACACATTTTTTTTTTATTTAAAGAGCTTAGTGTAACTTAAGACTACATCGCTCTAATATGAAACACATTGTATATTCATTAATATATGCTTTAATTATATTTTTTACTCGTCAACTGGTCCCAATCCAGACCAGATGAAACCTCATTCTTCAGACCCTAAGCTACGCAAGGAAACGATAATGTAACACACTTTATATCGGTGAAAGCTAATTCTATGACTGACAATGTTACTCACGAGATTGCGTCTTCATAAACAAGCAATCAAGAAGTTAATGTGTCTATCTCATTGCGTTAGTAATAAAACCTTTTCACCTTAATGTTTAATACATATGAATAGTTGTAATGTTTCTATCATTCCTAGTGATTTCCTTTATGTATTAAGTCGCTTTCGTAGCTTTGCGTAATTTTTTTTACATACTGAGCCCAACATAAGAGTTGAATACTTTTGACAGGTTCCGTAGCGCAGTTGGTTAGACGCCGGCTGTGAAACGAGCGGCCAGGGGTTCGATCGCCGCACCGAGACAAATGTTTGTGAGGTCCACAAGTATGTGTCTTGGGTCTGGTTTGTGAGATCAAAAAGTCTCTCGTAACTTCTGATACCCACGACGCAAGATTTAATTGATCTTAATATGGGGTGAGGACGATGTAAGTATGTGACTGTTGGGTGTATATTTATTAAGTATTGTAATATTATAACTATTAAATAGTTCAAATGGAAGCATTATCGCTTTAAGTGTTTTCATACCTATAACTATAGAGGGGACATAACAAAAGGAAAAAGAGAGTGTAATCAAAAATTCAATAAATATAAAAAAATCTATGTGAATTATTTAATTTGCTTATCGTGTTAAATGTTTCGTTTTCGATAGAAGCGGGGTGTTCGCAAATATGATATTTTAAGATAAACTAGGACGCAGCAAACAAACAAATAATTCACATAGAAAAAAATCACACCCAAAATGGGTAAAATAATATCACAAAGATTCTGGCATTTCAGAAAGTACGATTAGAAAAGGAATTTAAAGGCTAACAACACACGTATGAATTCCAAAATTATCTCCTACTTGAGAGGGAAGTGATCACTTAATATCATGCACCCAGCTTATTTGGTATTTCTCTGCTAAAAAATCTGCCACGTCCAATCCCCTGATGAGTGATCTTGCTAATGACGCTATAATGAATATTTGCGATCGTCGGGTGTCAAGGCACCGTTATGTTGTAAAAATCGACACCAGACCCGTAAACAAAACGGTACATATTGACTTTGAATATCATTATTGCAAGGTTGTTATCTGTTTAATTTGTTGTAGCATTTAGACAATATGTCTGTGATTTTAGAAGGAAATTATAGCAACAAAATTTATTTATTGTCGCGAAATTAACCGCGTACAACACAATACATTAATATAACACAAGTTTTGTTGTTGTTGTATCAGCCCATATACGACCCACTGCAGGGCACGGGCCTCCTCTACAATCGAGAGTACGATTGAGAGTGGTTAGGCCATATAGTCCACCACGCTGGCCTAGTGCGGGTTGGCGGACTTACATACCGTAGAAATTCTTTTAAAATCGCTACGGTATGCAGGTTTCCTCACGATGTTTTCCTTCACCGTTAAAGTGCGTGGTGATTGATTATCAATACACACATAACTCCGAAAAGTCAGAGGTGTGCCCTGGGATTTGAACCCGCGATCACCGTGAACATGAAGGCAGCCGAGTCTGGTCCGATACCACGAGGCCACCACGCCTCTAACACAAGTTACAAAAATAAAAAAAAGAAGCAAGTACGTATGTGCGCGGCTGAGTCGCGACAACATGTTATCATCTGCGCATTATGCTGTGTGATAACAGAAGCTACCCATGAGCTGGTTTTTAGTGAGTAATATTAGGTACACCATAGAAATCACCATCATGATGATGATAGAAATACTTGCAAATTATGATGGTATGCAGGCTTCCTCACCATGTTTTACTTCAACGTTAAAGTGTGTGGTAAGTGATTGTCAATACACACAATAAAATTATCAATAGTCAGTGGTGTGCCCCAGTTTTCGAACCCGTGAACATTGCTTAGTCCGGGCCGTTACTAACAGGCCACCACGCGACACCACCATATATAAATATTTATAATTCATATAGTTTAATAATATTTTACAATACCTTGACCAAAAAGCCGCCATAAATTTTCTTATTAAGATTGTTGTTTCTGTATTCAGCCCAGATTTATTCCTGGTCTAGTCTTACGTAAACAATCTCTCTTTCACTTTGAGACCATACATATAACTGTTGGAAGAATTTATTTACCTATAGATTCGTTTTTATCTTATTTTCAATCTGTTACCATAGCTTTAAGACTTAATTTAATAATATTTGCCTATCCCTTTACTTGTAAACAGTTTAATATTGCCACCCGTTGTCGGTGCAAGACACTATAAAATCAAGTTTTTAATAGTGTAACACGGCCCTTAACTGGCTCAAGGATTACTGACTCATTCTGATACATTTTGTATTATAATAAACGCTTGTTTTATATCTTTATCCTAATATTTGTATATCCTTATTCCTAATATAATTCAATGCGTGGTGGCCGGTTGGTAAAAGGCCGGGCGCGACTGCAGAGACGGTGGCCGCGGATTCGAATCCCAGGGCATACGTGAGTTTTTGGAGTTATGTGTGTATTCATAGTCGATTACCACGCAATTTAACGATGAACCTTCTGTGTTTGAGCAACTAAACAACTAACAAGAAGACACATTAAAACTGATTAAATCAGTAGACTAACCTAACTAACCTACTAGCGATATCATTTAGACCATCCTTCCCCGTTTTCCTTTACGATATGGACTTTACTGCTATTAAAACCAAATAAAGTAAGATAATAACTTACAAATAACATTTTGCCTTAAATGCAAACGGGGGCATCAATATAAAAAATTATGTCTTCAATACATACATAACTAATTTGACGGTGCGTTTGTTCGGTGTTATTACCAGATACACCAAAGCTAGTGATGGGATAATAATTTCCGCCCAGATAAGAACTACCTACATCGTGGTGTAAAGCCGGACTAGGAGACCGACGTATATGTTTCGCGTTTCAGGTTTAATCTAAATGTATCCGGTATATTGGTTTTTTGTGAGTAAAAACACAAAATAATATTCAGTCTATTCTGGTTTGCTTAGTTTCTTATATTATAACTACGGTTACACGTTGAAATAAAACTAATATTTACGTATTTTTTTAATCTATATAGATTTTTGACTTCTCTACGTTTCGAAGACCATACAGGCTTTATCTTCTCGTCGCGGGGCAAATGGTCTGCCTTTCATTAACGACTTTTGTCATTACTTCAAAACATTGGAAAGTCGAAAAATGATTTAAAAAGGTAGGTATCTAAAGTCTGTAAAATCTACACAAACAGCATCAGACCACGAGAATGACGCATGTACCAAATGTACCCAACCGGGAAGTGACCGGCACAAGTACGTTACTTCACCGACACTTCTCGAGAACTCGTTGAAGCCACTCGATTATAAAAATTCGCGGAACAACAGTGAAAGTTTGTCGTAAGCGAATGTCACAATTTATTGCACATAGAAAGCACTTCGTTTACCTAGAATCCTAGAATTACAATGGGCCTGACGAAATCTGCCTAGAATGCAAATAGTTTTTTGTTTAAAATGCAGTTGAAAACCTGTTTGGGGAGGACAAAACATTTAACGTATTATATTTCGACTGTACGGCCTCGGTACACTGTAATAAAAATGACAAAGGATAATTATGGATTCCCATCTTGCACAATAAAATAACCTTTAGAGACAAGACCCAATGAACTCTGCGTTTATCTGTGGAAAAACCGTTTTTACAAGATATTATACGTCTGCCGAGGTGATGACTACAAATTCAGCCAAAAAGAGCTGTCTCAATGTGGTAAATGAAGATGTGAAATTCAGAAGTCCATTGAAGCAGACAAAATAATCAAACTACATAATCTTGAGTCCTGGCATCGATCGGAATACTTTCTGGTAGAACGAATAAGCATTAGCACGATATTATCACCATATAAGTATTTTAAAAATACATAATAATAAGTATTTTAATAAATAACACCCGACACTGATATTCCTGAACCTCACATTAACGAATTTGTTTTGGATCTCAAAAATTACGATAAATTTCTCGGTCCCCCAACACCTAAGCAAATATTTATTGATCAAAATAATTATTATCTCTCTGGGGATCGAACTAAATACTTGTCATTACACATCAGGCGTCTCGTTACTTTAGCGCAGCGGCTGTCTAGAGATACATTTTTGTTCGACGTATTATCTTAAGTTTTATTTCTAAAGAATTTATTCTTTTAATGTCTTTCGAATACCGAAATATGTCTCATATTCCATCCAAATATTACCAATTAGGGCGACAAAAATTTCTCCTGAAGTTTTAGATCTCAAATTACAAGACATTTTTATATAACCTTGACCCTTAGAACACGCTATTTTCTATGAGAAATCAAGTCGTCTTAAACAATTCCTTCATTGGAAACCACAAGATAAAGGAAAATAACAATATCTATAATAAAATTATCATTTCCAGATCGGCGTATCTTTTAACACAATCACAAGCAACTACGATTTAATACAAATAATTGCATATGTTACTAATTGCGTTGTGTTTTAAAATACCTCGCAGAATATTAAAAAGGTCTCTCTTTCCGAATGGAAGCACTAATTGACCTTTTTCATGAAGATAATTACAACTGGCTTCGTTAAGCTTGTCAGATAAAAACAAATTTTATAAGTACACTGTCTTACAGAATATTACGAGAATTAATTATCATTTTACAAATTTATAAAAATATTACCATGTTACTTTTTTATTAATCAGATAATCGAGTTGAGATTTTATCCACAAAACCTTAAAGCATAAGATGAAAGATATCACAAATTAGCATTATATTTTCGCTATTACTTGTAAGGCAAAGCTCGTTATATGTATATTGCGTTATATTTATTTATTTACGTTATATTAACTTACGAGTATGTTTAAAGCTAATTATCAAAATAAATAAATCTATGATAATGAACTAAAAGCAAAAATAGATTAGTCAGCGAAACAAAATCAATAATATTCCGTCCGTCAGTACAAACACGTTATCTTGAACAATTATTAAAGTAAACCAGTTTGCGATAACATTTCGGTACTTGTGATCGTATCGAATCCTTAACCTCGTGTCCTAATTGAAAATCCTGCCTTAACGTTACTACTTCTCAAAACTCAAACCTGTTTATATCAAACAAAACAACCTCTTTATATTTTATTGTATTTTATTTACAGAAGCGCTACCTTGATGTCATTTTGTACTTATTTTAAAGAGGATGTCATAACATATTGTTTAAAGATTCATTGATTGGTCAATAGCAAAGATTTGTTTAGTAATAACACATTCACTAAACTAATTCGTCTGAATCGGACATTTGGCTTATAGGGCAGTCCTGGGCGCTGACTCTATTCTCCGACACGAAGTTCGAATGTTCGAACGTTCGACGTCCACGTATAAGATACAAGTTTTCCACTTATTAAAATCAATACTCTTCTCTATGAAACTTATTATTCACTCCGAACTTGGTCTATGGTTACGACATACGATAAACGATTTGAACATTTTGTATAGTAGCTAGGCACATTCGTAAAGTTTTACGTTGACGTTCGAACACTCGTCGTCGTGTCAAGAGTAAACTGGCTCCGCCTGCGTGCAGGTACACTTTTTTGAAAATATTCTATCGCCTATGTTTATTAGGGATAATAATAATTTTTCAAGGGTCCAGTAGTTTCATAGCCCTTTCAATGCAAACAAAACAATCAAATCTTTCCTCTTTATAATACGAGTATTAATTAGTTTACATTGGAGCATCGAGGTTATTTTGACATATTTCATCATAGCTAACAAGTAAGTTGTAAGCAGTTAACCCAATCTCCGCTACTTCAACACAGATATAAAGTTAGTTTCAGTACTAGTTCGTGTTGTAACTGGCAATATGGAACCAAACAGCTAACTACGACCAGACTCTAAATCCGCCAAGAACTGACCTCTTAACCTTAGGCTTATGTCACCGCGCTGATGTTTCGCAAATCATCGCTTTCTTAACAACTCTTATACGCAACTTATTATAATTTTTGCTAGAATTCAGTCCGGGTACTTTTTGATACCATAGAGATTTAAAAAACATATGTGGTACATGAAGTCCGCCTGGCATAATGTAGGTTACATAAGACCAGCGTGGTGGACATTGGCCTAAGCCGTCTCAATCAATCTCTCGGTTGTAGAAGTACCTCGAGCGCATTAGTTGGCAATTGGAGCCTGTACACTACAGTACATTTTCTATCAAAGAAAGCCCAATGTCACCGCAATGTCTATTTCTCCAGCCAAACAGCAGTGCAAATGCACTGTTGTGTTCCGGACATTGTAGCCAGAGTAACTACTGGATATGCGACAACTACTGGACTGGCGAGCGCGGTGGACTGCAAAGCATTGCTTTGTAATTCATGGTGTTGTTTGATTTTGCCACTGTCTATGAGCGGTCGTATCACTTACCAACAGGTAAATGGCATGCTCATCTCGCCAGTGATGGCAATAAAAAAGGTTCTAGAATAATAAAGCAAATCAACGCATTACGCTCATCAATTATGCATCGGTTTTGAAGGAGAGCTTTTCGGTACCCCAGGGGAGGCAGAAGGGAGGAAGGGTATACCAATGTCACTGGGCTTCCAGCCCGCTTGTTGATATTGCGGCCTGCCAGGTCAACCTAGGTACTTTACCATTATCTATTTTATATTGACAAGATAAAGTAGTTATATGCACCCGATGGTAACTGCAGATAGTGCATTCAAGGTGAGATGCTTATCTGTCGCTGGTCGCCGCAGTTACGCTGGCCTGATTGGTTGTAGTCTTTTTTTGGTCAGTTTTACCTACTGTCTGAGTTTCCTTAATCATTATCCTCTGCCCAATTTTATTTTTGGATGAATGTTTCCTCTTTCATTTTCCGGGTCATTCTTCATGTCATCATTTGCATCAAATCATATTTTGTCTGACTTTACTCTTTAATTCATAACATATATATAACAGCCGATTATTTCTAAATTTCTTGAACAGTGTCGAAAATTAAACTAATGAAATATTTTCAGTTTATAAAACCGTTACACGTTTTGTCTCGTTTATTAGTTAAAAATAATAAAATTTCGTCAGCTTAGCCATGTAGTCAGTCAAACTCAACTGACGGTGGACGAAAAACCCAGACCGCGGTGATCCATATTTTTAATAGTAAAAAATAGGATCAAAGCTAGTAACGTAATACATACCTACCTTGACACTAAAGTTTAATCCCTCCCTTGAGTCAGGGGATCGAGGTCATACTCATTGAATCACAAAAACAATGACAAGTTAGGATGTTTTATGCGTAGTCCTTTATGACTCCTTTAATAATAACTTGACTGACTAGACACGTGTCTCAATGTGGAGTCGGGAGTGCTTGCTAGTGTTGTATGTATTTATATTTATTAGTCGCATACTTAATTCTAATTCAACAGATTACAAAACCCATAATTTCTAACTACAAAAAAACCCTTTTTTTTTTTTCTTGCTTAAACCTCAAACGCCCTTATTAAAGAAAATACTTCGTCCAATTTACTTAGTATTAAAACGCTAAGAGAAGTTGCACTGTTAGTAACATATAACAATTTATTAGATTAAATAAAGTAGGAAATAACAAATTAAATATGGTATCTGGAAACAAACATAAAGTATAAGAAATAATTGTATAACCTAGCCTTAGATAACCAAAGAATACAGCTGTCAATCTACTGCGTAAGGTCTGAGCTCATATAAATTCAAAGGCCACACAACAATACATTCGCAAACGTAAGTGGCAATGACTGACCAACGCAGCAAACGGATATACACGTAGATACTAGATATTGTATAGAAGTATTATTTGACGATCTCCATGTAATGGCAGACTGAGAATGAAACTTGAATCATCCAAATGGATTCGAGTTTGTATAACGATGGTGCCTTATAATAGGATCTTTGTTAACATGGCGTTGAAAGTCTGTGCATGAATTGGACAGCTCACCTAGTCGAGGTTTTATATAAATACATACATAATCGTCACGCCTGTATCCCATAGGGGTAGGTAGAGACTATGAATCGCCACTTTGCCCGATCCTGACATACTACTTTCATGCATGCATTTGCTTGGTTAGTCTCCTTTCATCCATCCTCTCTACATGACCAAACCATATAGAGGTTTTAGGTCTTGGATATAGGGTTCTTCCTACATGTTGCTGTGGAAATTCTTAGGGGAGGTCTGTGTTCCACAGTGACCATTACGTAGCTGAAGATTTTGATGAGACGATCTTTTATCAGAATCTTGGTTAATAAGCAAGCTGATCTCTTAATACGGACTGCGGGTAAATATACATGTTCAAAACCAGAAACTTGATGTGTGATGTTGAAGTCACAGAATATAACATGAGGAATAAGTTCTGAAATTAAAAGGAACATTCCATTTCCTGCAATCCCATGAACGAAATACAAAACTACAGTAGAACTGTGAGATCACAACTACTTCCAAAAAAATGGTTCTGCGTCTTTTGTGTTACATAATTTGTATTATAAGATTTAAAGACATTAATTTGGTTTAGAAATATGTGACACTATATTATGACAATGATGTACACACACGTTTGAAGAAAATTACACGTTATTAAATTATAAATTAAAGCATTACACAAGAAACATGAATGTAATTAATCTTAATGGACTTTGTAACTTTTTCATCACACTTTTTTCCGTGCGTAATTTATTGAATCATCAAAATTATGTTCCCTTGGTGACCAGTTCATTATGGTTTAGTTTATGAAACATGATTTTCGCAAATCGAGTCGGAGGATGTCGTAAAAGAGATGAGATACAACAATCTTGCTACAAAGATGATGCTAAGTTAATAATAAATTATAATTTTAATACCTAGGTCCCGTATTAAAATTTGAAATGGGAATTCTTGAGATTTCTGTATAAGAATTTCAATTGCAGGTAAAGTGCACACATTTGCAATAGGCCAAAGTCAAATCAAATTGAGGTCCGTATCTATGAGGCTTAAAGGCGATGATAAAGCAAACATAATATATTTTATAACTCGATTAACATACCCCTTCTTTCAAAACAATTATGTTGAAGATGCCAATGTTATATTTTTTAAAACACAACCATAACCAAATAGCGACACCTATTGACGCCCATATGTACTACTTTTACAGCGTTAAATCTTTTAACTAGTTCTAATAGCGTCAATTACCACAATTCTAAAGACTATTCTACGAGTATAAACTCGTGTTAAATACAGTAAAAGGAACAGAAACATTTCACTCATGTGACATGTGGTTATTCAAATCTTACATTAGCCTTTCAAAGATTTCTTAAAGATGTGTTATTATGTATTTAAATGGAAATTACTGGCTCTAGTCTGAGATATGAAACCTAATATTTGTCGTATAGGAGCATCCTTGGACTCGAGTGATCTCATGAGTACTTAAAGCCTTTTTGTAAAGTGATCTAATGTTTTCGCCCTCGATCTATATATAACAGTGATAAACGTCGTACATTATATAAAATTTTATGACCATGCACAGGAAAAAAACAAAGAACATTAATTATCGGTTTAAATTAAATAATGTATTTTTGATACAGATATTGGAATGTAATTGAAAAAATAGTGCTGTTTTACCTCATTATTTTGCATTGCATTCTTCAATTTTAGAGAGAGTTCGAGATAGAAATATGTCTAGTACAGTGATAAGATAAATCTTCAATTGCAATGGATTTGACTTTAAAGTGTTTCCCACTTCACTGTAGGAATACCATTGACATTATTTATTACATAAACGTATGCATCAACACGCATACTCGTATATGTATTGAAGGGGTAGGTAAGAATGCAAGATGTTGTTAATTAATAGACAATTTAACAGAAGTTTCAAACCATAACGATCGATAATTAAAATAGTACATTTCAATTTAAACTTGTACACATAAAATAAATTTCCGTATATAATCTACAACTGTACGATAAATTAAGTTATACACGTATACCAGTATAATATTTTTATAAATAAATCTCACTCTCGATTATCAAATCATAGGCTTTCATGCCTAAATTGAGACACGCAGACATGTTCTGTTTGTATTATATTTACTTTGAATAAGTAACTAAATATACATTTACAATTATAAGTCACCTGAAAACTTAATAATATTTTCCTTGTCATTACCTCTTTAACCTAGGTAGATCACACTAACATTTTAACACTCGCATTTGTCATGAGAAGGGATTTCCCATATATTTGTCAAGCGATACCGTTATAAGGACAGTAAACATACATGCAAAGGAATATTTGTTTGGCAATGACTTCAACATAGTTGGAGGAATCTTCACAACTGTTGAATGTTTAGATGCAATTTAGCTTATGGTAATATCATGTACAAGATTTTCTAAAGACAGATATTGATCAGTGCCCTATACTTTTGATGAAAATCTGATAGAAATGGACAATTGAAATATGTTGAAAATGTTATTGAAAATGAAAAAAATGTCAGAAGGCACAAGAGGGCCGGCAGCGACTGGATGCATAAAGCAGCAGACCGGGCTCTGTGGCGTACTTTGGGAAAGACGTACGCCCAGTAGTGGACTGCAATGGGCTTACATACCTTTTTTTTTATCACTACGGTTTGCAGGTTTCCTCACGATGTTTTCCCTCGATGTTATAGTGCGTGGTAATTAGGCATCAATACACACAATCGGAAAAGTCAGAGGTGTGCCCTGGGATTTGAACCCGCGACTACCGTGAACATGTTGGCAGCCGCGTCTGATTCATTTAGCTAAAATATTCAGTTTCTAATTAAATTATTACGTTATATGTACAGATGCTGTCAGACGATAGTTAATACTTGAAACCAACAAGATTTACATACATGATATACCCATAATAATACAGGGACGACACGTGATTAATAAATCATTCTTAATAAAAATTTAAAGGCTTATAAAAGTGATAATAAAAACGTAGGAACCCGTTACTTTTACATACAAAAAACGGTAATTTCATTGTAAAACTCTGTGGGGCAACGTCAGGAAACCTGTTCAAAATTTCACTCGGGAATATTGAGTTTTTACAAAAATATTAAGGAGATTCATCGGTTAACATCAGCCTCTCTTGATGGACGAGATAATGGTCGAACCTTTAACCACTGTTGAATTTGGTATTTTATAATTTTAAGGTATTATTCAAGCTTAAAATTTACATTTTTATATGTTAAGTAAATAAATAACAGGGACATATATATTTTTGTTTTTATTATTTTTAAAAACATTCACATACCTCGTATCTGTCTGATTCGATTCGATTGAAAATAGATATAAGGAACATATTTTTTTGCATCCATAATAGGCCTTAATTTTAAACGCGAATTACCGAAGTGGTGTGCCATTTTTATACCTCACACAATCAAGTCAGAAACGTCCGAAACCAAATGAATGTCCATAACCACAAATATTTGCGCCAATTGGAACAAAAATGTAGGTAAGGGATTAAAAGGATTTCTGTCTGGTTTCGTTTATTTTTCTCGTTTTCAACGTCCATTTTTGTAAAATAGTGTAACAGTCACTAAGCGGATGACTAATACCTCAGTCCGCCTCGTGACAACGAAAACTGTAAAGTTAACGAAACGTCGGGACATTAAAAAATTTAAAAATTAAATCAAATTCGCGATTAAATCCGTAAGCATTCTTTTTATTTCAACTTACAATGTCCTAGGACATCATAAATAAGGAGCGTTCAATACTCACTTAATGAAATGTAAAACGAAGTCTCGATATATTTTTGCTATCCACAAGAAATGCCTCATTACACACGCGTCAATCACTTATTGTATTAAAATGAAGCGATAAAATACATTTTAAAATGCAACTATAGATTCTGTTGGGTGAGTCAATGAATATTTTGAATTGGTTGAGCGATCACTTCGCTTCGTAGCGTGTTATCAATGTTGCTTCGATGAATAACTTAATAAAATTGTAAAAATATGTAAACCGTATATTTTTATAGTTTGTAGAAGATAATGTGTACATAGTTTCAATATTTGTATCGTAAAGTGAATGTTAATCATAGCCTTAAACATGGTAATTAAATATGATTGTTGGTATTTAGAGTCTTACACCTAATTTACACATAATCCCTCTGTGGATATGTTTCGTTCACTACATAATGTTATAAAAAAGACTAACAAAAACAATCTAAAATCTTTCCGTAAAATATTTATTTAGGGAAGTATTTAATCTGAAAATTATATCTCTACCATAAATAGCAGGAAGCACCCTATAAATTGGCATAAAAAATTGCTCTTTACCCGCATTCATTTCTCAGCAATTAACATTTCCGTAATGAATAAATATAACAAAACACTCATGATAAACATGTAGGCGGGACTACATGGCCTAACCACTCTCAATCGTACTCTTGATTGCAGATGAGGCCCATGCTCTGCAGTGGGACGTACATGGGCTGTTACAGTACTCATGATAAAGGTACTCAAAAATTAAAATGATATTTTCAAAGAAGCATTAATTGGCATATATTCCCTATTCTTCCCATTGTCACTCACGCAAATTAAGCACAAAACGCATTACCATGCACTCCAAAGTTTACAAAAGGACATTTAGAAAACAATCGTGTAAATTAGGCCAACAAGCCATGCAACTCCTAGCGCCACAAATATTAATCGTCAAACCATTATATCATTGGACACTAACGTAAGTGTTCAATGCCTAAGAATAACAAAACCTATGACGTAATACAACTGCAAGAGTACAATTGTGCATTCTAAACAAAATGTATTTGAATATAATTCAGGTAGCGTGCTGTTAATAAAATTCCAAGATCGAAATCTTGGGACGTTAAACACCGCGACTATTGAAGCTAAACAGCATAGATTAAAAAACAGACGCCATACTTCACTGTCTAATTATGTAATGGCGTAATCAATTTGCCAAAACTTGAATAAGTAATTAAGTGAATTAGGTAATCTGTTATTCCTTATCTTGAGAAAGCGTATAATTTGTCATTTGTATACCAAAAATAGTGTGTAGATAATATCGCGAGGCTGTTTACTCGTATATTAAAAATAAATTATTTCTTGGAACTATGTATTTTATTTCGTACGTTACTATGTTTAAAAAAATACTAAATTAGCTGATTCATTATTATATTTTGTAATATTTCTCTTTGAGATTCATAAAACACACTACGTATGACTTTTAAGTAACGCTCTCCTATTCCCCCAGTCCAGCTATCGCCAACATTTTAAATATCGATTACATCATTTAAATCGATTATTCTATTCAGCCAGACACAATCCTCAACACACGAGGGGCGGTACAGGGGAACAATCGATTCATTACAATATTCATAACACCTGTCACTCATTGTTTGAAGAACCTGTCGGCGCTCAAAAGAATGCTTTCCAGAACGACACAGAACGGAAAATACCTTGACCTAATACTGTCGATGTTTATTTAGACCTTGAATGAAGACGTTACAATATAATGTCACGCATAATGATACGGTGCGCTTATTATGTATTAAATAATACTTCTAAACCAGTATCTGTTATTCAAATTACTGTGAGGCTTGAAAGCGGATGCTATAAGTATGGCGTAATAATTTCTAGTTTGTTACATTGATTCCTATTACTTAATTTGCGTCACAAAATATGGTAAATTTTTTTCGCCTATTAAGTCTTAGTTTTTGCTATATCTTATGACTTATCATATACTCGTAAAGCGGAATAATCCAATTCCCAACTGTAGGAAGTTTAATGACTGACATCCATAAATATAGGAGGCCATATACAGACAAGCCGATAGGCTCGCCCCCTATCACATCGTGGGACGGAAGAAACAAGGCGAAACGTGGTTAACCTGGTTACTACCAGGAGAACCTCTGCCTACCCTTTCTGGAAAAAGAGGCGTGAGTTTATGTGTGTGTAGTACTAACTCATCTGCTTTATATACATAATCTATGGGTCACGTAAACGGGTCAAATGATTCTCCAAAACATTGTGTACTTGATAATCTGACCGTCAAAGTAATTGTCTTATAAATTACGTAATGTACTAATACGAAATACTAACAGTACAATATAACTACGTGTACGGAATGTTTAATTTCAGTTGTTTGTTTACGTTTTGAACACAATAAGTACTGTTTTGAAATCATCATCATCATAAGCCCGTTGCAGTCCACTGCTGGACGTGGCCTGTCTCAAGGTACGCCACAGAGCCCGGTCTGCTACTTTATGCATCCAGTCGCTGGTGACCCTCTTGTTCAAGTTGTCCCGCCATGTAGTCAATGGACACAAGTCGGAAATGGTAAATAAAATGCCCCTTTGTTGCAATTATATATTGGTTTTCGATTCGTGGCCAATTGAGTGATGTAGACGTTATTAAGTTAATCACTAATTAAGTTTACGTTCACAAGATGGGTTGACGTTTTTAATTTCTTAAGGTATAATTTCCCTTATAATTTTCATAAAAGTATACAAAAATATAATTAATGCTTTTTTATGTTATCTCACAACTAAATTGGGTCGATCCTATTTTTTATAAATTCTGCATTAAGATTTGCGGTATAAATAAATTACTTCTTATGAACCTTGTATGTATTACAGAGCATTTCAAGACTAAGACTTTTATATCATCTGTAATGTTTCCAGATCTAAATTGTTCTAATACCGCAATACTGAAGATATTAGAAACCATGTCGAAAGCTCTTAAGACCACTTATCATTAGAAATTAGTTTGGACACTTTTATTTTATTTGATATTTGCCAACGAGTAATTGTAGCTCTTACTTTTAAATTTGTGAAATACTTCCTTGCATTATACTTTATTTTTATTTTATTTTATTTTTAAAACCTTACACGAATTGAGTATAGGTGGACTTAGTGCCTGAGGCATTCTCTACCAATCGGGCCTAGTAACTTTAAATACTCTTCGGTCAATTTTAACTTCGTTTTTTTTACATCAAAGTAAATCGACGAAAGAAATCGTTTAACAAACTCCAGTCATATAGTGCGGGTTTGTGGACTTTACATGCCATAGAAATTATTGTAAATCGCTATGGTATGCACGTTTCCTTAAGCTGTTTTCCCTCACCATTATAGTGCGTGATAACTGACTATCAATACACATATGACTCCGAAAAGTCAGAGGTGTGCCCTGGGATTTGAACCCGCGACCACCGTGAACATGTTGGTTGCCGCGTCTGGTCCGTTCACCAACAGGTCACCACGCACTTCTTTCTTCCGTACTGCATGAAAATATAACAACCGATTGATATTCGTGTGTAACTTGTCATTTTATCCCATCGGGAGTTACTTCACTACCTCAGCAAATAGAAGGCGAATGTTACAAAACAAATTAACACGGAAGGTTCCTAGATCATAATATTATATTAATGTTTCTGCGGTGGCTTATATAATTTCCTTCCTTATTCTCACGAGTATTTTACGACATAAGTATTAAACGCTATTAAATAAGACGCCAAATATGTGCATACATTTATTTACAATGTTATTTTAACAATCTCCTTTCGTATTTTTTGTTATTAGCCTTACCAGGCAAACGAGCATGCAGCCCGCCTGATGATAAGCGGTCACTGCCGGTCATGGATCTTAGCAATACCAGGGTTCAGCGCAACCAGGTCTTTGCCTACCTTAAGGAGAGTGCTCTCTTCAAGCTTCACTTAAAGAAACACAGGTCATGGCCAAATAAATAAATAAATAGCGCTCCGGGAACACAGAAGCAGGGAGTTCATTCCAGAGCTTGCACGTGCATGGTTAAAAAGGACGCTGGAAACGTACCGTCCGCGAACGGATAGTGACCAGGTGACCATGGGTTTCCATTAATATTATGTTCTAAGTTCTTTGATTGGCGTATTTCAAGATGTATAGAAAATGTGCTATGACTTATAAGTATGTAGTTGTAATTATAATTACAAGCGAAGTATCACCCATAAGGTGGACGTATTGTATCAGCCCATATACGACCCACTGCAGGGCACGGGCCTCCTCTACAATCGAGAGAATCGATTGAGAGTGGTTAGGCCATATAGTCCACCACGCTGGCCTAGTGCGGGTTGGCGGACTTACACACCGTAGATTTTTTTTTTTTTAAATCGCTACGGTATGCAGGTTTCCTCATGATGTTTTCCTTCACCGTTAAAGTGCGTGGTGATTGACTATCAATACACACATAACTCCGAAAAGTCAGAGGTGTGCCCTGGGATTTGAACCCGCGACCACCGTGAACATGTAGGCAGCCGAGTCTGGTCCGATACCACGAGGCCACCACGCACTTCGCACGCACAAGGTGGACGTACGACCCGGTTAAGGTTGCTGGAAGTCGCTGGATGCAGGCTGCTTCTACAGGTCTATGTGGTGATTTATTGGAGATGCCTATATTCGGCGGTGGACTTCCTATGGTTGAAGAGAAAGAGAGAGAATTATAAACTGTAAATAACCTTATAAGTAAACAAATAAATAAATTTAAAACCCTAATTTTATTAATTTAAGCTACTATTTGACCAGATTATTTTTATTAAATAGAATTGATTCGTTAAGTATTATGTTGGGGTCAATAATCTCGGATCGGACGGATGTGCTCATAAACTTTAAATCGTGTGGTTGTGAGTTCCATTACCAGTTCGCGCTATTATGTAACTTTTAATTTAATCGAGACACAAACTTGTAGTGTCTGTCTTGCCTTCTTACTTTTTATTTCTTACATATTTTTAATTTCACATTTCAATTATATTGAAAGGGGTTTTGGCTGTTACACACATGTAAAATTAATATTATAAAGGAAAAATAGGAAGGTATTTAAGATATGTATATAAATATGTGCCTATCATTGGGAGATAAGGACTCATTGCAGCGACTGGATGCATAAAGCAGCAGACCTGGCTCTGTGGCGTACCTTGGGAGAGGCCTATGTCCAGCAGTGGACATCCTGTGGCTAAAGAGAGAGAGAGAGAGAGAGAATAATAATACAGCCCATATACGCCCTATTGTAGGCCACTGGCCTCTTCTGCAATCGAATTTTCGATTGAGAGGGGTTAGGCTATATGCTTTTAATATGGATACGAAAAAGCGTCTGCATAAAACAAACATAACAGTTTCGTTGCATTAAGTAAATGAACCAATAAATCTCGTTTCGCTGGACTTTTTATTTATGATAAACGCTTTTTGCCATGAGGCTCGACGCATACCTATAGCTTTAATAAATTGATTATTTGAAATTGTATCTGGTTAGGTATAAATCAATAGTCCTTTTAAAACAAGGTAGTGACGACTAAGTCACATGATAGTTGAAGTAAATTTGGTCGCGTTTAGATAATTGTGAATATAAATTATGATATTATGATAGTTTTATACGGTTATCATTATTAATTGAAATAAAAGTATTATGAATAGTACAAATTAAGTAAAATATTACTACTTTAATATTTGTTATCGTTTTGTTCCTTTTTCCGGCCTTTGTTATTTGTTTGTTTAAAAACAGGTTATTGTACATCACAAAGGCTGCTTCATTATCCCTCTTCGAAGACGCAGAAATGGTCCTTTGTTTCATTTATCAAGTAAAACTTCTCTTACAGGCAGAGGACGATTTACGTATCTGTAACTGTAGGGAAAAGTTTATTACACTTCGCGATGGGCACGTTATCAAGCCATGCGGGGAAACCTGGTTGCCTTCGACTGTACAATATTTTATCCGGTACAATGTTGGCAGCACAATACATTTTATACCCTATTGTTTTGAAAAAGTCCCCTCGACTGAACGTGAGGTTGTATTAACTGATGAAATAGTAGATTTTAGAAGATTTATTATTTCATATGCAATAAAATTTGTATTATGCTACTTGTTAATGTATGGAATGATCAATGAGACAAATGTTGGTGTAAAACGCAAGTAATTGTGCGGGTCTGGGTGATTGTGAGACCGAAAAGTCTCTCGTAGTGTCCGATACCCACGACACAAAACTTAATTGATCTTAATGTTGGGTCAGGACTATGTATGTGACTGTTGGGTTTATTTATTATTATTTGATTATTAAAATTAAAAACTGGCTGTTATTTACGAAAAGTTCGTCGGAAACATTATTATATCGGAAGATATGCTTTGACAACCACTTTTAGAGATCATCTAAAATCTATTGGCGTGTGGCGAAATTTGGAACTACAAATAAAATAAGAAACATATCAATTTAACACATTATTTGCGATATGTTTTTATAATATAAACAAGAAGCGTTTATTTTCATTTATACTCGTAATCTGATAGCATTAAAATGATCAATGTAATAATATCTTAAGAGAAAAAACCAATTCTTATTATTCTGACAACAATGCTTTCGGTGACAAAAGATCGTGGACGACCTATGCTTGTTTGATTCATGGTTTACAAAGACAATAGGATTTCTCTTGCAACAATAAACGCCAGTTGTTACTATAAAGTAAATAAAATATGGACTATCATAGATATAAAACCTATTGCGAGTGAGCTGAATGACGTATTTGTAGCTGGTTCGTGACAATCGTTTTAGTATCGAGTTTGAATCAAAAATTACGCAACCGTCTTTTGTTATTTTTTGCTCAGACGGTGATACCTTTGTGACACACGCCCTCAACTTTTAAACAACTTGCAATACGAGTACAACAATAATAGTGTCTAACAAACATATAAAAATATCATAAAAATGTGAATTTTATTGTCAGTAAAACAAGATAAATGAAAATAAAATAAGGAAACGATAAATATTTATGTTTTAATAAGGCTAGAATTGCTAGAAATATTGTTCACATTGCAATGAAGGTTTTGTCTAAATGTCAACGGCCTTCAAACAAATGGGTTTATGAAAAAACACATGGTTATGAAATATCTAATAATAATAACGCTCTGTTAGGTTGACCTTTCGAAAAACGATTTATGATTCAAGATTAATGTTATTATTGTGAAATTTGGTTTGTACGTTTAAACACAGAACTAATTTTAACTAGTTTTCGTACGTGCTCGGTAAAATTCCAACTACCGTGATTCAATTGCAACATTCCAAAATTACGAGTCTAGGCAATGTGTTTAAGCACATTCAAGTTAACAAAATCTCCATACAAATTACGAGATCGTGACTTAAATAAAATACTCGTAAATCTACTCAGAAATAATTCTGAACTATTAGACTGTCTTTGGAAACTAATATTCAAAACGAGCGCTGGCGATGAAATATTACGTATAATGTTCATTAATAATGATTAATTATTAAACTATGTAATATCCTAAAGATATATAGCTACAAAAATAAATTGCTAATTAATCTTCATTAACGTACAATCTGGTAACTATATTTGTTTTAAATTAGATTCAAGAGTACTTTTAACTTATGTTCGAATAAATGCCTCATATTTTTAAAAGGGCTTAGAAATAGGTTATGAGGTATGTTGGGATTTCTAGCATTTTCAACAAGACAATGGCACACACTCTCAAATGTATTTTTTTTTATTTATTTGAAACGCATTTTTTTAATTTAATTTTAATTTTGAAATGCAGCTCTACCATTTTTATACCTCATATTTTAAAAAACGCTTAGAAATAGGGATATGTTAAAATTTCTAGCATTTTAGGAGCCACCGGCATTGGCTTTCAAATATTATTTTTTATTTTATTTATTTAATAGGTTCACCACCAGCACTACATATAATCACACAGTATTAAGTTACAGTATAATGTTCAAGTCCGATATGTGCGCCAATCAAATATCGGACTTCATACCGTGTGATGATAATATGTATATTCAATATTTTATTGAGATTGGCTTGAGAAATGCCGCTCTACCACTTTTCTTATAAAATTACAGCATCCCTCTTTCAGGGCTCTAATCCATAAAACTTAAGCCATGTAATTGCAATATACAATTATTTTATGACCTCCTCGCAACGAAGCCGTTACAAATTCCAACAAACATGAACATAACGCGCCACAATAAAAATGTTCGCAAAACAATTGGCCAACCCGCGCAGCCGTGTGTCGCAAGTATTACCCAAACCAACAAAGCATGACAAACATTATTCACCAGATCACCTGCACTTAATAATGTGGGAATGTTGTATTGTTGCTCGCAAGGTATTTTTATCCAACAATTATAATGAACTCATTAAGGCTCGACGAAGAAATAACACGTGTGTCAGCGTGTTGATAAGGTTTAACATCCGTATAGAGATAAAAACATATTCTCGCGGAAATGACGACGTCATTTTAGTGGTCAGTTCAGTCGTTTTATAACGTGTCAGTATTAATTATTTATACTTTAATGGTGCGAAACAGTCGAGACAAAGAAAGTGATTTATTTAAAAATATTTAATGCTCGATTCATGAGGCTTTGTGTCGGTTTGTAATATTTCACTGTACGTAATTTCTTGGAATCATTTCCTATTCTTTCTTCGAGTTTTAATTACATACGAGACAAGCAAGTGAACAAAGAAAGGGGTAATAAATTGCAATTTAAATCGTAAAATTGTTATTTAATTGCAGCACGCGGGCGTTCTGAATATGAAATAGTATAAATTAATAATGTAATATGACGGACTGAAAAATTACTGGGTGGAGACACGACTGAGTTAATCAAAACAGGAGAAGTGGTATTTTACAATTATTTATTATTCTTTCTTTAGTTAAGATGAAATCAGCTTTCCATTTCACAATTAATAATCTCATTTGTTCCATGTCATTGTTATTTACATAATTATATATTTTAAACAAATACATACGTACATAAACATCACGCATTTATCCTAAAAGGGGTAGGCAACGGTGCAAGCAGGGTACCCACGTTTCGCCTTATATGTTCCGTCCTATGAAGTGATACGAGCCTATCACCATATCGGGCACAAATTTCTGACTCCGGGCGTATAATGAATAGAAAAATCCAATATCACTTTGCCCGACTCGGGATTCGAACACTACAGCTTTGTAATCGTACCGTAATACAACTACGCCACCGAGGCAGTCTTATATTTTCAATTAACCCACTATAAATATTTTGCCAAGTGTTTTAACTAAAAAAAAGTATTCAACCACCGCCATATTGAACGCAACCTAAAAATACCATTACGACACCATAATTACCACATCATATAAAAACCATGAGAAAAATCTTGCGTGCTATACTGACACTTTTCCATGACGCCCCACTTACCCACAAATCGTAATACTTATGTAAATCCCACACTGATATAATGGTACGTGAGACAGCGGACTTGCACTTTCTACGTGCCAGTACTTTCACGGCTATTGTGGGTGGGTGACGCAATCGCCGAATGGACCGGTGACGTCACAGCACATCTGCACCGATGGGCTCATATTTTTGTATTTCGTGACATGAAGATGTTATTATATGTACGTTTTTGGTTGTTTTTTTACGATGAATGCTCCTTAAAAGTATGTATAATTGAATGATATGTTTACTTATACAAGGGTATTTTATGTTGGTTTGTCTGCTTATTAAAATATTTGCAGGAACTTATCTGATTTTTAGATGGATCTATCCTTTTTTAGTTATCTTGTTGTATTTGAAATATCAATATTTAATACTTCTATAATGTTTTAATTCAAATCTACATGATATTAATTAATGTATAGAACATTCTCTCAAACTGTGTGACAAGTTAATGAAGTGACAAGTTAATGGCAAAAACTTCTGCGAAATGATATTTTTTTGTTACAAAGCCTATACATTTTTTGTATGAACAAACTGACATATTCAACAGCAGTAACCAAAACTTAAATTGAAAATAAGGCCTAATATAAATTGTGAGGAAATCAACTACAACTCATTAGGAGTAAAATTTTAATTAACGGAGGAAGAACGATCAGTTTTCGGAACCGTTGGTAAGAAAAAATCTAACTTTATATTTAAATATACGTAAATCCACAATAAAACATACTAATAAAACGATGCTATATACAAATTGTCTATTTCTCCATACAATAAAGTTCTAGAACCACACTCAGAAATTCCCACTGTCGTAACTCCATATCATCCGTGCACAATTTATATGTCACCGAACCGTTTTCCAGCTAGCGTAAATCTTCATTACATACTAACAACGTTGTATGAATGACGACACCGTGTCACACTGTGCCCACTTAGAGCCGATAGATGGAAATCGGTACCGATTTTCCCACGCTTGCTTTATAAACAGAAGGAAATGCAACCAAAAGTGACAGCTATAACTACCTTCGGGATGTGAAATATGTTCTACAATACAATACATTTACAAATGTGTTATTTTGTAATATCAACGTAGGCCCCTTGATTAAGTGCACCTAGATTTTGATGTGAAATACTGATTGTCATTCCAAGAGTGGGAAACCACTTGTGAGTTGTTATTTATAAAAAGACCTAGTTGTATCTCTGCCTACCTCTTCTGGGATAAAGGCGTGATATTTATATTTATATAAAAACAAAAATATCGTCACGGGACCTAAAAATAGATGGTAATACACACGTGCATAACAGTTTGAAGGAACATAAAACACTACGAGAAATCAACAAAATATTTTCTACAATTTACGATTACAATTTACTTGGACACTCTTATTTGTATTACGTAACATTTGTACCTCACCGAGCCACTTTCTACGCTACTTCTATGTATTTAAATTCATTTAGTTTACCTCAAAACAGACCATTTTGTGTAAGGCCAAAGCTAAAACATTTTATTCCGAGTAAAATATTCATTGTATTCGAAATTCATTGTTAATTTTATTTGGGTAATAAAAGCAGCATACAAATTTGATGAAATATTTATAAAACACCAATAATGTTAAAGTTATTTTTTAGAAACACTAATATGTTTTTAATAGTGTTTGTGAGACTGTAAAGTCTCTCGTAGTTCCTGATACCCACGATACAAGACTCGATCTTAGTATGGGGTCAGGACGATGTGTGACTGTTAGGTTTATTTATTTAGTCGCATATGAAAAATTGAGAACCGAGAAAAAATACATTTTTAATAATATGCCATACTGACCAACATAGCATGTATAGCGGGTAATATAAAAGAGAAAGTTCCATTGTGTCGGCACTGCCACTGTTTATCACAATACAATGAACACAATAAAGTTATATTACTTTTATTACTAGAACAAGTGCAGAAAATTGATTAGGGTAAGTCCGGGAGAGTTCGTGTTATGGAAATGCTCAACTAGGATAAATTATTTGTAATTTACCGCCTAATTGATAGACAGATTTAAAACCTATTTTAGATATCGATTGTTTTGTCTTCTTCGCTCAAAATGAATTCAAAAGTCGTTCGAAAGGGACCAAACATTCGATAACTAAAATAGGTTTTAAAACTGACTATGAATAAGGCCGTTATTGTTACTTTTATGCAAATATTTTAACAATTATTTTAGGGTGTCGGACAAAATATGGACAAACATTTTTCGGACAAGAAAATTTTTTTCAGTTTATTTTCCTTTGTAGAAATGACGGCTAATGAACCAAGTTATTGCTATTTTGATCTCGCGATAATAAAATTACGTTTTAGATTATTATGTTAGGGTTATATTATACTCAACTATCATACTGTAAAATCAACGTAGGAAAAAAAAATACCAACAAAATAGGCGATTATAAATGATTATTTACGAATTTATTTAATTTCGAAGATATTGTGGAGGCAATGCTACTTTATTATGTATTTTGAGTATACAACTTACTTAGTAACACTAAAATTGTTTAAGGCATAAGAAGTGGTTAGTACTTGATGAAATGCAAAATTGCATAAGATTCTATGTATTGTAGTGCAGAATCGTTTTCAATTGATTTATTTTATTTAGATCCCAAGTAAAAAGAGCCTATTACGTAGGCGTGTTATTCTCATTGTATATATTACCTTAGAGTCACATAGTCGTAAAGATAGATATCCAATCCATCAGCCAAAGGAAGTCCACTGCTGAACATAGGCCTCTCCCAATGATTTCCACAGTGGCCTGTTGGAGGCAGCCTGCATCCAGCGACGCCCCGCGACCTTTACCAGGTCGTAGATAAAGATAGATATACAAAATGAATATTATTCTGATGTGTTTTATGCCAAGAAAAAAATAAAGTCTAAATTATATAAACGGAACCAGAGGAACATTTAATTTAATTTTAATTGTAGATCGTCATAGGTTGCAAATCAATAGATTGTTCTTAAGATAAAAAGAAACGTTAGATCCGTTTGCAATTAATGTACATTGTCTACCTTCGCTTAAATTATGTAATGGCTCTAACAAGTTGTATTGTTTTAATTGATTTACGAGAGAAGCTGATCAATAAAACTTGCATTCTTATTTCTCCTTAATAACAATTGAATAACAAATAACTATTAAAAAGTACAATTCACGCTATTTTATTAAAATTTTAGATCATCACCATGATTATTAACCTCAGTCATAATAAATAAAATGTGAGCTCCCCATACAAATTTCCTTAGCAATCAGTTAGAAGCGGCCTGCATCCAGCGACTTTCAGTATTCATTAGGTCGCCCGTCTTTAGTCTCTCTCTTCCCGACTATCATTCCCACATGGTGGTGGGGTCAGCCTTCTTCACATTCTTCTTCCATTGCGCCCAATTCATGACTTTTTTTTTATACAACTAAGGCATACAAGCATACAGCCCGCGTGATGGTAAGCAGTTAAGCCTATAGACGTCTGCAATATCAGAAGTATTGACATCGTCATCAGAAACATTCCATGTTATCATGAACATTAGGTGTTATGAAGTATTAAGATTGATTCGTTTTGTATAAGGATCATATTCACTAAACGAATAAACTCTTTAAATGAAGAAAAAAAAATGCTATCACGTCTCGTTGCAGCACATTTGTCCCTGTGGCTTTTGGTCTTCTTCTTAATCTTCCCCGGGGCGGAATTAGTACCTGGTTCTACTCGTAGTAGCAGGTTGCCGATGTAGGTAGCCCGTCCTTAGTAATACTACAAAATCAATCTACTTAATAAAACCTGTCAATATTTCGAAAACAACATCATAGAGATCAACCAGTTGGTTGTTGAACTCAAAAAAAATACGTAGACGTTGTGTGCAACGAATATGGCAATTTCTGAAAATACGTATTGGATGGTATTCTGTATCGCAATTCGTAATAATTGCAGTTAAAAAAGTAGGAACAGATTCATATGATCGTAAGATATTGCTGACGGAAAATCTCACTGGACACAGTAGAAATCAAACTTCATAATACATTGCTGCGCCACAATTCGAAGTTACGAAATATTTAAACGTTAATACCAATATTCTTCTGGCAAAACCCGACAACCGAAAAATATGTAGGCAGATAAAAATTAATAGAATATAATATTCAATCATCAAGAAACTAAAAACTAGGTAAATTTAGGAAACATTGTAAGGTTTTTTTACTTAAACATCAGGTTTCATATTTATGCGTTGGCTTGCAAATCTTTACATGAAAAAACCACTTTACGTCGTTATTCATAAACCCAAACAGCAAATATTCTCTTCTAATATTTAGCTCGTTTTGAATTGTTGTCTTGTTTTCCTGTATATTATTATTATTCGGTTGCTGTTGACCTCGAGGCAGTTTCTACGCGAATATGGACTGTAGTTCGACGAGGTTTGTTAAAATCCCAGATGGTACACTCCAGTGTACATGAGATTCAGAATCAGCGAAATGTTATCAGTGCTACCTCTGCCTACCCTTTCGGAGTTTCAGACTTGAGCTTTTGTAGGTATTAATTTAAAACAAGGTCTAAAAATCTCAACAATATATTCTATCATATACAGAGTCCACCAATACACATTCTTCCAGCTTGGTAGTTGGTGAATTATAATCAAAACTGTCTTTCAATCGAAATCTTGTTTTCAGAGCAGCCTCTAGCCAAGCAGAGGTGATTGTGGCCATTACTGTATAAATCTAATAAACGTTTAGGCGTCTATTACGTTTCCCGAGATCTGTTCGTATTACTACACAAAGCTACGATCATCTTTCCACTTTTTTGCTGTATCCAAACCGGATAATGTAGGAAACCTATACTTTTGTGAATTTAATTATACAACGGCTAAAGGTCACGTTGTATAAGAACGAAATTGTGTTGACAATTCCGTTGTATTGTGCATAAAATCCAGTTTTTACACCGAATTTCTTCAATGCCAATAATTATTACTTTGTGTGACACGAATTTAATAACAGTCGACAATTCTTGGTCGTCAGTATTTAGGAAAACAAATCTTTATTTTGTGTCAATTCAATGAAATTATTATATTATTTTCTGTCTCCAAATACACTCAATCGAAATAGGAGTATAAAAACTACGAAGAAGTGAAAAAAAGAATTAGACAGCCTCCGCTGCGGAGTTGGTTAAACGCCGGCAGTGAAACGAGAGACCGCGGATTCGATTCCCGCACCGAGACAAATGTTTGTGAGGCCCACAGGTATTTGTCTCGGGTCTGGGTGTTTGTGAGATCGAAAATTCTCTAGTAGTTGCTGATACCCACGACACAAGACTTAATTGATTTTAATGTGGGGTCAGGACTATGTATGTAACTGTTGGTTGTATTTATTTATTTATCCAATCCTAGACTAATGAACTCACTGTAGCATATTTTTTCTTATCCAAAAAAACAGGTTTCCGTATGCAATCCGTCTCGCCTTCCTTTTACTTCAACGCGTTCTTATCCATATTATAATTTTCGAATGTACAAAGTAGATAAAAATGCAAATTGACTAATTAATGAGTGTTAAATTTGGAACCTGTCTCGGCGACTGGAAAGTGTATGTGGAACGGCCGGTTGTTGACACTTTATCTATCAACATTGCAAATAAATGAAGTAAATGTGCCTTCGATAATTACGTCTATTTTATTTTTGACTATTTTGTATTGCGTAAGTCTAGCAAACGAGCAAGCAACTCGGATAAATTGTCAACTTCTTCAAACTGCTTAGAAGAAAATAAAAAAGCGCAGATGTGGAAAACGATTGAACCTCATAGCAATCTAAATCATATTCAATAATGAAAATGTAAGTAATATTAAACTGCATCAATATAAAATTTTATAAAATAATGAAATTTATAAAAAATACAATAAAAAATTATAGATAAATAAAATACTCCCAACAGTCACATACATAGTCTTGACCCCACACTAAGAGCGACTTTTGTGTCACGGGTATCAGGAACTACGAGAGACGTTTCGGTCGCACAAATATCCGGATCCGAGACAAATACTTGTGGGCCTCACAAAAAATTATCTAGGTTTCTCTCTCAATATGACAGGTTCCTCAAATATTCTGACCACTGATTGGCGTCTATCCCGATAAAATCCACTTCCCGACAATGCTGCATTGTGTCAACCGTAAGACCAAAAAATCCTACAATTCACAAAGTCTAAACGCACCAGTTCCCACTGATTACAATAAGGCTTATGTAGACAGGAAACGTGTATGGAATAAAACAGTACAGTATAGTTATGTAAACAAAATAAATAAATTGTACCCTACATATGTATCTATTATGTATATTTATATAGTATGCCGAAGACCTTATCTGATCAAGCATTCCAAAATAAAAATGTTTTCCTGGTGAAAAGATATTTGTATAAGTCGGTAAACGAACCAGACACGACTGCCAACATTTTCACGATGGTCGCGGGTTCAAATCCTAAGGCACACCTCTGACTTTTTTGAATCATGTGTGTATTGATAGTCAATCAACATGCATTGTATCAGTGAAGGAAAACATCGTAAGGAAACCTGCATACCATAGCGATTTATAATAATTTCTATGGTATGTAAAGTCCGTTAACCCGCACTAGGTCAGCGTGGTGGACTATACGGAATAACCCCTCCCAATCCTACTTTAGGCTATAGAGGAGACTTGTTCCCTGCAGTGGTACGTATATGGGCTAATACAGTACAATACAGAAAGGATATTCAGGTTCGCCCGTTTGTGGACTATTTCACATAACTAGGCCATAGTGCAATAATTTTGTTGCACTAATAAAGACATGTTCAGCAGTGGATTTCTTGTGGTTAAAGAGAGAAAGACAGTGAATAAAGATACATACATTTATACACATGAAGATTATATAAGCATTATATGATACTTTTAACACAAGAGGCATACAGAATCATCTTTTAACAATTATCAGTGCTTATAAACACTTGATGACATAATAAGTGCGTATACATTATATCTACTGAATTGTATATATGTATATTATAATTTCCCACCCATAAATTTTATGGAATTTCCCAACAATCTTGCTATCAACTACCCGGAAGGCGAAACTCTTGTTCATGGTAACTTTCAAAAATTACGAACTTCCTAACAAACTTTCACTCCTCTAGGAAATTATTTTAAAGTATATCTGTGGGAAACTAAGTTATGTAAGGAATTTCTGTATATAAATCCACGGTAATATGCCCACTTGTTTAGGCTTTGCTTTAATTGCCTAGTGCCAGTTATTATTTTTGAAACGCCAGATATCTATTGAAATAGCGGCCTTTGATACAGCGTCCGTGATGCAGTTGGTTGGACGTGGGCTGTGAAACGTGAAGTCACGGGTTCGATCCTCGCAACGAGACAATTTTTTGTGTGATCTACAAGCATTTGTTTCGGCTTGTGAGACCGAAAAGTCCCTCATACTTCCTGATACCCACGACACAAGATTCGATCTTAGTGTGGGTTCAAGACTGTATATCTGACTGTTGGGTGTATTTATTTATTTACGGTCGTCAAATTAATTGATTTTTCCAGCTCAAACCAAATTCAGTATCACAGAAAGATATACCTAGTTTGGTAAAATTAGCTACAGTTTAATCGTGGGACTTTAATATGATTTGGAGAACCGAGAGTTTGTAGAGTTATATCAAGCTAATATAAGCCAGCTTTAATGGCGCAGTTGGTTAAGACGGTATCTATGAAACATACGTCAGCCGGCCCTCTTCCCGCACCGAGACAAATGTCTAACAAAAATGTTATTGTTTTGGGTGTGTGTTGTGAGACCGACAATTTTCTCTTGGTCTCTGAGACTAGACTAAGACTGTATTGTGATCGTTGAATGTTTATATATTAGAACAGTTTAGTACATTCTAATCAGTACTCAGACACGCAAGGTAAGTAGCGGCGTGCGCGATAGCAATCAATAGTGAAGGCTCTTGATTCAATCGATGTTTAAAACATTATTCTCACAAACCCGTCTACTTAAAGACTAATGGCTTGCTTATACCTCGTATCCCTTTAGACATATTGAATTAATCCAAAAAAAATGCATTTTTATCGTGAATAACAAATATAAATTGATTTATGAATATTTTATAAAAGCATGTTGTTTTACCGTGAATAATAATTATAAATTAATTTATGAATATTTTTAAGCAATTTTTCTCACGTGACACAATAGCCTCCCAAAACTTTAAAATGCGTGTGACCGATAATAATTATGTCTCAATGAATAATTTAAAACAAATTAATGATAATATAAGCGCTATTCATGTATACAAAAGAGGAAAATAAATTTATAATCTACACAATATATTTTGTTGCGTACTCGTATGCACATAAATCTGAATACTTGTTTAATAATATGTGAACTAATCATTACATCATTTATTATGTAGCGTCTGCCGATGTTTTGAAACGCGGACATAATATTTTAAAACGTTCTGACTCTACACATCTTATCAATTCATACTTACAGTATTTTCCAATTTAGGCCGTTTAACACTGAAAGAAATTCCTTCCGCAATCTGTGATACACTTGTATGCCAATTGACAACAGGAATTGTTGAATCCAAAGTTCATATTAAATCACCAGGTTTTCAGAAATTATAATTCAATCAATCAATGACAAGTAATGACGTAAAATTCATTAATTTTGAATGTATTAAAAATAATTCTGTCAAAGACAGAAATGTATTAAATAAAGTCTGCCATCCGGAACAATTTTAAAACCAATTTTTATACATAATCTACCAGAATTTTTATATTTTTTTTAACATAATTGGGAATGTCTAGACTAAGTATGTTTATAAGTGGGGGTTATTATTCTTTAACATGTGACTGGTTTACCCGCTTCCCGCTCTACAATAAAGAGCTCGCTTTGCGTCTTTATAAAGTCTTGCTACAATTAGCTGTTGCAAAAAAATGTATATAGCATCCAATACTTTCTTGAGTGTAGTACTGTTTATCATGTTTCTTATTTCATATGAAACACGCAAATGTATATTTTTGATCATAAATCATAGGTTAACAATTTTCAAGAGTTAAAAAAAGTCAATATAATTTTTATACCGCAAAATTTAATGTAAATCTATTATTTAAAATAAATCATTGCTTTGACATCACATTTGTATCACATTTTATCGTTAAATTATTTTTAGCGACGGGTATTTAAGAGTGACCGATTTTCCAATTGTAATAGAGTGCGTGGATTTTTATCAATTTTTATTTATTTTTCCATTCAAAAGTTGTGTATTTTCTCAAGTTTTTCATGCTCGTAATAATATCCTCAGAGTCACGCTCAAGTGTAAATGATCGATCGGCCTGAGAATCGATTACAAAATATCGATTTAGCATCGAATTTAATTTATACAATGAGAAAATCACCAATTGTTTAATTTTTTTCAACTTACCCTGTAAGCAATGTAACAAAGAGGAATAAGTAGGTTTAAATATTTATTTAATCGATTTTAATAATTTGATTCTCATCATGTACAAAGGATGTTTAAATTACGTTCAAAATTATGTATTCTATCGAACATTATATTTAAAACTGCACAGATTAAATAAAAAGCCTTTCAAAATCAAGATGTAATCAAATCAAGACGGTTGCGGAAGGAAAAAGAGATACTAATCCATTCATACTTAATTTGGAAATACTTGCGGGTAAATCTTACAACGGACAGTCTAAATTAAATTGTTCTTTGGGAATCCTAATGAAATAAAACCGAATGAAAGGTTTTGGAAAGTACATAAACGAAGTTTACTATGAGTAACAAAAAACCAGCAGCAAAAAAGCAAATTTGACTTCATATTTTGGTTCAAAAATACACAAAGTTACATATGTACACAGAAAAAGTCATGAGTATAAGTATGTTTAATTTGTACGTGGTGTCCCAGTTTGCAAAAAAAAATAGATCATGGCTCAGTGACATGAAGTAAATTTATTATAATTTTGACGATTTCAATTTCAGTTTCGATTTCAACAAGCGACATGTGAAGTTTTCGCGTTCCACGTCGTCGACATTAAACGTATCGTCAAAATGAATCGTGCCTAAGAATCGATAGTAATCGATGACATGAAGCAAGGCCCTAATGGCAAACCCGCTAGCTTCCCCGTTGTGTGCAGGCATGCAGTCTTTCAACTTAACGTTTTCTTGAAACGTTCTATCGTAAAAGGCTCCGATAATTTAATGATGATAGCGTCCACTACTTTAGGTGCTGATTCAATGGAACAAACGTATCTCTAATTAATCTAAAACGTTCGGAATTGAATTACAAGGTTTTAATTCATTAAGCTTATTAATGGCTAGCTGGTGCGTTGGTAATGCAATTTGACGTCATCTGAACAACCGAGAAAATTAACAACCACTTGCTTTTATATATTGATAGTGTTAATTCAACAGCTTCTTTATTTTCGCTAAAAATATTGCAATTGCTGCAAATTACGTTACACTAAAACAGTTAATAAAATATGGTACATATATGTAATTCTCACATTTTTATTACTCATAGTATAAGTAATACTAGTTACATTAAGAAATCACTAGATTGGAATATATTTTGTTTTGTCCAACCATGACTAAAAAAAACTAGAACACGTGATTCAAAAAATAGTACCTCATACATACATACATACATACACGCCTTTTTCCCAGAAGGGGTAGGCAGAGGTGCTACTAGAACACCCACGTTTCGCCTTGTATATTCCGTCCCACGATGTGATAGGGGGCGAGCCTATCGCCATATCGGGCACAAATTCCTGATTTCGGGCTAATAATGAATAGAAAAATCCAATATCACTTTGCCCGACCCGGGATTCGAACCCGAGACCTCAGCTTTTGCAATTATACCGTAGTACCACTACGCCACCGAGGCAGTCCTAGTACCTCATTGAATGTTATTAATATGTAGAAGTACACTATATCTACAAAACATGTATTTTGATACGGAAAGTAAATCTAAAACTTTAATAAATATAAAACAAATTAATATCCTTTAGTTATCGAACTATCATACAAATTTAAGAATTTAACTTTAGAATGTATGGCATGTGCCGACCCATATACGAAACTAGCGTGATCAAGCCAGTGTAATGGTAATACATAGCCGTTTCCTCATATTTGCAATCAAGTATATGACCATATAAGAGCCAAGTAGAATGTTCATACATAATGCTAATTACATTATGTCGCCATATGAAGACAACCTACTAGTGTAGTGGACGATAAGCTAGCTCTGAAAGAGGGATCTTTAATCCAAACTCCATAGTATGACAAACTTTTTACATACATATATAAACTCACTCCTTTTTCCCAGAAGGGTAGGTAGAGGTGCTATCAGGACATACACATTTCGCCTTGTATATTCCGTCCCACGTAGGAGGCAAGCCTATCGCCATTTTGAGCACAAATTCCTGACTCAAGCTGATAATGAATAGAAAAACCCAATATCACTTTGTCCGACCCGGGATTCCAACCCGAGACTTCAGTTTTGTAATCGTGTCGTAGTACAACTTCACTACCGAGGCAGTCTTTAATAACGGACAAACTTTTTAATAATGGATAAACAGCTGTTTAGGATTAAGAAGATAAACAAGCAGATAACAAGAAGATAACAAGAAGTCCCTGTTTATTTCTGTAATCCCACACAACATTGGGATAGAATTGTGTGTAAGATTATTGATAATATGCTTTAGTATTACAATAAACGGCATAAATATTACAATATCTATTTTTTATAGTACCATTCCAAACCAGTTTTCTACGCAGATATTTCACAAATCTTCGAGGATTCTAAAGTGTCAAAATGTTCCGCGAGGCATGTGAATTAAAATATACGAGTATTGCAGACAGACGATATTTTATTGTCAAGTGTCTGCGTGGATTTACATGTTCTAGAAATTTTGCTCATCGTATTTGAGTCTAATGTAATAATATATCAAACGATGACAAACAATTCTGGAATAAAGTGATCAGGTAATGACTAAACTATCTGTGGTTGATTCAAAATTAACATTAAAAGTATATAAAAAAACTGGGTTCAATAACACATACTTTTCTATTATATATGCATATTTTTATTACAAGAAAAACCTACAAAACCCATTAATTTCTACAAAAGATGCTTGAAAAAAGTACCAGATCACTTTTCATACTAAAGTTAGCAAATAAAATGTAATACAACAAAAATCGAATATTTTGTAAACGCAGACACATTCGGATATGCAAGAGTTGTCTTGAAATGCAAATATTAATGTAATATTTCGCCAGCAAGAACCCGTTTGGATACGCAAACAATCACAATTAAATTCAACACGTATGTAAGACTTCTCGTCGCGATTAACATCAATTACGAGCTGGGTATTAATGAAGCGTGAAAACTATGTAACGCAAAATCTACAAGAAACTACTGGGTCTGTGTGTCACTGGCGATTGAAAACCTGTCTAGCATGACCGAATGACAAAAACACCTTTATGCATTCATAAAAGTTTTATCACAAGCATGTTGTCTCGGTTGCCAATCGTCCATGCGAAGATAAAATATTAGGTCGGCTAATGATTTGAAATTATTTTGCTAATCTATTTTTTATTGTAAAGTAGTAGTAAATGGCGAGGTGAGCATGTCATTCGCCTGATGGTAAGGGATACTACCGCTCATGAAGAGTAGCAAAACCAAACAACGCCATGAATTACAAGTCAATGCTTGGCATTCCACTGCGCTCGCCATTCTGAGTCATAAGATGTTAAGTCTCATTATGTCCAGTAGTTATTCTGACAACAATGCCTTTTTAACCGGAATACAACAATGCACAACATCGCTGTTTGGCGGGAGAAATAAAAATTGCAGTGGTACCTACCCAGGCGGCCTCTCACATATGAAAGACCCACCACCTACAACCTCTTTATCTACATTTTATAAGAAATGTTCTAAACAGTCTCTCCGCCGTCTGCGCGGCCCACCAATAGGTCTTCGGCGTCCATTCTGTTGGGTATGTGGTGCACTTTTACACCCAGATGGTATCGAGCTGACACCGGGTAATGGACTTAACAATAAAACTGCCAAGTTCTGCCTAATGTGTAGGAAGGTCGATATAGCCATGGGGCATTACAAAAAGTTTCTTACTTAAGCAATACATGCAGTTTTGCTTGACATTTCCCCATGTTCATTTGACTCGCTCGGGGCTATTTGAAAATAGCAATCGTTAAGATAGTAATATATGGATCGTTTTAAAATTCCGATACTCTGTCCTCTAATAAAACCAATCCATTTACAAAACATCAATAGGTTACCGCAGGTCCATTCAAAGTTTTGCATAAGTAAATTACGGCGCAATGAAGGTTGAAAGAAATCGCTGGATGCAGGCCGCTTCCAGCAGGTCGTAGTAATGATCCTAAGGGGTTATCTTAATATGTAGAGCAATCGACTTGAATGATATACTTTTTTTAATATTTTTTTCTTCGGTATTAACACAAACTATTTTAAACCATGAAATAAGGGCTCAAATTTTATTGATCATCTTCTCCCATAAATTAGTTAAACATTATTTTTTTGTATTGTATCAGCCCATATACGACCCACTGCAGGGCACGAGCCTCCTCTACAATCGAGAGTACGATTGAGGGTGGTTAGGCCATATAGTCCACCACGCTGGCCTAGTGCGGGTTGGCGGACTTTCACATACCATAGAAATTTATACAAATCGCTACGGTATGCAGGTTTCCTCACGATGTTTTCCTTCACCGTTATAGTGCGTGGTGATTGACTATCAATACACACATGACTCCGAAAAGTCAGAGGTGTGCCCTGGGATTTGAACCCGCGACCACCGTAAACATGTAGGCAGCCGCGTCTGGTCCGTTACCAACAGGCCACCACGCACAGTTAAACATTACAACTTGTTATTATTATTTTCAGCAACGGGTATCTTCTGGCTAAAGATGATAATGACGAAGTTTAATTAGTGGCTCGCAATACCATATAATACTAAAATAAAGATAAATGTATATACAACATTGTAAATGGCAATTTGTATCGCCTTCACACTTTCATATCTCCGATGTATAAAACTAGAAGTGTTAATTTTGTTTCTGAGTACAGTCGATACACTGTCCTGGCCGGGCTATCGTAGTTTTATTTTGAGCAGTTGGCACTCGATTTATTAACACTTGTTTTTTTCTTAATTATTTTATTTCGTTTAACTTGTAGCTTGCAATCATATTGATTGCATGTAAGAGAGGCAGCTGGTTCGTGTCTACTGTTATTTTCTTTTGTTATAGATTTATTTTATTTATTATATTTAATGTTATTGTATGTACCTATGTAGCTTGATTTAGCTTACAATTTTACGGAAGACAGACTCCCTATTTTCACAATCAATAATATTTTACAAATCGCAAAACTAGTACAAACACAAAGTAATTTGCTTAACTTCGTAATCGAACAATAAGGAGCTATTTTACAATTTGTACCCAATTGAATATTAGTTCGTGAGTGAACATTACAGATACGTGTTCTCGAACCAACACGAAGTTCCAATGACAATTATCAGATTAATCCGAGAATTAGAAATATGGACAGCGCGCCGCTTGGTAATGGTTTTAGTAAGAATATTGTTTTAGCAAGTTACTCGTGACTTGTTTAACTAGAGTATTATGGAATAGTTATGTTTGTCCGTGACTCCACGTGCAATGTGATATTTTCAGGAAATCTCGTCAAAGTACAAGATATTTAGCATTTCAATCTAGTCCATGTTTTTCATTTGACCTTAATCCATGCCTCTGGGTGATAGAGGGCAACCTCGAGACTAACTACCACTCTAAAACGGATAAACTATGACTAAATTTGAGCCACATTAATTTAGCAAAAAACCTGATGTGAAGAAAATAACCCAGAAAAGTTTGACAGTGCTGGTGTTCTCGATGTTAATTTATTATTGTCATTATTGTGGACCGCCAGTGCTTTTTCTTTATTAACAATCATAAAAACGAACTTAATCAACTTAGACACAAACCACGTTTTATAATATCCCTATACGGAAATTAAAAAAATAATTCAAGTACCTCAGCAATAGTGACAGACAAACACACTGTTAGACATTTCCAATACAATATTATCAGAGTTAAGTCGCCAATCGCGTTAGAATTTAAAACGAGACTGACTAGTTTTTGTATCGAAATGTGACGCAACGGCAACGTGAAATATTTAATGACGTGTCAACCTCGCGTAAGCCTATGAAATGCATTAAATATACCTGTTTCAAATAATCTCATTTAGTAAGCGTATCGGAACGCGAGGAAAGACTGTTAGACAAGTTTACTTCTTATTTATTGTACACAAAGAGAAAAAAAAAACAACATTATATATACATATATATATATATTTTTTATTTATTTATTTATTTAACATTATAAAGACATAATATATAAAAAAGTAGTTCCTATGTAAAGCTCAGTCTTTCTCAGTGCCAATAACGACCCCCAGTGGGCGCTGGAAACTTTAGGCGTCAAAAAAATCTTTGGGCAGACAGTAGACACAATATATAAATAAAAATAAGATTTTATATATCTACACAGAAACAATTACAAGATGGTCTTTTATATATACATTATACATATCACGGAATATGGTTAGCGATTTAACATAATCCCATTGAATATTTAATCAAACTACACATCAAAACTAATTAAATTTACATTTGTCGTTGCGTAAAAGCATAATTTAGCTGTGTATCTTACTGTACTGTACTGTATCAGCCCATATACGCCCCACTGCAGGGCACGGGCCTCCTCTACAATCGAGAGTAAGATTGAGAGTGGTTAGGCAATATAGTTCACCACGCTAGCCTAGTGCGGGTTGACGGACTTACGTACCGTAGAAACTCTTTAAAATCGCTACGGTATGCAGGTTTCCTCACAATGTTTTCCTTCTCCGTTGAAGCATCTTACAAATGTAATGGAATACAGAATTTCTACTGCGCATCCGATGCTACAATGTTCATTCTCATAATTACGAGAAAGAGCAAAGGGAAGCAATAAAGATATCATCTAATTATCTACACGTGTTTGAAGCTACAGGTGTGAGCTCGAGGTGACTGTTTTATTATGTTTCGTGAAACTGCACTTGTGTTATAGTAAATCATTATGTCTATTCAGATTGTATGAATGTAGGCACAAAGATACGCGTGTTTATATGTAGTGACTTATTTTGATATTTAATTTAAGTTTACAGGATTTTTTTCGTGTAGTTTGGTGCCTTAGCTACTTCTCAAACGCAAAAAACCAAAAATATCGAAAATTTTATCACAAGTACGGTTGCACAAACACAATATCGATAAATACGAACAAGGTCCCATAATCAAAAAATACCTACACGTTTGCAAGAACACCTTCTTGAGTTTATTTTTGTCTTATAAGGAAGTACACTAAAAACACAATTTTACACTCCCACCCGGACGTGTCTTACCCAAAACGCATTAACACACATTACAAGTTCAATTTGCTGAACCTTCAATAGTATGTCTGAGAAGCCATCCATCACATTTGCCTTAGATCGAGCCGAATAACGTGCATAGTCGATTGCAAACGCGAGAATCTTAAGTAGGCTTTACGGGACTATGAATCCGTTTACTCGGAATCGCAAAACAAAGAAGGTAAATACTGCAACAGCCAATATGCAGCGGGAATGCATTTGTGACGCATACTCGTGTACCGTTGCTGGATGTGATCCATAATAAACTCACTGGATTTTCCATATGTTCTGTGAGAAGGATAAACACGATTTCTTCTGGAATATAGAGGATGTTGAACTCAGTTAAACTTTGAGAGCAATTAGAAAACTGTAGTTTTTTTTTTTATATTCTGGCACGGCATGATGACTGCACTGCACCTGATAGTAACCGCAAATGCCGTCCAGACAGAGTATCGAATGGCATCAGACGGCGGTCCCATGCCATTCGACACAATTATGCCGGCCTGCTGAGATGCTTCTGAGATGATATTGTTCGAGATTTCAATAGATTTCTTTACGTAGTAAAATCCCACAATAATACAGAAGTTATTGCATATTGCGTAGGTGACAATGATTGCATTCAATATGAGCTCGATGAACTCTACGATTTTACTATACCATTACGAGTATAAACAAAACAAATTCATCTTGTAGTAAATTAAAGATATTCCAAAACAAAATACCTCTTGCATTAGGTTCAATGTCGAATTAAACAAATCTTTAAAGGCTTACCATTAGCTGCATTTGTATTTCACTAATAAGTACTTTCATCGAGCACTCACACAATCTTATTACCGTTTTATGAAACTGGAAATTCCGTGTCTATAATATGAAATCACCATGACCGAAGACTGACATTCGTAAATTAAGGTTATCGCCCCTCAGCAAGAAACCCGATTTCATCATTAAGCTTTACCATTTAAATTAACATCCATATTAAGTTTATAGTTTAAACATTAAAGATAAATATCTAGTTATGCTTGTACATTAAGTCCGCAGTTGACAACTTTATCGAGAAAATACGCGATGGAGGGGAACTATGAAACTGGAATGTTTTGTAATTAACATAAGATGGAATTAAGATTACAAAAGTGGACATCAAATTGTTTGACTTGTAGTAGACTTGTAAAGACGAATTAAGTTGAGCAAAAGAGCTGGTAATTCATAAATTACAGGTTAGTAGAAAACAGACTGCCTCGGTGACATAGTTGTGCTACGGTATGATTACAAAGCTGATGTCTCGGGTTCGAATCCCGAGTCGACAGTGATAATGGATTTTTCTATTCATTATCAACCCGGAGTCAGGAATTTGTACCCGATATGGCGGTAGGCTCGCCCCCTATCACATCATTGGACGGAATATACAAGGCAAAACGTGGATGTCCTAGTTGCACCTCTACCAACCGCTTCTGGGAAAAAGGCGTGATGTATAGTTATTTACGCATGAGAGAAAAACGAAACACTTAAAAATGATAGATGACTTGTAAGAAATCCAAGGAAAAGCAATTAATCATTGCATAATGGTAACGGTTGATAAGGAAATGTCAAATGATTGGCCATCTTAATGGTATATGTAAATGCCAATATTCAGAACAAATAATTGAGTCAAAATATATGTACATATGAAAACTTTCCATCTATAGAAAGTTTTGAGATCAATATGTACATGCATTTATAATTAGTACCGATGAAGGAGTCCTATAAATAACTTTTACTTTATCTAAAATAATTTGTAAATATCAGTAAATTTACTCAAAACCAAATTTTCTGGTTCGAGGCGACAATTTTTAATTTAAAAGTGGTAGCTGCTTAATAAAAACAAAGTACAATTAATAAAAGACACCAAAAGCGCCGTCGAACCATTTTCGGGCGCGGTCGAAGCGAAACTCCGTCAGATTTAATTGTGTGCGCTACCGCGAGCCCGATTGTCGGCACATTACAAGTGCTAAACGGAAATACGTTGCCCAACTCGCGTACTAAAGTAACATTTTGCCGAAATATCTTTTGGTAAACACTTTAGTTTATTTACTTGTGACTGCTGAGTCGTAAAGTGATATATCGATCGAATTTTTTGTATATTGCCATTGATGTATCAACTGACAGATGGCTATCTTTCGCTATTCTTCATAAAATTGTCGGCAGACCTCATAATTACCTTAGATCTTACAGGACCGACATTATAACAAAAATGAAACCCAACAGTTAGTAACTTGTTTAGCAGAATGATGTTCCAAGACATGTTTTTGGTAATATTAAAATAATATGTGCTCATGAGTACATTTATTGGATACCGAAGCCCAACTCGACCCAATATTTGGCCAAAACCATATGCTAGCTTATCTCTCCATATGCTCGCTTATCTCTACTTCAAAAATAAAACACTTAAAAAACAAATGTAAATAAAATACGCCTGTGATAAGAACAGGTACAAAAAAACATACAAACACATCACAGCTAACACAGAAACCAGACATATATGGATAATGGAATCAAATCATACTTGGAACTAATGATTTGATTGCTAATAACAGAACAACAAAAATATTAAACAAGCAAATTCCATTGTAGAAAGGAACTACTTATAATGCCAAGCAGAGGGCAGGTTGTGTCGGCGCAGGTATGAAAGCAAAATTATTAACAGATGCTATCTCGCTGAGATGTTACCTTTGTATGCACACAGAGAAACGTACTACAGTATATTTTATTAAGATTGTCATCGGAAACGCTTGGAAATGTGGTTTGTCGGAAACAATGGGAAAAGTTCTCCAACAGGCCAATTCAATTACATCTTACTGTAATAGAAAAAGTAATTTAAGAACAGAGATAATTTGTGATAAACACTGGGCAAGAACAGGTGGTTGTATAATATCGTAAATAGCAATTGTAATAATATGAAAACTTTCCCATACATTAATCATAACCTACGAGTAACTATTACAAAGATGTAAGTACATCGTAAATTATAATAAATAATATTTAAGTAGAAAAGTAAGTTGGCATTATGGAATTATTTATATTTTCTAACTAAACAATTGATTTATCATAGTGTCTAGGGTTTACGCGAGTGTTACACATTGAAGTAAAACGAATTTATACGGATTTTATCGCGAATTTGATTTAATTTTTAAATTTTTTAATTTCCTGACGTTTCAGTTTTCAGTTACAGTTTTTAGTCCGCCCCGTTACCACGAAATCTGTAAAGCGATCCAACCGTCGGGAAATAAAATAAAATCAAATCAAATTCGCGATAAAATCCGTAAGAATTCGTTTCATTCCAATTGATCTATGATTCAAACGACTGGGAAGAAAAATATTCAAATATTTGGTTGCAAATTGTGGTTGGCCTTCGTGTATCGGAATCATGTTACTCCGACCCAGTATTGTCACGATTGGTGTATGAATATTACAACTGACTGTTCTTTCAACAACTGAAGATCGGCCATGATTAAGAAAATTAAATAGGAAGTACCGTGGCATCAGCCGTGATGACGCCAAATAGACCAAAGGCACGGTCTACTATAAGCAAAGCTATATGAAAATCAGCTGATTTATTATCTGCTTGAGTTACAATATCTCCCCCCTCTTTCCCCATCCCTCAAATCATATAAAACGCTAAACCTCTAAGTATCACATGAGCGTCACACATAAATAAAGACTTTTTACATCAATATACTATGTGTATTTTTAGCAAAGCATTCAAATGCTCGTAGAGAAAGTAGTTTAAAAAAATAACCGTAATTCAACATTATCGATAGCTAAGGTCAAGCCATTCTTCTATCTAAAGAGGTTAAGTGTCTGTCATCATCCTTTTTCATTGCGTGCGTAAACACACGGACAACACGTAATGCGAAATACATACCTACAGTCTACAGGTATGTTGATTTCAACTATTGAACTGAGTTATTATGTCTCAATCTTTTCAGTTTAAACTTAAAATTATACACAAAAATGTAAATACATTTGTAATTGAGTAGTTACTTGTGTCTCTATTGAAATGTGCACAGCATTTTTTAAATATATATTTTTTAGATTCACGCTCTCACAATGCAGCAGAAATCTTAAAATATATCGTTTTTGCGAAAAATATTAAAAATTCAATGAAATAAAAAAGCTGTTTGTTATAAAAAACAATCCAATCTAAATTACAGAGACAAACAGTGAGTTAAAACAGTGTTCCGCCGCACCCTGACATTGATTGCTGTTACAACACAAAAACCTCGTTATTTATCAAATTATAACAACGTATGCGGGTCATTAACAGAGATGTGTTGCAATGGGAGACTAGACACACAGCTCTGATGATTGTACAACATGAATTCATAAATAAACCCATCAGTCATACACGTAGTCATGACCGAGCAGTAAAATCGTAATTATAAATAAATATATACATAAATACACCGAAGAGTCACACACATAGTCCTGACCCCACATTAGGATCAATTAAATCTTGTGTTGTAGGAATTTTTGAGAGACTTTTCGATCTCAAAAAAACCCAGGCTTGAGACAAATATTTGTCTCGGTAAGGGTATCGAACCCGCGGCCTCTCGTTTCACAGCCGGCGTCTAACCAACTGCGACACGGAGGCTGTCAAACGACTGGTATTGTTATTACGTGGGTATCGGAAACTACGGGACTTTTATCCTTACAAAACGTTGATTTGGAACAAATATTTGTGGACCACAATAGGAACTTGAAATAAAGAAAATTAGAGATACTAACATCAACCAATCAATAATTAGTGGTAAAGAGCTCCAGCCTTACTTAGTATATATTCTTAACACTCATCACAACAGATCCTGAATTTAAAACCCAGGTCTGGTTGAAATAAAACGAATACTTACGAATTTTATCGCGAATTTAATGTAGTTTTTAAATTTTTTAATTAAGGGTAGTTAAATTGTAACAGTCACTAAGCAGATGACTAATACCTCAGTCCGCCCCGTAACCATGAAAACTGTAAAGTGATCGAAACGTCGGGAAATTAAAAAATGTAAAAACTTAATTAAATTCGCGATAAAATCCGTAAGAATTTGTTTTATTTCAACGTGTAACATTCGCGTAAACCCAAGACAACATTATGCCAGGGCTGGTTATTCTTAGCAAGAGATTTTCTATTTGAAAAATATCATATGTTCTGTCTGGGATATGAATTATGCTTGTTATGGCAATAAACTTTTCCTTTATGGAAAGTGACACAATTTACCTTGTAGGAAGCATTAGTTTCAAAGATATAGGGGTTGACCTTTGTATTTACGTATGTCAATATATATGTCAATATATATTACATAATAAACATGACAGGCATCACCATTCAGATCAAACATATAAAACTCAGCAAACCCCGTTTCACAAGAAAATAGAGCACATCTTTAACAAACTGAATAAATAATTCCATTATTGGTTTAATCTTGCATCTCGCAAACAGTCGAGTTCATATACATCATTTACGAGACAATAAGCACATTAAACTTTCCATCGCACTTCTCGAGGCAAACAATAAATATAATAAATTTATAATTATTAGTTTTTATTGGTTACTTATTTATATGAATAATGATCTAACTGAATAACACAGTACCATATGACATTTTAGTTTCGAAACACTTTTATAAAAGGTGATACGTGTCAGCCTGTTTTCTGTTCGTTGAACTCGATATCCATGTATGTAAATCACCATATAAAAGGAATAAATTATCGAAGTAAGAAATCGCAAATTACCGCTTGGACATCTTTATGGTGTATTTTGCAACGACGCTGCTCGGTTCAAATGCTATGCCGCCGAATACGGGAGTAAGTGACAAAACACGCTTGTATTCAAATTAATTAATTTTAAAAATGTATTCTGCTGCAATAGGTTTTAATCTGCATTTATTAATTCAGTTGCATATTGTTTGTGTCGTTAACCAATATTTCTTTATATTCCTTATGTGACGTCGATAAATAACATAAATGACACATACCTCAGTATAGAGTGGGGTTAGTATAATTGTTGGGTATGTTTATTTATTATCTTATGTGTAATTTCCCAAAACATCTGACATACTTGTGATAATAAATAGTTGTGAGGCAGTAACCAATAACAATATGTAGACCAATAGATAGATTACAGCGAGCATTGAGCCACAAACGACTAAAATCACTTGTCACGCATCAGACCTAATCACAAATATTTGTCAATAATTCTGACGTAATGATTATCAAAATCAGATATATCGGACAGTATCATTATCGATTATGACACCGCAATACTATAACTACGTGAATCATGAAGGCAACTCTGTGGTTTAGGATACCGATCGTAAAATTATCATAACCGCTCAATGAACCATAAAAGTCAACGTCCTTTATCGGGCAATTAACTAATTCATTAAAATTCGATCACAACACGCGTGATTCTATTCCCCTGACCTACATGCATTTAGATAGTTTGGACAAACAATTTAATTGACCTTTAGTCGAACAAGATGCAAGTACTCAAATTGTAGACACCTATATAATGGATTAATATTTTTAATACGTACGTAGGAAGATAGCTAGTTAATTTGTAAAAAAAAAGTGCTGTAACTAATGGTTGCCAGAAAAATCTATGCAATTTGGTAAATTGAATTAAATCCTCTTTGGTTTAATCATCATTATTTTTTTTACAAATCTCGCGTTATCCTGGCCGGCACCAAGGCTTAAACATAAATAATAAAAAGAAACACGCTGATTTAAACTTGGACCTCGTCAAGTAATAAAACTTGTTTTATATAAAATCCTTCTTTTTTCAAGATATCGCTTGTGTATTCAAGATATTTCTTTCTCCGGTAATCTTAATTATGTGAAAGTACGTCCACATTGTAGGCTCTCGCAAGTCAGATTACTTTCAATTTAACTTGAATGTAAATCATTCCAGTTTTCTTTATAATCACTGCAAGTATCAAGAACATTTGTGTCGCCGATGTAGAGCGCAACCCCGCTACGACCAAATATTTGTATTGTCAATTTATATAAATTTGTTAAGAACCCGTGTAGGTTGAACTAAGCCGTAACGGTATAAGGAACGGTTTTCAATATGGCAAATATTTTGGAATGCCACACTTCAGCGCTTTGCCGAAGTTTTAACAGGGTTACAAAAATTAACACTTGTGCATAAGCACATGTCAAGTCTGAAACTTCAACCACAGTAACATTGAGAGCAATGAGTCTACGTTTCACTTCAATGGTGTTTAAAAAAGCAATGGACAAATAAATTATAAATATGACTATAAAAAATCCGTAACATACCGTAAAGTGCGTCTGTTATTTTCGCGTCTAGATTTCGTGGGATCGAAAAGTCTCTCTTAATTTCTGATACCTTCTAACAGATACCTAGATAGGAATCATCTACTCAATCTTTATCTCTACCTACACAACCCATTTCAACATTCGCATAAAACAACTCGTATGACCAAGTGTCAGTATTGTCATCGACGCATTTTTACACTTAAGTCATTCTCGCGCGCGGACAATTTTAATCCACTTTATTCAGTTTCACCGCCCACTCGGCTTGTTAATGCCACAATTGCTTTACATTCAGAGGGTCAAGTGCGGGTGAACTCACGTCTAATTCATTCAAGAATCATTGGCATGCTATGCACCGCAGTAAGCTAACTAAAAATAACCTTGAAAAATTCATACTGAAAAAAAGTGTTATAAAATTATGTAACATTTTTGAAGGTAATTGATGTAAGCTGCGGTAATATTTTTAGTAACATTAACAGGTTTATTTACACTACGTTTAGTCGTTAAATGGTGTATATTGCCATAAGAAATTACTTGAATTAACATACTTTTAAAATACACTCTACTTTCAAACCACACCCAAAATAACAATATAATAATTAAAATGGGTCTGTTCTTCGCACCTTCACATTTAAATAAAGAATATAGTAACAAAGAAAACTTTAGAAACTTCTTTTTTATGCCTGGTGGTACTATAATGAGCGCATGAACAGTACAAACCGCCATACTGTCTCAGTACATACCGGTCTGGCCAAATTCTGTCCGAGCCACTTCCGAATCAACCGGTATTCACTTCCTCATTTCAGATGACGTAGCACATCGAAATAAATCCATTAAGCCGCCTTCAACTTGCAATGTGAATGAAATATTGTGACATAGTTAATATCTAATAGTTGTGGGCTATAGTGTATACATAAGTATGGTTAAAAAAAAATGATTGTAAACGAAACAGGTAGTGAACTCAGCGAGTCGGATTCACGCATAAACTATGCAGTTAGGACCTTATTTGTTGTATTACTGTTTTTATCCTTAATGAAAAAAAATTTACATGTTTATAGAATTTGGATTCATTTACGACTACAATCAGTGACGTATTCTTTACAAACTGCGGCTCTAATTTTATTTCGTATTTTTTTGAGTAACGTTGAAACACAAAACCAAATTACGAATAATAAACTGGTTCATAAAATAATACCGTGTGGAGACATAATTATAGATTTAACATATGTATATTGAGTCATTTATCCCATATATAATCGAAAATTGTGTGTTTATGTCAATGACAATGACGAACCCACTCAAGAACACCTAACCAGTATCAAAGATTTGAATAAAACATATATAATTAAAATGTTTTAAAATTACAAACGCAATATTTGTTTATATTCTAAAACCCACAGAAACGCACAGGTTACCTAACGTGATTACCAAACACATAGGAAGAAATATACAAATGCGTGTTGCATAATAAATTTGCCATGGCTTTATATTTTTTAACACTCCGTTTGTAGCTATGATTTTGAGATCAATATGTTTATTATTGGTAAGATAGTTTATAAATTAGTTTTAGTTTGTGAGGTACTAAATTTCAATAGATTTCCTAACACAGAATAAGACGTCTGTAATGATCTTTATATCACTAGCAATCAATGAAATAAGAGGAAATGTCAATGAACAAGAACTTTTCTAAAACCTGATGATTTAATACATAATTTGCTTAACAAGATATGTACCTAACCGCCCGTCTCATTCTCACTCAAGACATGAAATCCAGTCCCATCCCATCCTTTTGAGTATAAAAAGTAACAAATATATGTGAATTATTTCCTCATCCCACGGGAAAATTTTCGAGATAAAGTGTAGCCTAAGTGTTAATTCAGGATGTCAACTATCTCCATACCAAATTTCTTCGAAATCCGTTAAGCCGTTTCTGAGTTCATAGCGCACAACCGCACAAACGGACAAAAATTCTAAAAATCATTATTTTGGGTTCCATTACGTTAATACAGACCCCCATATTTGTTTTTCTGATTTATCTTCTATGTACAGTCATCGATCGGTTAGAAATTTATTATATGTAGATAGATATAGAAGATAGATGTCTAGAAGATAGACAGGAGACGATAATTAAGCGTACAACCAGCAACCCACGATTATGAAATATTAATCTACACTAAATAAACCAGTCTCGCTGTTCAGAATATTCATAAACATTCAATTGGAGAACATACACAATATTTTAATTAGTTGAGCAACAGGGAAATGTCAGTGTGAACAGCGAAACTACACTTTTAGGAACTGGTATACAAGTATTATTATTCCGAACAGATTTATTATCTTTGCGGATATAATCTAATTTGCATGGCAAGTGGTAGCAATTGGCACTTTATAGCTACTAGTTTATGTTTCAAAATAATATAATGGCTAGTGAATGAATATAATGCAGTTATAAAGTATATTTTCAAGTTGCTAATATTTTAGGTCTGACAATTTAAAGGGATAATAATGTTCTGAACTGGAACTCCAGGTTGATAGGTAGTCATAAATACAGAGACGAGACAGTGGACATGAATGTCATAAATGTTTAAGAAGCTACCATGGCAAGTGCATCATTTAGCCGTATATTGGCCAAGAAGAAAATATTAGAATAATGAAACGTGAAAGTGATTAAAATATTTACAATGATGAAGACACATCTAAAACAGAAAAGACTAAGGCTTTTCTTAAAGTTCACATTCCTAATCACAATATAAAGCCTTCCATTGAAAATGTCAACAAAGCAGCTACAATGTAGAATGCAACAACGAACAGCTAATTGTGTCAAAACAATTATAACACCAACGGTGTCGAGCAAAAAGTCGCACTGCCTATTACTCGGCAAGTTAAACGGCTTAGTTACAAGTTACGTAAGTGCCGATGAAAATTTCCTTCACCGGTGATCACGTATTCGACAAATGTAGCTCGGAAGTCGGCCGTTTGGTCGTAAACTCGGACATCATTCTTCGGAGATGAGATATTTCGCACAGTTATTACTTACGTCAGCGACAAACGTGTTTCGTGTGCATATACAGCCAGGTAGAAATTAGTAAGTTAGTATGTAAAACCGGTTAATTGGCCAGTCGAACAATGTAGGTTCTTTTAGTAAATTTGGGACTGCATCTTGGATATAATTGTATCTAGAATGATATGTATCTCTGTAGCTAGCATATCAAAGTTGAAAGTATCTCAGCTTAATCGACATTCAGGTTTAAAAGTAAAACACAGTGCTGTTTTTTACTTTTTTATGTCTGCTGAGTCATCGATGTCGCTTTAGGTTATAAAAATATTTGTTTTACATTTCTCGTTTACTATATTGCGAGTAGTTGCTCTTATCGAAAGGGTACAAATTCCGTGCATTCGAAGCGTTTAACATAATTGTTCTGCCATTACTAATATGTTGTTTTGATAACTTTCCATCGTCCTTGCATTTTAGCAATTTAAACTAGTTTTGAGGCATAAAAGATAAAAGGTAGGTCTAACGAGGTTAAATTAAGATTTGTCAAAGATTTTTTCGATGAGATCTAAACATAAATAAGGCGAAATAAAAATTTAATTAACCAACTAATTGTTCATACTCTACCAATAATTTAAGATCAGAATTGAAAAAAAAAATGAGTTTCTGCGATCAAACCAAATCAATAGTAAAAAATATAAAAATTAAAATAAATGGTATAGACAAAAAAGAAGTACTACAGATTGGCATAATAACAACTAGTAAAACACCAAAATTAGCAATCAATGAAACCAGTGTTTTGAATAATTAAAGCTTCGAATTTATTAGGCGTTCAAGGTTACGTTACTTAATTTTAAATTTCCAAATAAGATATCACGTATCGTAAGATTCTTATATGTGTGTATTGACAATTAGCAACGGTTAGCTTGAAAGTGTTTTAAAATTCTCTATTTGCCAATCAATACGAAATGTTCGAGCATACATTTTTATTCATTGCTAGTGTTAAATGTTTTAGATCTAGATGTTACTAAATGAATCAAGTTTTTAATAGTGTTGATGAACTTAAGATTAAACTATGATTTAAGACAAGTAATACCTACAAACCAATATTCAAATAATTACGAATATATTATATGCATTTTAATATCGATTCCATTTTTTTAATTTAACCTGTCAAAACTAATTGGTATTATTTATAAAATAGCGTATATCTAAATTTGCAATGTAGAATACTCGTCTCGAGATACGGCCTAGACAATTATTGTTGCCTCAAAAATCCAAACAAGTATATTCGCAACATCAACAGTCCGTGAAAAAATAGCCTCAGGCGAACTAGTATTTGATAGTTCAGCACCGAAGTATTAATAATCTTAAATATCGGCTTCAATATCGTGACATGCATTTCCTACTCGTAACCTGTTTGCGTCTAACAGGATGTTTGTTATCTGGCGAGATTAAACTTTTTTTATATTATTTTAATCTAGTTTCATTTAATTGCGAAGAGAGAGTGGTAGTACTTTGTAAATAATTTATAATTACATCTGGAGAGGGACTTGATTTTTACACAATGTATTATCGCAGACATATTATTGGAAATACAAATAACAAGTGACGAGGACTTGAGATAAATTGTGAAGAAAGGTGATAGGTCAAGTTTTGCAGTAAACAAATCTTGCAAAATATTCCAGAATATGATATATACTCGTACATACATAAACTCACGCCTTTTTCCCAGAAGTGATAGGCAAAGATTCTCCTGGTAGTAACCAGGGACTCAAATTTAGCCTTGTCTGTTTCATCCCAGGATGTGATAGGGGGCAAGCCTATCTCCATATCAGGCAAATTCCTGACTCCGGGCTGATAATGAATAGAAAAATCCAATATCACTTCTCCCGACACGGGGTTTGAACCCGAGACCTCAGTTTTGTAATCATACTTTAGTACAACTACGGCACCGAGGCAGTCTATGATTAAATGAAGAAAACCGTACAGCACTATAAAACACTTTTAGCACACAATTATTAAGCTGCATGGTTACAAACATTTCATAATGTGACAATTACTCCGGTTACATGAAATGAAGTTTTAAAGCATAATTTTGTAAATGCTTCATAAATAAATATTAGAGTAACAGAAAGACAAAAATAGTATCAAGAAAAACAAAGCATCTTATAAATATTGTAATTTTCGAAGACATGACGACTCGGGCCGGTATACAAAGATCGTCACAGATATATGATTCATAAATAATACAATGGTATCAATATGAGCTAAAAATGGTAAGAAAATATAAACATATCACAATGTGTGATCATCGCAGCCAGTTATGAATTTGAGCAGAAGACAATACTCCCCATTACCGGTACCAAATATTTCAACTTACTAAACGTTGTTATGGATCAAGCGTGTCGAAAAAACATTATTTGATGCGTTCATAAACTTGTATTTTCGCAAATCATCTTAAATGCCACTGCATCTTACAAACGGTGTTTACACCAAATTTCGTAAGGTCCGAGAACAAATTTATTGGAAAAACTTAATATCTTTAATAATGAGGTACTAATTCATCAAGAAGATTAATTAATCTTGACGCCTGATTCATCTATAGTAAGAACTTCTAAACAATTCAGTCATAGATGAATACTAAGAAACGGATCCCTTGTCGGTTAACATAATAATATGGAGAAATATTATGTCTCCTCACTTCACTATATTTATAAAACATTTTTTCATAGTAGTTACACTTGTATCGGCTGGACGGCGAGATGGCGATTGCGATAGAGCAGATTTTATTGCATTTTGTATGCATCACAAATTGTTACTACTTGGGCAAGATTATACGGGCCTTATTGATTAAAAATGTGTCCTGATTGATTTTAATTGTCAATTATTGAAAGCACTTAACGTTGATTTTCAAAATGGTGCTATCAGGATGAAAACTGAACCATGGCTATGGCATATTTAGCAACTCCAATCTTAAAAGATTAAAATTAGTGTCCCTATAAAATATATTACGAATGCACCTGATTGTCGTCAAACAGAGACAGATGGAAAAAGATCGTGCGGTAACATCATCACTAGGGAATAAAACACAGTGACCACGAGCGCTCTGCCAGGAATGTAACGACAAACAAGAAGAATAAAATATATCATGGATAGATAGAATAAAATGGAAAAGTAAGAATTCTCCTCTGTAAGTATTAAATCATACGTAAAAGTTTGGTACCTAAATGAGCAGGCTGAAACTTTCTTTATATGAGAATCTTTTTAGATAAGACTAAAGTTCCCAAAACGATAGTAAACGAAGGTTCCTAAGTGTCATAAGTGTCTCATAAGTGTCTCATAAGTGTATAACAGTCATAAGTGTGTAGAGAAGTCGTAAGTAACAATTATTTAGGTCGTCGTAAAATATTTACATAAAAAACGGGGAAAAACATTAGCTCCCAATGAATTTACTACTTAAACAGTTATATTACGTCACACCTCCAACAATCGTCTACATTTCACATAAATTATGCTGATAGTGTAATTAAACATGTCATTTATAAGACATTAGACGCAGATAATGAAGATGTAGAATTCAATTGCACTAATTTTAAAAATAAAACATACATTATTGTGTAAAACACATAACCTAAAGGCGTAAATTTGATCAGTGTTGAATATCAAGGAGAACCACTTCAAAGACCGCTTAAATATAACGTGTATCGAAATTACCTTACGTCGTTCTGTTTTTGTTATTGAATAGTTTGCGTATGCGTATGTGTGTATCAGAGGGTCTCGATGCATTCATCATTGTTCAACTAATGAGTGAATCAATAGAAATATATCGCTTGTTATCATAACTTTAGAATTTCATTGAACAGAGTTTATGTTTACTTCAATATTAAAGTCTATTAAACAATATACCTATATGAAAAGTAAACATGAAAAAGATTAAACTTCAAAGGAATTGATAATCTTTGCTGCAGGCGTTCGTTTAGGCATGAGAATTTTAGGTGTAAAATGATTCGATGTCTTTACATTAAGTAACGCCGTTTGATACGTAAATGACGCAGCTAATTATTTAGACAAGTGTGTGTAAAATAATACAGTAAAATTAGAATTAATTACGCTGAGTAGAGAAATATTAAAAATTGTTTTATTGCTTGAAAGAAAGCTCACTTAACTGTATCCCATTAGAGCGGTAATTACAGCTAATCTTAATTAATTTATAAACTACTTTCTAGATATAGGTATGTGTTTGAAGTCTGCAAAGAAAGCAAACTGTGAAACTAAATTATTCAATTTGGTTATCCAACATATTTGCGACGAGTTGAAAGAGAAAACGTACAACATTTGTTTGTACAAATATTTCGTCCATTTCGCGTCGTCGGGCAGGTTTTGAAGTCGTTCGTCCAAGTAAGTTAACAGAGTGAAAACGGTCCGCAATAGGCGGTGCGTTGCGTGATATCTACACCACAACACCTGCTGCTGCCAGCACCGCGCAAACCTTGCCTTTCAGAACGTCTCAGAGTGTTGTGCCAAATTTTTGTGTTCATTGTTCACAAAGGTCAAGACCGTCTGCGCTAACGTAAACGCCAAATAATTATGTCTTCACTTCATCTAAAAATTCAATGCGCGCGTTCATTATCGAATAAGTATGTAAGACGCGAGGATTTGAAATGACTGCTCGTTTCGCTCGTATCATTTGTTATCGTTAACATTCACCGTTCGCTCTTCGGCAAACAATTTCATTGTGGCCACCATTGTTTTCTCATTGTTCTTAGATGTATTGAGTGTAAAAAAATTCATTATAATTCAATCGCGACGGACGCCTCGCGTTCCGAGTTTCGACATACCTGAGTCCTGTGCATTTTGCAAATGATGGATGTGATGCAGGTGCGCATAGTAATGGTGATGGTGAAGGATGCATTCCAGATCCGTGCAATTCAACATTGTCACAGAGCACCGGCCGCGCCGGCAGCCGTCTGCTCACTCACGCTCAGCGCACACTTTCACAAAGCTAATCCACTGGCACCACGACACCTATCTCTGTCACATCACGTTATCTCCTTGGGCACAGGCGACGGAGGACTAACACATGGGTCGACGGCTGGTCCAGCAGGGTGGGCGCCGCTCGGTCTGCGCCGGTTGCTCGCACCTGCGGTCTACCGCATCACGCGCACTACTTTGTAACTTTCCAATCCTGTGAATATTCACGTGTTCGCGCGAGACGTTTCATCCATGTTCGGAATTCCGCGCGGCGATCGAAGGAGCGGAAGGCGTAATCGATAAGGCGGTCGGTTCGATAACTACGCGAGTGGTGTTGCAGTGAGTGGCTGCGTGCGCGCAACACTTGTAGCGCGCGATTGTATACTGAGTGCGGCGTGCGAGCCGCTTCCACCTCTCCCGAGCTCCCGGCCTCGACCGCGCTCGCCGCCGCGCCGCACCACCACGCTCATATCGCGACACCTATTGCCCTCTGCTGGATCATGCGACGTTCAACGCCCGTGTCCTAATATCAGCTCCCAGGAAAAATCAAGATCATTAGCAAAATATTGTCCCGGAAACTAGACAGTTTTTTGCAATATCGTAATTGATTATTAACAGCAGAAAGAAGTAACATTTTATTTTACTGTACAACGCGGCAACAAGGCGTCCACCAAGGCAGTTGTAGTACACATTTTATGCACCGCAATAGACGGCAGTAAAATAAACAGCTGAAGCGATTAGCAATAGCCATTACGAATGAGTATAACAATTGCCAAAGACATGATGGCTTGCATGTGCGGGCAAATTAATGTGTCAATATCGAAATGATTCGTTAGTAAACGTAAACATTGGATTTGCGGAAAAAGGGAAAAAACCAACAAGTAAAATATCCGCGGTAGGTTCCAAGGTCGAGGTAGCTGCTCGCCGTGAGAACACTGTGGCTAAAGACTTTCAAGCGACGATGTATGCGCAAACGTATAACTTATTGCACTTAGTTGTCGGGTGGCGCACAAATTAAACGCGGGACATTGAGTTACTCACCGAACCCGGCCTCAGGAGTGCGCACGCTTTCCTCAACGTTTGAATTAAAAACCGCAGAAGCCATGAATTTTATACTTGTGATGTAACAGCTGTTCCAATTCGATAATATTAGTAATTGCATTCCTTTTACAAATTGGCGTATTGATAACGCCATGTGGATATGTGAACAATACGCGGTAATTACTCTAAGAATACCAACAGGTAAACGAAACATTTGGCAAATAAAAACGATACTGCCACTAATTGCAATTAGCGTTGGTGTCGCGCCGCGCATTCTTACTCCAAATTCGCTTCTAAGAAAACAGAAGCATTCATCGATGAAGTAAATTATTCTTAGAAGTGAAGTGTTATGCAAACATTCGCAAACTGACTATGTATAACAATTGCACAGTAAGCCATTGAGAAATCCTTGAGTTGAAACGAAGGGCCGATGTTACAATAATTAGATTCTTATTGTGTTAATGCATCCTGGACTTAATTGTTATTGGATTAGCCATATCGGTTTCATAGATAATATTTACGTTCGCATGCCTTCCGTTAAAACCATAAAGTTTAAGGCTGGTTTAAAATAACGCAACTAAAACCTCTTGAAATCAAATGCATGTTAGGAGTTTTTTTTTTATTCATCCAAATGTATACACTAAAAGAGACAGAACTTAAGCCATCCACTTATTGTCAAAACTTCCTATAATGCATCTGAGAATAAATAAAGAGTTTAAATAATTACATTTAGCATTACTATGCTGTATCAACCCAGATACGTCCCATTTAGCATTAGTTCATTGGCTATCTAAGGGCCAATTGCACAAACTAACTTGCCCATAACTTTGACTTAGAAAATGTCAATCCCATACATTAGCAATGTCAAATACGTCACCAATGTATGGCGATGACATTGTCAAAATTAAAGGTATCGTCAAAGTTAGTTTGTGCAATTGGCCCTTAGTCATTATCACGTAGCAATAACCAGAAAGTGCGTGGCGGCCTGTTGGTAACGGACTAGACGCGGCTGCCGACATGTTCACGGTGGTCGCGGTTTCAAATCCCATTGCACACCTCTGATTTCTTCGGAGTCATGTGTGTATTGAAAGTCAATCACCACGCACTATAACGGTGAAGGAAAACATCGTAAGTAAACGTGCATATTATAGCGATTTGTATAAATTTTTATGGTATGTAAAAGTCCGCCAACCCGTGTTAGGCCAGCGTGGTGGACTATATGGCTTAACCACTCTCAATCGTACTCTCGATTGTAGAGGAGGCCCGTGGCCTGCAGTGGGATGTATATGGGCTGATACAATACAATACAATAACCAGAGCCGCCCATCTCTCTCCAAATATATTATACTACACTATATCAGGCAATAATCGTCCAATGGTAAGCACGGGACTCCTCTACAACCGAGAATTAGATTGAAAGGGCTTAAGCCATAGTCCACAGGTTGGGGGACTTTACACACTATAGAAATTCTTGTAAATCTCTATGGTATTTAGGTTTCGTGACCACGTTTTTCTTTACCTTTAAAGTATGTCGTAATTGACTATCAATACACATACTCTTCATTAACTCATTCATATCCACTTGTTAATACCAGAAACACCCAACATGTTTTAATGAAATTATGTATAACATACATATTTAATTATTTATTACGGTTCAGTTGGTTTATAATCTCACTACACCGACAACCTAAAATTGACATCATTCTTCTAATTGGTTGTGGTCGTAACGTTGCAACCGCAAGCAAATTAGATTATTCTCTGCATATTATTTGTTTTGACTCTGTTTTGATAAATTGTTATATTTTTGTGTGCATATTGAAGAAAAATTGCAATTTAATGAGTCAGTTCTCATCGTGATGGTCGCTGACCGCTACAAACGGTACATGTATTTAATTTCCTATATAACTTAATATCTGGGTCGAAATGTCGAGTAGTATTAATGACATGAGGAGCACTCAGTTATAATTTCAATAGTATTATGGAAGACTGTCTGTGCTGTAAGATTTTGATTACTTTGGTTAAAGAAGACAATAGGATACAGGTTCTTGGAACCAATTGCTTATTAGTTTTTTTTTTCAATATACTATTCTCGTTCATTTTAGGTCATAGGTAACACTTAAAAATCGTGATCAGCGACTAAATTTAGTATCAGTGGAGTTTTTTTTTACTGAAATGTCTGTGACACTATGCCCCTTGTATTAGTACTATGATTATGAATATGACTAAAAAATGGAAAATAGGAAATCAAACCACAAAAATAAATAATACAACACTATATGTTTTAAACAGTTTTAATACAAGACACTGTGGAAATCATTGGAGCAGGCTTATGTTCAGCAGTGGACTTCCTTTGGCTGATGGATGGATGGAATACAAAACAAAATGTCGATCTCTTAAAGGTTCTAGCATAAATGGGCGTTATGTATCAATTTTGAAAGCGATGTCCCTTAAGCCAGAACCATCTGGTAAAGCCCCTTTTAGCGTCTATTAGACCTACAATAATTAATAGATATTTATAGATATTTAACGGTGAAGGAAAACATCGTGAGGAAACCTGCATACCGTAGCGATTTTAAAGAATTTCTACGGTATATAAGTCCGCCAACCCGCACTAGGCCAGCGTGGTGGACTATATGGCCTAACCACTCTCAATCGTACTCTCGATTGTAGAGGAGGCCCGTGCCCTGCAGTGGGTCGTATATGGGCTGATACAATACAATACAATTTATAAGCGACTGATATGCTAGCTGTAATCTCCCCTGAGATTTTATTATAAGCAGATATACTAGTCTCGCGAGATGTAAGGCTCTAAAAGACACTCGATGATCGCACTACAACAATAGCATTGCATAATGCCGTGACGTCACTGATTCAAATACTCCATGATCGCCACAACATGAATGAATGCTAATACAGGACTGGTATTAAAGATTTTACAAGAGCATATTACTCACCAATGTACAGCTGATTCTATAAATAAAGCGACTTCCTTTTGTCGAAGGTCATCCGTATATTTTGCAACTATAGATTAAGTCTTTCATCAGATCTTCGTATCTGTATGCTATGCTCTATCTAATCGTACGCAATCTATTGATGCTATCTTAGGATATTGACTTATGAATAGTCACTCATCCATTCAACAGCCCAATCTATATTTAGTTTTTGATAAAATATCAGTGACAAAACAAATAACTCTAGTCCAATATGCTTTCTAGATAAATTGACTTTTGCGAACCCATACATTCGTCCGAAAAAACATTATTTCTGTTCTCTTAATCGTAACAAAATTAATTATAATGCAATACACTATTTTATAATAAAGAGTGAGGTTGTTGGAGCAAACCCCACAAGTGTAAAATCTATTTAAATACCACAACAAAAGGAAGTAGAATTACAATGGTAGGGTCAAACATAAACAAACATTCTCAAATAACACATCATTATTATCATTAAGATAAGAATGTAAACAAAACAGATTAATACTAAACAAAGGAGCTACCTCTAAACCTCTCAAAACCATTTTCGCAGTGATATTCAAATTTAACATCATCTATCTACCTGTCAACTAGTCTCATGACCTATGACTCGTTGAATTTGATTACACCTTACTAATTGCGATGGATGCAAGCAAAAGGCTCAAACACTTGACCTACAACGTCTTATGTACGTTGAGTTTTTGCACGGCCAGTTATCAATGCCGGTGAAAGGGCCAATCTAGTGAGCCAAGACGAGGTGCGATTGTTGTCCTCTGTTACAAAACGAGCCACGTGTCGAGATTTGTCACTGTTGTGTCGACATGCAAAACTTCTACTACAAACAACGATATTCGGTATATCGTGCGATTGTTCGTATTGAAATCTACTCCTAATTACTTCGATTTTACTATAATGTCGATGATAAAGGATCTGCGCGACACAACATTGTTGAATCGTGCAACCATCGATATGAGTGATAACGACAGGACTAGAAGTAGATTTCAATACGAACAATCGCATTATATATCGAGTACGTATCGTGATTCGTACTAGCCCCCAACATCGGTATCAGCATGTATTGACAAATTAACGTGACAAGTTTAGGTTATCATTCTTCAATTGTCAAGTCTTGATTATCAGGTTTTGTTGATGCTTCAGCTAATCAAGATCTAGTAACCCCTTGCGTGTTTATTGTTTTAGTAATTCTAGTTTGTCCACTTGGTGATCGATAATGCTATTATTTATTGCGCCATTCTTATTTATATGCATGTGTTGAAATCTCATCCCATAAAGCACATTTACAAGGCGATGGGTTAATGTATAATTTATATTAATGTTCATTGATTTTGGGATCCAAACATGCCAAATGTCGTGTTATTATAGTATTACTTATTATAACACCACAGCCATGATAGAAGCTCCTATCAAATCGAACTTTTCAGCAACATCGAAATTATTAAAAAGTATTATATACTTTTATCGTTTTATTCTCTAAAATGTGACGATAATAGTGTGTACTCGTTAAAATTAATTGACAAAATCTACCATACGTCCAAGAACAAACTATGTGTTATAAAATCACGTTAAATTATTTATATCAATAACTGTTATAGTAAGTATTAATACTTTATTAAATTGCCGGTTCGTTAGAGGTTTAGTTGTTTCTATTATGCGTGTTACAGAAACATTTAGGTTATTATTAAATACGAGTCTAATAGCGTGAGTATCAAAAACTATGCGCGTTCACTGTCCAAAAGGACCAATTCGCAATTATACCACTGATTCAAGGAGTGACTCTAAGGGCCTTATTAATAAACTCGGATGAGCGAAGGATTAACTTTAGTCCAAAGTTTTAGAATTGACTCGATTATTTTGAATAGCGAGGTATTCACGACTTTATTATTAAACACGGAATTGCATAGAGGGCTAAGCAACCATCATATTGTAGTTACAATATTCAACATTGTAATCAAATTAATAGTCAAAATAATAAAGTAAATTTAAAGCCTTGGAGTAAAGTTAGTCCTTCGCTCATCCGAGTTTATTAATAAGAACCCAAGAGTTTCCGAGACTTGAGTTCTTAAATCAAATCAAACAAATCAAAATATTCTTTATTAAAATAGTCTTCTCTAAGATCTTTTGAGTCGTTAATTACTGCTATCACCGCTTCGAAACGTGTTGTAGCTGTGAAGAAGAGACAGCGCAAGAAACTCCTTCAGTAACACAAACTGTCTTCATTTGTTTTCTTTTTTTAAAGCAATTTATATTTACAATGGTTTATGTCATAAATGTCTTCGTAAAGAAAGCCAATAGCAGTTTGCGAATATTAATTCCGAAAATTATCGAATTCCATATTCAGTCATACCTTTTGCTAATCCAATGAGAATGGACTATCATTACATAAATAGAAACCATTGTAGAATACAGCCAATGGCCAAAGTTCGTTGATTGCTTTACAAAGATATGTAAATGACTTGCCTTAAAAAATACCGGTAGACTTAATAGATATGGACTGGTAAGGCGTACACGATATGCAAATACTATTAGTAAGTCTTGTAGGTCTCCTGATAGCTTAAAGGGCCTATGAATTATAAGATACATATATGGTACAATACAATAAGTATAAATCAATTTTAATTTATATCTTGAATGTAGTTAATGACTGAGTGGGTCACTAAATAGCAATTCATTAATTTATTGGATACTTTCAGCCTTATTCATAGGCAGTTTATAACTCTATTTTAGTTATCGAATGCTTTGTCCCTTTCGAACTAATCTTGAATTCAGTTTGAGCGAAGAAGACAAAACATGCAATCACTAAAATATGTTTATAAACTGTATATGAATAAGGCCATTAACGTATGTCATCATTTTATCATCGTATTAAGTTGTCTCTATTTTTTCTTTTGCACATGTATGCATTCCATAGGATTTCGTTTTGGTTCAAAATTTGTTATAACAAACTGCTTAAGAGGCGTTAGATAGTGACTACTGAATACATTGCACCTGACGAAGATTGCAATGCAGTAATTTGATTATCTAGACAGAACACTGATTATTATCTCTTGCGATTCGATACAACGACGCCCATCCGTTGACCATTCACTTGCGTATTAAATCTCAACTCAAAAGACTCATAAATCAGTGCATAGCAGTAATGACCAATATAATCAATTTTAAATGTTAAGCTGGCCTATACTTGACGCTTGTTTTCATTTATTTCCATTTAATGTCACCGCAGTCTAGTAAAATAGAGTAAAATCGAACGCATGTTTCAAAATGTTTTATCGATACAATCCTAAATTTAACTTAAATGTTGTCCAAAAGGTTTCTACAACGTAAACGCTCAAGACAAATGAAATAAAATAAAAAACAACGTTAAACATATCTAGTGCCAACAGAAATTTGCATTTTCCGTTCAATACTACAGAGGTCGTGGCACGACAAAGCGAGAACTGGTACGTTCAAATATTTATCTCCAAGCGTCAACTAGCCAACGAGAATCAGACATTTTATTTTCAACCAAACATGAGCTAACATTTGAGTTTGCGAAGATATAGGTAGAGTACCACTAGTGCCATCTATAGTCCACAAAATTTTAATCTGAAGTTTTCATAGACACCGTGCTTATCTAAATCTAAAACTACTGATAGTAAAGTTAAACCGCTTTCAAAACCAATTTTATTTCGAATACCAAACAATAATGTAGTCTAGGTAAACAATAACCAAAATCAAAATATTATTTTTCAATATTCGTAAGTTGAAGTTTATTTGTATTGAAGGAGGCCTATGTTCAGCAGTGGAGTTCCTTTGGCTGATGGATGGATGGATGATTCGCAAGTTACATAAGTTTAACTCCATAAAGACGCTAGATTTTCCCACTAGTCTGATACTCGTCTAGTTTAGCCTAGAACTTGGTGTGTCCGTTTTATGAGTAGTATATCGCGACGCTGTCATTTAAAGGCTCCACATACGGATTGAATGGTCCGGAAATACGAGCGGAATGTTACTATGACGTTGTTTGATCCAGATGGCTGGTACCAAGCTACTATGTTGACCTGATAATGGTTGCAGAACGATGTTAGACGCAGACTGCTTTTGAGATATTGCTCTAAGGACCTTAAGAGGCCTATCTTCAGTAACCCTAATTCCGTGGATGATGTTCATGTTGATGATAAATGAATCATTATTGAACTTTATCCTACTACGTAAATTGTAAACCTGCACGACTGCCTCGGTGGCGTAGTTGTACTACGATATGATTAAAAAGCTGAGGTCTCGGGTACGAATCCCGGGTCGGGCGAAGTGATATTGGATTTTCTATTCATTATCAGCCGGAGTCAGGAATGCATGCCCGATATGGCGATGGGCTCGCCCTCTATCACATCATGGGACGGAACACATACGGCGAAATGTGGGTGTCCTGGTTGCACCTCTGCCTACCCCTTATTGGAAAAAGGCGTGATGTTTACGTATGTATGTATGAAAATTATAAGTATTGCAGTTTCCGTCTTGAAAGAAGCTTACGTTCACCAAAAAAACATCCCTCGATAAAATTGATGACAATGATAAATGAAATACTACATTATTTTCCTCAGTGTAACTACTAAACTAGGTATACTTTTCGTCATCTCGCAATTTCTTCTTCGAGCCGATTGCGAATGCCTATCATTAAATTACGTTCTTGTGGAAATGCGTACGCGTCTGCGCAGGTGCGGCCATCGCAACTCCGTTTATGGTGTTTCAATTAAATCGCTTTTGACCGATGTCGGTCGTCAACCCTGAGCTCGCGCGTAGAACGCATGGAAGCGACCCGCTGTCACTGTGATGACTGTGAAATCATCCGGACTTGATGATAACCCAGTGAGATTGTAAAAGTCGAATATTGAATTACGCGTGATGGGTTTGTGGTAGTGGCAAAATGTTGGATGTGTGGTAATACACGTAGATATCGAGTTTATAACATCATTGCTGTCAAGCGCAACGTGGGACGTCCACCCACTAGGTGGTCAGACGACCTGGCAAAGGTCGCGGGACGTCGCTGGATGCAGGCTGCCTCCAACAGGTCACTGTGGAAATCATTGGGAGAGGCCTATGTTCAGCAGTGGACTTCCTTTGGCTGATGGATGGATTGCTGTCAATATAAGTGCAATCTTAGTGCCTCTTTAAAAGCCTGATGATTAGCTTGTAAACAATAGACAGACCAACAGTCTTATATTCTTACAATTGCTATATTATATTCATCGAGTCTCCTATTTCTACAATAAAAGGATAAACAATAATAAAATGCATAGTAAATTAGCACATCTTCGATAAAACCACTTTATGTCTTCATTAGTTAGATAATTTTATGTATATTTAGTTGCATAGTCGTAACAATGTTCATTACTTATGATTATTACGTTTCACAATAAAGCTGTAAAATATAATTATGCCAAAAGCGTTGACCTACAGGGTCTGTAATTATTACTACTAATATTAAAAAATACAAATATCCAGTTCTCTAACTCTTGGTCGCCACACAGGAAGGATGGCTCGTCATAATCGCGTCTGATCAACGACTCCAAAATTCTCGCGTCGAATTTAAGGGCATGTTGCCGATGGACGCGGTGCTTTGATAGCTACCTTTTTGCCTTTCCATCAATCTGTGCACGAACCGACTGACTGTCCGGCCAGCATAGAGCAACGCAACAGATGGGACGCTAGACCTCGTTTCGTTTCGGCACTAATATTTTAAAGTGTAGTATTTGGTACTACAACTCTGATGGGCTTAGGTCTTAGTGCACCATGCTGGTGTAGTTATACGTACATAAACTCACGCCTTTTTCCCAGAAGGGATAGGCAGAAATGCTAGCAGGACGTTTCTTCTTGTGTGTTCCATCCCACGACGTGATATGAGGTAAGCTTATCCCCATGTGGCGCACAAATTCCGGGTGTAAATAAATAATAATAACAATAAATAAAAAAATATATATCTACAAAATTATTGAAAAGACAAAAAGTAAAATACTTAAACATAGATTATACAAAATGCAAGGTAGATCAGTGTCCAAATTGTATGATTTGATAAACTATGCATTTTTTGTGAAAATACTATAGTCTCCATATTTCCTCGCGAATTATTCCTTCTCGGAAGCCCTTTCCAATGCCTCCCCCTGCATCTTCTCCACGCCGCTTCTTCCAAATACTGGCCACACAGCTCCCCAGGTAATATGATTGTCTAACAACAGGGGCTTGAGAAAATTTAAATAAATATCTACTGACAGGTATTTGTTGGTTCTCCGTCTTTTGTTTTATCAATTCCTTACGAACAAAAATAAAATACTACTAAATATTATAAGGTGATACAGTGCGATGTAAAACAATTAATACCACAATTATTCATAATTAATATTACCACGTATTGATAAAAAATAAAACATGTAACTGGAAGTCGAAAAATTCCAGTAACAACGAAATAAATATTTAATTAAGCCAACACGTTCCGTATTATATTACAGAACTTGTTTAAACAAAACACGTTTTAACTTATCTAAAACTGTATTCAATGGGGAGTTTTTTAACTATTTTGCTGTTATTTATAGAGCTATGGGGACTTGTTGTAGATTGAATGTTGTTTTTAACGTAATACCACTCTGTTGTCACTATTAAGTACAACGTTACGAGTATTTCATAAAATCAGTACCATATTTCACAATGTTAATTTATTTTATGTTCGTGTTGCTTTGCACATGAATTGTTTATTTGCAAATAAATAAAATTTCACATAGCTCTGACATTTCATTTATTTATTCTTAATTGCACATAAAAAGGAAAAATACTAAATAATATAACAAGTTAAGAAAAAGCACAGATGGCGGTCTTATCGCTCTAGGCGATTTACTAGACTTTTAATCTATATTATAAGTTTATGTCTTAAGATTGTATCCAGTTTGGTGAACTTTAATAAAAAAAAAGTATTAAGTTATATTAAAAGCTAAATGATTTCATGTATATGTCATAAAATTATTTAGTTCATTATTCGACCGGCCATCTGGATAAATAATAAATTAAATATGAAACATCCAAGCATTACCTAGTTGGTGACAAGATCTTATCTTTGTACCTGATCGACCTCAAAATATATTATTGAATTCACACTAAGTAAATTATCAGATCTCGTTAATGAAACAACATCAGATACTTTATATATCTATTTCATTTTTTATTAAAAATAAAAAACTTTTCCCCCGTCAATATTGACATATCGCTAACTTGTTAAAGGGCATTTGGGCGCTATAATCCAAGAGCCAGTTCTGTCAAATTTGTTTTTACTCTTTGCACAAAAGCCTTAGGCCGTATCGTCTGACTTTGCAAGTTTTTTCACTGAACCTTTTGTGTCGGCCGCCTCAGGCATTCGAAATTGCCTCGAGTTAACGATGGCCGTCAACAATTATGCTTAGGTGCTTCGCTACCAGCTTACCACAACAGCCAGCGAATTACTCGATACTATACGTGAAATAAAGGAAATAAGGCGCAAACCTGTTCGCTTGTTGCTGCACAAAGGTTATAATAGTTGTTTTTAATATCGAAAATATTGCGAAACAGACTCTCGGTACGCGTATATTTGAAAACGGTAGGTCAAATAAAAACGCGATGGCTTCCGCGCCGACAATCGCAAGTCATTTCGTCGTACAAAAAGCAGCCATGCTACATTCTTTTAACAGGCAAAAAAGGCAAATCGATATGAGAAAAGTGGTAGTGTCTTGCATACAATTTGAATAAACAAGGTGTTGTGTACACTTCCCATACATCCACGCCAATCTATAGAGTAATTACGATACCCCAGATTATTTATTATTTATTAAAACATTTCCATACATAAAATGTAGAGGTGACAAGTCATCTTCTTAAAACCCTTCGTACCAGTCTCCATATTTATTAGAATACTTTTGCAATTTGCACGCAAAATATTAGTCTTAGTCTTAAAGACTTGAAGTTCTGCTACTTTTTGATTTACTGTGTCTTTATGGAACGCCATAAAAAGCCGCCCCGACTCTAGTTGGAAAAAGGAAAGTTCTAGAGAGCGGATCATCTTAAACATTCTATGGAAAAACAATATGAGACTTAAGGCCTCGCAAAAAATTGAGCATTGTGTTTAATGATTATTACGTTGGTTAAACCTACTGGTTGTTTGACTCATACAATGAAGGACAAGATAATTAACGCGATGAAGAGTAACGACTTATTCGTACTCAACATGGAGTCATCTCATTTCTCACCTTAATAAGTCTATGTTAGCTTATAGCCAGACTCACGCTCGAATGCTCAAACACCACTTAAATATTACGTTGTAATTACGCAAGTCGCACTTAAATGTACTGTGTAAGTGGGACGTGCGTAGTTAAATGCAACTTAATATTTAATTTTCGTTTCAGTATTCGGGTGTTAGTTTTTTTTAATCATCTCTTTTCTGCATATTATACCAGCCGACGCCAAAAACCTTCTCTCTTTAAGACTCATTTTATGCCATTCAATTATAATTATCAACCAAATGAGATCCTTCGTCACAAAAAAATTTAAAACACCATGTTGTGAAAATGGGTGGCGTAGGCCTATGACGATGTTTCTCCGTCTTACGAACTTGTGACACTGCCTTTGGATTTTACTAGCTATTGACTAAGTATTAAGCCTAATTTAATACAACTTTACTAGATAACTTATCTAATGCACGGATCGGCTCAGTTTTGCAACCAAACGCAGCTGCTTTTCCATAATTCATCTAACATCGCTCTAACTTCTACTATTAAAATTAATTCTAATTACATACATACATAAACTCACACCTATTTCCCAGAAGAGGTAGGCAGAGTTGTAACCAGGATATCAACGTTTCGACTTGTATTTTCCGTCTCACGACGCAATAGGGAGCCATTCTATCCAATTCAATCCATCAGCCAAAGGAAGTCCACTGCTGAACATAGGCCTCTTCCAATAATTTCCACAGTGACCTGTTGGAGGCAGCCTGCATCCAGCGACGTCCCGCGACCTTTACCAGGTCGTCTAGTGGGTATCGCTGTATACTAATTACTAAGCCCTAATATATTACCCATAAAAAAAGAATGAATTAACATCTGAAACGAATTCTTCAAACTAGGCCTTTTAAATGACTGTCAATTACGTGATTAACAATCAGATGGAGAATTTTAAGACAGCTGTAAATCCACCTCGTCCATAGCAATTAAACCAATCAGCTTTTTACCACCGACCAGTTAGAATGCTTCAATGTACACTGCGCTTTTTACAGTCTTCGAAGATAAAGCGATCGAATTCTATGAAACAGAATTAAGCAAGTCGGCCATCTGCTTTGTACGCGTGCTTTGGTTTTAAGACGAGCTGTCACATTTATTTGGTCGTGTTTTACACAATACATATTAATGGGAGACTTGTGTAGTTGTTATGTCAGCCTTTTTGCATCGGCGATTCGATGAATGTCTGTGCAAAACATTCTAAGTCTGCACTACATTCCTTTACCCATGCAATAAAATGAACGCAAACAAACAAAACTTAAGTGACTTAACTAATCACAAACAAAATGCAAGAATATTTACTTTAACAATGCTTGATTAACATAACAAATTCTCCATTTCACGTGGACATGAAACCTCACTTATTCCAAGCATCGCAAATGTAGAATTACAGCTTTGTCCTAGAAACCAACCAATGTTTGTTTCTCATAATACGAAGGCTGCAAACTTGTTAACACATCGGACATTGGAGCTTGTTTTTGATGTTAGAATTAAACCTTCTAATATTGATTTCATGTATACAAGTTCAAATCAATCGATCTAGATTTGCCAAGCATTGCTTTGTAATTAGTGGTGTTGTTTGGTTTTGCTACTGTCCATGAGCGGTCGTATCGCTTACCATAAGGCGAATGGCGTGCTCGCCTCACCAATCATTGCAATTTAAAAAATCTAGACCCTTGCTATAGAATGGAGCCCCGGACCAAGTACACACTTCAGCAAGCCAAAAAGGTGTTTGAATTTTGTAAATAGAACAGTATGTACTATGTAGTATATAGTTCAGGGCCCAGAATAATACGCACCTTATGTCGCATCAGAAACTACGTTGTGAGTTTTTTTTTGTCATCAATTTAATATCTAAGATAACCAAACGTTTTGTTAATTAGTTAATGATGACATCGATATTTCAAGTCTGAAAGTTGTAACTCGAGTTACATTTTAATCATGACTAAATCGAAATTTCAAGACAGAAATATGTAATTCGAGTTATACTTAAAATCCTTTGTTAAAGTTCTTACAACATTAAGCAATATAAGCTTCCTGTTATTCTATACTAGTGCAAAAAGAAAGACTGGTTGCATGATATTTAAAAGTCGCAAATATTATATTACCGTCACATAATTCGTCTCAAAAAATATATAATGTTGTCCTTCATATATGAATAAATGTACACAATTCATTTGTGCCAACTATACGAGTAATAATTTAGCATAACTTATGACATAGCGGAGGTGTGAACGACCATATGATAAGTATATTCATTGATTGAAGTATATGAAAAACAATGCAATTTGTGAATCGTAGGTCACTTGTTTAGTCACCTAAATGGTAAACAAAGTAGAAAAATCTGATGAGCATAATTGAGGCCAATGTCGAGGTATGATCATCTTTCAGGAATAGATTCTGCCTATGCCCGGACGCCGCTGCGCTTATGATCAAAAAAGTAAAATCACTTTTTTCATAGCATAGGTTCGTCAAACGAGCAAACAGTAGGGTAATTCACGTAATTAAATAAGTTCAATTGCAGTGCAGTTGCAGTTAGGTTTCGATCAAAACAGACCTTTTCGTATTCTCGTAATTTTGACAACCGCTGTCAGATACGCTCGCGTCAAGTTCGCGTCACGCGAGCGGTTTTAGCGTATTCTACTGCTGCGTGTTTTATGTGCGTGATTCAGATCGCAACTTGATCGGTATTCACGTGTAAGCTTCTTGCATACGACTGACGTACAGTTGACGCGCAGCACCCGCGCAGTTTACGCACAGCTTAGGTGCAGTTCACGCGCAGCTAAACAATTACAAGAATACCATTTTGCACTAAGATGTAAACTTTATTGCAACTGCACCGCAGCTTGATCGGCGCGTCAAAAAATTACGTGAATTACCCTACAGGTCACCTGATGGTAAGTGATCACTGCCGCCTATAACATCCACAATGCTAGATCATGGATGTATTGCCGGCCCAATTGGAAGGGGAGCGGGAAGGAAGGGATGGGAAGAGGAAAGGGGTATTGGGCATCCGGCAATCTCACTCACCGAATAAAACGCGACAGCTGAGCTGTCACTTCACGTCGATTTGCTGTGAGACAGTGGTACCGCCCCGGATGAGCCTGCCCATTCATGCTGAGTCATGACTGACAACAGCGTGGCTCTACCACTTCCAGAACTTGTTCTTTGTTCTTATTTTACAAAAGATTTTTTTTTTAATTTTGATCGTTGCTCACGATCACCTATCGTGAAATAGATTTACAGCTGAATCTGAGTACTATCTTTATGAGCATAGCACTACACTTCACCATTTTGGTCTCATACTTGTGAAAGTGTCCACATATGCATGTGTAGGTAAATGATATAAAACAGTCTATAGACCATACTCACTTTACTTTAGGAATCCAAGCACTACTAGCCACATCTTGAAAGAACTTTCACCAGCAATCTACCTTAGGATCGCAGCTAACATTAAGATCACTTACATAAGCAGGCGATTGAAAGGAATGCAACCGATGACGTCATCACTTTTACATTACAAAAGAGCATAACCGTCTCCAATTTCCTACGCATTATTTGTTTCCATACATTTAGTACTCGTGACTGGAATTAAAGAAACATGTGACTACCGTTTAAATAGCAACGACATTGGATTTAAAACTCAAATCACTGTAACATAAGATTCAAAATTAGTATCTCTAATAAGTGATATACTTCTGTTGCAACCTTGATCTACATAGAGGTACCTATTCGCTAACAACTCAATATAGCAATTTGGTAAAATGTTTTACCGTCAGTAGCTTAAACTTACGCCCTTGACATAATAACATTGATAATCTTACGTGTTTGCCAGTCGTAAACAGTTTGTTGTGAAGGATATTGATCGTAGACACGGCTTATTGATTTTTATGTGACATCTGTGAATTCAAATTTGTTTGTGATTCATGGCTCGACTATTATGGTAAGGTAATTCAAATACATCTCTTGATTTCAACATTTATATAGTTTATCTACTAAACATATGTACATCATATGCGTGCGTGGTGCAGCCCATATACGACCCACTGCAGGGCACGGGCCTCCTCTACAATCGAGAGTACGATTGAGAGTGGTTAGGCCATATAGTCCACCACGCTGGCCTAGTGCGGGTTGGCGGACTTTCACATACCATAGAAATTTCTACAAATCGCTATGGTATGCAGGTTTCCTCACGATGTTTTCCTTCACCGTTATAGTGCGTGGTGATTGACTATCAATACACACATGACTCCGAAAAGTCAGAGGTGTGCCCTGGGATTTGAACCCGCGACCACCGTAATCATGTAGGCAGCCGCGTCTGGTCCGTTACCAACAGGCCACCACGCACTTGCATCATATAAATATCAATAATGATTATGTAATACTAGATAATAAACATATTAAAATTTGGTAATATTCTTGGTTAATAAATTGTCGGATGTGTATTTAAATAGTATTTTTAAATAATTTTCAGACAGCTGATACTCTAAACCACCACTGGGTGGTCAGACGACCTGGTAAAGGTCGCGGGACGTCGCTGGATGCAGGCTGCCTCTGACTGTGGAAATCATTGGGAGAGGCCTATGTTCAGCAGTGGACTTCCTTTGGCTGATGGATGGATGGATGGATACTCTAAATGTAAAAATACATGCGAAATACTCTCTCGAACAAACTCAAAACTCTACTCTCAATACGTTAATGTCAATAATTTAAAACGTAGTTTATACGAGATCTGACTTACAAAGTAATAAATTTAACCCTAAAGCAATAAACATGAATTAAAGTACAAAACTTAAAACATCCTGATGCATGTTAAATAATAATAAAAGTTATCAGATAATGCAATACACTAATGAGAATTTTTCATCAAAAAACCTTATGAATCAACTAACATTAAATAAATCTTGATAACTATCTTAGAACAAAAAACGTAATATAAGAAATTTAAAGTTATTAATTACATTTTCACGGTTCAATTTTTAAGATACACTTGTCATGTCATTCATCAAGGCAAATGGAGGCTGTTGAGCGGTCAGTGACCCACTGAGGCTAGACGGGCATGTCAAAAAGTATTCCACTAAATACGAGAGATAAGATTGTACATTTGGACATATGGTGGTCAATGACGTGTTATCTTGACAAGGATGGGTTCAGTGGTGTGTATTATTTTTTGGCAATTTTTGTAAAAATACTGGATGGCTTGATGTTGTGTTACCCCGACATTTGACATCATCCGTCTTTGCAGTTGGTCCAAAGCCAAATCATTTTGCAACACGAATGTAAAGCATTATTTAAATAACCTACTTTGTTGATTACCTACTTTGATTGTAGTTAATTCATACTATATATATAGCCAAATCGTCTCATGGCTGCAAAGTTCTGTGGATTGAAATCATTAATTTTATGTTTGTACCAAAATATGGTAGCGGGCGACGAATGTATCACCTTGCCAGGCAGAGGTTCCAGTTCCGCGCAACACATGCAAGTGTTTTACCCGGAATACCACATGTTATTTTTATCATTATCAGTTTAGTATTAGAATTCAAAGAAGACAATCCTTCGGGATTTTTTTTCTTTTCATTGCCTGGCCTGAAAACTGAAAGTCAAGAGCAACGGTCATCAATGCAACCTGCAGTCATATACCAACTACGTTGGACCCCCATCATGTACCATACAAGAAAGCCGTATTATTAATACCAGTATAAAAAAAAACATAAATATGACGATTTCCAGATAATATTTATCTGTCAATACGAAGTGGTTATCTGTGCACCGGACGCAAACTGTGCACTCATTCGAAATTATTTTAATGGCATGCGGGTTTCCTCGCCGAGTTTTCCTTCACCTTTATAAGGCGGTATTTATGTTGTTAAGCATTAAAATCTCAGGGCAATTGGTATTTAATTCTCCGTCATAGTAAACAAAAAATGAACATTTCAAATTTCAAGGAACAATGCAACTTAAACGCTTTGTAGGACATTGTGATAGAATTATACTGCGTTATAACTCTGCCTTCTTCCATTACCTTCTCCCTACCTTCTTTCTTCATTCTTCTTTCTTCTTCCTACCTAGAGGCTCCTGCCTATCCCTTCAAAAACGATGCATAAGTGGTGATTTGCTTTATTATTCTGGAATCTTTTTGTTTTTATTGCAATAAATGGCCATTCGCCTTGTGGTAAGCGATACAACCGCACATGGACAGTAGCAAAACCAACAACCCTGAATTACAAAGCAATGCTTGACGTTCCACTGCGCTCGCCATCCTGGGACATAAGTTGTTAAGCCTCATTATGTCCAGTAGTTATGCTGGCTACCATGTCCTTCAAACCGGAACAATGCGTTTATACTACTGTTTGGCGGAAGAAATAGACATTGCGGCGGTACCTACACAGGCGGCGTCTCACATATGAGAGACCTACCACCAGTGATTTATCATAATACTTGGGTGGTAAATACATACATTTTCCAAAAAATACTGTACATCCTTTTATTTTAGTTGCGTTGTGTCTAATGTCACTAAAACTACGACCTGGCTTCGTTGTTGGTAGCAGACTTGATATACCCTGTATAACCGCATTGGGTGCAAATTTTGTAAGCTTATATTTAGTTTCATAAATAGTATAAAGAAATAAAATTATTCCAAAAACTATAATATATTCTTTACAAAAAAATCAAACAATAAATTACAATAACTCACACCACAAAGACGCACTAATTACTACTAAAAAGAGACGATACAAATCCCCGTTGTTTAATTTGCTTTACTTTTATTTCATCCTTGCAGTGAGATCATCTCGTAACTGGTTAATTTTGAAGTTTTTTACGTTTTCCTCACGAAATAACTGCTTTTTTGCAATTGACACTCAAAACCAGCTTCACAAAGCACTTAGATTCTTGATTCAAGCCGGCATTATTCCATAATTATTTGTAAAGAGAAATTATACACATTAAGTAAATGCTTTGAAAATTGCGAAGAGCGTAAAAGCATGCAAATAGTTGTACTGAGGCTTTTAAAAGTACGTATTTGAATGTGGTAAGGCATATTTTTGCTTGAAATACACGGTGGCATTTCTCATATTATTATCTTACAATTTACAATGATATAGACACTATACTACGTTGCACAATGTTCCCTAAAGAAGGTCGTAAAGAAATTTCAAATATTTTTCTCAACACCCGAAACGCTATTGCGCAATTTTCTACAAAACCTTGGGTGCTGAAACTATTTTGTTTACTTCGTATTACTTTGAGAACTCCTTGTTGTCATAAAAATAAATGTGTATTTTTTTTCTCATTAACACCACGTTCTAAAGTCATGATCAGCCAAAGGATGCTGAACATAGGCCTCCCCCAATGATTTCCACAGTGACCTATTGGAGGCAGCCTGCTGCCAGCGACGTCCCGCAACCTTTACTTGGTCGTCTGACCAGCTGGAGGGCGAAATAAAAAATAAAATAAAAGTAATACTTTAAGGATATTATTTTAAGATATTCAGGAGGATACCCGAGCTGGTTATCTCTTTTTCTAAACAAAATATTCCTTACTATATGTATTACTTAAAATTATACAATTCAGATGTAAGATCGATATCGATCGCAGGCTATTAGCCTCGAAAGACGAACAATGGTCATGACATTATGTTGCATATTTTTTTTTATTTTTTTTATTATTTTATTATTTAGTTAGATTTATTTAGTTAGATTATTATTATTAGAACTTTTTTTATTATTCAGTTTTTACGTTTGTTTATAATTTCATAGTTTTGTTTACATATTTATTTACTGTAGCACAGCAAAAACTCGTTGTGATTTTTTGTTTTTAATAGTTTCCTTTTTAATTTTAATTGTTTCGTACACTCGCTTTGTTTATGTATAATTTAACTGTGGAAACTTCACTGGATTGTGTGTTAGTAATAGTATTGTGGTTATTTTGTTTATTGTTCTGTATGTTTCCCAAATATATATAAAATAAAAAATAAAATAAAAATATAATTTCAATATATTTTGAAGATCTTACAGTTAAGATCTCTCCTCACTAACTCTTTGCTCTTATACCCTTTTAAACCTAAAGCTCGATAATGTTATAAATCTAATGCATCGCCATGAAATAAAATAAACTAAGAAACCATTATGCAGCACTATGACAGCCTCCGTGGCGCAGTTGGTTAGACGCCGGCTTTGAACCTAATATTTGTCTCGGGTCTGGGTGTTTGTGAGACCGTAAAGTCTCCCGTAGTTTCTGATACCCACGACACAAGACTTAATTCATCTTAATGTGTGGTCAGGACTATGTATGTGACTGTACATACATACTGACTGTACATGGGAATAAATGATAAATAAATACATATTTATTTATCATTTATTCCCATGACATAAAATGAGAGGCCGAGGATTCCCGCCTCACACTGTGATCTATAAGTATTCGGTTCGGCTCTGGCTGTGTAGACACCATAAATATCTCGTAGTTTCTGAAACCTACGGCTCAGTTTTCTGTTATTGTGAGGTCAGAACTATTTGTGACTATTGGATGTATTCATTTTCTAAAACAATGATCTATGGTGACAATAATCTCTTAACAAAAGAAGACAGGTACCGAAACGTTTTAATCTTTATGCTGACTGCCTCGGTGGCGTAGTTGTACTACGGTATGATTGCAAAGCTGCCGTCTCGGGTTCGAATCCCAGGTCGGGCAAAGTGATATTGGATTTTTTCTATCCATTATCAGCCCGGAGTCAGAAATTTGTGCCCGATATGGCGATAGGCTCGCCCCCTATCACATCGTGGGACGGAACATACAAGGCGAAATGTGGGTGCCCTGGTAGCATCTCCGCCTACCCCTTCTGGGAAAAAGGCGTGAGTTTATGTTTGTATGTATGTAATCTTTATGCTAGCGTATGCTGTGATACCATCATGCAATCCACCTCCCTCTCTCTCTGCAGTCGGTCCCTCATTGTTGAAGATAGTGACTCTCAATGCAATTCGCTTACACCTTTCATATATTAAATATCCGATGTATCGTACCGGTATAGTTAATACACACTCAGTGCTTTAAAAGTTCAATCTAGTCAATAAGGCCTTGAGCTAAATGCCACTTTTATTCAGACTAGTCCGCCTTAAGCAATCTCACTTATCTGATAACGATATACTTATATATACCTTAGTATAATTGCATATAAATGAGTGCAGATCTGTTTGGAAAAGGTATATCCCCGGATTACGAATAACATCTTGCAATAAAATCGCTTTAAAGTAAAAGTTTTTATTAGTGCTTCAAGCAATTAATGTGTACGAAAAGCCATCGTGAAGATTTAATTATGTCGTGTGGTTGCTTAATCAAGTATTCTGAGTACTAACAGAGACTTTATACGTTTTTATAAATTCATATCAATATTCACTAATATTATAAATGAGAAATTGTATAATGTATATGTATGTTCCGTTTTCACACGAATACAGCTCAGTTTTTTGAATTGGAGAGGATGGCGCGGCGCAGGAGAGGACAGAATTGCATGCTTTGCGTGGACAGAATTGCATGGGGCAGAATTCTAAACACAAAATTCTAGTATTTCTCTTATTAATGCTCGAGTTCCTAGCTGAAAAATTTGTGATTATGATATATTTTTTTGCAAGAACTGTTTAGTTAAAGAATTTTAGTTTAATTACCAATGACTTAATTCTACACTCATGAAAAAAAATACAAGGTCACAAGTTTTTTTAAAAATGTGTATCCAAATCGCAATAATATTAATAGAGCAAAAAAAAAACGAATTCTGACCTCTTAAACCCAAACTTCGTACATTACGCACTGTTAAAATTCCTTTGGTGTTATTATGTACTTAATTACTAACATTTCCATAAAACTAATTACCACACTACTCCTGTAACATGTTTCATAACTGACAATAAATGTTTCATTACAATAAATTAATTCAGAAATATATTATTCGCTTTCACTCGCATGCGGAACACTTTCATTTCTCAAATACGTTTATATTGTTCGGTCAATAAATCTCTTTGCATGCATTTTGCCATGCGACGAAAGTCTGTCTCGTTGCAATTGCTCAATTCACTTACGACTACTTCGGCCGATTTAATTTCATAGAAAATATTTTTTTTTTTTTTGCATAAGGCCGGCAAACGAGCAAACAGCTCACCTAGCAAGTGATCACTGCCGCCCATGACCATCCACAACGCTTGGTTCTTAATTGTGTTGCCGGTCCTTACAATCAAGATGGGAGCGGAAAGGAAAAGGGATGGGATGAGGAAAGGGTATTGGGCATCCGTACTTATTTTTAGATTTATCTCTTTTTGGTTTTTCATCACCATATCACCATCATAACCATTAGGTACAAGTAATCGATTGTTAAATATCGTCCCGGATGGATTTGCGTAGCGACCTGTACAAAACGGTCCGTATTCAGCGATTTCCAGGGACCTATTTTTGTATATACTAATTTCCATAGCCTAATTTTTTGAAATATTCCTATTATTACCTTTTACCTAACTGATACAAGAGACTGTTATTAGTGGTAACCACATTGTTTTTTTATTGCATTGAACAGCGAGACGAGCATGCCATTCGCCTGATGGTAAGCGATACGACCGCTCATGGTAAGTATATTGCCGTCCGTACCAATCGTAACCAAACATAAAAAATCTTATCATCTTTTATCGTATTTCTTCAAAAAATCAGCATTTAAGACGGTTTTAGCGTTCTCTAGTTAAAGAGCAAACAATAGTGCGTGGTGGCCTGTTGGTAACGGACCAGACGCGGCTGCCTACATGTTCACGGTGGCCGCGGGTTCAAATCCCAGGGCACACCTCTGACTTTTCAGAGTTATGTGTGTATTGATGGTCAATCACCACGCACTTTAACGGTGAAGGAAAACATCGTGAGGAAACCTGCATACTGTAGCGATTTTAAAGAATTTCTACGGTATGGAAGTCCGCCAACCCGCACTAGGCCAGCGTGGAGGACTATATGGCCTAACCACTCTCAATCAATTCTCTCGATTGTAGAGTAGGCCAGTGCCCAGCAGTGGGACGTATATGGGCCGATACAGAAACAAATAGTCAGCTATTGGCTGGGTAATATGAAAAGATGATACATAAATACTTTTATGAAGATCACATGATATTTGTTTGTGCGATCCAATTCATGATTCTCTTTATGTCTCACAAACCACGTGACATATTTGTTCATTATATTGGTGATAAGTGGATAATAGTGGTAATTGTGTAAGCATGCATTTAAATAATCAATATTATGTTGTATCATTAGTGTATTGTTTAACTTACTTTAACAGCCCATAATCTGTAGGTCGGAAATTCTCTCGACGTGCCGATGGTGCAACATGGGTTTTTATTCGGTAATAATCCGGGCTACCTTGCCTAAGGTATCCAAGAGAATTTTCCCCATGAAAAAAAAGATCGGGACTCCTCTCGAGGTGCCGATGGAGCAACTTGGGGTTTTCAGTCGGTAAAAATCCAGCATACCTTGCTTAAGGTATTCAAGAGGATTTTCCCCATAAAAAAGGTAGGGTCTCTACCGAACTTGATTAAGAAAGGTTAGGCTTTAGTCCTCATTGGCCTAGTGCGGGTTGGCGTACTTCACATTCCATAGTAAATGTTGTTAGGGTATCTATGGTTTGCGAATTCCCTTACGATATTGTGCTACTGTTTTTTATTGGTTTAATAAATAATTTGTTTCGAAAAAATCGCCGATAGCAGTAAAACAACCGACTGCAACACATACTTTTATAATATATCTAGGATACTACATACATAAACATCACGCCTATATCCCAGAACGGTTAGGCAGAGGTGTAACCAAAACAGCCTCGTTTTGCCTTGTGTTTTCCGGTCCCACGATGTGCTAGACGGCAAGCCTATCGCCATTTCGGGCACAAATTCCTGGCTCCGCGCAGATAATTAATAGGAAAATCCAATATGACTTTGCCCGACCCGGGATTTGAACCCGAGACATCAGCTTTATAATCGTACCGCAGTGTAACTACGCCACCAAGGCAGTCTAGTGTCTACTATACAACTTAAGATTATTTCTATTTTGGGTAGTAAAACTCTCTCATCTTGGCACAACAACCTCAGTGAACAATTGTGCTTGTAATTCTTCTACCTACCCCTCAGGATCGCAGGTGTGACTTTATAATAGCACTGCCTCTTCTGCTTAATTGTTGGTATTTATGAATTCTACGTAAGATTTTTTATTACACCATTGAATTCGTGGTACCTTGTCTTATGTACATTTTCCTTGTATGTGCATAACGTATGCTTGTGACGAACAATAGACCAACAGAATTACGAGGTAAATTACATAGTATGAATGACACATACATACATAAATCACGCCTTTCTATCATAATGAGGTAGACAGAGGCGCCACTAGGACACCCACGTTTCGCCTTGCATCTTCCGTCCCACGATGTGATAGGGGCGAGTATATCGTCGTATCGGGCACAAATTCCTGACTCCGGGCTGATAATGCCTAGAAAAATCCAATATCACTTTGTCCAACCCCGGATTCCAACCCGAGAGTTTTGCAATAATACCGTAGTACATCTGCGCCACCGAGGCAGTCAGAGGTAGTATGAATCATTGATGTTGTTTTTATATTTTTAGAGCCGACTTTTTAAACTATCCTGTGGAGGCTTTCAAAACGACGACAAATTACAATAGAAAAAGAACGATTTTACCGCTTATAAATATGTATACAAATTTAAAAACAGTTAAATTAATAAATTGATGTAATTCTACCTTTTACATTTTTGATAATATTTTAGCATTTATGTTATTACATAAAGAAATAAAATATCAACATATTATTTAACCGCATTGTTGCATAACTATTCACTTAATTTCATTTGAAACAATGCCAAAAAACTCAGTGTCACGTGCACTCTTACAATTTATTCTCGCGGTTAATAAACTTTCTATTTCCTAATGAAAGCATTAATAATGTAATAAATATGTCGACACATAACAACAGTCTCAAATTAAAAAGTAGAAAAAACGTTAGAAGCAAAAATGCATCTCACGATCATTTTGTTAGGCCTCGTTCACACGGCGCATTTAAATAATCAAAATAAAATAACCAACTGTGTTTTAAATTATTCGTATTTGTTTCCCGACAAATACGAAATGGCGGCCTTCAAAAAAGAGCTCGTTCCCATGTACTGTACATTTAAAGCCGGCAACGTATTTCTATGTCCAATGGTGTTGCAGATGTTCATAGGCGGCGGTGATCACTTACCATCAGGTGAATCGTACGCTCTTACCCTCCATAATATCAATAAAATAGCTTAGAATTTCGGCACATTACGATCCTCTTTATTTCTACTTTCCGTTTAAAATTGCATTTTCGACAACGTAGTTACGAAACTTTAGTTATTCTCTACACTACCGTATCGGTAATTTGAAAGACGGCTACTAATTCCTAACTCCACGAAGCCACTCGCTTGTAATAATTCAGCGTGAATTATAAAACGCAGCGGTTTCTACTATGAGTGTGAATGAGTCCTACGTCCGTCGATCTCGATATAAGCCGTAACGCGCATGCACCGTGGCAAATCGCAACTTTGAATTGTAATCCGAATGAGTTGACGTTTTATTGCCATTGTTATACTTATAACTTAGATGAAAATTATAATTGGTTCTGATATATTTTACAAATCTATTTTCACTTTTAAATTTTTGGAAGATTCACATAAAATTGCTGTACGTGTGTTTTCTTACTAAACACGGTTTGTCGTTTAAGAAATTGCGCAGTACGTACGCAGTTTTCAAGAGAATGTGTTTTGTAAAATACAAGTGTGCATAAGTACATACCAATACTCAGTGACCGAGAATTGAGCTCTAATGAATCACAAAGTTTTGGGCAATAATTTTGATCTATTCTATGGTCGAATAAAATAGTTTAATATTAGTTGATGCAAGCCGTTTAGTTTGCACGCTATAGATGTTGACTCAAATCTTTGTCCTCATTGTATAAATTTTACACCTTAGATCTGAAGGTTTTATACTTCTGCGTACTAAGTAAGTAAGTACTGTTTACGTCACTCGCAGTTGTGAGTAATTAGTATCATAGTGGTAATTATATCGATGAACAGGTGACTTGAACAAAGGAAACTAGGAAACTATAAAAACTGCCTGTTTGTTCAGCTGTTATGGAATAATTAATTGGATTATTTCATAAATAAATAGATCCATATACCTACGTGACCGCAGAGTAAAGACTTCATCGACGATTAAGAGAGCTAACATCGTAGCCCAGTATGGTAGCTCATTTCGACCTGGTAGACTATTCAAACTTAAATATAAATAAATAAACCCATCAGTCACACACATAGTCCTGACCCTACACTAAAATTGAGTCTTGTGTCGTGGGTATCAGGAACTACGAGAGACTTTTCAGTCTCACATACACCTAGACCCGAAACAAATACCTGTGGTTTGCTATGGTTTTCCGCCTTGCACCATTCAAATACAATATTTTTGCTAATCCACCTCACGTTTCTATTCAAAATAACGTATTAATTTATATTCCGCGGTATGTCACTCATACATAATAAATAAAATAAAAAATAAATAAACCAACTACAAAGTCAAATAATCTGCTGTGCGGGTTTATTTATTACGAACGAGGTACACGAAGCGCAGATTAAATTTCCAGGCGAAGTCGCGGTGTAAGTTATAGTGAAATACTAGACTGTCTTCCTTCGGGATGCCACGGGTGGTGCTCATAAAAAATCCTGCCAGGATTGTGAGTTAAATGCATGGGAGGGGGTGTGTTTTGATGCTGTTTTTTTTGGTTGCGAGAATAGGTTGTATAAGGTATTTTAAGACAAAGTAAGCACTGAAAATATTCTCGTTAGAATCATGGCTAAAAATGATGTACAGTTTTGGTTATTTTTTTGAAAATATACATACATTTCATTTGCGAAATCTGAGTTGATTTTTTTATAATTATAAAAAATTCCAAAAGGTAATAAAATACAAAACAAAATAAATATTTTTAATCACTTGTTGAGCGCAGAAAATCAAGAGTCCTCACATTACACATCAATCAAGATGAAATAAATCTTTATCGAATAAATAAATGGTAATTTTAGACCAATCAAACCATAACCACATCAAGAAATAAACACAAAAAAATGAAATAATAATGTATAATTTCGTAACAAACTACGCCTGAACTAATATAAAAGGCGTGAGTTTTATCGATCTATCCAGCCTAGGTCAACACCTGATCACCTCGAATGCGATACTAAGAACTCCGATACACTCTAATTAGCACGCTAGTGTAACATAACATATGGCCAATAAGTACTCTATATTTGCATGTTTATGTATACTGTTAGAATGCATTTTTATTATAACGGCCTTACATGGTTTACTTTGGCTAAGATCATTCACCTTGGCTGAAAAAACAAGTGATGTTGGCTGTACTCTACGGTATTTGTGTGGCAGAGTAGAAAATAGATCTCGCACTGACGATTCCATTACTTTTTCTACCTAAACCACTCATAATTATTAGCTTATTATCTTAAAAGTACCAATAATGTAACTAATTAAACAAGGAATATGCGAAGCTGTAACCACCATTTTCCAACGCCGAAATAGGCTTGACCCGCTCGCCTTTCACCCTATTAGATTACTAATCGATCGAAACTCTACCGCCAGATTGCCGATAAACAATAACAGAGTTGGCGAACTAACATACAACAAGTTGACAGGCAGCATCGTTATCAACGCAAGAAACCAGACTCGCCAACCTGCTTTCCATGCTTGGTTCGCAATATCAAAACCTCTCCTTCTGGAGAAGCAGCAGACGACCGGCAGTGGACTTTCTAAGACTATTGAAATGAAACGAATTCTTACGGATTTTATCGCGAATTTGATTTAATTTTTACATTTTTAATTTCCCGACGTTTCGATCACTTTACAGTTTTCGTGGTCACGGGGTGGACTAAAGTGACCCAAGTGAGTCGCGTAAATCCAAGACACCATTATTCCTAAGACTAAATAATTTACAAAAAAATATCTTTCAATCTTCCGGCTCTCAAAAAATTAAACCTGCATTTCAAATTTTATCCACTTAAGACTCAATATGTTTTGATTATGATCCAACTTTCTTGACAGTACAACAGTGAAGCATAGCCCCTCTACACCCACCGGCTGATTCCATCTAATGCACAGTCGGAGTAATTTACCAATTAAGGATGGCAGTGAGCGGGATCATTTCGCGCATCCTATCACATCACGAGCTTGGGGTTGGCAGATCACACGAAACTTATTGTCCGCTCACATGACTCGTCACATGCAATTTGTGTAGGTTACGTGTCGCTATTGCGTTGTGCTCGCCGACTATGTGTAAATAGTCCGCTTTGTGTAGTTAGGGTTGCTACAATTTGAATTGGTAGGAAACCATATCGTAGATCTAAGAGAAAAAAAGGTATAAACGAGAGGTATCTTTGCTGAAACATATAAAAGTGTCTTTTTTTGTTTAACTTTTCGCGTCTTGTGCCAGTACTAAACTATATTTATTTTGTAATCTTAATCTGGGACATTGTGCTATCTAAAGATTTTCAAATAATCATAGGAGCAACGAATAAGCTAGCAACTTACCTGATCTTTAGTGACCATGGTTGCCATAATGTAGGAAGAACGGTAGGGGAACCGCCGTCCTTGGCGGGTAAGTGGAGATGAGATATCTAAAACAATATATTTAAAGCTGAATTATTATTGCATACTCAGAACCAAATGAAAAGAAAAGCAACGATGAAATAAAATAAAGTCGGCCTATGTACAATACTTTTGTATGTGAAGTTAAATAAATAAATGAAAAATTAGTTAGTCGACCCAGACAAAATTAAAGCAAGGCTAAAGAATTTAAAAAATCTATACCATTTTAAAATAATAAGTATATTCTCTTTAAGACGACTATTAAATAAATAATTATAATGTTGAAATGTTTACTTTAAATATATTTCAAGTAGTTAAGAACAAAATATCAATGACATACAATGAAGTAGGAAAAACCCAAATGATCTTTAACATTGCAATGTAGATGGCTTTCATTCAGTGAATGTCTATACAAAGCGTTGTATAGACTTCCAAGAAACCATAGTTGGTATTTAAGTTTGTTTACTTGCGAATGAAAAGCAATCAATTTTAAATATCACACACGCTATATTGTATGTGGCTTTAAGCGATTTTACGACGCAAATGCTTAAATTTCACTGGGAATATTACTCACAAGTTGAGTCTTATGCTTCAGAGAGGTACCTAGACCAAAATGTCGCGAGAGGCATCAAGGTTGCCATGCTTTCCAGCACAAATATATTGAAATGCAAACGTATTGGCTAACGGCAAACCGAGCAATAATTAATTCTAGCCTTATGAAATATTCCAAATCAAAATTTCACATAAAAATTGATTAGCTTAATTGGCATTCAATCCCACGAGCTTACGTTTTCAAAAAAGGCAATATCCAATACTAACATAAATTCAAAGATAAAAACTAGATTTAAAAAACCAGTAAAACACAGAAACATTCAAAGCAATTCTTCTTCAAATGATACTAGCCTCAAAAACATCTAGATTGTTCTCAAAAAAGCAATGGCGAATTTATTCCAGCCACGGCCTTAAATGATGTAATGCTGGAGCGGAGGTCATCTGAGTTCAATATCCTACAACTCCTCAATATGTACGGGCGCACCAATTGGCATCAGCACATAAGGTCATGCGCCCCTCTTACATTTTCACATTTACCATACATTTATTTAAATAAGACGTAGATGAATTTGTGGTGAATATCGTCTTTATGTGTCCGTCTTTCTTAATCCTTAAATCTGAAATCTGAGTATTAAATATCTAATAATGTTGATTTGTATGTCTCAAACTTATTATTTTGTATATTTCTATTTTTTAGCAAACATTTTGAATTTGTTCTTTGTTAAATGCTGGGTCATGTATCCAATTTCCTTTTTAAATTATAACCGCCAATTGTACGTTTTTATACTAATATTATTTCTACTTTTTTGTTGTATACCTGTGTACAATTAAGATTTAAAATAAATAAATATGTTCGTTAATAAATAAATTGTATCAGTAATGTAATTTTTATGAATATAATACTAACTAACCAATATACTTAGATATAGTATATTGGTTTCGATGGTTAACTGAAGTATATTCTTTTAATATTTTATTCTTGTATTGTAGTAGAGCCACGCTGCTGTCAGTCAGGGCTGAGCATGAATGGACAGGCTCGTCCGGGGCGGTACCACTGTCCCACAAAAGATCGCCGTGAAGCGACAGCATTGCTGTTGCGTTTCCTTCAGTGACTGAGATTGCGGGATGCCCCAATACCACCTCCACACCCATTCCCTCTTTCCATCCTTTTTCATTCCTGGTCCCCTCCTGATTTTAATGGCCAGCAACACATCCATGAACGAAGGGTTGTGGATGGTCACGGGCGGCAGTGATCACTCACCATCAGGTGACCTGTTTGCTCGTTTGCTGGACCTAGACAATAAAAAAAATGTTTGGAAATGACGTCTGTCTATTAGATTCCTCACAGTGTCTTCAACTGAAATAACATAATCGTCATGTGACGAAAGCTTTTTAAAATCACAAAAAATGGTCATGCACTGATACCCAAAAATTGGGACATCGCGTCATCTCAGCATAAAATCTAGCAAATAGTTTGACCTTACGCCGTCCCGAAAAAGGTCTCACAAGTTGTCAAGCAACATCCTTATTCAACATACGCGACAGTTTACTAAACCTCGGCCGCGCATCTTTTGTAAGTAAATCACGACAATCGTACAATTAGGTAACACTTTACACACTCGCCTCACGTAAATTACGGTGCTTATTGTCCGACAAAAAGTTAGAATGACAACTGAATTAGGACGTTTAATCGTGGTAATAACGTCTGCCGCGTCTACATGGCCTCATTACAGCGTTTGAAATATTTTAAAACATTACTAACACTTCATAAAACGTTAATGTTTGGGTATTTAAAGCCTTAATGTCGGATAATAAGGATATGTGAGGTTATTTATGAACACTAATTTAAGTAGTTATTAGACGTGGTTGACAATTAGGGCAATTTAATTTACTTTTTATGACGGCAAAATGAATATACCGCTGATTATTATGTACTATGTAGTAGGTACTAGTATGCTACCATCCGAATGCAATAAAAATAACTACACATATAATATAAATTCAAAACTAAATGCAATTATCTACATGGTAAAAAGTTTCTGGTACCAAAGTAAAAAAATAATGTGACATGAAATTCATAATTTTGTATCATAACAACTAAACTGCTGCAGCAACTATACTTGTGAAAAAGTATACAAACATAGACAACAATAAATAAGCTTTCAAATATGAAATATTTACAAATAGTTAAAGTTACCGCCGGTGCTTTCGATGTTACTTAATCTCCATAAATTCATTGCATAAAGTCTTGTAATCAGTTTTAATACAAATCATTATAGCTCAACAAATATCCTAAGTATAATGGCAGTGTATGTAATAATTCCGTCAGAGAGCGCAATATCCGTGGATTAAGTATGATTCTCATAATAGGTAATTAAAAAAAAACTCATCTATTATAGTACCAGCTTACCCGGTAGTCTGCAGCTGATATAAAATTTGTAATATGTGAAATTCAATGGGACAATTGGCGCCATCTGACGGAGGTAAAATTCTTAGTAACTTATTACTTAACTGTTTAATTATTTACTGCATAACCGCGTAGCTAAGGGACATCATCTCGACAAAAAAATATAATAGAAGGAATGTGATTCCAATCAAATAAGTCGTCGATTCCATCATCATCAACAAACACACAAAAAATATAAAGATTGCAAAGAATAATTCTCTATTACAGGTCGAATAAAACCCTGGGTCCGCTCCATATAAACTAGCTTAGTTAGACCACGTATAATTACAGAGAAAGTATTTAAAACATTTAACATTACTAAAAACACCTATATTGTATCAGCCCATATACGTCTCTCTGCAGGACACGGGCCTCCTCTACAACCGAGAGTACGATTATCAATACACACATGACTCCGAAAAATCAGAGGTGAGCCATGGGATTTGGACCCGGGACGACCGTGAACATGTAGGCAGCCGCGTCTGATCCGTTATCAACAGGCCACCACGCACTTACCTATATAGAAACATAATTAAAAATAAATTGTAAAAGATGCTTTTCATTCTCATATCTCAGGATAGCACAAGCACTCCTACACTACACGTCACAGCCGTAATTCACAGAAAACTCCAACAAAAAGACACCCAATAAACAGTGGATCCATCTGCCTATAAATAAAACGGCTGCCTTCGTGCCCAGCTGCAGTGGACGCTAAGCATACGAGTATTTATTATTCACAAAGAACGATGCACAAAATACCAAAGCGTATGCATACAAAAACATGATGCCACACTTTACAGTTTACAAAGTGCCGACGCAATACAGGATCTTGAGCGCTGTGCAAAAATATTGCTTAAATCCAAATATTGATCATTTCTGCGGTTTTCGGCAACGTCAGCTGGGATTGACGTAGTTTTCAAATATAAGTACATAAATTAACTTCTTATCCGTGTGTAATGCTTGGAATAAACTGACGAATTCTTATACATTGCGCAACTGTATTAATCATGTTTACAAAACTTCACTTTTTCATGACTTAGGACGGGAAAAGTCGCCAGATTTATTTTAGGAATTGCGACTTAGTATCATCATGCTCAGCCATAGAAAGTACTGCTAGACACAGGCGGAGTTCAAGTTCCATTTTGGAAATGGGTTGGCGTGGTCACATAACATGCTTATAACGAACTAAGAGGAACTAGTATTAACAACATTTCTTCAGAAGATAGTGTTAATACCTATAAATCCTAATGTCTCCATTCATTTTCGAACAGATGCCTATAACGAAATATTTCATACCATTACCATTTGACAGCCTCCGCAGTTGGTTAGACGCCGTCTATGAAACGTGAAGCCGCGGGTTCAATCCCCGCAAGGAGACAAGTATTTGTGTGATCCACAGGTATTTGTCTGCGGTCCGGGTGTTTGTGAGACCGAAAAGTCTCTCGTGGTTCCCAATACCCATGACACAAGACTCGATCTTAGTGTGGGGGTAACGACCATGTATGTGACTGTTGTGTGTATTTATTATAATTGATTATTATTCAGTTTACTAATACATTAATGATTCGTGCTAAAAACGTCATCGGAAACTGTTAAAAAAGCACCGGCGATACATCTTGCATTGCCTGATGAGGTTCACACGCAATACACTTTTTATCTACAACACGCAATTAAAATGCTGAATGCGCACATTAAAAGGAATAAAATCTCATTTCCTAATATAGGTTGAAGTATGCTGTCGCAGACTTTGTTGGAAAAGTTTTTAGACAAGAAATAATTCTTCTGTGCATTAATTTGGTGCTTGTAACGGTACAATTGTCGTAAGTATTTAATTAGATGCACAAGAAAATTGAAATAAATGTAGAGATAAATAATATTTCGATGCTTCATTCGCCTTGTTTTCCAAATTGCTCATATTCATGTTTCCGAAGCGCTATGACATGTCCTTCTTTAAGCGAGGCTTCAAGAGGGTACTCTCCCTACGGCAGAGACTTTGTTGTGCTGGATCCCTGGCAATGCGAAGGTTCATGAGCGGTGGTGACCGCTTACCATCAGGCGGGCCGCGTGCTCGTCGGCCTGCTTAGGCAAATAAAATAATAATAATAATTCAAAAATCGTTTTGAGACAAATCCGAATATTATTTGCAATACACGTGGATTTACGTGTTGCTTTTACTTCTCTTTTTATGTTCCCTAGATTTTTTCTATAGACCATTCTTGGATTTCAGTCTGTTTTCTGATTTCCACTAACTTATGTCATATTTATCGAAATTTAGAGCCATAATTGGTAAACAATACAAAAAGATACCGCATACAGCAACGACAAAATTCGCGCTAAAATTATCTTCTTTTTCAGATAAACTGGCTTGAGAGTATGATAAAAAATATTCTCTATTAATCACAAACAAAATACAAAACAATGAAAATAAAGGAGAAAATTCTTTATTCAAGCCAAAGTTTGAGTGTTCCAGTTGTATGGAATCTGATATTTCCCAATTGTTTTGTAAAGTTTTGTAAGGAACGCGCCGCGTGACCAGAATGTCGCCGTGTTGCTTAACCCTCTCACCAATAATGGACATAACTACACATTAAATACTTTACTTGAAGCCTAAGCTACTATATATACTAAGTTTAACTTATTTGGAACGCTACTGGTTTTAGCTAGGAGACTGAGTATCGGAATGTTTAATTTATAATTGCCTTTTTTAGTCTATTTTTAGGTGTAAACTGACTATTATATGTTCAGCAGTAGACTTCCTGTGGTTGAAGAGAGAGAGAGAGAAAGAGAGAGAGTGGGAGAGAGAGAAAGAAACTGACAATACGAATCAACTGCGTATCTTCATTATAAGAACGTAGATACGAAAATAACAATGACAGTAAAATAATCGTAGATATTCATGAATTTTAGTTCCAAATCCGCCATTATAATTAATTTTAGTAGATGTCACGTTATTAGCATAAATATTTCATCCTCAAATGACACTTTATAAAAGCATTCGATACTTAACATATGAAAAGGTGCATAAAAGTGTACTTATAGATACATTTTTTTACCGTTTTCTTGAAAAATATTTTTTATGCCATTAGCATAAGGTCGAAGGAATGACAATAGTCTGATTTATTTACTGACTGTACCTATACATACAACTATACCTATACGATTATTGAATCTTGGTTGGAAATCTTTATTGTCATTTTATAATGTCCTAATCTGACCATAATATTAAATTAATAATTAAGGCATAGATCGAAAAAATATAGACGACAATTATAATCTTTTATTATAAGATTACAGGTTACAAGGTGCAAGCCACTTTTGATAGATAGCTCCAAAGAGCTATATAGATGTCTATGTTCAGTAGTAGACATTTGACGTGGTAAAGGATCAAAGTGATAAATAAACACGTGAGTTGATATCGTAAAAAAACTTCATTTATAGCTGCAAACATAGGATCTCTTGTACTACACGCGGAGGACATCAAAGTTCCGTTGAAAACTAATATCAAATGCAATCATTTCAGATAAAGATCTTAAAAACCTAAATTATCATTGATCTTTCATTCTTCTCGCTTGCTAAAAGCCTTCTAAATTTAAACCATTTAGTAAGTTTATCTTATCTTTTAAATTAACGAATTCATACATTTAAAAGCAAATTTCACGGTGTCGGGGTCTCGTATTTACGACGCCCGATTATAATTTAAATCACAATAAAACTACAAATTAAGCTGCAAAATATATCGAGGCAAGTTATTGTTACGCAAAATTATGCATTCAAGGAGAAAAACATATCAATTGTAGAACAATTTACAAAAGTACATTTAATTCTTTGTATTTTTTCCTCATATTTTTACCGAAAATGAGATTTTTTCGATTACCTTGCACCTTGTAGCCAAACAAATTGTACACGTTTCCACATCAGCAAAACATATTTTTATGATTTGTTTTAAAGTTAACGATAATATCTTTATTACATAAATTGTATGAATCATTTCGTTCTTATCTTCCGTATAACCTAATAAAATATAATTAAGTTGCTTACCACGAATATAATCATGTTTTACAATAATTTTAGTATCCGAAGAGAAATATAACCAAAACAAACCTTTTAAATTTATTTAGTCACACTGACCCTGAATGAATATGGCAGGTTAATTCTCAAAATTAGAAAATTCAATGGTTACCAATCCTCCCAAGTTATGATTGTTAAATCCACAAATAATGTTATCATCAATCACCTATTCTAGTTTCTATCCCGGCAATACTATATAAAATTTATGTGACCGTAAAAAACGAATAATTCCCATTTATTACAAAACATAAGAAGTGACAATTTTCCTGCAAATAATTGTCATTTTGTCGATTTCACTATGAGGCCATTTAAAGCAAGATGTTTATGATTGTAACACTGAATGCTGATCCGTTTAAAGGAAGTCAACTGGTTCCCCTCCATCACAGGGGGACTACATTGGAATAAATGCACGTGACACGTACCAAGGTCAGTTTCATTGAAACGTTTATCTCAAAATGTATTGATTGTAAACAAATTTAATTTCATTTAAATACATAATTGTTTTGACGAACACAATTTAAAAACGCTACATGGAAAAGTAAAGATAATTAAAGGCATGTTGTAAAAATAATCGAGAATTAAAAAAAAACACACTACTGTTAACAGATTAGGTTGTACGAAAATATTAGAACTGCAATATATTTTTCAATTTAAATATTATATTTTCATAAAGTGTTCCCTTAAACTTTATTACACGTGGGTTATAAAGGGTTATATTGACATATGTTACTTAATTTGACCCACATGGTTCTCATCAGCCCAGGTGACATTGCACAAAATTTGAAAAAAAAATCGGAGATTTTTTGTAAATTTTTTTGTGATTTTAGTTTTCAAGATTTTTGGCCACCCCGTAAAGAAAAGAGTATTTTTACCGCTTAGCTGAACTTCAGTTCGATTCAGGAACTTACCTGACCCGTATACGGGTTGATCAAAGGCCTTGGAAACTAAAATCGCGATTTTTGACAACTCCCAGGCAATTTTTTTTTCAAACTTGGTACAATGCTACCTGGGGTGGCTAGGAACATGTGGTTTTAATTAAATACCATATGTCAATATCAACCTGTATATGCTCGATACTTTAAGTATACAATCAATGTAAGTACTGGCCTATGTTGCTGTGCAAAATATTCAAATTAAAATACTAAACAGTAACCAACCAAAGTTTGTGTAAACGTATCATAATCAGCGGTTCGTCACGCGTTCAAACTGACCTCAAACGACATGACACTGGCCGTGGCGAACCGAGGTCAAAGGTACTTACTCTATTTAGCCGTATTTTCACACCATCACCACAAAACAATATCAATAGCTCAAAAATTACTTCGTAACAATATGTACCAATATTTGAAACAGGTGTTCAAAGTAACCAGTTTAAAATGACATTCTCCTCCTCTTGTAATATGTGAATATTGAGATACGAAGTGGGAAAACATATGAAAATTGAGAGGCCAAGTATAAATGGTTACCTTGCCAACATTACAAAGTCAATACCATGACTGATTCCAATTGTTGTTGTAAGGACATAAATATATGTACACATTAGTGTTACAGAGTTAAGACACGATTTAACATTGACCGAATTGGTAGGCGTAGTTCATGTTTGATTTTAGGCTAATAAAATTATATAATAACCGTTTGTTTTATGGTGTATACGTGATAAGTTAAACCACTGGCGTGCCCGTGATTATTACGTATCAAGTTGTCATTATTTGCTGCAAAGTGATACTGGATTTTTCTATTCATTATCAGCCTGGAATCAGGAATTTGTGCCCGATATAGCGATAGGCTCGCCTCCTATCACATCCTAGGACGAAACAGACAAGGCGAAACGTGGGTGCCTGGTTACTACCAGGAGAACCTCTGCCTACCCCTTCTGGGAAAAAGGCTTGAGTTTATGTATGTTTACTTTATGTGTCATGTCCGGATGTTTGCTCCGTAAAAGCATTTCCTAGCTAATTAAAAAAACGCATTAACTGATTGTTATTACAGCAAACAAGTGTCAAAATTACACAAGTTAATACGAGAATTGTCTTGAAACACAACTTCCCGCGCCAGTTCTTAGAAGTAACGAGTATGTTACTAGAAATATTATTTCCTCATACATTTTCAGACGTTAAGCTTTGTGTTTACAGACATTAAAAGTCCTTTACATCAAAAGTCATTATACATACAATATAATGTTTTTTTTTTTATCCGCCCATATAGGTCGCACTGCTGGGCACGGGCCTACTCTACAATCGAGGGAATCGATTGAGAGTGGTTAGGCCATAAAGTCCACCACGCTGGCCTAGTGCGGGTTGGCGGACTTACATACCGTAGAAATTCTTTAAAATCGCTACGGTATGCAGGTTTCCTCACGATGTTTTCCTTCACCGTTAAATACAATATAATGTAATTAAAATAATAAGCTAGTTTCATGCACTTTTCAAATCATAATGAATTACTGCTCGATTTAACGATGAAAGGAAAGTTCGTAAGATATTCTGCATACGCGAGAAGAACTGTTAGACATTGTTTTGACGGCCTTCGTGGCGTAATTGGTTACACGTTGGTGAAACTAGAGGCCGCGGGTTCGATCCGCGCATCGAAACAAATGTTTGTGTGAATCATAAGTATTTGTTTCGGATCTGGGTGACTGTGAGACAGAAAAGTCTGTCGTAGTTCCTGATACTCACGACAAAAGACTCGATCTTTGTGTGGGGTCAGGACTATGTATGTGATTTTTAGGTGTATTTATTTATTGCCTAGGAAAAACTCTCAGAGTATTTTTTATTGCAATGAATGGCGAGACGAGCATACCATTCGCCTGATGGTAAGCGATACGATCGCTCATGGACAGCAGCAAAACCAAACAACACCATGAATTACAAGGCAATGAATGGCATTCCACTGCGCTCGCCATCCTAGACATAATGTTAAGTCTCATTATGTCCAGTATTTACTCTGGCTACAATGTATTTTACGCCCAGCAACAGTAGATCATTGTAAAGAGCCAAATCCTAAGCGTTACTAAATAAAAATCCGAACTACTAAGGAGGTCTAACTACACCGAAACACGTAACAAATATGTTTGTTTCTCGGCTTCTGATTTCACTGCGGGCTGCTTGCTCTAACGTGGTAAATATCAGAGACTATTTACAAAACTAGCCACAGTTGACATTAACCTAGGAAATCAGCAATTTACCGATAGTAAAAACCCAAACGAATGTGTAAAAATACAGGTTTTAGAGAAAGTGTCGTCGACAAAGTAAATAAGGATGTTCCGCGGTTACCGGTCTCAATAATATAGAAAATTGTAAATTAAACATAGTATGCAGTTCAACAAAGATTTATGAAAGTAAATAAAAATAAAGTAGGAATTAATTTCGTGATAAATATAGTTTTTATATTACAACTTTCAATCTATTATTAATTAATCCTAAAGGTTGAGGCGTGCAGAAAAACTTCATAATTCAAAAGCATTAAAAGAGGTAACAGCGCATCTTGAAAAACATATATTTAAAATGGTAATGTATAATTCGCTTGATATTGTGTAGATATTTATATTAAAATGTTATATTCTTCACGGTTCCATTTATTTTATTGTATTGATTAATGTTATGATTAGCCGACCGATCACTAGCCTCGTTCAATCGACTTTGGACAATATAATTTATCAGCGAACCAGTCATATTAGGAATTATAATTTGTACAGGGATGAGTGGAATTTCTTACAACATTCAGTTTTGTTAACAAACCCTTGGAGTAGATATATAAATAATAAAATATAGATGGAGCGCTGGTACTTCAAAAACGTAAATAAACTAAATATAAATGCTGGTGTCGGGCCACCTTTTCCTGCCCTCTTATTGGCTGACATTTGACAGGTGGTCCAACATTCATGAAATATTTAAAAAAAGAAATATTATATCGTTTGAAATGGGGAGTAACTAAATATACTGTAGGTTCCCAACGGAATTTACAGTAATTTGTTGTTAAATAATTAGTTCAATTTTCACTAATACAGCGCTCCCAACATTACGAACAAAAAATATCTTTGTTGACGCAAATGTATGAGCGCTTCCTCTAAATTATAAATACCCTAAGAATAAACCTTAAAAGCTTAATCAAAGGATCGGATAATACGTGCCAGTACAATAAACAACTACATCCGTGTATACAGACACAAAATATTAAATCGCCTTCGAAGCGTCACACAATCATAAGAAAATCGACATCGTAACGGCGAGTGAAACGCAGCAACATTTACTAGACCCGTACTCAGACAAAATTACTGCATAGGCTATCACGAACTTACGTAGGAGGAAATCATGCGTGTATCGCGGGTTAGATCATTAGCGTAATGGTGATGGCTGCGAGCTTCACACGAGGGTCGTTTGAGCCTTTCACACGAATATCGACGAGCGTCGTGACTTGTCGCGTCCTATTTTGATCAATTGCACAGCTGACTTCATCTAGATAATTTTCACTATGCGTTTGGTGCGTGGTGGCCTGTTGGTAACGGACCAGACGTGGCTGCCTACATGTTCCCGGTGGTCGCGGGTTCAAATACCAGGGCACACCTCTGACTTTTCGGAGTCATGTGTGTATTGATAGTCAATCACCACGCACTATAACGGTGAAGGAAAACATCGTGAGGAAACCTGCATACCATAGCGATTTGTATAAATTTCTATGGTATGTAAAAGTCTGCCAACCCGCACTGGGCCAGCGTGGTGGACTATATGGCCTAACCACTCTCAATCGTACTCTCGATTGTAGAGGAGGCTCGTGCCCTGCAGTGGGTCGTGTATGGGCTGATACAGTACATTACAGTACAGTTTGGTGCTGGTTGTGTGGTTAATGCGTCTTTAACATACTAAATTGACAATGATTTAAAAAACATCAGCTGTATTTGTTATTATCAGCCTAGGCTTTATAACTAAGTCCTTTGCCTTTCCGGAAGGGAGAATTAAAAATATATAAACTGTCAATTGTCATCAATAGCGGGTGAAATTGGAAATTTGTTAATGCACTAGGGGCCAGCCCGGCTCCGCCCGGGTGCAAATTTTGAGTCCAGTCCACATCAGCAACGTATTACTTCCCGCACTATTAATTTATATTCAAAACTCAATGGCGTCCCCTGTACTACTTTTCTCGTCATCCCCTTATATCCTGCCCTGTCCCGTCTCATTCTCACTCAAGGCATGTAATCCAGTTCCAATCCCATCCCTTTGAGTATAAAAATTTACAAATACATCGGGATTCCTTCCTAAATGTTAAACCAGGGTGTCAGCTACCTCCATACCAAATATCATTGAAACCCGTAGAGCCGTTTCTGAGATCATCGCACACAACCGCACAGACAAACAGACAAATATTCTAAAAATCATTGTTTTGGGTTCTGTTGCTTTCTTTCAGTCCCCCATAATAGTTTTTCTTAAATATGTTCCATGTACAGACATCGATCAGTTACACATTTATTACATGTAGATATTATAGATACAAAAAATATTTATAATTTAATTCAGTTCTTAATTAATAATTGATAGGCTTGTAACTGCAGCCCGGGGCTCCCATCGACATATAGAAATATCTTTCTGAAGTTATCCTTGACATTAAAGAGCTTGCTGTTTATAATCTACACAGGTCGAATGATTAATGGGAGACGAAATCGATTTTATAGATCGATTGTACTAGTACAATGCATTACACTCCACGTAAAAGTATTTTAGTACTTATTTCCAAAAAAATTTATGTGCGAGTACCTATTGAAAAAGTCCCAAATGTGTACCTTTTTTTTATTTTTTATTAACATGAATGGCGAAACGAGCATGCCATTCACCTGATGGTAAGCGATACGACCGCTCATAGACAGTAGCAAAACCAAACTACAATTATCATAGTACAAAGCAATGCTTGGCATTCCACTGCGCTCGCCATTCTGAGACATGAGATGTTCAGTCTCATTATGGCCAGTAACTCTCTAGACTCTACCTACAAAGTCCTTCAAACCGGAATACAATAGTGCATTTACACTGCTGTTTGGCGGAAGAAATAGACATTGCGTTGATACCTACAAGGCGGCTGCTCTCAAATGAGAGACCTACCACCGGTACCTATCAAAAAAGTATTTCATGGTTTTCTAAAATCATCAAACAATTTTTCCAAATTCTTTAGCTTATGTTATCCGACAACTTCCAATATCCTATCAGGCTATCACAAGTATGAGTGGAAAATAGCAGACATCCCTTAATTATCAATCGATAAAAACTATCGATATAAATGTATCGCTATAATATCCGTGTGAACAGTGCCGAGTTATCGATGCCCTGCCCGTTTAATTGTCGATAGTTTTCAACTAGCATCCGTGAAGGTAAAGGGGCCTATTAAAACACTGTCAACCAGAAAGCCGTCATTCATAACCACTTCCGCCAGTGTAATGTACATTGGCGTATCAAATCTGTTAAATGTTACGTATTTCTCAAGCCAAATGTCAATGATTATTACTTGTGTAATCTCTAACTAGTCACTAGTTGTAATGTTAATATCAATGTCGAATAAATTGTTCATTTATGATTACACTGTGTAGTATTTACCGCTGGTTTCGCCTACGTAAAATTTAATTATCGCTGGCCGATACCAAATTGTTTTGCTTAGTCCAAATATATTTTAAACACACATTATTATAAAACTATGTTAGTACCTACGTGAAATATAACAAGTAGTGTTTTGGAACTATTTGGGAGTGATATCTTTCGCACTGCATATGAATCGAAACCATTTTTAGCCACTTCATTATTAAAAATCAATCTCCTTCCATTCCTCCTAAAAAGAAACTAAAGAAGACAAAAAATCAAATCAAATTAAATTAATTTTGTTAGATCCCACGTCTGATCTTTTTCAAGTTTTTTTAACGATTTAATCTATTATGTATCCCCTCGACAGTATGTACTTTCCATTGTAGAGGTGCCCCGTGCCCTGCAGTCGAGCGTGCATGGACTGACACAAAAACTTATATTTCAAAATTTATCCGTAAAAGGTAACCAACCAACAGACTTACCATCGTATTTATAATACTATATTTATAATACTCAAATGCTATTCAATCAGTACGCAATGTAAATTATTAACACGACGCGTTAACAAATCTCTGTGAGTAATCGTTTTAGCATTCCATCCTGTGTGCTAATGTTAATTTAGGTAAGAATATGCAGGATAATTCTATCAACAGGTTCTTTCTATCACATTTAGTAAAAAAAATAAAAACGTCGAAATATAGATGACACTAACAGCATCTCTGCCTGCCTCTTTAGAAGTACAGGCGTGAGCTTACGTGAATGTAATTAAATTTAAGTTTAACTTTTTAATGGGTAAATAAACCATAATTCAGACTGAGTTTTGATTTCTCACTGCTTTTCCTTTTGGATACATAAGTGCGCCTTTGCCATCACTTTTACTTAACACACAAAACGTCTTATTTGCTACAATTTTATTCACAGGCGCGACAATTTTATACGGTTTATATTTTTAGATAACAATGTAACAATGAACTAGGATAATATTTATAAGAGAAATATTGCAAAACCGATTAAGTAATTCATAAAACGCAATCGTCTTATTTCTAATCAGTGCCGAAATAGAGCAGTGTCCAGGCACAAAGCGCAGCCCCAGGTGAGGCGCAGAAATGACAAGACAAGGCCCAGATTTGGTTTATTAGGGACGCAGTCATCGAAGCTCGCACCGGGGGTTTAAAAGCCTAGTTACCCTACTGTTTCTAACGTTACTTATTTTAAATATTTAACCAGAATGTCAACATTAAAACTACAGCCATTAAAATGCACTAATCTTAGATTCAGTTTCAAATAACATTGAACCGGGCATTCTTGTAGTTAATACCGAATACTCAGATATTCTTTGCGCAACAAACATTTCTGCTACTGTACTATACTGTATCAGCCCATACACGACCCACTGCAGGGCACGAGCCTCCTCTACAATCGAGAGTACGATTGAGAGTGGTTAGGCCATATAGTCCACCACGCTGGCCCAGTGCGGGTTGGCAGACTTTTACATACCATAGAAATTTATACAAATCGCTATGGTATGCAGGTTTCCTCACGATGTTTTCCTTCACCGTTATTTCTGCTAAATTGATTATATTTAAAGACCGACTGATGTCCTAGATAAAGGTTTTATACATACATACATACATACATAAACACACGCCTTTTTCCCAGAAGGGGTAGGCAGAGGTGCTACCAGAACACCCACGTTTCGCCTTGTATATTCCGTCCCACGATGTGATAGGGGGCGAGCCTATCGCCATATCGGGCACAAATTCCTGACTCCGGGCTGATAAAGAATAGAAAAATCCAATATCACTTTGCCCGACCCGGGATTCGAACCCGAGACCTCAGCTTTGCAATCGTACCGTAGTACCACTACGCCACCGAGGCAGGTTTTATACGTCATTTTAAAATATTTATGATTGCAGTCACTGAGCAGAATTTAGACAGATCTCGGTCAAGTGTCGTTTTCAAGTAAACGGCATGATTTATGCCCTAACCCCAGGGACGGATTCTATGTTCAATACTTATTCTGCCAACCTATGGAATATTGTCCCCATCGGTTAGAATAAAACCCCAATCCCATCTTCCTCATACCTATACTTAGATCCATTGTAAATATTAATAAATAAAAAGAAATACACCCAACAGCCACATACATAGTCCTGACCCCACACTAAGATCGAGCCTTGTGTCATGGGTATCAGAAACTACGAGACACTTTTCGGCCTCACAAACACCCAGACCTGAAATAAATACCTGTGGATCAAACAAATATTTGTTTCAGTGCGGGGATTGAACCCTCAGCCTCTCGTTTCACAGCCGACGTCTAACCAACTACGCCACAGAGGCAGTCATATTATAATAGGTGTCAATTTAATTTAACACAGATTTGTCTCCATCTTGAAGTTGAACCTAGTCAACCGGATAAATTGCCATATTCCTCGACAACTAAGAGAATAGAGTTTTCAAACACCTGTACTTTAAACAGGGTGTAGTCATAATTAATTATGTACACTTCACCTAGGGTCCACCTCTGGCTAATAGGCGTATAACATTCTATTGACATTAAAACACACATTCACGGCATTGAGACGGGCAATTATTTCTTTTAGCTTGACCACACAACCGCAAATTCATGCGGTTGAAGGTTTAATTATTTCTCAAAATTTATCAAGATCCTCTGAGGCGAAGGTTTCGAAATTTTACATGTTGATATCTTAGTCACTGTGTAAAAGTTTTGCAAATAAAATACTACCAACTAAAAAACAATAACAATTGGAAATGTCCTATTAACAGGCCACAAAATAGACAGAAATAGAAAAACGAAAAATGGTAGTTTACAAATCCGTTGGACCTAATTTTGAACGAAAGTGAAATTAAAATGTTTTATTGAAAAAAAACTCAAGAAATAATTTCTTGGCACATTTCCAAATAATGCGGAGTCGTAACACATAAAATAAATTATTTTACATTTATAAAAAAATCTTAAAACTAATTCTAAAGTATCTACAATTTTGTCCAATCATTAATATATTATAGATATATACAATATCATTGATACCAATTTTTTTTCCAAAATCAGTACCTACTATTGACTACATTAGGTACTCATGTAAGAAATGAACTGATATATAATCCTATATGTATGTCATAAACACCGTATATGTTGTTTACATATTTTGGTAATTGTGTAAAAAATGCAAACAAACAAGATGTTATGTGTAGAGTGATAATTTTATTTGGTAGACCTTGGGATATCTGAAGCAGGTAATGTTTGTCTGTCCGTTGCATCACTTATAAAATAGAGCACAACAGCCATATATGTATATTTATTTAGTTAAACCTTTAGACTATTTTTACGATTGTATTCATTTGTATTTTTTACTCAATTTATCCATTAGGTCACATGTGGAGTAACTATATATTTACTCATAGGATTTGCAGAAAATTTGCATATTATTTTTACATAGCCACCATTCGAAGCTTTTACTCTGTGTCAATATTATCAATCTCAAATAAATAGTGTTTTACGTGTTCAAAGGCTTAGCAAGGATTTTTATTAACCACCCAAACATAGTCAAAACATGATCTATAGTTTTCTAAAAACGACAATTGTTACAGTTATGGCTCCTAAGGATATAGTGCATAAGGGTGGTAAACATTAAATAAGAAACCTATTTTTTGTAATGAATTATTCTATATCTCGAGTCATATTAGGCCGTTTACCAACGTATCTTGGTAGTATTACCAAATTATTGCACCTGCAACAGTCTATTTCGAAACAGATATAATTAAACATGTTTACTGTCTAACGGTGTACAATATTACTGATAAGATAAAATTTGAACTGTATTTACATCTAGATAATAATTTGCATTATAAAAACCATAGGATGGAGCATATACCATCAGATTACGATCTACCTCCGCAAGTCAGTTCAAATTGTCAATATGAAATATTTCCTTGCGTTTTGTTTGGTCGTGAGTGTGGTAAGTATTTTGGTATAGATTTTTTAAAAATACTAACGGACCGGTCTTGGTTCTCTAGAGTGTATTTTTTATTGGTATCCTTTTTTACGTATTCTATAAATATGTACCAAATTTTCTATAATATAAAAATTTAGTTACTAAAGCGCTTGCAAAATCCATCATCCAATAAACTCCTAAATCATCAGGGAATTAATTTTAGTTTTAAAAATAATTTATTAAAATAGTATTTACTAACCAGAGTTGTACGAACTATGAAGCAAACCTGTGCATAATTTCATTCTATGCAAGCCACCGATTAGTGCTTTAGCTTGTCTACTAGTTACTTATGAGTTTTTTTTACTATTAACATTAGTTCTTATATCATTCTAGGCTAGTGCTGCATATGTTGGGCCACAAGACGACCCATATGCTTACATGCAAAGCCAGCAGAGACGAATCGTCCTTTCTGGAAGTACCAAGTATGAACAATTTTCTATTACGACTATAAGAGTTTATGTACTAAAATTAGCCTTTCCAAGTTGTTAACTTTAATTACTTATGATACTACAGACTACATGTCATGTCGAACGCAGGTATAATAAAAACTAACAAGCAATTTTTTAACCAACAATCTGGTAATGGTATGTATAATGCATATTGAAATCGATGTTGCTGAGGAGATACTTCGGGCAAGCATCTTCAGCAGTGAGAGAGAGAAAGAGATAGAGATACATATGTATTGGCGGTTACACCATATTTTAAAGCTCTATCGATGTACAATCAACGGTAATCAATAACTCTCTTTCAGACACCTAATCGAAAAACTTCTAGACTCTATGCACAAACTGGCAGATGAGGCCAGAGAGGCCATACATTCCTTCGGCACTGGCGTTCAACATGAAGCAACACAGATCCGAGACAGGATTTCCACTGATATTCAGAGACTGAGAGGAAGAGTTGCAACGGCTATCGACGATGTATCTGATAAACTCATCGATTCTGGTGTAGGCATTGTTGGTTGCGTTTCTGTAAGTACCACATTTTGTCTACTCATGTTTACTTATTAACATAAACAAAATATTTCAAAATTTAATCGCATTTTATATTTATGTGGTAGGTACTAAGAGTATGTGTTTGAACAATAAATGAAATTATGTTAAAGAGAAAGAGACGAGTCTTAAGTAATTAATATAAATAGCTGACTATACGAATCTGCCAAAAGTATAGTCTAGGAATTGTATTAAAAATTAAAAAATAATAACTGTAAATTAAGTTAAAATATTAAATAAATCATTTTTATATTGGTTTGCCGAAGCAACTAAATTGCACTTAATGGAAGCGCAGAGCCGTCCAGACACAGTTTTAACTACAGATATATGATATAATTAATTGACTCATGACTTTTTAACACATCATATTTTATTCTAGACATCACGAGAAGAAGCAGCAGTACTTTTCAACGAGACCATAACCAAAGCTCTGGCGTGCGTCAACGATCGTGTTAAAGAAGTTACAGATCAGATCAATGGTTTGAGCACAATCGTCACTGATACAGTGGCATTCAGCAACCAAGTTGTGGAAGATATGAAACAGTGTTCAGAAGACAATGGTAATATTCTGTCCATTGGCGCTTGTCTAGGCAACGTTGCACTACATGCTGAGATGAAAGTGGCTATGTTTGCGACACACAGCGCTGTTACCGTGAGTACATTATAAAAATTAATACTCATATATTTTAGCATTATACTGTAAGGAATCTGTAATATACGATCGGTAAAATAAATTATACCTTTAAAGTACAATAACTCAACAAATGTAGAATGCCAATATAAATAGTCCCTAATTTTAACTTATTTAGTAAACCTAGGCAAATAATAAATAAATACACCCAATTGTCATATACCTAGTTCTGACCCCACACTAATATCTAGTCTTGTGTCGTTGATTTCACAAATTACAAAAGACTTTTGGGTCTCGCAAAGACCAGACCCGAAACAAATACCTGTGGATCACACAAATATTTGATTCGGTGCGGGTATCGAACCCGCAGCCTCACGTTTCACAGCCGGCATCTAACCAACTGCCAATTTGTAGAGAAGGATGACAATTAAATTTTTGTTTTGTTCCAGGTCGGCCGTATCAGTTTGTCCCTAGCTACTTTACCAGCAGCTCTAGAAGTTTGCGCTGGCACTCGTATCGTCGAAGCAGGAATATCAACAACTAGAATTATAATAGAAATCGGCAGTTGCTCAGCTAGCGCGGTATATGGTTCCATGTCTGGCAGCAACACTGAAAATCCTGAATCGGCACTAAATCCCGGCCAGTTAAACACTGAACAACCAACAACTGATTTATTGAGAACCAATGTTGGGTCTCTACCGATTTTGCTTCCCAGTCAGCCGGCGATCTTGAGGCAATAAATAAAACTCACGCAGAAAACATATTTGAATATTATAACGTTTCTTTAAATATTGTTTACGTTTGAATAAAGTGTTTTATTAACTAAAATACATGTTTCTTTTTTTGTATTATTACTAGCTGTAAACATGGGTGCTACTATTCAACATTTATATTTATTTCTAATAAAGGATCACCAGAAAAAGGGTTTCAAAAAACTTGGCGTCAAAAACCCCGTCATTCACAGACAGAATAAGAGTTGAATTGGGGAGCGAGGGTCAACGGGTTTATTAAAGTATCTCTCCAGGACAAAGGGCATAAAGTATTTTGTACAAAGGGATCAGGTTTTAACAACGATATAAATGGGTTTTAAAGAAAGAATTGCTCTTCTTTTGTGGCGTTGCCAAAGGGTGGCTATGTCAATTACATGTATTTTTACAATCGTATGAGATTGCTACGAAATTTACAGTAGGGGCTAAAATTTTGTACGTACCTTTATTGCATTTAAACTATCTAAAATCATACAAAGAACTAGATACAATTCTGCTTATATTCCCATCGATCCAAAACCAGTAAGTTAGTATCTGGGAACTATTGCTGTGTAATTTCGTTGTTTGTGTAAAATACATCCATATCATTCTGACAAACGTACTCCTTAAATCAGCGTTCAGTGCATAGTACTTACATAATTAAGCGTTTAAAATTATTTTAATGAAGGTCAAATTAATTAATTTATTTATTTTGTATTAGAAGCACAGACGTGGCAACTGACAGTCTTTCTTGTCTAGACATATCTACTGAACGCCTTCATATCACACGACGGCGATAATACCTACAAACAAAAAACTATACCGGTTTTTAGTTGCGTCACTTCTATTTTTGCCAATTTATTAGCGACTATAGTGCGCAATTTGAGAACGTCGACGAGATCATTCATTTTTGCCAATCGACAGACATCACCAGCTCTATCAAGCCAGTTAATATTTTTTCTAGGCCCTGATGTCTGAATATTTTAGTGCCAGCGCCCGTCAACATGTTTGTCGGTGACCTGTGAGTTATTAGCGGATTTCGTTTACGTTGTCGCGTCTAATATAGGTAATAATATCATAAATGATGGTCACCTTTAATAGAAGCGTCAATTTGGTCATCCATTTTGCGACCTACACTTCGTACGTACGCACTCAGCTCAAATGGGATCCCGCAACAATTAAGCCTATGATTATTACAATGACATTTAAAAGTGAACATCTAACGCAAAAACAATAATGTGTGTCCGTTTTATTATTCTCTATTTTCTACCGACATTATAAAAGGTTAAGTACTCACCGAGGAAAGTTCCACATGTTTATAGAATTCCAATTCAAGATTTTGAAAATCTGCAGTCTCTAACGCACAAAACAACACCACATAAGCCTAAACAACAGTAATTGAAAACTTAACACGACAAATATAAGTTTGTGAATGCACTGTTCTCGACGGCAGAAGGAAGTTTAAAACGACCTGTTATGTATTTTTACAAGTACCTACATATATTTAGTATTGTAGGCAGTATGTAAAAAATAATGCATTCAAACTGTACATGTACTCAAATTAAAAGTAAGTAAGAGTAGCAGTGGCGACAGGCTCGCCCCCTATCACATTGTGGGACAAAACATTCAAAGCGAAATGTGGCTGTCCTAGTAGCACCTCTGCCTACCCCTTTTGGAAAAAATACGTGAGTTTATGTATTAACAGTAGCATCTAAATCATTTTCACAAAGGCACGGGATGAGCGATGATCCATTCAAACTGCAAACACTTTGAAAAAGTCAATTTATTGAACAGATAGTACAAATACTTAGGTATAAACAGATATTGGTAAGTTTGAGTCGCTAAACTGTTATCTAAAAATAAATATTGTTTCGTGTTTACTAGAATTTATTTAGTATAAATAAACATTATGATAGCACTCTGGATTCTGATGAATACTTGAACGTAACAGGTACATACTTAATTTTCTGTTTGGAGACAAAGTTCTGTTGGCAGAAAATATTCAAAGGATTAACGTGCGATAACTATCTGACGCAGTTGGGATGTTATCAAGGTCCTGATACTTACAGTGAATAAACTCACTTTAGATTATGAAAGGAATATAAAAGGTCAGTCGGGAAAATCATTGGTTAATCCGCTTCACGATGCAGACCACTAAGTTTCTTGTAGCTGTGTTGCTTGTTGTTTTTTGTTCTCAGGTAAAGTTTATATTAAAGCGTAAATAAATAACAATATTAATTAAGAAATAAATATAATAAATTACATTGCGTTACAGAATGTCCAATTAAAAGAACTGCCTCCAAATGTTGATACAATCGATATCTGTCTTGATAATTCAAATTCCCAAGAAATTGTCCCAATATTTGGTGCGGACAACCGGCACATCAAAGATGTATGGAACAATATGAAAAGGAGTATCGTTAACGCTTGGAACTCCCTCAAGACATTAGCAAACAACAGTAAACAGAAAATTAATAAATGGATGGAAAATGTGAAGACACGTGCACAGGAAATAATCAATACATTCGAAAAACGTATGAAGCACCTTATGGATCAAATTATAAAACAAGTCTATCATGAGGTGCAACTTGTGAAAGCATGTATGAATGTAAGTTCAATGTTATATTAAATATCGTACCCACAATATTGTTGTAGTAAAATATTGTTTGGGTTTGATTTTTTCAGTTCATAATTCCTACCTTTTTGTATTGAAAAAAAATGGCGAGTTTAAATTAATCTGCATCTCCCTCAAAAAATATATATTTTGAATAAAACCTACAGTAAAATTATTTAATATTTTTTCTTTCGTTAGGTTATATATTAAATTGTTAATTTTTATTGGTTACAGGAGGAAAAAAGGACAATGGATAACATTGTTAAGAAATTAATAAAAGACTTGACTTCGTGCATATCAAGAAATCTGAAAAACATCACGCTACTGAACGGCGACATAATCTCACTTAATGACACCCATTTCTATGAGGATTTGGAAAGCAAATATAAAGTGTGTGAACAAGACTTAGATAACGCCGAAGAATGCCTTAATCAAGTCAGAACATATTATTACAATGATATTGAACGAATGGAAACTGATGTATATGAACATGTAAGTAATATTAAGTATATAATAAGTAATATTTGATTCCCTTTTCCCTACACGTTGACTGGGGCGCCAAAACAACGGACTATCCAACCTAGCGATTCGAGTATATTACGTTTATGAAAATAATAGCCAGAAAAAACAACGTGATATTTAAGAAGACTGGCTCGGTGGTGTTGTTGTACTAAGGTATGATTTCAAAACGGAGGTCTCGAGTTCGATTCTTGGGTCGGGCAGTGACATTGGATTTTTCTATACATTATCAGCCCGGAGTCGGGAATTTGTGACCGATACGGCGATAGGCTCGCCCCCTGTCAAATCATTGTATGGAACACAAGGCGAAAAATGGGTGTCCTGGTGCCACCTCAGCCTACCCATTCTGGGAAAAAGGTGTGATGTTTATGTAGGTATAGGTAATAGGTGTAGGTATGTATGTTGAATAACTTCGCGTATTTCTGTTATAAAGTTTTATACTCATGAGATATATCATAGGCACAATTTTGGAAACCTAAGCGTTAAAGTCCAATTTTATAACTTTCCAAAACCAAGAACTCCCAATAATTAATGTAATCCTCAAGAAAACCTTCCTTAACATCCATTGATAGTGCAAGACATTCACGTAGCAAAGTATCTAAAATGGTGCATTCGATGCGTTTTTGACCGAGAAAACTATCGAATGTGCCACTTTTGCCACTTACAAACTAACTTTGCCCATGCCTTTAACTTTGAAAACGTCAATTCGATACATTAGCAATGTCAGGCATGTCTTAAATGTATGGCGATGACATTGTCAGTCAAAGTTATAGTCAAAGTTAGGCTGTACAATTGAGCCTAAGACTTTGTCTTGTCTTGATCTGCCTTATGAGCCCTAAATCAAAAACCCATTTTTGTAAACGCACCACTTTAGGCTATGCGTTATCTGGCTGCTTGCAGTCTGATCATTGATTTAAAAACTATGGATAGGCCCAGTACAGCTGGACTTTTAAAAAGACCGTGAAAATCGTGCTCAAATAAATAATATGTTCACTTAATCCAATACATTTCGTCTTACCAGTAATAAACAATATTCTCTTTATTTTTATTTAATTTTCTGTCATAATAGAAGCAATCATTTTCAAACTAGTTGCGGGTGACAACTACGATAATTTCAGTAATGCTCCACTGGAGATGCGCTGGAGCCACGCACCACTGACGTCGAAACACCACGCGCTTTCTGCCCTGTCCATATAATTATGTCAATGAATCGGATGTTATTTTTATCAATCAAATATCAAAAAAATAAAATGATAATTTTCTTTCAGACGGCGGTCTCGAGGAACTTGGCAGACGATCTTCTAGATTCGCTTATGGCTTGTTCAATTGACGTATTAATTGAAGCTTCACCCATCATTATGTCTGAGACTATAAATATGGTCAGGTGCGTTGTTAAAGGTCCAAAAGCGTAGGCGATGGAACAATCTACTTACAGCGGCTTAATAGTTACCTTATACATGATATATATCATGTACTTAGGTACTTTGATAACAATAATCAGCTCTATATACAAACAAATATATATGTCTTGGTATACGATGAGTTTTATTCATACCCGTACTGTATAGTTTTTCGTGTATTTTTATTAATAAGGAAACACTTGATTCATAAACTTTTTCAATAAATAAGCCTTCATCCGTCAGTACCTTACATAAAAAACATATAATTAAAAATGTTTAGTGTCGTGTTACTTTTTTGTTACCGCAATGATGCCAAAATTTTGATTTTCTATTAATATGTTTCTACATTAACTAACAAACATTTCTACAACTGTTTTTCGTTTTGGTTAATGTTTCATTTTATTTACAAATTTAGATTAACCGTCTGGTTCTGGTGTGACGCTTATAAGCTAAAGCAGTAGATGGCACATTGTGGATGAATATAGTTGATATCTGAAATAAAAAAACGACTTTTAAAAAATCAAATATATTACCAGTTGCAATATGAGGTATACATACATACACACATAAACACACGCCTTTTTCCCTAAAGGGGTAGGCAAAGGTGCTACCAGAACACCCACGTTTCGCCGTATATTCCGTCCCACGATGTGATAGGGGGCGAACCTATCGCCATATCGGGCACAAATTCCGGGCTGATAATAAATAGAAAAATCCAATATCACTTTGCCCGACTCAGGATTCGAACCCGAGACCTCAGCTTTGCAATCGTACCGTAGTACCACTACGCCACCGAGACAATCAATACGAGGTATAAACAAATAAAAAAAAACTGTGTGTCAAGAATGTAATGTTAATAATGAGAAGGTAATATTGATAATGAAAATTATCGAATTTGAAACACATAAGTAGTACTTTGATTGATTTTATTAATTTCAGAACGTTAGATCGATCTACGATCTGTTAGATTAGTTCAATGTGGACATCCTTGAAAGAGACCTATGTTCAGCAGTGGATTTCCTGTGGCTGAAGAGAGAGAAAGATCGATCTGATAAAATAATAATTAAATTAGTCTCTATAAAAGTTTCCTTGTTAGCATTGTTACAACATTTTCTAAATACATTAATTTAATTAATAAGTACATGTAAATATACTTACCTACGTACCTAATACGTAATTTTGTACGTAAATACATAGGTTCCCAAATTACGATTAATAATGTAAATCTAAATATTAGCGAATGGTTAAAACGCTACTTATGTATATTGATTATATACTGAAAACGGAATGCTTATCTTGAAGATAATAAGGTGCAGTGTTGTTAAATCATGCAGACAGTAATTATGACATTCGCTACTGTTAGTCCCTAAGTCCCTGAGTACATTAATGCCGGTTAAAAATCAAAGAGTAACAACAAACGTGGATCTGAGTCCATATTACAATATTCTTACTGCATGCACCACAACTCCAAAAGACAAGACCATTAACATTTGATCATTACAGAAACCCGAAAGTAATTATTTATCATTGAGACAATTGCACAACACATGTTTTCTTTATTAATTTAACACATATTTAATGTTTCTGAAAATAGGCATTTGGCGAATAAAAGTAAACGAATTAGATTTCATCTATTTATTTTTTAAAAGTAAATGCATATATAAGTATAAAGTGAACAAATATAGCCAATGGTTATCGCGGGCACATGGCGTGACGTCCACCGTCGACAGGGATAGTCGCTCCCGTGATATTACTAGCTGCATCACTAGCCAAGAACACTATTACAGACGCCACTTCCTTAGCTTCACCAGCTCTGCCAATAGCATGAGTTTCCGCACACTTCTTCAAAAACGCTTCGTACTGTTCATCGTTCATACTACCCTGCCCTTTCTTGTGCAAGCCAGTTGTAATCACACCAGGGTTCACAGCGTTCACTCTTACACCTTTAAGAGCCACTTCTAACGATACACAACGTGTAAATTGATCCAACGCAGATTTGGACATGCAGTATGCTAGAACATTCGGGAATGAGCGCAGACCAGTCACGCTTGACACGTTAACAATATTCCCTTTGGATTTAATTAAGTGCGGTATCGCCAGCATTGTTATATGATACGGTCCTCGCACATTTGTGTTCATCACTCGGTCGTATTGATCCAATGAAGTGTTTTCTATAGAACCGGATTCTAAGATTCCAGCATTGTTTACTAGTACATCGAGATGGCCAAAGTTGTCGACCGCTGTTCTTATAATGTTTTCAACATTACTTTCGTTGTTCATATCAGCTATTAGAACCATGGGTTGCAGCTTGCTCGGTGAGTTTTCTTTGCATAATTTCGCGACACCGGTCAGTTTCTCCTTGTTTCTGCCAGTTATCACCAGTTTGGCGTCTAGTTTGGAGAACTCGACGGCTGTTTCGGCGCCGATACCGGAACTGGCGCCAGTGATAAGTACGACTTTGTTCGCGAACATTTTACCTGCTTAGAAAAATTAACACATATGATTTTCATGTTGGTAAATTTACTTTTGACTCAATTTTAAAAAATTACATCAAATAATATGACATTGTTTGTATAACAACTGATAGGAGTCATATTTAAATATTGTTTATCAGAATTTGTCTCGTAGTGATAAGATTTAATAGCATTCGCTCAATAAATGGACTGTTAGGTTTCTATCGATATTTGTCATTTATCGGGACAAATTACTTTTAAATACATTGAAAGTAATTAAAATAAATTGTCCAATACAACAGTTTCATTAATCTGAGCAGTGTACAAGATTTGAGAACCTTTGGGTCTGGGCTAATCATGCCTGATCCATATTCGGCTATAGTTTACAAGACTTTTCCAATCTATGCAAAGAAATAATTTGGTGGAAACAGGATTTATATCCGGTATTTGGTATAAAAAACGATCCAGTATTTTCTTATGTACCTAACCTTCGGTAGTAATACGAACGTGACGGAAAAATTAGATACCTATTATTTGCAAACAATAAAAAAATAAAACTTTACTTAGTTTTTCAATTTTAGAAAGATTAATTAATTTTAGGTTAACATTTATTATATTATATTTAAACTTATTAATTCAAGCAACAATTCGTTCTACTATTAATAAGTTATTCTTTAATTTACGAAAAACCAATTAAGTATTATATTCAGTAGTAATCATTTATGGATTAATTTACCTAATTAAACTATATGTAAAACTCTAAAATATATTTACATTCATTATGGCAATTCAATTTAACGCAGTAATTCGCTTTGAACAAATTATTTATGAGGGCAAGTGTGGATAACATGGAATTTTCGATTATATTTATGAGTCGCACAAATAAAATTAAACGGAAACATATGCTAGCACCTAGACATCCATTCACTACAATGTGCTAAACATTACTTGCCGAATAAAAATAATATTAATGGTGCTTCTAAATACAAAGCTGGTGTTAATTTCGCAGTTAATGACACAAACAGATACACTTACGATACTAATCATTAAAACAAAACACAGCGCAATAAGTTGGCATAAAATTTTGATTAAAACAAGTACCTTTCTGAGACACTCAAATAATATCAGTTTTCCGCAGCATTCACTGTTCACAATGAATGACACTGAACGAATGAGTTATGTCAATATGAATGAACATAATCAATACCAGGAAAAAAACTTGTTTAAAATATCCCGGACTACAATGTAGTACATGTTCTTTAACACGAGCGATTTCTAAAATTTGAAAATTATATAGCAGATTTTGTTAATAGAGGACGCTGGTATTTAAAGTATATAATATAATATATTTATAAATTAAATTAACCTGACAAAGAAATTATGTTGCCAATGGTAAATTATCTACACGCGTCTCCCTTTTGGTACAAAAACACGACAATAGATGGCACTAATCTCAATCTAACTGTAGTTAACCAATGATTTAACGAAGAAAAATTGCGTTCATTCATTCACATGGTATTCAATCTCGTCGTATCGTTCTGTCGTTCATTACTATTTTGCCAAATTGCTTATTTATTCAATTTTCTTTCGCAATTAGTAAAGTATTATGTAAATATACGATAAAGAAGAAATTTTAAAATGTCTTCAACAACATCAACAGCCAAACCCGACTCTTTTGATGAGTTTTACTGTGAGGTTAGTAAATCATTCATAAGATTGTCACATTATAATTGCTTTATTTTGTAATTTACCAGTATAAAACAATGTCAGTGTTTTACGTCCTAATTTGTGAGAACCTTGCGAGAGTTATTTGTAAACTATTTTTTCTAGGTCAAAGAGATTGAAAAACGAGATTCGGTTTTGACTCCCATTCAACAAATAGAAAGATTGCTGCGTCCCGGATCAACTTACTTCAATTTGAATCCGTTTGAAGTGCTTCAAGTGGAGCCAGATGTGTCGCTTGACGAGATTAAGAAGAAATACAGGAGGTTGTCCATCCTGGTGCACCCTGACAAAAACATGGTGAGACACAACAATAAACTTTTATTCAATGGATAGGTATCATTGTCCCATAAAGCAGCAGATTTCTTTATGGTAATAGAACTTGGTTGTCTTCGCATTTTTCTTTTAAAAGTTAACTTCAAAGCCAAGCTATGTTAAATGTTTAAAAACTACTGCACTTCTAAAAAAATATTGTAAAGAAATTATTATGAAATTAAAAATGTTTTGTCATGTATTTTGTTCAGGATACTCTGGTCCTTTTAGGGGGTTACACCCGTCAACATTTCATTTTTATCCACAGATTGGATGAAACCGTGAGACTGGCTGGGACATCACGGCGTAGGTAAGGAATGAATGTGGATTATGAATGTATGGACAAGTTGCAATTGTTGCAAGATGATGCCACATTAACTACGGGAAGACAACATAAACTATTCATATGTACTTACTAAAGGGACATGAATTGAAATAATAATTGCAATATACTTCACAATATAAAAAATGAAATACATTTTGGATGTATACATGAACACTAGTGATTAAATCTCAGAATATACTGAAAATGCTGTACAAATAATACCAGTTGATTTTCTGTTCCAGTGCAGACTCCACTTGAAATACATTTAGAATGAAGTTATAACAGTGGAAAATATAATTATTGGCCTATAATACAAAAAGCTCAATATATTGCATAGTGTAATGCTAGAATATAACATTTAAATTTTCATTTTTCTAAGTGGACTTCGGAAATGATTTAATTTATGCAAAATGTTTGAAAACAATTGATGGATGAATTGAATTGATCAATGGATTGAAATTTGTAATTGTCTCTAAGAATTGTAAAACAAGCACTTAGGTTTCTACTAAAAAGGACATTTTAAACTTAATATCAAGAACTCTTATAATTATTGTAACAAACACTTATGGTTTATTGGTTTAAATACATTGTTTTGAAATCAGCTTAGATATTTACCATTACAATAGACAAATACTTTGAAATATGTTGGTTTTGTCATTGCAGGATGATTCTGAACGAGCCCAACAAGCATTTGAGATAGTGAATCGAGCTTGGAAGACTTTGGAGAATGACGACACAAGAAAAAAATGTTTGGACATTTACGAAGAGGCCAGAGAACGGACTGACCACATGGTAAATTATTGTTTGCTACATGGTCATTACTTCTTTATCTGTATCTGTATCAACCCATATATGACCCAGTGCAGGTCCTTCTCCACAATCGAGAGTACGATTGAGAGGGCTTTTTTAAGTTATTGCTTACTATGTAAGGAATCATATAATCATAGTCACACACATTAAAATACAAGTGTTGGGATGTACCAGGGGCTGTTGGAGACTTAAATCTGTTGCCAACAGATACTGCCAGATTTGAGCCTCCAACTTGGACTGGTCCCATTTTTACACCAATGAAATTTATACTGTATTATATTGCATATGAAAAATAATTATGTGCATTCAATGATTTCAGATTGAACAAAAGAGGAAAAAGTTGAAGAAAGAAAACCGTCTTGCAGAAGGCATTCCGGAAGATGATCCAGCTAAGTACAAGCATGCTGTGTATGTTATGACAATGAAGGTATGACATAGAATCATAGCTATTAAATTTGTGTTCAGTATTAAAGACAGTTTTGCAGATATTATTTTGTAATAGCACAATTTGTTTTATATTATAAATTTGGCAAACAAGCAAACAGGTCGCTTGATAGTAAGTGATCACTGCCGCCCATGAACCCTTAGATGTGTTGCCAGTCCCATCAATTAAGTGGCTTTTGATGGTAACTCAGTGTAAACTAGAGAGTCTGTCACACATAAAAATGCAACTGTCATATCTTGCTGGTCAACAATTACGCTGTTGTGCCCGATATACAAAGCCAGAACCTGACAAAAAATATTTCTTAACTCTTCTTTAAAACAGTTCTTGCTTATTGAAACAAGACGTTAACAACATATGATCTTAAAGCAACTCTTTTGTAAACAAGTTATGTGATAAATAAAGATCTATGTATGTTATTTTAGAGGATGTTATGAATGAAATTGCAGTTAACTCTTTTTGTTTCGTTTTGAAGGATATTGTACCCCTTGATTACTGGCCGGTAACACCTGTTTTCGTCAGGTAACAAATGTAGAGAGAAGTGCCGTGTGATGCTTAAGAATAATAAGTTTTTAATAGTGTTGCTCATGTTTATAGGTAGGCGTGATTTCTCATAATTCTAAAGAATAAAACAGATGAGTCGTGTTAAAGTGGTCATATATTTTTTCAGTTGTTTGCGGACATGGAGCGGAAGCGGCAACATCTAGAAGTGCGTGACATGGAGGAGAGGAAACGAAAACGTGAGGCCGAGATAGAACAAGAGGAGCAAATGTCGCTCGAGAAAGAATGGGCTAAAAACTTTGAGGTATGTACAGATTTATTGATTTTTCGCAAATGATAATGCAATTGCAAATTACTAAAAGTACATGGACAAATGTAAACAACAATGTTTTTTTTTTTTATTTTGCTAAGTGTATGAAATTAACAGTTTTAAAATTTGTACAAAAATCTTAAAGACAATGGCTATTTAATTTTTTCAAATCATTTCGCATTTTCATATTTTGTGTCCAAAGTGTGAAGAGTAAAAGTTTACTAATTTTCTGGTTAAAAAAAAATTATAATTGATGAAAAACTGTTTTCTGATTCTTATTTAAAACATAAATTATATTTCTGTGATTTCAGGAATCTAGACAAAACCGCGTGGACAGCTGGAAGAGCTTCCAATCCACGAGCAAAGAGAAGAAAAAAAAGAAAATCCTCGGCTTCAAACCGCCTAAACCCAAACCAGAAAGCAGATAACTTCCACCACTCCAACATTAATGTTCTAGATAATAACCTAATTTAGAGCTTTGATTCGAATCTATCTTAAACTGTAGTATTGTAAGTTTTTGTTTTTCTTGCGACCTCTAATATAGAATAATGATAATTGTCAAAGTATTTGAAATAGCTATATAAGAAACGTCAGTCCAGAAACTATCGATAAATAATATAAATATGTAAAAAGAGGTTCTGTGAGGGATTACATTAAGGTTTAAACAGAATGTAGGTAATATGGCTGTCCAGTAATCTATGATGGAATGTATCATCGTGTTGGCTAAGCAAAATATACTAATGCGTAATTGAAAGCAAACTTGAATTGGCGTCATTAACGTTTGTTCCAATTTTCGTATTTATATTTTCGACCAATTATTTGTGACGTGCGTAGTTAGCTGTAGTTAGGCTATCCTGGTACTTTTTTAGTGTTGTGCTAGCTTGCGATATAAATTAAGTAAAATTACCTCCATTTTATGGTCTTCTTTCACCTATTATGATTATATTAATATTTCTTTGATGTGACTTTGGACAATTGAATGACTGGCTGAAAACTCTATTATAGATTATTTTGATGGTTCAAAATCTATGCTAAGGTGCAGCAAGAGAATCATAAATTGTCTTATTGATGCATAAAATTCAATGATTCCTATTTTTTACGTTGATAAAAAATTGTCTTAGTACATTTCGTTGCCGATAGATGGCATCACTATTTCTTATATTATAACATTAATTTCATAGCGAAGCCCATATCTCCCGGTTCAGCTAGTCCTAATGTAAATCGCAATCTATATTTATCATACAAATCTCTCCACAGAGTAGCATTTTTTTGCTAATATTTAGTAGAATGGACAGCCAATATGTCACGTCGCAGGGAAACGAAAATGTGCGCATAGGTAAAACAAACTTAGACTAATTCAGATCTGTGTCTGGTCTATAGATTTATGTTTTTAATAAATATAATTATACAATGTTGAATAGGATTTTTGGGTTTCTCTAATGTAAAGCTATCGGCCGTTAAAATTGTAATTTGTGCTGTCGCGTCAAATCAGCTGTTACAAAGATAAAAATATGTTGTATGCCGCTCTATTTGCACGAATAGCACAAATAATAAAATTGAAGAAAGTAAATAAATAAGTAAGGATGTTACGTTTTTATTTTTTAACATTAGATACAGAAAATAAGCAGCTTTACAAACTCATTTTCGTACATTTCCTGATATTTAATGAAATGTAGTGCTATAACATTTTGTAGGCGTAATAAAAGTGTTAAACACAATAATTATTTTAGTTGACATCCTTTGTTACTCTATGAATTTTAAAGGAGGGTTCGTCAATAGGGTATCTCACACCATTTTTTTATTGTATTAAAAGGGATCCATATTCAAAATCTAACGAGCAGAGTTTTGTAAATCCATTCAGGATTAAACAAGTTACAAGCGTTTAAAAATTTGCGAGTGTTAGTAAAAGAAAAGGGATGCAAAACAAGTACAAGTGACGTCACTACGATTAACATACATTACAGTGTGCGCGTGTGAAAGAGACGGTAGGATGTCTGCACTACATTTTTATTTAATTTAAAATTCTAATATTTGCCTTGTGTTAAAGCTACTTTTATACTGTTTTGACAGAAATGTTTTATTTTGATACTATTTTTGTACGCAAAATGATGGAAAAATCTATCACAGTGAAATACCCTATTTTAATTTACCGAATACATCAGGCTAAATGACGTGGTACTAAAACAATTCATCTTTGCTTGACGGGTCTCATTTATTTGAAATAAAATAAGCAATTTTTGCTCGTGGTCGGTAACTTGAATGCAGTGATAACGACTCGTGATTGTATAGAAATATATTAGTGGTAAATACATACGTTTACACAAATGCAATATGCTGTACGATCGTACATTATTTTTCTAGTTTAACGCTAGATTTCATTGCCAGTAAGCATCGGTGAAATATTCCGTAATGTTGACAGTTAAAACTAAATTGTATGTAATATTTTTCGAAATAAAAACAGTCATTCACTTTGGTCTATTTTATTTCATTTATTTCGTAGATTAACCACATGGTTAGTTATTGAAAGGGAGTTTTCGACCGCCTAAAAAGAATTCGATAGCGCCCTGTTGGAATAGATTTACATAATTGTGATCGAGAGCTGCGAGTATAACCTGGACGTCTACACACTATAGCTGGCCCAATCAACTCTTACGGCCTTATTCATAGACAGTTTTAAAACCTGTTTTATTGGTTGTCGAATGTTTTGTCCTTTTCAAATATGCTTTCAAAAGAGTTGAATTTTGTTTGAGCAAAGAAGACAATGGATGCGGGCCGCTTCCAACAGGTCTATGTGGCGATCTATGGGGGAGGCCTACGTCACGCAGGGGACTTCCTGTGACAGAAAGAGAGAGTAGAAAAATCATTCGATGAATACGTTTCAAAACTGTCTATGAATAAAGTCGTTAACATCTAGTAGAAAATCCATATTTGATGTACAAGTCGTTACATATGATTGGAAATTTCGGGAAATAAATAAATGTCAACCTAGCTCAATGTTCAAATTCTATTCCCCACATCTATTCAAGCGGGAATAAGAATTCTAGTGCAACAATAAAAGTAAAAGACAAAAACATTTAATGTTAGGTAAATCTTTATTATGTAACAGCACAATCTATGCGTCGATGTCTTCGCATTCCTCCACCATGTCGCTGGGCGGGCCCGGCTGCGCCGGCGGACCAAAGTTGAGGAACATACTGCCGGTGTATATCAACATACAAAACGAGAAACCAAACCTGAAACATGTAATATCAATTAATTCATTGAATTTAAAATTCTTTCAATGTCTAATTCTCTTTAAAGTACACTAACGTAGCGTCGTTACTAAATTTTAATATTTCTTATGATTTCTAACCACTGCACCGGTCGGTGTAGCGTGCTAAGATAGCCTCCGTGGTGTAGTTGGTTAGACGCCAACTGTGAAACGAGAGGCCACGGGTTCTATCGCCGCAAAAACACAAATGTTTATGTCGGGCCCGGGTATTTGTGAGACCGAAAAGTCTTTCGTAGCTTCTGATACGACGACTTCACGACACAAGACTTAATTGATATTAATGTGGAGTCAGAACTATGTATGTGACTGTTGGGCGTATTTATTCTTTTATCTGCAGAAGTTGCGAATACCTGTCGTGATAAGTTTAATAGAAATGGTCTTGCTAAACACCGACAATATGACAGTATCCAATCCACAGGGAAACCAAGCACTGGGACAATAGATATCTGACTATAAGACAATGAAACTAATATGTCGGTAGCATTGAGCTTCCAAGAGCAAAACATCATTCAGTTACTGACGCTGAAAATAAACGGTCCTCACTGGCGTATACCAGCTTAACCGCTCTTGGCTCACATGATGGAGTTGGTGTCTCTCCTAACTAATTGTAGGTACTACATCGGCTAAGGCTGAGGTCCGAGGCATAATATAATATATTAATTAGTGCTTTTGTGCTGATCACTAGAACTACAGATGCGTTGACATTTGACAAAAAAGTTAATTTGTAGTTAGGTATCTCCAAGACTATATATTTAATTAGCATAAATCATATAAATTCCTTACCACAATACCCCGACAGCCAGCACCTTGTTGTAGTAGCTTTGTTTGTCCGCGTACCATATGTCCCAGGGGCCACACGGTATCGGCAATTCATTCATGTGGGCATCGCAACGGACTGTTATTATTTTAAAGTTGTATTTCCAATATTATAATTTACAAAAAAAACATATAAACCATAAAGCACAAAATATCATATTAAATATCATGATTTTACTCAGTGATCTAGTTTTTGTGGGCGATTAAGTCGCGCCTTTCTCGTCCAAACCAAATTCCAGGCCCGGACTATTTATTTGAGAATTCTTAAACCATAACGCTTATACAGAGTGGTTTCCCCAACGCCACTTGGGAAGCGAACTCATGAACCCACGGTTCGCAGACGATACACGCAGCCAACAGACTATAAGTGACTTTAAACTTGCTGTTAATATTTTTCGGGTATTTCATTTAGAATAAACAAATACATCATACATAATACTTACATCTTCCCGCGTAGGTTCTCCTGCTAACATGCTGAGAATAACAATTGAGAATGTTCACACGACTTTTCGCAGCCAAAATTGCCGCCCTCATTGTTCATACGATTCACGTTGACAACTTGTGAATACGGCAGACTCATAGACAGGCAGATCGCTCATATGACGTTCATTTTTAAATATTCGAAATACAAATTACGTGTAAAGTAGGTAGGCATGCAATGATAATTCATAGACAAAATTAATAAGGATTTATGTGGTAGATGCTTGTAACCACGCTTTGTCAAAAACGAAAAAGTGGATTACTTGTTTTCAATTTTATCGCTTAGGTAATGACGTCTAATAGGAAGGACCTACTTAGTAACTTAAACACATTTAACTACTAGGTCAAAGCAAACGAAATCAGGACAATCGTGATAGAAAATAATCACCCCATTTCTGTTTCTTACGATATTACGGCGGCATTCATAAATTTTATATACTCAGTAACTTTATTATAAACTGATGACTTTGAAACTAAAAGTGACATAAAAATCTTTAGAAATAGCCCACGATGTCATAAAAACTTCAGTGAGTTGTAATAAAAAAAACTCTTATTACATGGCGTTAAATATTCCAAAAGTTGAACAATAAAGTGTCCCTCTAATGTGTTCATATTCGATTCTAACGAAATGTATGCTGAATTATACTTACTCAAGATCCTGTCTTCTGCCTTTGTTGATATGTATTTCTAATTTATATGAAACAGAAAGTTCGGCTGTGTACGTCCCACATAATTATTTTTTATGCGTACAACCAAATCACAAGACAGAAGATGCATTGCACCACATAATAATTCAAATGCAATCCTGATAGTCTACCCACACAAAATTATGTTTTCGTGCTCACTGATGGAGTTTATAGAGGCCGCTAGTATAGTAATTTGTGTTAAGTATTGTATTAGTTTGTATTATGATTAAGTTGTAATGTGCTATTTTACTATATTGGGTGCAACCTGTAAATAGTATTAAGTATGTTGTTGAAATAAATAAATAAAATATTATTTACTTTATCATGGGCGGATATTGGACATATATTGACAGCCACCGTGGCTTAATTTGTTAGACGCCGACTGTGAAACGAGAGACCGCAGGTTCATTCCCCGCACCAACACAAAATGTTTGTTAGGCCCACAAATATTTGTGTCCGGTCTGGGTGTTTGTGAGACCTAAAATTCTCGTAGCTTCTGATACCCACAACACAAGAGTCAATCTTAGTGTAGGGTCAAGACTATGTATGTGACTGTTGGGTGTATTTATTTATTAGGCTGGTCTACTCGTGCTGCGATGTACCTACTCTTACACACTTACTTCGGGAGAAAAAATCCTTGCGTGGTAAATGGAGTAATATATAATATTATGTATATTTTACAATACATAGCTCTTATTTATTTTTGAATTTTTATTAACTTTGCTACGATTTTAAGACCATGTCGTGCCCCTAAGACAAATGGCGATTTGCACTCGGTATCAATTCTTTGCGTAGCACTTTTGATCCGTGCTGTCAGAAGTTGAAGCTATAAGTTCGTGGGCAAGGTAGCCTCTATCAATATTTTTCCTCTCTTGTCTTTTTGTTAAGGCTGTCTTCGCACTAACACATTTACAATTTAAATATATGGCTCTAAGTGTGGGTTTACACCTGTGTTTAGTGAATGTTGATCGCTATTCGAGCATGTAGGAAAGCCCTGCCATTAGCAAGCAACAGTTTTGTTTCCTATTTGTCGACCCCTCCCGTTTTTCTGACTCTCATTCATTCTCAGACTTCATTTTTGAAAAAGCACTCGTGGTTGGTTATGCGAGACGTAGTTGACTCGTTTACTTTCAACTTATTTACGTAACATTCTTGTTGGTCGACTTGTGGTTTAAGAAATTACAAGAAAATAATGTCATATGTCGATTATTTATTTAATTTCGTAGAGCTACACTGGGTATGCAATAGGAATTGACCGGGTCCACTTTCATAGTAAAGTAGACGCAAAAAATGTAAGGAGTGTCTACTCAATCTCATTTTAAAAGCCTACGAGCCAATCGTTGTAACTGCTCTTAGGCGCCAGTAATCAATTGCCATCAGCTGAGAAGTTTATATTTTTACATAAAGTAATATAAAATCATACTGGCTTTATAAGTGAAAGTGACTCGGTAGTTTCGGTACTTTATTAAAAATGGCGCAGTCTTAATTTGTTGCAGGAAATATTTATCCCTAATTTAATAGTGTCATTTTTTTGAAACATGTACTTGCAGGTGAACCTGGGATTCTAATTCAAAAGCTCACATTCATTACTGTAGCTTTTTTGTGCTTAATGCCAAATATCACAAGCCAATAATCTTAATCAGGAGAAAGGAAAGTGTAGGTAGGATGTAATGTTACAGACAGAAATAATTAAAACAACAAGTTAAATTTTGAAAACAATATCAAATTTAATACATAAATAATATTTATGTACTTCTACATACATACATGTTTTCGTCTATATATTTACATTGAAACACATAATTCTTTCCTAATTTTGTCTAAAGTTTTTCACGTTTTTTGTCGTATTATTAATAATAGTAAAAGTAAGCAACTGAAAAAAATCAACAAAATATAATTAAAGACTTAAAAATTAATTAATGCATTGCAAACATAGAAAAATTTAAACATTGTACAAAATAATTTACAAAGATGGTTCATGCTATAAGAAGATTACCTATAAATACATGATTACCAACAATGCAATAACCATGGCCTAATTAAAATATATTACAATCTATCAAAACTACTGCCAGTTGTCTCCGCGGCCGACAACCGCATGTCCCTATTTGCGTTTACGCACTAACCTACGGAAACAACAATTTGATTCCAACCGAGTGACGACGCACATTCATTTATATTTCATTTCAAATTCATTTCTTCATCTCGTCAAACATATTTCATACAAAGCTAAGTTAAAAATTCATAAAAGTACGTCGTCCGTCGTCTTTAAGATCAAATCGACATTTCCATACACGATATTATAATATAACTACAATGAAACATGAAGTTGCGCACCATCTGCGATAAATACTAGCGTGGTCGACGCGTTTTATTTAATCAGATGGTCCGTGGAAGCTAATAACAAATCATTCCAATTCCTTGTGCCTCCAGTCAAAGCCGTCTAGACCGAAATATCAGGTCCTTTATTATGTATAGACACAGACAAAGTATGATTCTAAAAAAAAACAAAAAATACGTCCAAAATTTTACAATATCCAATTTGACACGAATGAGTGTTGATCCAAAAATTTTCACTGGACTTTGTACATTTTAATAAAATATCTAAGTTCGTGTCAATTCATATGAGCTATCAAGGTTTGCAAGCGGAAAGCTTATTCAGCAAAACCATGACCAAAAGCACAACATAACACATCGAACTCACTCATTCACATTAACGCTAGGCCTTAATGGAACAGACTTTTAATTCGGTCCATACATAATTGACCACATGGATTGACCTCACTACGTCCCGTCACATTGTATATTTTAATATTGTATTCAACAACCAGGAGATATATTAACTAACCTACATAACTAACTGATGAGATATCTCCGGGGAGATTTATCTTCCGTCTACAACACTCATATAATACGACTATCGAATTAACTTCGATTATTTATAGTTACAATCGAAATTTATTAGGTATTACGTATTTATATTTGGCAAATGTTTGCTATCGCACGCCCATCACCAAGGCAGGCTCGATGTCCGACATCCACACGTCGAATGACTTTCAGTCACTCGGGAACTATAAAATAATATTGTCTATCTACATTATAGAAATTAAACCGTGTGATCTAGCTCGCGCCCATCCACTACTCAATACACGTTACTGAAACACCTACCACTACGAATGGAAGCGACTCGCAACTTGTCACGCGTTACTCACGTTCACCCATTCATGTATCTAAGCGATGAAATACAACGATTCATTAATACGCGCTATTGACACATTATTTATAGCACCATACATCAGCTGCGAATATACGCGACGGTGTATAAAAGCAGTGAATTTCGACAATGAATGTTAAAAAACGCGCAAAGGCAAACGACCCGAAAGCGCGCGAAACAAAACAGTTATCGTGAATGCACACAATACGAATGGACGCCAAAGAGTACATGAATTGACTTACACGATACACGTACTATATTGAACACTTATTGGCTAAATCTATCACAAACAGTCCACTGAGGTAATTCACAGAATGAAATCATGCCTACATTAGAGCCTAAAGGGCTAGCCCCCGACACTGCTTATCTATGAGTAACAAGTCTGCATGTGACGAACGTAGCTTATTGAAAAAAATAATATCTGGGACTAGATATCTGACTATGACGGATTTTGTTTGTGCGTCAAGGACACAACATTTTCGTATTTGTACAGAGCACAATATTTACAATGTTCGGAATACACCAGCAGGCAGTGTGTCGGAGCGACGTAGTGTCGACGGTCTTCGCGTGGTTACTTTACGTTACTTTATGTTCTACGGCTTACAACTATACAGTTGTTCCAAATTTGGCGTCAGGTTGGCCGTTGAGCAATTGTGATAAACAAATATTTGGTACAAAATGGCATAAGCGTGCGTAAATAAATCTATATACAATATAAACGATCACTTATATGTATTATGTTTTAATGTTGAGAAAATATCACTATTATAATCGGAAACGCAATACAAACCGCCCAAATTATTCCGTCCGCATAAACATCAGAAGTATTACACACGTCGCAGACATATTTTGAAATTTAAACAACGTCGTGTTACGTCCAGTTCGATGTCGACTTTGTAAAAGCAGTTTATGATTAAGCACATTTTAATACATAATTCATGGGCTATTCAACACGTGGAACATATATTATGTATTGTAACACGAATATATGGGGCCGTGTCAAAACTTGTACCCTTTGTTCGAAGACAAATTTTGTTGATTCAATCTCACACCCCGACTCTCGCACACTTGACGTTTTATTACAAATGTCTCCACTTTTGTAATTCTCATTAAATTAATTAAAATTTGAATCTAAAGAAATGTTATAAATCGTTTTGCATTCGAGAGCCGAGATTTACGAAACACAAACAAATTCAAAATAAGATAACACACTTTCCAAATTCATTTCAATTCAATTCAGTCAAACATTATTCAGTCTGATGCGACATTAATTTTCATATAACACTAGCGGCCCGGCCCAGCTTCGCCTGGGTGCTAAGATGTTTAGACTCCACTCCACACCAGAAATATCTTATTCCCGTTCAAACTTTTGTACTCCTGAACTCAACCTAAGTACCTACTATCCCTTTTCCTATCGTATCCCATCCCATCTCATCTGGCTCCTTTTCTTTCTGTTACATCCCGTCCCTTTATTTCCCATCTACCGGTCTCATCGCGTTCGTCCCACTTTATCCCATTTCATCCCTTAATGCCTAAATAGGCATGTTGACAATTTTTTGGAATTGCTTTTATTTTGTAGATAGGCCTTATATAAACACGAAACTACGACGAATATCATAAAAAAAATACGCAAACACAAATACTTTGCAAAATTCCTGCTAAAACTTTAAAATAAATTTAATTAATTTTATAGCGTCAACAACACGTGGTAATTATACTGTTAAAATGTAGCTTATATGACACGTTCGTAGATTTACCACAGCAGCGCCATCTATTGATTACTTACTCAACCCAGTCGAAAGGTATCGACATCTGTTAGAATCATTTGGAGTTAACAGATGATTGTGACTGTCAAATAATAACAGACAAATAATTAGCAATAAATTAAAATTGCGACTATAATTTGAGATTTAAACTATCCTATCTCTCAAGTTGGATCGAACTGCACATGGTGTGCAAATTTTATAATAATCGGTTAAGTAGTTTAGGAGTCCATTGAGGACAAACATTGTGACACGAGATTTATATATATTAGATTGTCCGTATTCCGTTGGGGACTGCGAAAGATCATACTAATTTCTAAAAGATTTCCTCGCTGGTTCACAATAACACGAGGTCACATATGCTTAACAAAGTTTTCAACATTGTATATATCACTTTTTAAAACTGTCACTATTTGTTCGTCATATTCTTCGTGTATATTTCGCCAATAAAATTAGAACACTGATCAGTCTCCACGATTAACTGGTCTTGAAAATTTTGCTTCGTTTTTGTGATGAATCGTTGTTTCGTTTTAGAACGCACTCATCCTTACACGTTTGCTGTATACGCTGTGAAAGGTTCGGGTTCCGTATAAGCAATTCACTCGCACTTTGTGGACAATTCACTAATGTTTATACGCCGGAGAGCACAGCACTCGTCCCGGCTTTACAACGGTGGTTAACTTCCGAGAATCTGTAAACAAACAAAAGAATGTTAATTAAGGAAATATAAAACGGGTTTACTAGAGGATACGTAGTAACTACTATTGTGCATAAAGTTATGTGAGGAAAATACTTTAGCGTTTCGTCAATTTATCCTCATTAGGGTATGCACGATTAGTGGCGGTACTTCCATACAAGCCCAAAAGCCCGGCTTGCCCTACTTAATACGCAAATACATGATAATGAACAGAAACCATTACATTCAATACATTACAGTAAATTAATACGACACATAGACCATTTTTGAATTTACCGCGTTCGGTCGCGTCGCTGCGCGGCGCAATTCAATGAAACGTAGCTACGAGCGACGGAGCGCCGCGCCGCCCGCGCCTCGCAACGCTTGTATTAAATTCATTCAATAATTTAACCTCCGCGTAGCTTCCCGCATTCTCTAAAAGACGGAACTCGCATTCTTTAAATTTCTCTTTCTCTCTCATGTGCTTTTACGAGGCTTTTGGAAACTAATGCTGTCTCTTTCACACTTACGGTTGAAATGCTACACTCTGCCACTACGAATGTGTAGCTACAGATATGCAACTATAGCAATTTGTACTAAAAAATCAAACCGTTTAAGCCCAGCTTCGCGGAGTGAACATCGTACGTTTGAAGGTCGTCACGTGTAACATTTTTCGTTTAGTAAATTATATTTGTTATGATTAAATTATGTTTGTTCCTTTTTGAAATTATTTTATCATTTTTTAGGTAAAAATAATGTGGTTTTTATATTTTGTTAATAAATTGTAACTGCATGTTGTAATGTTTATTTTTACGTTTCGTTTCGCAATTTCTGAACGAATTTGTACTAACTTCATAGGTGTTTTGGCATTGTGCAATTGTAAATAGTTCTGTTTTTAGGTTAATGATTAGTTTTTATGTTCATTAAGCTTTTTGAAACTAAAATGAGTTGTATTGTTTCCTGTGATGGTTTAAGTGTGGTGATAAAAGTGTCCATTGCTGGTATAAAGGTAATTTAATTTGATTATATTGACAAAAAAAAAACTGGCCCGAAAACAACGCCGGGTTTGTGCATTTCTTAAATTCGTGGTAAATTACAGGAGGCATTTATCAGTTCAGTTTAAAAAAACTACCTACGTAATTTGATTTCTACATGCTCCCTTTCAAATAGGTAATTAAACAGTCGTGTTTCACATGTTTTTCAAGCGACACTTGTATATTAGAATGTTTGTATTATGTATAATATAATGATTTTAATAACTTAGGTGGACCTTTGAAAAGGCATGTTATTACTTGTAATTCATAAAAACTTAACGCTAATGCATTAATAATATTTTCTGTCCGCAATTTCTGTTAACTGCGAAGTGATCACGGCAACATAGTAGCTACGGTTGTGCTAGTGTACCTACTAGAAGTGTTCAGTAGTTAGTGTATTACCAAGTTACGTTTGCATATCCACATGTAATCTATAATTTTATTAATCTTAATATTTTATAGATTGTTTGTTAGGTCTGCTGACGTACATTTGTTTTCTTCGTTCTTAGTATTTTTTTCCTTTTAAATCAATATGTATTATACTTAAAAAAAGTTTTGGGCTTGCCCTACTTCAAAACCCTAGGCACGCCACTGTGCACGATCCTTAATTATCTATAGTTATTAAAGTTTTAATATTGGAGTCATTCTGTATAAAACCAAAATGTTAAGCATTGCCAATTTCAACTACCAACCCATTATCCTAAAAGGTGTTCCCAACACATACATCAGATTGAGGCCTACAAAAAATCCCAAATTAAAAAGAGCAACATTGCTACCAAGCATTTGAGAAGCTAATTAGATGGAGCAATAAAACCGTCTCCAGACGTCGGCGTCACGGCGCGATGTGCGTAATTCTCGCGCCGGGAGCGTGTATGTGGATTATCAGCGTTTCTCGTCCGGGCAGAGTTTGTGCTGACTTGCTGGCGTGTAAATCGTAACCTGCCCGACGGAGCGACGCCAAGTCTGCACCCCGTCTCCCCCCCACACCCGCCGCGCCGCACCGCCCCGCACCGCGCAGGTGACGACTACTGTGACCGAGTTCATCGATACTTGCCAATTTCGGTTATCGATATAAAGATTTGAATTTGACAATTTATTCATAAACTGCGATTGTAAACATGCATGTTATTTGAATTGAAGTCGCAATATCAGATGAGATACATACGTATTTAAAACAAATACGCAACTGCAGTAATTGTTATTGATAAACACTGTTAATTTGTTTAATGTGACTCGCTCCAATCTTAATTGTTATAATACATTGTACGACAAGATTTATGACTTATTTTGTCTTGTTGAGACAGAAAATTACCAACTTAAGGATAAAATACCGCAATTTCACAGAAATTAACATTATCATATTAGGAAATTTCGTAGAATTTGTGATATTTAAAAGGATAAAATATTAGCTTAAATGTATTTGTTGTAAACCTCTATCAAGCTTTATATGGGGTACGAAATACGATGTGGACAATTTTCATCGACAACAATTTTAAGACAAGAAAGCGACAACATCACTAGAAAACCACGATAAATCTGTCGCATATTCAGCGATGTAACGGACTTTCTCTGCGTGACTCATTGCCGAGAATAAAGTGCGTTCTTAATATGTGACGTAGATAATTGTCGTTCTTGTACCGAAATAGGGCTCGTATAATACTGCCTCCCAAATAAAATCCACTATTAAATGGTACACAAGAATAAACTACCTGCTGGCTGAGATAAGACGCGAAATGGCCTTTTGTGAGATAGTCGGACGTAAATTGTATCAAACGAATTGAAGCGGCGAACATCAAATAGTGGCTTTTGTACTTGGAAGGATTTGCGAGTGTCTCTCTTTATTAATTGGCTGTGTGCGCTTTGAGCTGGGCAATAGTAATTTCTATTTTAAATTCATTTACTGTTCTTGTGAGTTGGGTTCTGAGAACGGAGACGTATTCAACTTTTAATTAATAATTATTCTGTGTTAATTAGTAAAATGTATGCTAAAATGTAAAAAGACGTGTAGTGTTCAACAAAATCAAATCAAACTTTAAATTGAACTAAGGATGTGACACAAGTTACAACTCGAAATTCGATCCAGCCACTTCAGACCCACTGTCTTGGAGGGATATAAGTAACTTATTTCCATAAACTAATTAAATACAAAAAACATTAGATACGTGACGTTTTTAAATTAACAAAAAATGCTAACTAGTTCGCACTAGACCACGGTAGAACCAGCCCTAACCCCTTTATTCATAATGGCCTGTCCACAATGGAACGCACGCAAAAAGTGCCAATAAAAATTGCATTGAATGTGTCCGGGATATGCAAGTGAACCGTAAGCACAAACGGGGTTGAAAAGGCCGAATGCAGATCGAGTTAGTTGAAACTTGAAAGTCGACTGCAATCGGTACCGACGCGACCGCCGTTCGGGAAAACTTTCCCGATTTTTTCCGGCAAGACAGTGTGATAATAAATCGAGTTTCGGATGTCACGGGCTATAAAGCATAGGCGTCGTCGGTTATCGAGTGATTCCGGTTCCACAGTAGGGTTGCCAGAGCGTTTCGTTTTGAATATTTTGAGCTAATTATGGATTTTTGTTACTTTTTGCTATAAAGCTGCCTGACAGCATTTTTTATATTTAAACATGAGAATGATGTTCGTTTAAAAAGACAACTTCGCATTCTAAATAATACGTATCATCAATAGATATTTTTTGCGACTCATGGCTGTATGCATGAATTTATGTTTGTTATTTCACGTTAAAGGTGAAATAACCTTTAACGTGAAATAACAAACATTTCAACAACCTATCATGAATTTTTTTATGTATTACCTGAATCAGTTGCATTTTTGTGCTTTATTGTACACCGTGATTTTAATTATGTTCATACATTAATAAGCATAATATAATAACTTTGCTGACAATTCGTGATACTTTTGCTATTACCAATATTTGCCTTAGAATAGACAGAAAACAATACAGAGCATTTGGTTTAACAGCATAAAAAACATCGCTATGGAAAGCCTTAACTCTGTTCAGCGGACCTCTTTTTGACCGAGGCTGATAATAAAAACTAAAAAGCATATTTTTGAAGCTAATTTCCATCAGGGATCTAGATTAGCAGTAAAATCTGGCTTAGTGGGCACCCTACCCGAGGCGGTCCCGAGCGTAAATTTATTCATACGGGGGGACTGTCGACCTCTTAACTCTTATGTTATTTAGGGCACACTTCCTTTACGGCGGCGATTGCGATTTGTTATTTTTTAAATATCCCCCTTTCTCTGTTACGTAAGTCGAGGCCTTGCGACAAAAAAGAAAACTACGTATGTATAATTAGACATCAATTGCCCAATGATAGTTAGTTAGAAGTTACTTTTTTCAGTGGAATAGTGAAATTAAGTTATTTTGAGATATTTTCATTGGAAAAATTAGTGATCTTGTGCACAACAATTATTTCAGGGTTCGCAAGGATTTTTGCTACCAATTTATAATTTAGTATTATTTGTCGCATAAACAATTATTAGAAATAATTATAAATCTTAATAATTTTAAGCATGCCCTACCTAATTTTCGGAAAACTTGTGAAAAATAAAAATGAAATACCAGTACAAATTGACGACAGAGAGAGTTGCCTGGTTCTTATTTTTAACAACGATGTGAAAACATAATTAGGTACTTCATTGTCTAAATTTAATTAAATAATACATGAAACACGATCAAACCAAAATGTGTTACAAAAAAATCGCTTAAAAAAACAATGTTATAAATGAAATATGATAGAATGATTACTTTTTTGAAGACTAAATCGAGAATTTCTTATCCATATAATAATACAAGCACTACTATTATTATTTGTAATCATATTCATCATTTATATTAACCACAACCTATTTCCAGTCCATTTCAAATCACTCACTCTTGACAAAATCCTTACAAGAGACACCCAAATTATTCTTCTCTATTTTTCCCAGGCTTGTTTACGTACTTCATAGGTATATAAAAGTCTGGAAGGGCAGAAAGGCTGTATCCTTGAGCGGCTGAGTGCCTGAGTATGGGCGGCGCGGACTTGTTGCACGGGGCGGGCCGGCGACGCCCCACGCCCACCGCACACGTGGCCAACTTCTAGAAATACCAGCTTACTACCCAAACAATGTGGAAACTAGTATTTACATAAGCAAGGTAAAAATAGAGTAGTACATCACCCAAATATTGAAGCTAGTACCGCCCGAATACTCAAACTTCAATATTATGTTGCACTTAACTACACAAGTGCCGCTTAAATGTACCGGCTAAGTAGGACACGGGTAGTTAAGTGGAACTTAATATTTGAATGGCGTTTGAGTAATCAAGCGTATATTTCAGTAATGAAGATTATTTTGAAGAAAGGTAAATAATTAATAATGTAGTCAAAACAACGCGTAATGACGAGAACTAGCATACGAGTAGTACACCACCCAAATCATGAAGCTACTATGTTTTAGTAATGAAGTTAGATAAGAGCAAGACAAGAAATTTGTATCTAGTATCGGAGCAATGATAATGTGAGAACTTCATTCGGAGTATCGATTATCCTTAATTGACTTTGAATTATGTAGAAATTGATTGTTTTATAAATTACAATTTCCTAGTTTTAAAATAATGGTAAAGCTTGTAATGTAATAAATTGTGTTTTAAGTACAATTCCAAAATATTACCCGGCTCGAAGGACCAATATTTTTTAGAATTTATTGGCTTTTAGCTTTAACTAATTAAAAAGAATATTTCACATTGTTATTAATAAATATATTTCAACGTTGATTACGTTGATATCCTGTTAGGTGTTCAAGTTTTCCGTAATCGAACCAATACGTATTCAAACTATTAACTCCGGTATCATTAAGCACTGCTTCCATTCCGATATCCATCCATCCATCATACAAAGGAAGTCCACTGCTGAACATAGGCCTCTCCTAATAATTTCCACTGTGACCTGTTGGAGGCAGCCTGCATCCAGCGACGTCCCGCGACCTTTACTAATTCGTCTGACCACCTAGTGGGTGGACGTCACATGCTGCGCTTTCCGCTTCGTGGCCTCCATTCGAGAACTTTACACAAAAAATACACACATACCTATACACATACACACACAGACATACCCCTTACATATTTCATAGAAGTTTCCACATCATATTCAGAGACGCGGACATTTCATCCAGCCCTAACGCGTTATACAAAACGAAATCAACATTCAAATTTGTTTTAACAAGATCCGCTCCCTGCAAACTATGCCTATTTCAAACCACACTTAATTTAAAACTCTGAACTAAACTCAGCGGCGATAAAACAATCTCAAAATTGTCGACGCGACGGTAATCGCAAAACATTTTTGGGGATCCGCAATAAAATCATAAAATCGTTAGTAGAGAGGGCGGGTTTGTGCAGTTAACACGTAATCCAATTTGTCGCCGACCGACATCCACCGAGAATGCTTAAACGAACCTCAACCGAATTACTTGCGCACTTCATGAAAAAAATCTGTACAGTTATTGCCTGTACACTTTACTCGGGCTTACTATATCGTCACGGGCGTCTGATCTGTCCATAGCGTATTGGACAATAAAACAGTGAGGATTCACTACGATGGGAGTAAAAGTCATCATTTGGCCTTTTATATTAATTTTATTAAATATTTCCTTTTCGCTTATTTACTGTACTATTACTGTATCAGCCCAGATACGTCCTACTGCAGTGCACGAGCGTCCTCTATAATGGAGAGTATGATTGAGAGGGGTTAGGCACTGGCCTAGTGGTGGACTGCCACCACGCTAGCCTAGTGCAGGTTCGCGGACTTTACATTTCGCTTATTTATTAAAAAATAAATGAGTTAATAAACTTAAATCTAAATACATACATAAACAGAGCCTTTTTCGCATAAGGGGTAGGCAGAGGTGCTACCAGAACACCCACGTTTCGCCTTGTATATTCCGTCCCACGATGTGATAGGGGGCGAGCCTATCGTCATATCGGGCATAAATTCCTGACCCCGGGCTGATAATGAATAGAAAAATCCAATGTCACTTTGCCCGACCCGGGATTCGAAACCAAGACCTGAGCTTTGCAATCATACCGTAGTACCACTACGCCACCGACGCAAACTTAAATCTGAATTGGTAATATGTTAATTTATTTACTTAATTATCACAGAAAGCTGTACGCCAATAGGTAGGTTGGGATTATTAAAGAATAAATGTAAATATGGACCTTCGTTAAGGATGTGGTTGGATGTAAAATTTTTAAAGGTGTTACAAAATTATTTGACTCACATATGTCCACCTGCTACCACTAATGAATATAGGTACCTCTACATTTATATAAAAATAACTATATGACGCTAATACATAACATTTTGTTTCGAATTAATGTTTTATATTGAGTATCGCACTTTAAAAGGCAATATTACTGTAGGTACTAACAGGTCACGTATTGAATTTAATTTATACATATAATTATATAAACTATACGCGCAGTATACTGATTCGCAATTAATACATAAAATATGTTATGTTATTCATGAATAACATTTTATTTTTAAACACATAATAATTGCACATCTTGGATTCTCGTGGCACAAGCATTATAAGCTTTAAAGGCGACCACAATACCTTTTTTTTTATTAAACGTAACGCTTTAAGCTATAAGACCAGCAATTGTAATACTATAAGTTCTCAATTTTATTTGTCTGATTTTGTATTCATTTTGTTCTTTGGTTTACAATAAAGAATATTGTATTGTATTGTAAACATACAGTTACTTAATAAAATATTTTTTTTTATTATTATTACATCATAAATATCTTGAAATACTTCACAGAATAGTTTTATGAACGCCAGCTAGTTGTAAATGGTTTACATCTTCCGTTGAAATGTCCAAACTAAATTATTTTTAAACAATCATATTTGTTAGTCAGAGAATAACATTGGCTTCCCAAATCAACTACAATTAACGAAAACCTCCAATATTCCTCTTGTTAAATAAAACATGCGTAAAATGCAAGTAATCATTGTGTTAAAACACAAACAGCCAAGGCGCCCATTCATTTATTATTCTATTAGGCAAAATAGCTACAGAATAAAGATTTATTAAGCTACAGGCCGTCAACTTTGATAAGATGCGATGGAAATGATAAAAATTCGCCGTCCGCGCTCTAAGCGAAGTCACGTAAATCTTTCAAGAGAAATTGACGTCGCTAACTATGTTGAGCGTTCATTTAAATAACTGATCAAACTCAACAAGCTGTCAAACAAAGGAGCGTCCGACTTATTCCTTATGCCGGCCTCATCCACCGACCATGTCCCACGCGAAAATTGACACGCAACTTTTTCACTTGATGGCATTTGAATTTTGCCATGTAAATTAGAATTTTATGTAGCCGACGCCTCTGCCTCGATGGTTATACGAAATTGAGTTGGATTAAATAAGTTGTTGAAATCGGATTTTGATATTGGATGTTCGTTTTGCGTTATAGTTATGACCCCAATGTACAAAATGTTGGGAATATTTTAGATAGTTGAAATGAAAGATCGATTATTCATTATTATTTATTTTAATTTTTATGTCAAGTTGAAAAACATTGCTCATGAATATTTAAATGAAGTCATTTTAACATTTTATAACCGTAACGAATTTTTACTTTTTGCTTCAAATCAATAACACTCCTATATCGATAACCGTTGATAAGGGAGACACCCCCGTTTTAAAATCTTTATTAATAACTGGGATCCCTAGTAAAATCGGATTTTGCCTTTTAGGGATAGAAACTTAAAATTAAATCAAAAATGGAAAAAAGCGAAGGCAATATGTTTACTGCAAACAACTTTATGGAACGTCGATATCCACAACGAGTATGCAATTTAAGGTGTTGAACATAATGAATGGACTTAAATTGTACGTAATAGCCACTCATTACGCTAACGAAGCATAATAATTCACGTCAGTTTATGGAAATAAAAATCTTTAATGACGTAATAAAAATTCACAAGTAAATGTATAATTCATAATTCATCACAAGAGGCCATGCAACAAATATTTAAAGTACGCATCTATAAGGCTACAGTGGGGCCAGAAAAAAAACGAGCAAAGGAGCTTTTTATTAAGTAGGGGGAGAATATAATGAATAAATTCCGTGTAAGGACCCCTCGTAACGCAATTGAAAACTTTTAACAAGTGCCGAGAAATCGTGTGTAAAGGTGGGCCTCGTACCTAATTACGAACGCTAACCGAACGGAATACGGGATGAGTTCAGAAATTTAAACGGTCGGCGCGTCGCGACCCGGGAAGAGGGGGAGAGGGGGCACCCCGCGCTATGAAAATCACCTCGTTAATAAAATCTTCCAGTGTTGCCTGATCGGAATTAGTCATCTTTTTACAACAGGCAGAATATGAAATTAAACGAAGCGTACGTTTGTCCTCTCGCCGGAACAAAGCGCGCATTACGAGCGCCAAATGACAAGTTAAAACGTTTCGTAACATTTTTAAAATGCTCGTTTGTCGATTTTTATCCCCCATTAACGCTCGTTTAAGTGATGAAAAAAATTAACAAGATTTTCGCACAGCTCGTAGCTCACCGTCTACCGAGGACGCATTCATTCTTTTGTAACCCTAAAAAACAAGTCATTACCGAAGCGGGTTAAATCTAGCGTCGTGTTCGCGGGATTTTTTTCAGATTCCATTATTCCGAAGCGATCGGTCGGGTCGACGCGACCGCCGCCGTTTACGCTGAAATGATATGATTAATTACTAGCTGCCGGTCTCCCTCATTAGCGCACAAATAGGATCATTCAATGGTGAAATTGAATCACGAGCGCGGGCGAGCCACGCTCAATCGGCTTCTAATTATAATTATTATTCATACGATTATATTGATTGCGTTTACTAGTTTTTGCTGCACCTTCGCTGTGCGGGAATTATTTTGTATACACAGTTCAGATGTGTGCGGACAATGCCCGAAACAATAGCGCCTAATTGTTATTTATCGCACTAATCATTATTATGTGTATTTTTAAATTATCCTCTATTTGCATTTATAGTCCGACTTAAGCTTATATGATTATTATTCATAGCAAAAAACATACAACTTTGTATATAATTTGCGGTGTTGTAGTACGAGAATAAGACATACTCGTATTATACACAAACATATACAGTTTAAGATGAGCTTTTAAGATGAATCAAGTAATGACAATTACAAGGTTGTTTTTTTTAAGCATATTTTATGATTGACGATAGAATTTAAAATATAAGAATTATTTATTTTCGTTAACACTTAATGTAATGTTTTTCACGTTGTTTGTTTTCTACAGTTAAATTCATACATTTGTGCATGTTACGTCACTGTGGTATGGAATAATAAAAGCCTTCTTTAAAAAAAAATACGTTAAACATATAAAAATACATGGCCCAACGCAATACAATATATGCAAAAAAACTCACACAAGTCATAAAAAGAAAATATAAATGAGAGATATGTTCGAAAAAATCAAGCCAAATACGTAAGGTCGTTTGCAGTCCCTACAAATTATTCATAGGACAATATAATTTGCAAACAAATGGCACGCTTGTAGCCCGTACACCTAAGACTTTTTCTTTAGGTTCTTACATAAATAAAGAGGGCATCACGTCTCATAATCCACGTACAAAGAAACGTAAACATGAATGACGTACTCGTCTTTTGTAATACCTAACGTAGTAAAGATGAATGTGACGGCGAATCACGCTCTTTACTACGTATAATATTGGGGGCTCTGTCAAAATTGTATGACGAGAGGATTTTTTCCAAGATGTATGCCCGCAACAACGCACATTTTCAGAGCGAGCGCGCATATTAAATCAAGGCAGAATTTTATAATAATTTTGGGAAATTACATACATTTTTAATTATGATTTATTTTCGGAAACTTACAGTTAAATAAAGCTACATGTCAATTTTGAAATTCCACGGGTTTACTTTAATTCTGAAATATCTGGTCAGTGCCAGGCGCGGCGGGCTGATCGTTAAATTAAAAGCCAAATTATTCAGCAGCATAAATAGAATCGCATGTTTCCCAAGTTGTGTAAAGAAACCATCATATTGTTACATTTTTAAATACTTAACGGATGATTTTGTTTAAGTATTTTATTCTCAATTTAAAAATATACCGTAACTTTTATTACTGTACTGTCTGTTTTATTATATACGTCCCACTACAGGGCACGGGCCTCCTCTACAATCGAGAGTATGATTGAGACGGGTTAAGCCATAGAGTCTACCACGCTGACCTAGTGCGTGGTACTGTACTGTATCAGCTCCTTAACGCCTTTGTTGAAAACGAGACTTCTCTAGAATCGATAAATTAATTTAAAGGGCTTAGGTGACTACCACGATGGCCTAGTGCAGGTTGGGGGACTTCACATACTATAGAACTAATATTACATTTAAGTTCCATAACCGCTGTAAACCATCTTTAAGGGTTTTAATATTTACCCAATTCATACTTTAATATTTAAGTAGGTCTTCCGATGTTTCCACGAAACAATAGAGTTATGAGGGCTTTGTTAGCAATATAAAGAGATATCGTTACACGTTTTCAAAGTATAGAGGTTGCCAGCGCACTGACAAAATATGAAATTATTTTATTTACATTTTTACTCACCGAAGTATTGCGTAATATTTATTTTGTTCCCATAAAACATTCGAATATGTAACAACAAAATGGCAGATATCAGTGAGACGTTATCAGACTAACATTTATTAATTAAAAAATAATGTATTAGTAGGTATTAAAAAATAAACCCGGCGCGGGGGCGTGTTAGCAGCATCATCAAATAAATTAAATATTATTTTGACGCACAAAGACACTGACTTAAGGAAATATGATCACAAAAGAATGAAATTAACTTAATAACATAATTTGTAAATTTTACGTCAATCGCATTATCGAGAAAGCAAGGCGTAACAAAACGCCTTGATTGCTTTGATGAAACATCACTTTAGCCATCGTGAAGTTTCAATATAATTTTATTTCTATTTTTAGTGTGCAAGTAAGTTATATAAAGGTAGTTTTCTTTAATATTTCACTATCTCAGGATCAACTGTAATGTTTGTTTAAATATCAACCAGATTTTTCCGAAGTTCACTAATTTTAAATCACTAATATTTTAGTAAGTTGGTAAACATTTTTCTCGTCTTCCAACACTATGATCGCGAGCAAGTCGCCGGACACTCGAGCGGGAAAGTTTCGGTAGGTTATCGCTGGTATATCAGATTTATAGTGGCGTCGTATTGTTAAACGTTCCTAATATTTCTCCATTGCAAACTTCCCCCTTTAACATTTTTAGAATACCGTACATGAGATGAACCCCAATGCTTTTAGGAATCGTGTTTGGCTACATTTTTAGAAGAAAATCCTCTTAGTTAGAAATATTACAACTATGCTACATAATACTGAAAATCAACTGAGTTAATTTCTCATATTTTTAAATAACTCATTCTAATATTCGTAAGTGGATCATGTGCAATATACCCCTCTCTACCAAATTGTCACGCAAAGAGAATTTAATATCGTAAGCCTAATTCCAGAATCGCCACTTCTTTAATAGAATAACATTTTTATCCCATGTTCCTGTGAGTTGTATTATATTCCTTAACTAGTAATTAATATTTTTCTTAATATAGCCCTACACTTCTATATATGTATTGTATACTATAACTAATATATAGTTCGTTAAACAGAACCCGAAAATGTCAACACATACTCGCACTTACGAAATTTTAAATGTCTTAAATCACCGCGGTCTACATTTTGTTCGTAACTTTAAGAAAACTGTCTGCGCAAAATCCATTAAGGATTTATTAAAGCAAAAACTAGAATGCTAGTTGGTACTTTTTGAAAACGTTGTTTGACCGGTTTTGCTCATATTATAAGGTAGTACCTGGATGACCGAGCTTTGCTCGATATTTTCTTTTTTTTAACAAATTGTGTTTTTTGGAAATTATCGTTATTTTCATTAGCTACACATTGGGCCGCACGCTCTCGTGAAACATCTAAATCATAAGACCTTTCTGCTCGTGTAATGTCACTCTCAATCGTATTCTCGATTGTAGAGGAGGCCCGTGCCCTGCAGTGGGTCGTATATGGGCTGATACAATACAATACAATACAATGTCAGTCAAATTTTGAAAGCATCTTACTTTAGCAGCACGTGTGGGACGAGCAGAAACCTGATTTTCATGACGGTATCCTTGAAATGAGTCTTCACTGCGAGAAGTTTGAGAATCCTGATCAGTTTGATGACGATGCTCTTCTAGGTGTCCTTGAGACGAGTTGCGGCTTCGTGAAGTTAATTGTTTATAAGCGTTTTTTTCCAAGATCGTTTAGGCATTTTAAAGTGAACACGTGCATTAAGAAGACACAAATAATATAAATAAACAATTGATTTTATTAGTCTAACCTCAAAGCAAACACTCATTGACTTCGTGCTACTTAACAACGCCATCTGCTGGAATAACTTTATTGCTCACAAAAAATAGTATTATTGTATTGTTCAGCCCATATACGACCCACTGCAGGGCACGGGCCTCCTCTACAATCGAGAGTACGATTGAGAGTGGTTAGGCCATATAGTCCACCACGCTGGCCTAGTGCGGGTTGGCGGACTTACACACCGTAGAATTTTTTTAAAATCGCTACGGTATGCAGGTTTCCTCACGATGTTTTCCTTCACCGTTAAAGTGCGTGGTGATTGACTATCAATACACACATAACTCCGAAAAGTCAGAGGTGTGCCCTGGGATTTGAACCCGCGACCACCGTGAACATGTAGGCAGCCGAGTCTGGTCCGATACCACGAGGCCACCACGCACTATACCACGAGGCCACCACTAATAACACAAAAATAGTATTATTATTCGCCAATAGATGTCACGGAAGAGTTATATTTTTCAGATTAAAAACGATCGATAAAACACGAATAAAATGACATTTTCTAAAATGACTTTATTGCTCACAAAAAATAGTATTATTATTCGCCAATAGATGTCAGGAAGAGTCATATTTTTCAGTTTAAAAACGATCGATAAAACTCGAATAAAATGAAATTTTCTAAAAATGATTCCTAGCTAGATCGATTTATCGCCCCCGAAACCCCCTATATACTAAATTTCATGAAAATCGTTGGAGCCGATTCCGAGATTCCAATTATATATATATATATATATATATATATATATATATATATATATATATATATATACAAGAATTGCTCATTTAAAGATATAAGATTTTATTCCGACGATTATTACGACCGGACTGAGTCAAAAGAGTAACTGAGATGAAACCATATTGACTTTATTTTCTGATCCCACATTTAAACTCCTGATGTGACTAATATATTATAATCTACTTGTAATTCTATTTTTAAATGGACAAATTTTGTCAACAAAATATAATCTATTTAAAAAAAGAATATACAGTCGCAATGAGAACCTCCTCCCTTTTTTGAAGTTGGTTTAAAAATAAACTTGGTATACGTTACCTCTCCGTTGCCGGTCGTCGCCAGAAAGCGCCCGGCCCATCCGGGTCCACTGTCCATAACACTATATCACAAGCTTCCACCTAGCTTAACACTAAAGCCTACAGTAACACAATTGACACATCAACAACGATCGGTAACGGTCCACTTACACTAAAATAAAACTCTAACATTAGTTAACATTTAAAAAATCTCTACTACGCCAGTCCGCGTCACGTTAGGAAATGAATATGGCGATACATCCGCGCACCAACTACATTCAGCTCCCGGGAGCCACTCCCAAGACTCGCGACCTGATTGACTCGCGATCACAGAGACTCGTGGTCGGAGACTCACGACCAGTGAGACATGCGACCACAGAGACTCGTGGCCAGAGACTCGCGACCACGGAGACTCACGACGAGCCGGAGACTCGCGACGTGAGTGACTCGCGGTCACAGAGACTCACGACCACGACCCACGACCTGATACCGAACACCGAGTGAGTGGAGTAGCTAGGGAGTGTGTGTTCCTTGCAGTCAGTGGACCCAGGAGGGCGCGGCGGAGTAGCTGGGTCCGCCGGCCAGCGTGGTGGGCACGGGCGCGGCGGCGCCGAACTGGCTCTCCGCCTCCGCCGCCATGGCGCTGTGCTGCTGAGAGAAGTTGAAGTCCAGCGACCCGTCCATGCTCAGCTCGTGCTTTATCACCTGCACGCATTATGAACATGGAAGTGTTATCTGGACTAGGCACGTGGGAAACTAATGGGAAGAGAGAAGATAGTGTGGCAACATGGAGTGATGGAGCCAGAAATAAAATTAGCGGTACAGTATCTCATTTTATTAGAAATATTTAGTGCGTGGAGTTCCACCTAGTATAATATAATTTCTCGCTGCATCACTCACATCATCATCACCAATTCTACCTACACTTCAATAAAAGCTACAACCATTCACACTATCACCTACATCATCAATTCTAAGACAACCAAGCATACCTTCGTAAAAGATACAGAAAAATTAAAACGTATTATGAAAGCTATTATGTCTCGTAGATTACTAGTACCTCAAAGTTTAAGCTCATAAATCTTTCTATTCCTCAAAAAGTCCATCGCTAAACATGAATCTTCACCAAATATTGCCACAGTGCCTTTCATCAAGTATGTTCCTAAGGCCTTAGCATGATATGTGTAATTTGTTAAACGCAATTCTAACTCGGCTTTAACTAGGATGTGAGCGTGTGAGTGTCGAGCTCTTTCCAGGGCCTTTACCATCAATACTGCGTACTATATACCCAAAATCCCCAGTAGTTCCATAGAAATTAACAATTTCTCTGGCCACATCATCAACATTACAGTCGAAGCCATGTTCAAAGGTCTCGATGTTCAAGTTCTCGACTAGTTTTGTGTTGAACGCGCCTATGATCTGGGCCATGACGGTGGTGGGGCCCGTGGCTCCCTATAGCAGGTGCTTAAGTCTGCCTTAACTAGTATAATATTGGTTTTACTTGAGATAATTTCAGCCTGCCATCAGCTCTCCATACTATGTGTCTAATTTATCCAGCAGCTTCACACTAATTGACCAATATTTCTCTACTCACCTCATCAACGTTACAATCGAAGCCATGTTCAAGGGTCTCGATGTTGAGGTCTTCGACGAGGCCAGTGTTGAGCGCGCCCATGATCTGTCCCATGACGGTGGTGGGCCCCATGGCGCCCGCCTGCAGCATCATGCCGCCGTTCATCAGCGCCGGGTCTGATGTTGTCACCATTTGAGTTTGACCGTTCTCTGCGAATAGAATTGATGTTTAGTTTAAGTTTGTTGATTGTAATTGGAATGAGAAAATAGTAATTAAATATAACTAGTTGCTAGTTATAGTATAAAATATGAAGTTGTTAAACCAATTTAGGATTCGGAAAGGTCGCCTTCGTAGTTTTTTGTTTTTTTTTTTTGAAATAAAAAAATAGTAAATAGTGCGACTTCACACAGTTGTAGGAAGACGATACACAAAAAGAAAACCACCACAGATAAGACATTGTGTTAATGCTATTGAATGATCATATATAACATTTTATTTTCCCCTGTATCATTCATTGAGGAAAGTTATTATGCTGTATCAGACCCGGAACACCAGCGGAGCGAGACGGAAGATATGGTGACTGCCTAGAAGTGACAGAGATAGTAATAGATATTGCGGCACAGTGCTGACATTCAATGTTATATTAAACTGCTCGCGGTGTTCGCTCTGAATGTGTCATACATACATCGCCAAACAATATTGACACTCTTTAAGTTTGTGTTATGGAAGGTGTCAGTATGTAGACTGTAGAGGTATTGTTCTTCCTTTTTATCACGAGAAGTGTGTGAATGTGTGGTACTATACTAGACTGAGTTTGTGTGTGTTACCAGTTTGCATGATATCGGCGGGGTCGGCGGGCGGCGGCGGCCTGACGAAGTGGTCGAGATGTTGGTGCGGATGCGCGGGGTGCGAGGGGTGCGCGGGGTGCGGGTACAGCGGACACGCGCCGTACGCGCCGTAGCGGTAGCTGCCGCCCGACGTCGACGACGACGTGGTGGGCACGTACCTGCACACCCAGACCATTACTACACCTGCACTACATGGACATACTCGTTTTCAATACTAGACTGACTTGAGGGCATTCAATGTTTCTTCATTTAATACTTCAGGGTATCGTACCGTACCAGGTGTTCGTTCGTAGTTCGTACTGCAAAAGTGATTTCATTATATTTAACGGCGCAAGTGGTGAATATTTGTTATTATTAAGGGATACATAATTTTCTCATTGTTTCATTGTATTGATTGGATTATTTTGAAGTATTCTGATCCCCTCGAAGCGATCATGTTGTAGTTTGATGTTGCCATGTCTTCGACACTGTTATTAACTTTAATTTGTATTACTGATATTATTTTGTACCATTACTTCTTCTCAAAAATTCTAAATGAAGCGAAGCGTATCACTACGGTATCTATCATGGAAAGCAAATTATTTGGATAGGGAACGTAATCCCGTGTAATGTAGCGTTCTAGACGCAAAGCATACTACAAAACGCTTACGGGCTGAGGAATGGGTCTGCTCCGTGCAGCTTCATGGAGTCGGCGAGGCTACCGGCCAGCTGCTCCTCCTGCACGAAGTCAGTTTGCGAGAAGTCGCTGGTGGTGGCGTAGTCTCCTGCGGGCGTGTAATCGGACGCCCAATCTGGTTCGGAAGGGATCAAAGACGAGATCGGCGACAGGCGGCCACACGATGACGCGTTCGAAGGCGCCCTCTGACGGAAGTCCGGCGACAACTGGAAACTGCTGCTACGCGCAAGCGAACAAGCGTCAAATAAACGTAGCTGCCTTAACTGTCCGAGTGAATAGAGTGACATAAACATGAATATATAGGTCACCACATTCACTCGTCCACAAATAAAAGGCAAATAATCCATGAGCAGAAAGTAATCCTAAAGCTAGTTAATCTATTGGGTCATTCTATACTATTTCAAACATGTAATATGAGGGGGAACATGCAAATCTAATGCCTAAATCGCCTGCTAACATATAAATGTGTATGCTAAATGAAGCGATCACCATAATGGAGTTCAATGGTCAGCTCAGAAAATATCTTTATTATTACGTAAAATGACAAAAATGTTGGGTAAGATACGCGCTACGCACGCGGTCCTTGGAGTATTTATCGAGTCGTTCAAATATATGTCGATGATTCCAGTAATCCAGATAAAATGAATCGGCAATAAAAATGTTAAATATGAGCCCAAATGACGAGATTCAGCATTCACATAACTCATCATCTAATGGTTCTGAATGATTTAAAACCTTTTATCATAAAGTAGCAGTGTTGCAATAACTCAATTTTATTAGTCTGGTCAACGCAGCTTTATGTCGATGGTTTTATTATAGAGTGTGTAAGTATGATGCGTGCTTCACTTTGTTTCTAGCGCTCGTAAAATTTCAATATTCCCAAGGAGGCAACATTATTTAGTAACGCTCGTATACTACTGGATATTTGCGGTCTTGGCAGAACTCTCTGTTGCATTACCCGTATAGGTAAATTATTGTGCATTTAAAGTCAAATTAGTTTCGTAAAATGCTGCGTCCGCGACCGAAGCCATTATTGGCTTCATGCCACAACTCTTTTGGACTTTCATCTCGTATTTTAAGCTACCTTAAGATATTTAAAGAAATGATAAAACTATTCTAATCGTCTAATGAACTATAGTAAGCGTGTAAATGGTATTGTTTAGTTTACCTGTGCATTGGTGATTCTGGGAAAGTGTCGATGCTTTCCGATATAGAGCTACTGGGGCTTGGCGTGGCGTCTGCGGGTGCTCCGTTTCTCAACGCTTCAGTCTAAAAGTTCACAAAACACGCCCCATTAAAACAACTAAAAGGTATCTAACTCCATCTTTCCACATCGATGACAAAACTGCTGAAATATTTCCAACAAAATCTTTAATAGCAGCGCTTTTTAACATTGTTTTCTCATTTCTATTCTCCTCACCAATCCTCATTATTGCGATAAAAACAGTATTATTAGTTTAACTAAAACAACTTTAGACGAATTTACAATTTTTGTTAAGTTGTTGCCAAAGAAAAATACCGGACGCTACAGAAAATAGAACATGCAGTATCGTATTTACTATTATGTCACTGGACGAATAAATTCCACTCTCTTTTCAACGATACAGCATAATCAGAGACTGTTGACGTAATAATCACACCGGCTATGTGTATTTTATAAGGCTAATGCTTTATTCTACGCATCTTTTATTTATGAACCTATTTAAATGATAAAAAACGTTATGACCGATCGGGTTCATTCTATTTTTATAAGCAGTATCAATCCTATTTCTCTTTATTGATTAATGAAGAAACCCATTCGGTTAGATTGGTTGTTCAAGGAATGTTTTTAACTAAAATCTTGTAAATTCTAAGTCGTCATAATACACTAACTCTATAGCTAAACATTAGGTGCAGCAATAACTAATGACATCTAATAAATTTAAAAATGCTTTCCACTATTACAAAACTATATCATTCTATAAAATATATAAATAAGCAACTCTAAGTTTTCTTAGTCCGTACCTTCTTTTTTAGCCTTCCTCTTCTCTTTTCGAATTTAGAGGTCTCCATGGACGCCGCTCTTCTTCTGACGGACTTGCCGGGCTTCGCCTCCGGGTTGATCATCCACCACGACGACTTTCCGGTCCCCTCGTTCTGCACTCTCATAAACCGATTGTGTAGGGACAAATTGTGTCGGATTGAATTCTGAAACAAAATATATTGAATGTCTAAGATGTTTATTTTAATAACTGATATCACAAAGGTTCAACTTTCATTTATTTCAATCAATAGTTTGTCAGCTGAAACTTGGCAAAGCAGTAAAACATCCAATATTCACTTTTTACAGTTTCATGGCAAACTATTACTAAAGTTGGCGCTTCGCTACCAAATCCATTAAATGTAAGAGTCGCATAAAAGTCAGTAAAAGTGTATTCAGTCGTCCTAAGTACTATGATTGCGCGAGCTCGTATAGAAATATGACTACTTTGTATAATTTTACGTCGTATGTGATGAAAAAGCGAAACTGAAACACTAAAATGTTCCATGTGAACTAAAGAAGTGTGGAGCGGTATCAGGGCGCGAGTACCGCTGACCACAAAATAAAAAACAATTTTAATTCCAGCTACTGTTCAAAGTTAGTGCAATAACGTGTCCTATCTCACACCGGCAATAAAATCTCACAACTTTTTCCCGTCGAAGGAATAAAAGCGACCGCAGCAACGAATGAAGTTTTGCTATAAAACAGTCCATAAATAATTTTCTGCGTGTCCCGTGAGAACTGCCACTTACGACACTATACTACGATACGGCACGTAAATATGTGGTTTGTTGAACGATATTTGTAAAGTTACAATAAAAAAACGCAAGGTCATTTTGGGTGAAATGAAAAATTTTCATCGAGATTTTCACGCGTAATTTAACAGAAACGCCGTCACTCCAACGTCGTCGGCAAACGTGAAATTCCCGGTTACCTCTATATGCTATGTAAATCACTCAAATTTTATGGCATCTGTAAGAAAAAGTTGAAATCTCTTGCACATAGAAATTTAGATGACATGTTTTGGTACGTCGCGTCGGTAGATGAAACGGTGTCCCGTTTCACCATGGAAAATTTTAACAAACACCGATCGGACTTTCAAAATACGCCATATGAATTTCATGGCGCCCTCAATGTTATTCCTTTGAATTTTTCAAGCGTCGATGACTACATTGCGTTTTGGTGTTACAAAATTTTGAATTTGGTACTTGCAAGTGTGAATATACGAATGTACGAATTTAGGCAATAATCCCGTACTTTCGACCGTGATATATATTAATGTAATGTTATAATAATAAATTACCAACAGTTCTATTCTAAACCTTTAGCCTATAAACAATATGACCGCATCCGAATCCCCAGCCATCAATTGATATGGGCTAGTATATCAAGTTAATTACATCTGATGGACATTATTGGTGAGTTACCATCTCTATAAATAAAAAGGCATGTCTAACAAACATTACACTCCTTTTTTAGGCAGTCGTCTAAAAATATCATTAATTTGATAACAATGATAACATTGTGATCATAATATTTTAACAATAATTCTAAACTTATTCATTATTTTTATTTAACTTCGCTATTTTTTTTTCTTTTTACCTGTTGTTATTGTGTTTGTTATTTACAGACCTGTCGCGCGATTTGGAAGTGACATAACACAAAATACACAATTGTATTAACATCCTAATTAAGTATATTGTACAACAATTGGACGCGGACATAAATCCGACAAATGTGGACAAGTCTCGCGATTTATCAAGCGTGAAAACACACGCAACAAATGGCCTGTCGACGCTTTGATGGATTTGTCGCCAAAAGCCCTTACCATGAATAACGTCAGCTATAAAAGTGACAAGTTCGAGTTATCCCTCACGCGGTTGCGTCCATCTAGAAATCGGTGTCCGCGCAAAAAGTTCAGATCGAGTTTTAGAAATACGAGTCAAATGCGAAAATAAATGGTATCGCCGAACAAGATAAACTTGTCCGACCACTTGTGCCATGGAAATCTCTTTATATAATGACATCCAATTATTTTGAATGCATATAAAAACGTATATACTTAGTACTTATCATATTGTGATGCCAGTAAATGTCGAATATGTGTTATTTTCGTAAGATTTTTATCCCTAGAATTATCTTTACGCTATATATCAAATTTCAGGTCAATGTCTTTTCCTATATTATACGGCAGGGCATTAATATGGCCGATATAATAATCCAAGGAATATAATTTATGGGCAGTAAATTATATAGTTTGCTGACTGGCAGCTAAAGTTAATCGAATTTTCTGCTTCTGTGACATCACGCACGTGAGATGTGGGTTCTCTTGTGGTTTACCTGTTTTTTGGTGAAATTTTTGGTCGTATATATTATGGTTTATACGGCCGTATTTTTGCACGCTCCAGCGAAGATTGAACGGGTAGAGAATACGGTACTCTGTACTGTAAACCACACGATGTAGGACCACTTGAAGTGTCAGCGCAGAATGAGTATGCCGTTGTTTTGTAAGATTTATCACTATATTAACAATATTAATATAGTGTTTAGTTTAAAAAGAATTGCAAATGTTATAAAATAAAATCCTTTAATAGTACTGGAATTGTTTTACGAGATATGTTACAACACGTTTATTAATAAACAATATTGTTCATGGTATTTCAATATCATGAGGACAATTGAATGAGTCCAAGTATATACGAGTATTTAAATATTTTTTATATTATATGTATTTTATGATCAAGAGCATTCTATTACGGGATTTTTAGTCACAAATCGAAAATGTTTTAACCCATTAATAAAAAGAATTGATGTTGATCAGAATGTGATGCGTTACTTCGCAAATCAAGCAAAGCTCTATCTCTCCACGCATGGGATATGCATAAAACAATTTTTACTTAATATCTTCGAAATTAGTTAATTTGAGTTGCTATATTTTGTCAGGGCCCAGGCCTCCTCTACAATCGTGAGTACGATTGAGAGTGGTTGTAGAGGAGGCCCGTGCCCTGCAGTGGGACGTATATGGGCTGATACAATACAATACAAATATTTTATCATAATTTGCATCAATACACACAATAGTGACATTTCCAGTAGAGCGTATCTAGAGGCGGCAGTAAGCGGGTCGCGCGCAGCCGGGGCGGCAAGACATCGTACTTAGAATTTTGTCTACGGCAGGATCTCTGGCGCCAATGCGACCCTTATGGGGTGAATTAACAGTCTACGCCGTCTACGGTCCCCTTTAATGCTCCACCGACTTAAATTTTGTCGAATTTCCACCGCCATTATTCGGCGTTACGCAATCTTCGAACTGAATGGCTTATGATTTCCGTAGTTTATGGCCTCCCGTTGTTTTGTGCTACGTTCGTCGCCAACTGACGAGCCTGATTAGTTACTTGGCGGTGATTGAGGCATTCTTTGATGTTGGCTTATTAAATATAGAGTATTTTATTCCTCCATTGTAGCCGGAAAATATTTATATTTTTTCCTTAAGTTATTCTACATATTACGAAACAATGTACGCGGTTATTAATGTCTATTATATTATTAAATTAAATAAATACACCCAACAGTGACATACATTATATTATATTACCATATTTTAAATAATATTTTAATTTTGAACATCTCAAATATTCATAAAAATGACAAGACCCGATCATAACAAATGTCTAAAAAAGCTGTTTGAGATAGACAATGAAATGCATGTTGGTTTACTTTAAAAAAAACACATCCTTTTATCTAGCATTGAAAAAAAAATCCATTTTAATCCTCACCTTATTTCATAAGCAATACAATTTTAAATGAAGCCAAGTACAGTCCCACATTCGTGGTCGTACAAAATCTAAGTTTCACAAAGAATATACGTAGAAGCGAATCGGTGGAATAGCCGGAAAGGATTGCTGAATAATTCAGTGCGATTATTCAGTTAGGGTGACATACTGAGCGCACACATGATAGAACTTACCAATGAATTTTAATGCTCCGCTATTACGACGCATTAATACCGACGTAAACTATCGACAGCACTTATACAACCTTATAATAGCGCGGATTTGATCGTAAAATTATATAGCAATTCATAGATACTAAAAAATGCAATTAAGCTTTGTCTATTTGAGGTTATAGATATTTACACTTCGTAGAACACATCTGAATGCGATTTGACACTAAAACTGTTATACACAGGAAATATAAAACGATAGGAGTTATATGCAAAGAAATATACCAACTTCCACAGTAATGTTATAATTAGCGTTTTACGCGGCACGTGTATTCAGTTCGCGAAGCGGTTTTATACATAATTATTCATCAAACACAAGGCGTGGTAAGCAATATTAATCACCGCAACAATGTATAAATGTCATTAATGCGGCTTAGGCTGCACGAGTCATGTTTTCGCTTGTATTCACACCTAAACAGGTGAGGAAAATTATTTATATTCATGCACTACATTTTTTAGTTATTTATAGTTTATTTAGTACTTTTGAAGGATATTACATATACCTAAATGTATTAAAACACGCGACATAATATTTTAGACCGCTTCATATTTTGTAAGTCATACTCGATATTACAATTAATCATTTTCGTTATTAATTATTAAAATAAGGCCTAATTCCAGTCGATAGTGATGCAAGCCCATGTCCTGCAGGAGGATGTTTATTACCTGGACACACGCAGGTGATATGGTAGACAAAATCCAGCCCCACTATCACATCGAGGTGTACACACAATATTTACAAACGTGCATGTGTTACGCTCTGAACGCCCTCAGACAAAATGCGTCACATTCCAATGTATGCGCATATAAAAATTTAGTGCTGTTATTAGATGAATGAAATTATGGAACTTACCTACGGAACCCCAGTTACGTTCTACGTTCCATTACGTAACTGTCTTTGTAACCTCGTATCCCTTTTTTGTTTATTTGGGTGAATATGACACTGAACGCAATGGGCAACACCTAATAAAATGTTCGTGTATAGATTTATAATGCTCGGAATAATTCCGTAAATGGGCTGGAAGTTATTAATTGAAATTAAACGAATTATTACGGTTTTTATCGTGATTTAATTTTCGTTTCGATCACTTTACAGTTTTCGTGGTCACGGGGCGGACTGTCCGCCGTCCGAAAAGTGTAACATTCGCGTAAATCTAAGGAACCATTAGTTATTAATTGACTAGTCACTAACGTATAGATAGAACTTTGTTTGCTTCTTTTTCAAAATTACAGACAAATATCTGTGTACAAATAGAACCAAAATAAATAAATTCACCCAATATTCACATACTTAGTCCTGACCCCACACTAAGATCGAGTCTTGTGTCGTGGGTATCAGAAACTACAAGAGACGATTCGGTCTCACAAACACCCACACCCGAAACAAATACTTGTGCTTCACTCAAATATTTGTTTCGGTGCGGCGATCGAACCAGCGGCCTTACGTTTTATAGCCGGCGTCCAACCAAATGCGCCACGAGGTTGTCAAATATAAACGATTTTTATTTCGAAATTTTTTACATGAATATTTAACGGTCATTAAGAATATCACTCGCGTAGTCCAACAAAAATCAATCAATCAAATAAATTACGGCAAATCTCCATGATTTATAACGTGAGAAAATTAAAAAATCTCCAGCTCAAATCTCCGAGTGTGAAATCAAATAATAAATAATTCAAATTAGAGAATCACGATTTGACAATAGACGGGCGTCGGGCGGGCGGGGCTGTGAACGTGGCGACCCCGACAAAATTTTCGAAGAAAATCCACTGACGTGACAACCGCCGGTGACAAATTTAATTATTCAACTTACCGAAACGTTAGAAAGATGACTTTTCCCCGATAACTAAGTACGAATAAATTCACTTAGAGGCTGCCGAAGCAAAGTTTAACTTAATAAAACATTGGAATTTTCGTAATTTTATTGTTGCCGTGGTCGGATCGTGGCGCGGCTTGATTTGAATACGTCATTAGGAATCATTCGTGGTTTTCATCCGATGCATGGCAGATGTATACGATTATTAGGTTTTTTGTCTTGTATTTGACGTTCAGTTATAGGGATTAAAAATCCTAGTAGAAAGAAGTTATAATTTTCACAAATAAGATTAAAACAGTAGGTTACATTTGAAATTAGAATTTCAACTTTCTTCACAAGTTCAATATGCCAGAAATTCATTCAGATAAACTGTTTAAGAAAAGGAATTCTACAAAATCTAAGAATAGATATATAGATAATAATATCTTAAAACGGTTTGCTTAGACTCTAGAGGGTTATTATTTTGTTAATTTTAAAACAATTAATTCCTAGTATTAGAAAATTACTGATAAGAACGGAGGTAACATTTTTCCGGAAACAAGCTTACTATAAACTAACGGCCCAGCCCGGTTTCGCCCGGCTGTAGATACAATGTTTTGAAAATATTCTATCGCCTATATTCATCAGGGAGAATGTAGAATTCTAATGATGAAATAATTTTTCAAATCGGTTCAGTAGTTTCTGTAGTGTCTTGTTTCTTTCCTTTTTATAATATTGGTTTAGACTAGATCTTTGTATTGGTTTTACAGGTCGGCCAAACAAAGACAATTAAGGAAAATTAAAATTATCAAATAAATTGCTTTTATAAAAGCCTTGATTATAATAGAAACCCAATAAAGGCTGTTTTGTCGCATACAAGAATTCAAGTCACGTAATTAAACCAACAAATACGTTTCATGAACCCGAAGTAAATCTTTGCAAAATTAATTTGAAATAAACCAGTAACTCTGTTTAAATTTTCAGTGCGTAAATTTATACTATTGTCTTGTTAATTAACTTTGAGTTTCAATATGCTTGATACAGAGGCATTGAATTAATTTAAAATTAGATTGGTAAAGATTTAAATTTTAAGTAAGCTGATCTCAAAATATGAGTTTGTTTTTAGCCTAGAACTTTTTACATATGATTTTGAAACGAAATAACGTAATCAAATGGAGTCAAGAAACATATTTAATGCTCTAATTATTTCAAAGTTTCCTTAAATTGGCATTAATTATTAGGAAATTCCCATGAACTATGCCTTTCACATAAACACCCTTATTTTATATTTATCTCGGTACTTTCAAAACACTATAATTAAAATGTTTATCAAATAAACCAATAATGTTAATTATATCGTGGAATGTTCGCAATTCCACTGCCTATTAGACAAATAGTTTGTAAAAGTGGGCTAACATAAAAAAAGAAAAGAGAAATTGGGCAGGCGTGCTCCACCGGACGGCTCCTTGGATTTATATGTGGCGTGTGTATAAATCACGTTAATGTAGCAGCTAATGTCTTGAGGTGTAACTTGTACAGAACGCGTGTAATTCAAATCGTGCCAACAAAAACGTCGTCAAATGATGAACGGACGGGACCGAAGACAAATCTTTTACCAATTTAATTTATTTAAACAGTCAACGTTAGCGGCTATTAATTTATCTGCTTACTTTAAATGAGTTATTTTACTGTTTATAATAAAATTGTTAAAACATCATTACTTTTATTATTTTTATATTCTAACGGCCTTATTCATCGACAGATTTAAAACCTATTTTAGTTACCAAATGTTTTGTCTTCTTCGCTCAAACAAAATTCAAATGTCGTTCGAAAGGGACAAAACATTCGATAACTAAAATAGGTATTTTAAAACTGTCTATGAATAAGGCCGTAAGTGTTTATGAATTATTCTTGTGTCGCTTCGCATTTTTGTAATAAACAGACCAAACCTATAACATGACATCGGCCGTATGCTTTACTAGTGGAATCTTGTTTGTGATCACTGTGGTCAAAAAAGAATTCATAAAATTCCTAAAATACTTGATGTAACCCGCGTTAGTAAAGAGAAGTTTGAAAAAAACTCAGACGCAACCCAACATCGAGTCCACGTGTAAATTGAAGAACTTATAGTTACGTGCCAAAGTTATGTTGGATGGCATTTGATGAATATTATATGTACAGCGTACAGACGCTTGCGCAAACACGGTGAAAGAATTGTGACTGTTGCTCCCTTTGATTAATAACGATCGCGGCCATTATAAAAAAGTGCATGGACATATCTATCATTGAGATAAATAAATAATAAATAAATACACCCAACAGTCACATACATAGTCCTGACCCCACACTAAGATCGAGTCCTGTGTCGTGGGTATCCGAAACTACGAGAGACTTTTCGGTCTCACAAACACCCAAGCCCAAGACAAATACCTGTGGATTACACAAATATTTGTCTCGGTGCGGGGATCGAACCCGCGGCCTCACGTTAAACAGCCGGCGTCTAACCAACTGCGCCACGGAGGATGTGAAGGTAGGTATTCCTTTTGCTTTTATTCAACTCGAAGTAGAGAAAAGATTTTGTTGAAATGCATTAAATTTTCAATTATAGGGCTGATATAACAGTAACCCAAGAAGATCGTATCTGCAATATTGCATGTAGCTTTAATGTATAGTTTAAGTAAACATAATTAAATTGAAACTATTCCGTGTCGTATGTATGTATGTATGTATGTACTACATCGACAAGAGGAATATTTTATCAACACACAGTATTACAATTCAACCAATTAAGCGTATCACACTAATCAACGCGGATGTTTCGATAACCTGTTGTCCTAGTCCTGCAGATCATGGACTCTCCATAAGGCCTACAATCGAGTGCATGTTGAAGAAATTTATATAGATTAAAATGTAATGTATAATATAATTGTTCAAAGAAATATCGTCCTTATAAATATGGCAGTGAGAACGGAAGGTTCGCTTATCTTCGGCCTCGCTCGTGCCACTTATCTTATAATTAGGTCCAGTGACTTCACGCCAATAATCGCTATGCATTTTGTACAATAGAAATAACGACCTTCGATAGCACCTAATGAGTAAATTAAATCGGAATTATTTACACTCACTTATTGTAATCCTTATAATTACACAAATTAATACATTCGTTTTTGCATTAAATGTTAATTATTGCGAGTAATTAAAATACACTGGTCATGAAATTGGCGAAATGAAATATCCTTTATTGGATAAATGTATTAATGTAATACTTATATTCATGCAGTGATAATGCAAAATCCAAATGTGAACGACAAACTGGTACATTTATTATGCTTATATATAGTTGCAACCGTATAAAACCAATCAATGTTAAATGAGTGCAAATAAAATGCGAAATACAATCACGACCTCTACAACATTTAACACGGAGTCTGGTTATTCGTGAGTTATAAGTACAATTATGTTTCTGACGCAATCTCATTTAGTGTTGCATTCAAAATACAAAGACGACTAGCTAATCTCATTTTAGCATTAAAAAAGGGTTTAAGATGAATGTTACGAGCCCGTTCCGAGCCGGAACAGTTGGCTTGCACCCAGATCTAAATTCGGCCAACATGCTCTTGACCCCACCTTACCCAGCCTCAATGAGTGACATTTGAAGAAAATTAAATGTACACCACTGCCAACTTATTTGCTAATAAATGCTAATATTCTTTATCTTACATTTTGTACGCTCAAAGCTTTATTAGATTAAGATAAAAACAAAATATGTTCTGAATACATTGATAATTGCTTCGCTCTTGTATAATGCGATGCAACCCCTAAGATTTTTAAAATGCGCCTTTATGTATGCATCGCCTATGAAAAGGCTTCTAACAAAATATTTCAAATGAACGCACAAGAATGACTGTATAAAATTCGCTCACCGTTCCATTGTTACCGAATGACGATGGAAGATTAAAACATTTTTCTCGGATAATAACTATCGAAGCCTAAGTGATCGCGAAGATTTAAAAACCGAGGGGAGACCTATTTTGCGGCAGACGAACGCAAACACCTTTTCAATCCTTCAATAGGTCTAACGATGACGACGGGAGCGCCGCGGAGTACCAACTAGCTGCGGCAGTTAATGGTTTTGTAAGACAGAAAAAATACCGGGATCCCGGTACAATGGTGCAAAGAAAGATTAATCGTCCGCCGGTAACGCGAACTCGAGACCGTACTATCCGGTACTTCCACAAAAATTAATCATTTTAACGCGTCATTGTCGTTCGGTCTCCTCCCACGCGTGAAAACTTCCTTGCTAATTAAATTAGAATTAGGGAGCGGTTTGACAGATTGCGTTCGAATTTTTCACTTTGAACATTTGCGTCGCGTTTGCACAGTGGACGTTAAATCTGTCTTCTTGATTAATAGACGAATGTGAACAGATCCGGAGCTGCGATTCACGGCGATAGATAACGAAAGAAGAATTACATAAAGCTTTCAGAAAGTGTGATGTAATCTCGACGGTAGTTTCCATAAACTTAATGGCGAAGTATCACAGAACTTACATATCGCTGTTATAACAACCCAAGTTGGCATATTTGTTACCCCCTCAGTCAGCATATTCGCGTGGAATGACCGCCAATTTATGTGAAAACTTCCACCGGTTTGAGCACGACCTATCTATGTGAATAAAACTTTTCACTCGTCAAGCTATCGTTATGTTTCGAAAAGATCCTAAGTAAATATGCCAGGTTAAAGTTTTCTCGCCGAAGTTTGCGCTAAGAGCGAGATGTGTCAATTCTTCGATTGAAATATAGCGAGTGTGTTGGTGCATGGTAGCAGGCGACGCCGGCTTCCTTCCCGCCGGTAGTGACGCATTCTCCGCTGTGTGCGAGCATTCAAATTTTTGTTACGGAACAGCTCGTGTTCCGACCGGTGAACAGACGATACGGTGACTTCGATTTTGCACAAACTTCGACACTGACATATAGTCTGCGTATCTTAGTGAATTTCATTTTGCTTTTGCATTATTTTATACGTATTATGATTATTTTATACGTAGACATGTATAGCACATGTGTAATTAATGTATAATAGGTATGAGAAAAAGTAGCAATATATAAACGTATTTAGAAATTAAGATACAATTATGACACAAATATGAAAGAGCCAAGTGACCCGTACCATTTACCTGAAAATAGGACGGCACGCAGTCCTCAAATAATCAGGGCACAATCCAGATACATTATTTATATTCATCATCAAGGTGTGTTGAGTAATGTATGCGATACATTTCAATACGTAAGCCGGGAGGTGGCGTGCCGGCCCGGACGGTGCGGGGATAACACACGCCACTTAGTGAATTGCTGTGTAAACTGGCGCAATTACCATACACAGTACACACGTCACACGGTCTCAGAGATGTTTAGAGAATTTGAGCTAGTTTTATAATAAGGATATTTGATAATTACATATATGTATTTCTATAATTTGATTCTTATTGTGTATATTGCGTTTGACAGCCTCCGTGGCGCAGTCGGTTAGACGCCGGCTGTGAATAGTGAGGCTGCGGGTTCGATCCTCGTAGAGAACAAATATTTGTGTGATCCACAGGTATTTTTTCGGGTCTAGGTGTCTGAGAAACCGAAAAGTCTCTCATAGTTCCTGGTACCCACGACACAAGACTATATATTCATATGGGGTCAGGACTACGTATGTAGTATGACTGTTGGGCGTATTTATTTATTTTCATTTTTAATACTAAATATTATAACACAGTCATTTTTATAAATATATATACATATAACAAACTATACACGAACCTGAGAAATACTGAAAAAACTTACATAATATACCAGAACTCAAGTAAAAGAAACATCACCCCAAAATTTCACTCGGCGTAGCCTAATAAACATCTACGGGGCTACGCATTCTACGGCGTAGTAGCTCCGTCATTAACCGGATATCAAGGCTGGTCTATTCATTGAGCCAGTACATACGACCAATAAATACACGGAAAATCTTATCCGGAATTATATCCGCCATGGAATCACTTAGGGAAGGTTGGTATGAGCAAAGTTTTCTTAGTCAAGGTTGAATTAATAAATAGGAACTGTTTTATTAAAAAAGGCTATTTCAACTCGTAATTGCTATTAAAATAACTTGTAAATATTAGTTTTATGACAGTCTTAATTAAACAAGTTTATTGCGGACGAAACTAATAAAATCATTGACAAATCCATTCACTATAAAACATTTCAACAATCCCAAAATATTCCATTCATTTAAATTGAAACATACAATAATGAAATTAGCGTGTCGCACTCAATACATTGATATTTCACGCGATATTCGCACATGTTGAAAGCGTAGTATCTGTGTCGTTAGTTAGGCGTCCGTGCGTCGCGTCGGCAGGTACGTCGATGGCGCCACATGGGCTTCTGCCAGATTAATGGATCATTGCCCCCCCTGCCGCGCCCCCCGCCCCGCACAGATGCGAAACTACTGTTCGACGACGTCGCTCCTTCCTCCAGTAGATATATGGCCGCGGTTCCTCCACTTAACACTTTTGGGAATAGGGAAGACTGAAATTCTTACATTCAGAGTTGACTGCAAGCTCCATTGGCAACTAAAGGCGGTAATCGGTATTATAAGTGGTCTTTATTTGAATGGGAATTGATACGTCATACTGAATATTCCATCACAGTCTCGAGCCTATCCAGTTTGGTTTGTTTCCGTTGAAGGGTCAGAGCATACGGAACGTATTGTGGAAGTAAGTGTGACCCACTGACGCCCAGATCATAACCCTCAACGACCTTCAATCTACGAAGTAGCGAAGTTACATTTATGCTCGATAAAACACTTCGAAACGGCTACTCGTAAATCACGAAGACATCGAAAGTTAGCCGCCAAGCACTTAAAGTTTAACAGATAATAATAACTAGCATAAAAAAGCGGCCTTCATTCGGGAGTAGAATAAAAAGTAATGTGGCAATAGTGACGTTCTGAAAGGGCTAAGTTGTTGAGTGGGTAAGTTTTGAGGAATGTTGTAATGAGGCGCGCGGGACAATCGATAAATTTGAATGTTCGCCGGCGCCGCCCACCGACTTGCAACTTTTTTTGGCAGCGGGGGGACGGAGCGCCACAGCGACGCCACGCTTTCGAGCTTCGCCTCCACCGCACCTATTCCGCTATGCCACTCTCACTCAAAACTACTTTTCGTAAGTTTAAATTATTACAAACTCCAATAAATTTTTTACGGAGCTAGTGTTGATGATGATAAGATTTATTTTGAAAACATCTCCATAATTTCAGTCACATAACATTTAATATTTATTTATTTTATTAATATGTAAATAAGAAATATAATAATGGTCCAAGGGAAATAAATTTCTAGCTAACTATACTTTACTCGTCCTATGTAAAACTCAAACCAGCCAATTAGAGGTAAGTATAATTCCATACAACAACAAATTATAGTACAACCCATTCATTAAATTCTCAGAGCAACCTTTCTGTCCCAGAGAGTTGACAGGAAAATTGTGAGTCAGTGGTCGAAGGAAAATTCTAGAATAATCCGCATCGATAAATGTAGATTCGCCAAGGCGATGGAAGCCCGCCCTTCACAGGGTTGTACGCGCCGCGGTGTAGTAATTGATACCGAGCATTTGAATGACAACGCAATACGCATGTACTTTATAATTATTTTTTAAGTAAAATTTATATAACTTAATATAGTATTTATTGTAGATATGTATAGTCAGACGTTCATAAAATTAAAAGTTTAATTAGTATTAATTTTATTTTATATGTAAATCGTAATAGAGAAACTTAATATAAGTATAATAGGAATGAGATTAATCATTTTTAATATCAAATAAAGTTACAAAAATGTTTAAACACAAAACATGTAGTAAGTGCATGTGATTTATTTTATTACACATTTTTCGCCTTAATAAAGCAATAAAATATTATAAATAATAAGTATATTTCATTATATTCAATACTCGCTGAATTAAATAACAAATTTTTCTTGTAATATTTTCTTATACACATTTACAGGAAAAATCGGGAATAAAATCAGCCGCAACCCTAGAAATAAGCAGGTAAGGTAGGCGAACGCGGAAGTGATAATCTTAAAAGTTAGATTGACATAGTTCTGTCGTATAAAACTGTAGCGAAGTTACAATGTCACACAGGAATATGTATATGTAGCCTGATTTATTGGGCCTGGCACTCTTTCAACTGGTAATTGGGACGAAATACGTAAAATGGCGGGATGGGCGAAACTTTTTACGTGTAGTAAGAATACCTCTGTACATCGGATTACGCAACTTTTAGTTGTAGCGAAATTTAATTTATTCGGATTCTGGGTTCAAATTGGATCTAATATTGGATTTAAAAATAATGATAGTTATGTTTTTAGTGAAAAAAATTCTAGAATTTTTTTTAATCTGTGTTGACACCAATATTTAATTTATAGGAGCTGGCATTAATATTCATAGCAAGGTTTCTTTTAGTTCATATTCATATTAAACTGAATACATCGATTCGTCTCTAATCACTGATATAAGTATTTAAAACGGAAATGTCAAAGTTTATACCGTTTAATTATATTTGAGTGGTACCTGGTGCTTGTTAGTCGCAACAATAGCGTTAGCGCGATATACCTTTTTTCTAAATGTTACATGTCACACAACATTTTAGAAGTTATAATTTCAAACGCTGAATAAAACGAAGTCGTTTTCGTCTCACATAAATCGGCTAAGCTAGCGTGCGTAGGTGGAGCGGGGGCAAAGTTCTGTATCTGGACGTAGCAGCGAACTTAGCACTCACAATAAATTAGAAGTTCCCTTCAAACAGAGAATGGATTAAAACTAGTTTGTAAAGTGGCGGCCCTCGGAGCGTGGAAACTTTCAATTTTTATGACAAATTCAATTAGGACGAGATTTATACGTCTCTCTTCGGCGGAATTTGCTTTTTATTGGAGCGAGCGAGAAGGGCTAAGCCTTTGATTGTTAAGTTTTGGTTGTAATCTGTAAATGCTCTTCGTATAAGTGAAACATTAACGCTGTTAACTTTATGATTTATTGGCCATAATGTTTTAGACACTTCCTGTCGGAGTAATTTATTGTTCTTCATTGTACGGCCTTTTAAAATATACATTTTTCAACCTAACGAAGATATGAGTTTATTAATTTAGACATCTTCAGATTGAATTCATTATCGTCATCAACCACAGCTACAATGTGAATGAATGACTCAGTGAAAATGTAGCCACACACGACACATATCTTGTTTTCATGGGTGCGCGTATGCCCAGCGGTGGGGGATCGTGGGCTGGTACATAATACAATCAACTGCAATGTGTATACTGCTTGTCATAGACTATCCACAAATATTTTCAAAGTAACATGTTAAAAGCAGACTGTATTCAGCTACGATATCACAAAATTGAATGATGCAGATTTATAGCAAAAGTTTAAATCAATTTTATTATAATAAACTGACTTTGTAAAATGTAGTAAAACCTTCTCGATATTTTCCATCGATATTTTAAAAATTATACAAGATCTAAAAACTAACTGGTATCAAGTTTAGCTAACTCCATTGAACTACGCACAGAGTTTTGTAACGTTGCAAAGTTTATGCAAAATTTTCTATCTATCCGACGGAGCGACTAGCGAGAGCAAGCTACTATGTTGCCGGCAGTTCGCAACTTGGCTTACATTTTAAAATCAAGAAGCACGGTCCGATAACGGTACACGACACCAAATCCCATTTGCGATAGAGATCTCGCGACATCGGTGGACAATAAAATTGTTCCATCATATCTGAAAGTTTGCCCCATAATGAAGCGTATGGGGCGAATGGTTTACGACAGTCGTCGGCGAATCTTTATTGGTAGCGGACCAATTTAGATAAAAGGAAAGAGCTTTCGCCCTGGAACACCAGAGATAGCAGTCTTAACTATCGCCAAGTTAGCGGTAGTTAATCCGGTCGGTTCGCAGATAACTCAACAGTCGAAAGCGATAAATCCATTGCGCCGCCGGTAATACGTGAAAACTATTAGGTCTGCCGGTAATTTACGTGGCACAAAAAATATGAAGGCCGCACCGCCGGCTTTTACTTTTCACTGTTTAACTGGGACAGGCTTGCTGGAAACTTTGCACATTAATATGGTCTCAATAAATCGGATTATGTGTAGCGGAATACTTTACGTGTCTCCTGTCGCATTCGAAGTATTTAGTTAGGCTGCTCTCGTATATTTGAACGTTATGAAACTGTAATAAAGTATTATTAATTGGTTTTAAATATTGTGTGCTAAAATATTTACGACCGCATTAATAAACATTTAATAAAGCAATACAACAATATAAATTAATTATTGTCAATATTAAACTAATGAAAATTGGTAGCACCCATTTTATTATCAAAAAACTCATTTCTAAACAAAAATCGTTAATAACATTTTTAGTTTTATAAGTCATAAAATATAACGCAAGTAATGAAATATGGAGACATGATAAAATATGGCATAATTTTACTCACGCCTATTCACTATTCAGCAAGACCTTAATTACTTTAATTGATTCGTCTGATTGTGTTAAAAGGGTCTGATCAGAATGGATACTGGTGCTTATCCCAAAGCATTACCACAGTTTCCAAATTCACGTAACAGCTAAAATCGAGGTAGAAAAACCTATTTTAGTAAAGGGGGATATTACTTGACGCCGACGTCGTGAGTTTAGTGGCCGTAGTAGGTTTTCAGCTGAAACCATTCATTCGGCTGTCGCCGGCCGACGTAGACTGTCGTCTGGGGGAAGTTTATGCAGAGTTTTCGGAAGAAAATTCCGATTTCTCCGACAATACGTCTTTATATTATACAACGTATTAAGGTAAAGAAACAGCAAAAATAATAAAGAAATGAAGATATTTAGAATGATGTATCTTAAAAACATTTTTACTACAGTACTTATATTGATAAGTTTACATTTGAGTACTACAAGTACTAAATTAAGGCTTTTTCGAGCTGTTCTTAAGCTAAATGTATTACATGAACTTAGGACAACATAACTATATTAGGTATTTTTAATGAAATTATATTATTTCTTTCACATTTGAGTGTAAGTTAGAAAATACACCAAAATTTAATAGTACAGTGTCTGAATACTACATTTCATAATAAACTTCTGTATTTAACTAAAGACGTTCACTTTCACAGAATGAGCCATCTTAATCCGGTGAAATCTTAAAGTGGACTTAGCCAAATCGGCGTCTCCCTTTCTTAGCTTGTTATCTCATATCCTAAAAGTTTAAAACGCAGGAGCTATCGAAACGGGAACTTATTAACTCGATGTGATCGCCCCCTGTGGAAACTCCACGTTAAAATGTTACAGGAAGGAAAACTTTCGACAAACTTCAAAAAGAAACTGAGTAAAGTTTAAAAAGAACACTAAATACGATCTGTACTTAGTGTAAAGCTACGCAGCGAACCGACTTGTCCGTTACCAATAAATGACTTTTGATAAAATCATATTTACAAGCACGGAGATAACAAAAATTGTATAGCATTATAACAAAGAAATATTATATTAGATTTAGCTTATACGTAGACAAATATGGATATTATACAATTTATTGATTGCACTCTTCTTCCAGTGCGAGGTGGCCTGTTGGTAAACGGACCAGACGCGGATGCCAACATGTTCACGGTGGCCACGGGTTCAAATCCCAGGGCACACCTCTGACTTTTCAGAGTCATGTGTGTATTGATAGTCAATCACCACGCACAATAACGGTTAAGGAAAACATCGCGAGGAATCCTGCATACCATAGCCCGATTTGTAAGAATTTCTATGGTATGTTACGTCCGCCAACTCGCACTTGGCTCGCGAGTAGCGTGGTGGACTATATGACCAGGACTATGTGGTGGACTATATGACTGTAGAGGAGGCTCGTGCCTCTTTCATCCGATTTCTTCCACTTTGATCCTATCAGCCAGTCAATTCACTCATATAGTTTTTATTGCTACATGATTATCCATCTGCGGTTGAATTTTATTACATAATTTTATCTTGACTTACATACCGTACCAAGCAATTATGTATATTATATATATCAAACGAACAGGCATCGATTTAGTACAAGCTATACGACAATGAATACTAGCAGTTACACATCAAATACGATTTAAAAAGTTTACACAATCACTACGATCGTTTCACATGGACAAGCACGCTCTACCCGCTGATCATAACAAGTTGGAACTTTTCAAAATATGGCAACTCACTTTATTGTAGGGAAAAAGGGGTGAATGCGTGTACGCTTTTATTCCTTGTTCCGTGTAAATTTTTATGTTATCTCACAGTTTTTATTTCACTGTCATTTACTCATATAAAAGTTAAAACTGTATGATCAAACTTAAATTGGACAAATTTATGGTTGACAGTAAATTCGAAGAGAAAAATAACATTCGGGTTACACGGTTATTTTATATTATTCGACATTTTAAAACTTCTTTTATAGTGGTGTTTAACTGACTTGAAGTTGAATTTCTTCGAACAATCGTTTTGATATTATTGTTCCAGTTTTAAATTTAATTGGCTCACTTAAAAACGTAAGCATGGTTTATAAAAACGTTATATTAAATTTCTTGGAGAGGCTGATTACATTTAACAGGATTTTACCAAACGGAATATACCCGGCAAATTCCAAAAACATTACCCGAATGGAACGATAAGGATGTTTATAGAATGTTAATAAAAGTAGTTTTAAAACGTACAAGTAGCAAAAGATTTTTTCGAGATCCGTGCTCACATCCTATACGTTAATAGTTTAGGAGCACTTAAAGATTTCCGCGCCAGTAGAGCCACCAGATAATTTGCATACATTGCGATCGGCCGTCCAGTGCGATGGTGTTTCCTCGAGATATAAATAGGCGTGAGCATTCGGATGTGGCATGCGAGATGCGTAAAATCTGCAATCCCAAGTATTTTAACAAGCGTTATTAAATAAATATCGATTTGCCTTTTAAATACTAAAAACCAATCGTATGTTAGGATTGGCGAACGCTGGAATAAACTGGCTTCTAATTGTGTCTAAGTGGCAACCCTATTTAGTAACTATAGTTATTAGTTACATATGTAAGTTAAGACTTTATGTAAATACCACTGTATAAGTATAATTAGAAAACTTACAGTGGATTTGTTTTTGGAAGTGGTGGAACCACGCTGTTGTCAGTCATGACTAAGTATGAATGGGCTGTCTCATCCGGGGCGGTACCACTGTCTCACAGGAAATCGACGTGAAGCGACAGCTACGCTTTCGCGTTTCGTTCGGTGAGTGAGATTGCCGGATGCCCACTACCCCTTTCCTCTTCCCATCCTTTTTCCTTCCCGCTCCCCTCCCAATTGGGCCGGCAACACATCCATGATCCAGCGTTGTGGAAGTTCATGGCCGGCAGTGATCGCTTAACATCAGATGACCTGTTTGTTCGTTTGCCGGACTTATACAATAAAAAAAAATCAAAACAAATTTATAAAGCTTTTTAAAACGATGACCGGTTGCTTGACCTCCAAGCGTGCACATGCAATTCAGCCACCGATACATCTATTTTAATATGTTCAATATATTCACTTTGTAAGACCATGAACTTCTACCGTTCAAGTAGTCTATTTTAATATTCTTTTTTAAGAAATGATCACCAATTTAAATTTTGCTAGATTTACATATTATTAAAGTAAAAAATCAATGTCGTCTGATTTAAAGGCCATAGTCTGAAGTCAAGTTTGAAGTGTATTACCATAACTTCAACAGCTATAACAATAATTTTATAAAACATTTAAAATGTATTAATGTGTAGATTTTAGATGCTTAAAACTTACTTGTTGGATTTTCGAAATACTTACAACAAATTCTTTAGACAAATTCTAAAACACATACAATTACCCAACTTAAGCACATTCATATGTTAGATCAATCAATGCATACGATTGTCCAGCGATTGAAAAAATGTTAATGAGAATATTACCAATCTCATTTTTTTTTATGTCCGTAGTAGGCAGACGAGTTTGCGGCCCGCCTGATCGCAAGCGGCTACCGCTGCTTATCGACTCCACAATACCAAGGGCACAGAAACACTGCTGCCTATTGATTTTTTAATAGGTCCGTTTTTTAATAATACGTAATTGTGTAATCGGTCTGCATGTTTAGTAGTCACCGTTGCCCTTTAAACACAATACTTGAGGATCGTGTTTTGTCGTCCATTGAAAAATGGTGGAAAAAGAGGAAGAAACTGTTGAACAGAGCTGTAGCTTGACGCCGGTCTTCTAAGAGACCGTAGTGCTGCCAAAGCCAACCCATTCGTGCCACAGTCAAACTAACTACGGCGTGGTTCTTCCATTTAATATCATCTTTACATGATCGCCCACTTATGTACTAACTTAATTGTGTCATGATCATCGTCCAGACTCGCCTAGAGCTCGCCCCCCTAAATTGACAGGTCAAGCTCATCACCTAGTCACTCAATCTTTCTATCCTTATATATCCCTCCTAAGTCACAATACAATGGTTATAAAATCCGTATACCACATTCTAGGTGACTCGTCCATTACGGAGCATCGTTATGACATTTACGTTCAATGCAAATAGCGGCTGGTAAGCGGCGTGCATGTTGCATGAGCGTGCATTCGTAACCACGTCTTCATGTTAATTGTGGGCATTATCCGCATTCGCCGGCCGTTTTAATAAAACCCTCTCGACCTTAGCAAGGGAATTATTTAAAGCGGCTAATGTGGTTCTAAATGCGAGCTTTAAAAAGAAGTAAAAAGGGAATGGCTAGAATGGTTTGTAGTGGTCTTGGTTTAAGAAGTTATTCCTGCAATCACACACACACACATATATATATATATATATATATATATGTATATATATAGCACGCTATCAAACTCAGACGTAGGCTTCTCTTAACATCCTCGTTCAGACGCTCTGCAATATCGTCAGTCAACCTATCTTGATAACGACCTTCGATATGTTTGCCCCTACTAATACTTATGACATAATATTCGTGTAGAGGGACGCGGACTCCTTAAAACCGGGATGGATGGCGCTTACTTTGGGGTGCCTTAGCCCAGCGGTGGTTAAGAATAAGAGTTTTAAGTGGTTGGTGATGTTGTATATTAAAGTCAAATATGTTGTATCAAAGCAAAGCACCAAAGGATACCTACAAACCGCAGATAGTAATAAAAGTGTCAAAATTCAGAACGATTTATCATTAAAAATGGCTATACAATGTTATTATATGCCATTTGGTCTGATAGATACTTGATTGAATGAGCGGGAATATAATAAAAAACGCAGTTTCGTTGCATATTAATGGTTGGAGTTAACACGGTAGCAGTTAGCAACCGGATTAAGGGCTCACTCACACAAGCCATTGATTTGTAACGTAAACTACAATTCAATAATTTTAATTTAGATTGGTTCTCGAGGTTAGTAAAACACAGCTATTAATCATATAAGCTTTATTTATAGCCGCGTATTTGAATTAAGACGTGTCATAAATTTGGTTAAAAATAAAGGTGTTAAGAATATGGCGAAGTGGTAAAGTATCTGTTTCAATAATTTAAATAGCCTTTTGAATACGAGTAATAATACTTTATTATCTACGTTATTTTTTTAAATCGTGCTTCACTATGGGTGCTCAAGCCAGTTGATCGAGAAATTCATTTGATTACAAATAAAAAATGCCAGGCTGATATAGGACTTAGAGGTAATTTTTTTTTATTGCATAAGTCCGGTAAGGAGCACACAGGTCACCTGATGGTAAGTGATCGCTAACGCCCATGAACATCCACAATGCTGGATCATGGATGTGTTGCCAGCCCAATTGGGAAGAGAGTGGGGAGGAAAAAGGATGGGAAGTATTACTTGTGCTTGGTATTAAAACCACTGTTAAACCAAACTTACAACCTATTGGTTCCCAGAGAAAGATTTTAATGTCTTCGATTCAATTAGATGGAGGTAACAGAGCGACGAAGGGAAAGGAATGCGAAAACTTTTGCCTAACGTTAGTAAAATAATGAACTTAGAATTTTTAAGTAGGACCAAAATGAACCGGAATGACATGGTAATTTGCAGTGTAGAAACATTGTACAACGGCAATATTCATCTCTCTCTCTCTCTCTCTCTGCAGTCGGTCCCTCATTGTTGAGGACCATGGCTCTCAATAATTTTAATGACGTCACTCCACCGGCTCATATTCATAGATAGCATTAAAATCTATTTTAGTTATCGATTGTTTTGTCCCTTTCTAGCGACTTTTGAATTCAGTTTAAGCGAAGAAGACAATGATTTCCACAGTGACCTGTTGGAGACAGCCTGCATCCAGCGACGTCCCATTGGGAAATCATTGGGAGAGGCCTATGTTCAGCAGTGGACTTCCTTTGGCTGATGGATGGATGAATGGATGGATGATGAAGAAGACAAAACATTCGATGGCTAAAATAGGTTATAAAACTGTCTATGAATAAAGCCGTCAGCATTTATTTTTACATGGTCATAAAAACAGAAATTATCAACGTCTTACTTTTTTCGACTTAGCAACTACACTGCATTGTGTGCATACGTGTTAAACCGCAACATACGACCTTGACTCTGACGTGTTAAACCGCAAAAAATCGGCAACAGCGCGTTCATAACTCGTTATCATATTTATAATCAATTTTGAAGATAAATTAGGAGCCATTATCGCTCGTACGACTTCAATCAAACTCACCTGACACATTATCATGGTAAATCTTTATTTCAAGATATCATTAGGACACTGCTTAGTCATTACAATAAAATCTAGATATGAAAAGATAATTTAATGTATAAAATCTAATTAAAATCGTATTTGTAAAGCAAATTGCAGGTACACAAATAAACAACCAACATCCATTCATTCTTCATTCTTTATCCCACACAACGGGATGTAAAATTACTATTTGTCTTTTTTTTTCATAGAAAAATTATAACTTGAAATTTAATTGGAATAAATTACAACAGAAAAAAATTAACACTAGGTATCACTTATTTATACTTAACAAAAATTACTAAATACAGATATTAAAAAAATCGAACCATATACACTCATGTTAAATTTCCTCCACTGGCAAATAGTTACGCACATTCCATTCAATTCCGGGTGTTTATAATTTATAAAAAAAACTGGATAAAAAGCGGAATATTTTAGTACGTCCGATTGTGTGTAAATGATGTGTAGCTATGCACCGCCCACGCGCCAGGAATTCAAGACACAAGGAACTCAAACCTCGCTGCCAGTAGGCACCGTCGCTCTAAATGTCACCGATATAATTGATTGTGGGCCGATCACCGCTGTCATGGATGCGATTAGATATGAAAAACCGTATGAATTATTAATACGCTCAGTTTTTTTATTCCAATCGTAAAAATCGACCTCTAGCGTCGTACTAGGTGAATAAAATTGTTAAAGAGATGAAAACGTCCTAATACATTTTTATGGAATATTCTTAGATAAGAAATAAATATAAATATTCTAAGATATGAAAGATTCATAAGGAAATATAGGGTGAATCGACTGATACACTCAACCATGACTAACATTAAGAATATTTCCGTGAGAAAATGAGATGAATATTATAGTATCGAAGTAGTACGTTTCTCGAGATGTGAGCTCGTCATACGCGACCTTCTTATGACTCTCAAGGTCTAACCTTGAGACTTCGGCGTCTTAAAACATTGAACTGAGAAATAATCATTCCATAACATTCTTGGTGCATTGATGTAGTGGCTTCATTGTGTATGAACTGACAACCGCAAGAAGCCGAGATAGAAATCATTTTTATTGAGATTATCGGTTTCAAAAAAATGACCAGGATTGGAATTTGCATCAATGATGGCAATGGCAACTCCATGCCATCATATTTCTATCCTCCTACCCTATCATATTTAGCACAATAAACACGGCCGACTGTGAGTGGCACTAGTGTTGTATAGATCTGCCCTGTCGGTCATATAGACGTGAAGTTGTATTCATTTGTATAACCCAATCACAACATCTATAGGTTTCTAGAAATTCCTTCAGCGGCCTTGTAATTTACTAATTATGGTTCGCTGAAACCCTATGTTTAGAATTTGAGGAAATGTGGTAATAATATTATTGTAACTCTAATGAGTTCCAGAGTTCATGTAATTGTTTAATATCCTTCAAATAAATTAGTGCGAATAAGACGAATTCTATTCTTGAGTAAATTTTTATTACTTGGTTTTATTGACACGTTTCTGAAAAGATTCAGGATTAAAAGACTCTAATATCGGTCATTCTTCGTGTACTGGATCAGATTTTAAAATAACCTGAGTGTCGACTGTTTTATATGCTAGTAGAAATTTTATTTCATTCAGACATCAAAGACTGAACATTTTTAGGGGTATTTCGATACGAATTTAACTTATAGCGCACATATATTATAAAATGTCGGTCATTAACCTGAAGATTAACCTAACGAGGCAAGGTTGAGGTGACATTGTGCAGCGTGCGCGGGCGGCGACGAAATGACGTCTAACGCACACATGTATAAAATCACATATATTACATATACCCCTACAAAGGCATATACATGGGCTTGTTAAGAAAAAGAAGAATTCACTCTTAAAAGACCTCATAAAAATAAAATAAACCGATGATTTATTATATCCTCAATTATGTCTAGAAATATTGACTCCGCTGACCTTCATCTTGGCAACGCTTATGGACAGATGCAGCGGAATAATTAATCCAATCGTTAAACTGCGATATTCATTTAATACATGCGACCTTCATTGTTTATGTTGTTATCTGCTAAGGACGTTGCCAAAATAAAACGTGATACCATCTACATACATTTTACGAGTTGTACCTACCTATAGAAAATGCAACAGTGAGACTTGTGCACCTAAATATTGACGATGAATCATTCGCTGTGTCTAAAGTGCATTTCCATTCTTTACTCAGAAAGAGAAATATTTAGGTATTTATTTGGCGTCTGATAGACCAATAAATGCAAATGGAAGAAAAATCTGACCGTATGCTGAAGGGGGCCTATGGCAAATGCACTATGATCACTTATTTTATTGGAGTCCACAATTACACAAGGCCTCCACTGCCCATTATAGACTTCACCAAGAATTTCCACAGTGACCTAGGGGTAGGAGGATTACTCTATGATCCGAAACGATGTTCGAACGTTCGCCGTCCGAAGTTATAAATTTTCCACTTCTAATAATCAATATTATTTTCGATGACACTTATCAAGCACTCCGAACATAGTCTATGGTTACGACGTACAATAGAGGACTTCAACATTTTTTACCTAGACAGTTTGGCGTACGACGTTCAAACATTCGAACTTATTTTCGGATCATAGACTAACCCCCTCCCCCTGTATTGGTCAGCTTACGTAAATCTTATTTTATCTGCAATTCTCTCTCTCCTTTTCTCCCGTCAGCCACAGGAAGTTTACTGTTAAACATGGGGGCCTATGGATCTCCACAACGACCTGTTCGAAGCGGCCTGCAACTGAAACCACTCATCTAGTCTAAGCCTATGAAGCATTAACCGAATTCAAGGACAATTGTATTATTTCACGCTGACATTGACACAATACAACAACCTGCAATCATTGTAAATCAAACTATTCTCAAGGTTAAATTGGTTCGATCACGCCAGGTGATTAAACCAGGTTATTTTGAACCCGGTGGCCGCTGCATTTGGGTCACTGTGCGTTTGTGACCGGTTCGTGTAGCCGTAGGTACATAAATGTTTGATAAAACCGATCCTTTAGATGAGAAATTTGGATGTTCGTGTTATTCGACAAGACCGCGACTGGCCGTGATACCCTCATTTACACAAAGCCTAAAGTTGCAATTGTCCTCGAACCTGATACTGACCTGATTACTAATCTTCTCAATACATTAATTAATTACTTATTTATTCCTAGCTAATTTGTATTCATCTTAGTGTACGAGTAGACGTCAGATGATAGTAAATTTTATTAAAACATTAAAAATGATTACTTAAAATATTTCAGAACTTGTAGATACCGGAAAACAAGTAATCCTATATCATCCATCATCATCCATCAGCCAAAGAAAGTCCACTGCTGAACATAGGCGTCTCCCAATGATTATAATGATATTATGATAATCCTATAATTATAAAGTTAATAAGCAATATTTCCTATTGAAATATGTTGCAGTGTCGGGTTGAGAGAGATTCCACTCCTCTTAGTCAGATGCCTATCGTTGCTAAGTATGCATTAAACTGGATTACTAATTCCAGATTCAAAATATCAATTAATAGATTATACAATATGTAAGTGTGGATTTCAATAGATATAACAAACCACTTGTCTAACTTCTCGTGAAATATTGAACAAATAAACACGACATTCGGTTGCAGATTGTTTATTTTTTATGTACCTACGCGTAAATCTTCAAATTATTTATGCACAGCCAATGAACTATCCGTTTATGTAAAGTATCGGAGTAAAAAAATATAAAATTAACACAATTTAAATACACTGAAATTAAATTAAAGCTTTAAAATTTACTCTAAAGACACTACAGAGTTAATAAATACAATTTCAATATGAAGACCTACTCTTTTAAATGCTAAAAGTTATTTGAAAACGTTTACAAATGATATGTGGTTATGCCTGTATTCTGCGAGTAATAACATATGCAGAAGTAACACAAACCGCAAAGTACTAGTTGCACAAAAATAACGCAGTATGTTGATTGGCATTAGAATTTCTGTCATTACCGTTTCTACGAAGTATTACTGTAATACCACGTCTCGCACAAAGTTCAAATTGAAAACGGTACCTATAAGTATACATTTCGAACATCGTATTTCCATATTCCCGCCTCATTCAATAACGATTCCAAATCACATTTTTTTCAGTCGGTTAAACAATATTACGCACGCTATTAAACCTGTTTCGTAATTTTACGGTTAACATTACCATAATATTCAACGCGCAATAAAAGTTAAACAGAAAATATCCTGTGCACAGTGAAACCATCTGAAAATGTCCGTAACGTACACATGTAAATAGAAATTTTATTACAAATTATTATGTAAATGTAAGTTTTATTGCACATTTACGGCTCAGCTTTACTTCTATCAAAACACAAGGTATAAATATGTAAATAGGAAAGAGTAGTGAAATCATCATAAATTGTAAAAGGGATAGTGTTATGCCATATAACGGTTTCGAATGATCAGGGAACGCGCTTGGAGTCTCAATTTTGGAGCCTGGGCGCGTTGGTCGGGATCCTGCGAACATCAAAGGCTTGGTTTTATAGCTCCCACCGCATAATGTTTGGCGCTAATGTGTTGCGGCTGCCGAAGACGGGAGTGCGTTTCACACGTCATTTCACTTAATGTCGAATTCAATAAATCCTCAACATTGATCGATTCGACACATTTACTAAATTCGTACCAAGCGAGCTAACACTTCAACTTAAACGATACAACATAACAAAAACTAGAATGTGTACTATATTATACAAAAAGTAGAAAACTATAAATTGCTTATTAACAGTGGGTCATGCCACAATATAAAAACTGCAATAAATGTTTCAATAATAACGGTAATTCATTATTCAGCTATGCGGCTAGTTAAAGATGTCATTATCTAGCATGACGCTTCGTTTAAAGTCCTTTGTAGTTTTGCCCTATTAAAATAAAGAAATAAAGCGAAGACCTTAAGCCCAGAACTAAAACTGGTATCACAAAGAACGATGGGACGTGTCACATAACAAACTAGGGTACAAATGACGTATCACTATTAATAGATATCGACGGTCTTCTATAGGTTAAGAGATAAACGGTTTATCGTGCAATTGTTGATGATTTAACCGTTGACCTTAGTAATCTCAGAGTTCTCGTACAAACATAAAATCGTCAATCGAATATGTCTTTGTCGAGTTTTAAATGTGAGAGATTTTAACATTTAATGATTGTTAAGCCGAATTTAATACGAAGTGGTTGAAATTTACTTGATTTTAAAGTATTTTTTAAATGAATATCGGACTGGGGAATTAAAAAGCATTTTAAGATGTAGAGTGGAGAGAAACGGTAGAGTTAAAAGGAGGTCTCAGATTTTATATATTCTGCAATTAAATTTGTCTATGTACTATCTGCAAAAATTGAGTAAGTAATAAGCATAATCCGGCTTTTATTATTTTCAAGTAAAATATAAAGAAACTTACAAAGTGATACATACTAATCAAACTGCGAATATTACAAATGTTCTACAAAGGTTCTGAACTAATCCTCGCATCCTTAAACATCTGTTGTTACATATGATTTGAGGCAGTCGGGTAATATTTCAGTATGTGGAATTCCGATAGTTTGCCTGCCAGTGCGGAGTTAATAAGTTTGTCAAAGGCGTTACCCAAGGCAGAACGTTTTTGTTGGAATCAATACGTTTGCTAACTAGAACGCAACTGGATTCAAGCATAATAGATTAACAGCTGTGGAAAATAACCTAGTCGAAACTGCTTATTGAGGTGTGAAGCTCATTAAATTGAATTATTATTATATTATAACACTACAATGTCTAGAAATCTGACTGCAAATCAATGTAGCTGATGCTTAATGCAATGACAACCAAATATGAGCATGCATTACAAGAGACGTTAATCTCATACTGTATTTATTAAACGCTTGCATTTAAAGCGCAACTATTTACGTTTGACAATGTTAAGAAAAAATAATTTATGGTCGATTCGATTAATTATAAATTAATATCTTGACAACGATAAATTATAGTAGTTGAATGTTTTATCTTGAGAGCCAATACGAGTACATTTAATATACAAGGAACAGTCTTTGAAATATAACAGCTAAAAACACCTCTTCCTGATTCACTGCGAAACTTATAGTTGAATTTTTTGTAATTAAATGTCGTAATTTATTCCGTTCAACCGGTTTGCTAGCCCTTTGACTGTCCACTGGAAACCTTGAGAGATTTTTTGAATGTAATCGACTGGCGCGATACTTCCGCGTTTAATGTGAGCTTTGTTGGGGAGGCTAGAAAAAAATATAGGTGTTCAAAAAATGCGCGTAGATTAGTTTAAAGTTAAACGAATGTATGGTTGTTGGATATCATTGTTCAGGAAAATATTCTGAGAAACGTAATTATCGATGTTTGCGAATATTTATTTCTAATGTAAACACGAAGGATTTGCAGAGTTTAAAGCATTATTTGTGTAAGCCCAAAAAGGAATGCTAATTCTAAACTTCGGTAAGTTTCGTATAGATGGCAGTACCTACTTGATTTTAGATACGTTTTCCGCATACCCAAACTTGTTTGAAGAGTAAGGATGGATGCTGATCACTAATAGTATCTACAGGTATTAAAATTAAGTTCTCTAAAATCCCATATTTAGCAAGCATGACTTAAGCGAATTCTGATAAGGCGAATGATTTAATCCGATTTTGTAAATCTCCCGCGCCCCCATTATTCTCGGACCGGATCTTCCGGAAAATTGGATATAATTTTAGCGGCCAATCTCTTTTTTTTCTCTCGGTTGCAGAACACTGAAGGCAAATTGAATTTTTCGCCATGCCTCAGTAGAGTAATTCGACTAATGCGTTTAGTACATGCACGTAGCCGCCTCGCATAACTCTTGTTGCGTCGTTTTTTACCACCGTTTTAACTGAAGTCATGTTAAATTGGTTTTTCTGGTATGATAAAAAATATTTTAACATATTAATTGAGTCATTTAAAAACTTATGTAATTTAGAGGTCCGTTTGTTCGTATTCTATTGTAAGTATAAACGTGCCGATTTGATTATATTGGCCTTGTGAAATTAACATTTTTGAATATTTTTATAATTTACCGTACAAGTTAAATAGATAAATATACCAATGTATGAAAAGCTGCGTCGTCCACGATGGACCAAATTTCAATACTATTATCATAATTTAGCCACAGGACTTCCATTTTTGGGTATAAACTACCACTAATGATTTCCATTTCAACCTACTCGAAACCGCAAACATACAGCGACACAGTGATTTTTTACTACATACAATATGCTCATTGTTGGCCACAGAGCTGCGTTTTAATCGAGGTTTTCACGAAGAAGGTTTTGGCCACAAGTGACCAAGGCAGCCTATTGGAGGTTGGCAATTCATTGTATTATAGAATAATATTAAGGAATATAATATTAGAGACATATACATTATACATACATAATATAATATTAGGGAAGAATCAAACAAAACACAACACTACAAAAGACAAGGAAACTGAAATAATTCAAACTCATTTGATTTAACTGTGTGGTGCTCCATGAGTCAGTGTTACAGCTTAGTGGTCATAGCTATGTTGGTTTAAATAATTACCTTCTGCAAGTTAGGTTACTGCGAGTACAAAATACGTATCGAATTAAACTGTGTCCGTTTTTCTAATTAACATAGTGTGTTATATTTTAACACCTTACTGACGTGAGTAGTCACTCTGTAAATCCATTACTAAAACCGTAGTTATAGGTATATGTAAAGTTACTCTTAGTTGTCCATTGTATTAAAGGAATTACGTCTGGCATATTTCATCATCCCATAAAGGATTTAATTAGTGTCTCTAATGGTAATGCATTGCTAATTATTAACATAAGCTCGCCGCATGTATTTCGATAGGGGCGGTTCAAAATATGATAATGTATTTTTTATATTTAGTATGCAGTGTCCTTCAGTTAGATTAAAATCGACTGGCCAGACACGGTAATCTCTCGCTGGTCGAATATATTGTACCTGTTTGCTAAATGTATCGGATGCAGGTTTTAAATACTCACGGCCTTATTCATAGACAGTTTTAAAACCTATTTTAGCTATCGAATGTTTTATCTTCTTCGCTCAAACTGAATTCAAAAGTCGTTCGAAAGGGACAAAACGTTCGATAACTAAAATGCGTTTTAAATCTAATGTTTATGAATAAGGCCGTCACGATATAATCACCCAAAGACAGTTTTTTTTTATATTAGCGCATATAAGTTACTATTATTATTCTAAAGACAATGTCTCGCAACATAACGCAGACAGCTTGTTTAAGGACCAAAGACCATATTTACCTTGTAATGGTATTAAAATATACATTAATCATCAATAAATTACTGTGTCACACCCATCCGTAATTCTGAGTCGACTCGCATATGCAATGAATTATAAAATGGTCATTATTGCGAAAGTTTTGAAGTTTTGCTCAACAGTTCGCCCTATTAAAATGAGACCTTTATACCATAATACGTGAGATCTAAATGAAACCTGAGCAATGAATGTACATTAGAAACATTTGAAAATGGGTCAAACATGGAAAAAAAAACATTGAAAATATAAATTACGAAATGTAGAGCACATTAGGCTGAGTCTATCGATATTCTCATGTAAAAATAAACTAAGCGTTTATTTTAACGCATGAAACAATTCATAAAGCTGATGACAGAATTTGGCAAAAAGTTCTTATAACCCTGACTTGGTGCAATCAAAAATCCAAGATTTCAGGTAAAAATTAGACGTAAGAAATGACAAAATTAGCAGCAAGAATCATAAATCAAAGTGGTCCAATTTCATCATTATACGTCGGCATAATATAATCATTAGCTAATAAATTACTATTTCTCCACATTATAATGAACAGAAAATCTTCATTTCGATAGGAAAATCACCGAGCGGCGACCGTTATCACCGTATTAATTTAATATAACATTTAAATACGATGACTAATAAGATCATGGAATGTAGGAAGATCCGACGAGTACGTTTATACATAATGCTAATTATGTGGCATATTAATTATATTATTACTTGCAATTGTAAAACATAGCCTGGCGAACCGGACTGTGCAATGTACGTAGACTTTGATCGTTCTCTATGTCTGATATGACATTTTTGTTATAGATAAGTTTAAAATTGGATTGTGTCTAATTTGAAATTTTTTCTTTAATATTATAAAACGAAAGTACTTTTGGCAGCTATCGTACTGCATTGGGAGAGAAGGAAATAGCCAAAGTTGCCATGTATTTAAAAGTAGAATGTGATAGCTATACATTTAAGGTTATATAACTTATAAGTACTTTTAATGGAACACAAATAAATTTTAAGTAACCACATTCAAATGAAAACATCTTCATCTAATTAAAACCCGATCTTTGACACAACATAAGTTGTAAACTGTACTCAATAACATTTCCCTATGCGTAATGATTTACACGTAATTAAGATACACACTGAATATGTATAAGGGGAGCGTTTATAATACAAGTACTGTAATAACAGCCCTATCTTTGTTATCGGCCGTACGATTCCATTATAACTGAACGACCACCTGTTAGGTCCCACGCTTCGTCCGCAACGTTGTGCTGAACAGTAACGCGAATTTGAAAATATAATTATTGTAACAAATTCCTGTGACAAAATAATGTGATTTAGACGGATATGTCAAGACTGGCCGACGGCCAACATTTATTTTGAATATTACTCAAGTAAATTTGTCTATTGCAAATGATGGCATATCAATTCGAGTTAAAATACCTAAAGGTTTTTCTATCCCATTGACATCGACAATATCAGAGTAACAACCAAGCCACTACCTACTATGAATGTTTTTTTATCTTGCGTTCGATGAAGGACATCGTCTACTCAAAAGATTCTAATCGTTCGATTACGTACTTAAGTTAGTAATTCCAATAGCATTGCAATATAAATTCAATGCACCCAATCAGTATTGCTCAGTCTCTGTCTGTCGATATTGTCGATAAAAACGAGTCATTATACTTGAAGGGCGTGACTTGAATGCGAACATTACACCTACAAAACGACATCATGCGGCGCTCACATGAGATATTTGGTCTTTTTAAGTTTTTGGCTTTAATTCAACTTTGTAACACGCGGCCCGACTTGACCTGTTGCCCATAACGAGGACAAAAAAGTCGTTTGATAACAATTTAGTGCCCCCATTGAAACAGATTCAAAAACTACACAACACTGATCTACACCAAGTAAAATGCAAAACTATACGAGGTAAATAATTTATAAGACGATCAATTCATTTATGCGATATATTTAAATATTTACATAAAATTAATTAAACTTTAACATCGTGTCATGGTTTACCGATATGCGGCATTGAATTAATATTGACGAACTTGACATACTGTTCTCCCTGTACGATGTTAGACACATCCAAAAAGATATTACGGTAGACACAATAACATACGCTTACCAGCATATTTTTTCATTCTCCATCAACTTTACAAATAATTTACGTTGAAATATCATACCTGTAACAAAAAAGAATGAAGTGTTAACAACGGAAACACAAAAATGTGTAGGGACTAGGGATATGACAATACTGGATACATTCGAAATCATGAAAATAGATTGGTTATAATTTACATCATTAAGGAAAATCTATATTTAATCAAACAATTTACATATCGCGTGACTTTACCAAATTGTGTTTGAGTGTACTTCACACTTGGTTTTAGTTGATTCAAGCATCTAAGACTTGTCTATAACATATCACCCAATCAAGTCATAGGTTGGACGGGCGCCAGACAAACGCAGACGTTTTGACTAGTTTTGCATAAAATTTAAAATTGCATCTGATAAAACCGGCAGCGGGAGGGAACTTTTTTTACATATCTTACTGTAATTTACTGCTGCAATTTGTATTTACAAAATGAAAACTGTCTGCCAAGTTAGCAGCACATTTATCAAGCGATCTTTAATTTTTCACGCCCGTGCAACACCTAGAACCGTTCGTCACGTGTAAAATATTTTTGTGCCAAATATGGGTTTGTTAAGTTCGAATTTTAAATTATTTTATGTTCTGTTTTGTTTATTGATTTGATTATGGATTTCGAAGATACCATCCGCATTTTATTACTCTAAAAGACGACAGTTAACATGAGCAGTGTATTGTAAAGTCCAATATATTTAGTTAATAAATTAGTCGCTAAGTGAGTCCAATACATAAGTCTCAAAACTGTGATGCATTTTATGGGAATAACGGCACAGTATTTCTAATTTATACATTATAAATCCGATAACGATCTTATTGTATGTATTTTAACTTTAATTGGACAATCTAATAAGAATGTCTGGTTATCTACTGGACTAATGACGCGCGACATTTCGTTCAAGTACAGTTTATTTGACGCGCAACTTTTACTTAATCGGCCATCTAATTTTAAGGCAGACATGCGATAACTGGCTGCAGTTGTACATTTTAAAATTAAAATGTAATCTTATCTACAATGAATTGCTAACTTATAAACGGTATGCGATAGCCTGAACATGCGCACGATAAAGGTAAGAAAGTTAATGTGTCTAAAATATTTTACTCGCTAATGAGCTAGTCTTGTCCTTTTATCCCATTAACCTTAATGAAAAATGGAATATGCATGATTTTGTAACATTATTTTTTTAAAGAAGACACCCAACAATCACATACATAGTCCTGACCCCACATTAAGATCAATTAAGTCTTGTGTCGTGGGTATCAGAAACTACTGAGACTTTTTGGTCTTACAAAAACCACTTACACCCAGACCCGAGACAAATATTTGTGGGCCTCACAAACATTTGTCTCGGTGCGGGGATCGAACCCGCTGCGTCTCGTTTCATAACCGGCACCTAACCAACTGCGCCACGGAGGCTGTCTTTTGTATGAAACAGGTCGCCCTGGAAATGTAGAGGATGCCAATGCTCAGCATTTGTTTGTGGACGAGTGGTGCTTAAAAAGATACGATCAATATTTATTTGTAAAGTTAGATGTTTTCATAAAACATTATTTTTGTCTGGTAAAATAATTCTTATCATTCTTTTGAAATGTAGGATCTGTATAGACAGCCTGATGGCCTTATCAAACGCTATAAATAGCTCATAATATGTTATGAATGCTTCTTAGTTCGACATGAAATATTTTAGCATTCAAAATGTAATGTTCATATTAAATAATTTATAACAACGGTTCTAAACTCTAAAACGATTTTTGTGAACAGTTCTATGAAATAAATATCAATCGCAATGCCGATGATAACAACCTCTTTTCATTGACGATTACCACTATTGACAGAAGGGGTCACTCTATCGATCTTATTCCCGCATTAAAACACTGTTCAATTATTATGTAAACAATTGATATCCATGTTCCATGAATACCATCAGGTATATATTTATTTCTAAAATGAAAACAGAGTTAGGTAGAGTGAAGTCTAACAGCACAAAATTAAGCAAATTAATATAAATTAATATTATTTTTAGTTTTATCAGTGGTTTTTATGTTACAGTTTAAATATCGAAGATTTATAAACATAAAAAGAAAAAAGACAAGTTTATAGTGACTACACGTCATACCATGCTGAAGCTATTAAATTCACAGTTAAAATGGAATGTCGCCTAGTCGCGACTGCCGACTAGCGAGCAGTGGATATATTAATTCTATATGTAGATAGGATTCTATGCGGAAGTCATTAAATCAAATTAACGCTATGTGACCTTCAGTGTCCGCGGGACTGCGCTACTGCGCCCTATTTCCCTGATGATGTCATACCACAAACCTTATAACCACGTAAATTACCCGCCTTACTAGTTTGGCAACAATATTAACCTCCGATGTCATTATACTTTGAACTAATTCCAAAATGTTTTATGTAAGAGCATATCAAACCTACGAATTATTATACCGCCATTATCGCGTTATCTAATAGGCGCCCGCTTAAAGCGATTATTTATAATTACATTTGAAAGATAAACTTTAATTAAAGCTAAAGAAAATTGTTGACGGAAAAAAGAGGCTAGTGACATGCCGCGAAAAAACATAGCGCCTCTCGACCGTCGACCGCCAACCGGTCCACATACATTTTCATAGTATCGGTAATTCAAATGCGGCCTTCGTCGCGTAAGGCAATGAAATTCAAAGAAAACAACTGCCGGTGCGGGTTGTATGTATAAAACTGCTTGGTATCGCGTATTACATAAAGCGGACATTTCGGTGTAAGTGATTAGATGTTGTTATCTAAAAAAAGGCGCGAAGCTTCCATCGCAGTGGCAAGGCCGTTGAGCACGTGTTGAGGCGCCTGTTGCTAGTCGCCCTGGCCCCGCGCCGCCGCCGCCCCTCCCCGCCCCGCGCGCTGCGTGCGACGTTGCCGCTCCGCGCAATATGCCGGAACGGCGCGGCATGTGAATTTGGCTGTAATGTCAAGTTGATTCGATGGCCAATCATCGCAATACTCGGCGGTGATAACAGGAATACTCGCGTGCTCCGAGGTTGGAACCTTTCAATCGTTCCTTTGAATAGTTGATTTCTTTAATCAAATTGACAAGATAATTTGACTGATACGTTCATATCTCATAATTTGGCCCGCAGATATTTGATAGATATCTAATGACAGGGGCGAAGCTATAAATATGAAAAAAATAAACCAAATTCTTGAAAGTATGGACGGTATTTAATGTATATTTTTGTAATAATCGCAATTATGCACGCAAATACGCAGTGGCGAACGCATAACGCACGCGTATGTCGATCGGTAACGTCCATACTAAATTGATTTGCATTTTCAAATCGGTGTACCCACGCCTGGAAAATTCTATTTTATGAACGCATATAGAACCGGTTCCGTCCCGAGTATGGCTGCAATTTAATTTTATATAGACCAGTTTAAGATACGAGTATAAATTCCTATCGTGTATATCTATGTGTTCTTTAGTGGACAGGGCGCCAATCACCTTATTTTATTTTCATTATTTCATGAATAGAACATTATTCTATGGTACACAAGGTAGGCATGTACAAAACATTTTTCTTTTTTGAAGTAAAACTTCTTTACGTACGCTTGACTTCGAGCGTAAACTGGTAAATGCGTGAAGAGAGTGTTTCGGAAATACGTGTGACGTGTGTACGTGTTTGGATATATTTTTTATAAAATCTAATTAACTACCTATTTTACTAGCAATATTATTAAAAGTTATTTAATTATCACTTTGAAACTTATATTTTATCAACAACAGAGAGCATCTGTCTCACAAAAGGTATTTACTTGCGATAAACCAACACAGAAAATATTGTATCCAAACGCACACCTACTTGTTACTTGTATTGAATTTGCATGAAATTAATCACGCTATTAATATGATAAGAGCGTGTACTAGCTACAAATGTTTACCTGCCATCTTTACATTTTCGGTGTCAACGCTCTAAAATGCATACAAGACAGCATAATAATTATGTATGTATGTACAGTAATATGCCATCTATTTTCATATTAATAAACCAAATACAGGTACGTCTGTGTACATCATTGCAGTTACGTAAAAATTGCAAATTGTTTTTAGTTAATACGAAATTAAGATTAAAGAAATAAATACACCCAAGTCACATTGTCCTGACCCCACACTAAGATTGTCTCTTGTGTCGTGGGTATCAAAAACTACGAGACTTTTCAGTCTCACAAACACCCAGACCCGAAACACATACTTGTGGTTCACAAAAACATTTGCTTCGGTGCGGGAATAGAACGCGCGGCCTCTCGTTTTACAGCCGGCGTCCAACCAACTGCGCCACGGAGACCGTCAATTGTGATGCTCTTGCGGGAATGCTCATTCTTTTAACTGGCATGGCAAACTGCACTGTATCTGATGATAAACGCAACTACTCCATATTATTCTATGACCACTATAGACGTCCTACACGTTGGACAGACTCAACTAGATCCAGGAAGCATACCTCGTATCAATGAATGCTCCCGCTCCGGCAAACACGAGATACGTGGAGACGCATCGCGAGAAATGCTGCTCAGCACTTGGCCTACACATGACCACAACTTCTCTGTCAAGAATGCACGACTACGAAGAAGAAACTATACTATAGTAATTAGTATAATACTACTGTTTTAGCGAAATAGTACAACATGATCACAAATCACAATATTAAGGATTGACCAGATTGTAAAGTCGATTCATAATTTACCTAAGTTACCACCGTTAAATTATATGAAGTAAGTAGTAATTTGAAATGATGATTTTATTCTATGCTCTAATTATAAATCCGTTCGATGTTTCATTTTTTTTCTAAAACTATTAAGAGCAGACTCGGGGCAATGTTTGGTATAACCGAAAGCAAACCATTTGGGTATACCTTGAACCTTCCAAATGCCATTTCTTTTCGGAACTGCTCAACCGTTAACGATTACGTAATACGTAATAAATTAATTTGACGCCGAGGAAAATTCCGTAATGTTCGGAAGATCTTAAAAATAGTACATCTTTCTATAGACTTATTGAAATGATCCTTGAGTATAATAATAACAAATAATTTTAATAAATACGTCTACATTCTTTCGAAACTTTTATTTGTTCCAAGTATGTAAATTCGATTTAAACTACAAAACCAACGATTTTGTCAGGTTTATTCAGTAAGTTTAAAATATTTTAGTTGTTTGAAGAGATACATAGAGTAGCAAGCACGCTATATGATATTAAGTAAGTATATGTGTCTCATAATTAATGAAACCATTAAATCAAAATATTAAGATAGGACATATAGTGTACCTTGATTGATCATAGCATAAAAATATGATATCCGCAACTATTTGCAGATATAATATTTTGGATATAATATTTCGGTTATTGGATTATAATGTTGATATAATATTTATTTAGTTTATTATTGCATCAGTACCATATCAGTTTTCATTATAATTAGACCATTAATTTCGACGTTATTTTTCTGTATTCACGACCCACGTATATCATTTAACCACAAAACGCATTAAAACACAGTGAAAATTAAATGTTACCATTAAAAAAGATGTTTCAACATGCACGTCTTCATAATGCGTTTAGATCATAATTCGAAAGCGCGACAAATTTTCAAACGGTAGCAGTGTATTATTGTATTGTGTTTTTATCATCAAGAAATGTATCAGTTATTTAGTCGGAGGCTGTGGTCGTGTAATTCGCTGTCAGGTGTCAACGTTCTTTGGTGATAGTCGTCCGGTCAGGTCCGCGTGAATGGAATAAGCCAAGGAGTCACAAGCGTTGCGTAAATGCTATCAACCGAACCTTCTCTTTGCCAACCTTTTACCATTTTTTAAATCATCTATCTTTAAAAATTATAATATAAACATAAAATGTTTATTTTAAAGAATTGGTTTTCAAACGACTGAACAGATTTTCTTTATTAATGCTAAGAACACTTTCGACTAAGTAATCGGTTTATTCGTTTAGTATGCCACATGCACATATATACACGTGTGAAACTTATCACAGCCCACTTTTTGCGTCTGCGGTTACAAAATATCTTTAAATTCTAATATCTTTGCATCGATATTGTGGGCTTTATGACCAAGCATACGCATTCTTATGTAATATTGCTAGAAATCCGTATCATGATTTGTCGATACGACAATTTGATATTGATTGAAAGTGCGATACAGATAAGTAACAGAGTTTTTGTTTTAAGTACGGATAATGAGTTAGTGATCTTAAGAATTTACAATAGTTTAGATAGGGTTATACCTAGACCAATGTCTAGAAAACACTATCTTATAAGATTTCTATTGATTTTTTATCGGCACCACAAAGTGGCTGGCTACACGGGCCTTAATTGGAAGTGAAATCGACCGTTGAGCGATATGCATCTCTGAACAGTGACTTCTGAAAAGCAAATATAAAATCACTGAACCCGAAACACGACTCTAGCGTGGCTCACTATGACGCGTTTGCCACCAATGTAAAAGATGGCCGATATTCGGGTGGATATATAGAATGATATTATAGTATTTAATTGAACTGACATGTTCCTCATCACCCTAGGTGACATTTTGAAAAAAAATCCGAGATGATTTTTTGTCATCAATCATGATTTTTATTTTCACAATTTTTGGTCACCCCGTATATTTACGAGTATTTTTACCGCATAACTGATCTTCAGTTCGGTTGGGGAACTAACCTAAGCCGAAAAAAGACTGATACCTATACGGGTTAATCAAAAGCCTTGAAAAATTAAGTCGCAGTGTTACCTGGGGTGGTTAGGAACACGTGGTTTTAATTATATACCATATGTCAATATCACCCTGTATACCATCACTAAAGTGATATTCTTAATAGCAAGAGTTTGACGAGATGAACAGACATTCCTAAGTGAATGTTGACGTATTAAAATACGTAGTCAACAACGATGTCTGATATTGTAATACCGTAATCAAAATTTAGTAAATATTGAACTTTTCACGAGTATTTTTAGACTGTTTGAGTCATACAACACGCTGTATCTTTTGTGTTTACCTTTTTTATTGGCGAATGTTAATAGGAATATTTTTTACGATAGTTCGATGCCGCGTGTTGCCAATGTTTGTTTTGCAAAGTTGTTGGGCTTTGACCTCAAACAAATACACAACTATTAAGTACTTGCGACCTACACAAGTTTAATGTTTGCGTAGCTAACTGTAATAATTTGGGCTTGAAATCAATCTGCGTGATGGCATGAACCGTTCATATCGTGGGGCCATACACCTTATATCCGGTTATATCTAAAGGTAAACTCATTTTTATTATAGACTAATAACATTTATTAATGCGATGTAACTGAGGTTTCATGTTGACAATCTACGAGTATTTGGCGTTGGAGGTTTAGCGACCAATCCTGTATGAAAGGTCGTAAGTACGATTCCTGTACCGTGATAAAATATGTTTGTGCATTCAACAAATATTTGTTTCGGGTATAGATATTTTGGAACTAGTCTATCACAGGCACCACACAAGTCTTGTGGTCTTTTAATTTAATTTTGAAATCACTACCATTATAAATTAAAATCAAAACCAGTAATATATACCTAGTTAATAATGATATCGTCTTAATGTAATACTATCTCGACAGTTTGTCCACAAGTAGAATTATTTTAGAATTAATATAAGAAAAAATAAGCTTGTTTATTTTCTAGTTATTAGAAACGTTTGTCTAGCATTTTCAAACGATATGGGTGGTTCCAGTTCAGACGATATTTTTCTAAGAAACTGTATACATATCGTTTTACAATGAATAGTGTCAAGTTCGTCATAGCCGTAAGATATTTCTTTACTTGCACATTACCTTGAATTAAAGTAACAACCGTAGTTTTAAATGTTAGCAAAATATCTACAGAAAATAATTAAAATATCAATATACAAAAAAGTAGAAAGTCGATAAAAAAACACACAAGTTGTAAAAGAACTTAACTTGTAAAACCTCAAAATATTTTAGATTTTATAACTTAAATTAAATTCTAACAATTAATACTATTCTTTTTATATGACCACATTGTTTCGGTCATTGAAAAATGCATTATTTTTTTGTACGCGTATATTTGCGAAAAGTTACCGAGTTAGTCTGATAGCAAAATAATTGCGGTGAGACTTAACGCTAAGTAAACTGACGTCAATTACGAGGAAACATGGTTTTTAATTAAATATATCAATATTACTGAATTCAGTAATATTAACAATACCCAAATAAGGTTTTTAAATGAATGGACGGGTTCCTAGAACAACATCATAATGGCCTACGCAGACCAGGACGGAGTGGCCAGGAGTTAATTTTATTCCAAAGGATATTAAAACTTATTTATCTGGTAGGAATACGACATACATTTCAATGTTTATATTGGTGCCGGGGCACCGAAAGGGATTTCTCGAGAGTAGAAAAAGAATTGTATATGCCACATACAACATGGCCTTATATTTTTTGGTATGGTCTATTTCGTGACAATATAACGGATTGACAACTATAAAATTAATAGTAAAACATAGTGTAATATTTCATACACGGTTTTATTCTCGGGACTCGTGGATAAAAAACGTTAATGTCAACATTAACTCGTAGCTGTAGGCTGCGCTGACTATTGTACGATATCTATCGATAATTCCACCATAGTCGACAATCACGCGATACCTACATCACTATTGACGTACGTCGTGTGATAAAAACAAGTTATAATTAAAGGTTAGGAAAATAAATTACTGTAGGACAGAACTGGTGCGTCTGCACCCGTTTGTTATTAAAATGAGTTTTGTTGATTACTACTGCATGTTATGTAATTAAGTACATTAATATAGCTAATACTATGTAGTTACTTCCACGTTACATTTGTGCTTTAGATATCGAATTGATATAATAGTTCAGGCTGTGGATCCCAAAGTAGTAAGTACATACGATATCTGGGGATAAAACAAACCCACGCGTGACCCAGTAAAGACATTAATTTTGTCTTCTAAAACTGATTTTCATATTTATTTATTTATGCTCTTTATTGTACTCTCAAGTTAAATAATAATTAAATAAATAAATAAACTTAAAGTAGTGCAATGGGCGGCCATATCGCATTGAGAATATCATATGGAATTAACGAACCTAAATCCATATATACAAAACAGCTTACACATCAATGAAAGTGCCACACAAAACACTCGAAGAGTGTATTACAATAATCCTGCCACCAGCTTTTTTGTAAGAAATAATTCCTGAAGCGAACGTATGCCGCCCTTAGGCGACTAAGACCGTGTAAAATGTAATTATGTCTCAAAAGAAAACAAGTCGTGGATATAAAAGAGAGTAAACAACGCCACGTGTGTTGCAAGTGTCCATGGGCGAAGTGAACAGGCGACATGCCACCATACAAGACGTATGCTTGCGTCTTTTATTTTCATAGGATCTTTAGTCTTATTACAAGCCATTGCACTATATTCAAATATACCTGGGAAACAAATACAATTAATTGTTATTAAAGTTAGAACTTGCATTAGAGAATTTGCAGAGGTGGGTCATGATGCATGTATTATTTCTAGCATGTCTAACAACATGGGCCAGGGTTAATGAAGTAAGCCCTCAAATGTTTTAGGAGATGTGTTTAACAGTCACATACAAGGTGGAGACCGGTATAAAAAAAAATAAAACATGAATATTAAGTACTAATAGTGAGTATATGTATGACCGAAAGAGATTTTATTCTACTTGAATAACAGTTAAAAGTCAATAAAAAGGCTTGCGATACAGACGGGCGCGGAAGTCTCACCGTAGGCGTCCCACTTTTACCGTTTAAGTACAGAACCCCAAGTACAAACTCAGACAAAGTGACCCACTCATAAATACGCGATAAGATATACCCAAGTACTTTCATACGACCAGATATCCAACAAAGGTCACACATTATTGTGTTAAATTAAAAAGAACTAATAATTCCTTCAGTTGGTAGCTTAATTTTATGAACTGTCCACCAATAAAATAAACAAATTAAGAGAAAATTAATAGTAATGCATTAATTTCCGATATAGATAAGAAAAAAATCAACAGAACAAAAAAAATGTGGCGTAATTTAGAGATTTTGTTGACTCACATATCACAAATTCACATCAAATGTTAAACATAACACATTCTACGTTTAGAGGGCTCATATCAGTCGACGTATCACATGCACTCTTATCATCGCGATCAATCGAAATATTCCATTGGGAGCGAGCACCTTTCTAACTGTATTGCAGCCGAGAAAAGGTCGAAAAAAAGAAGACTTTCCAACGTGCTCCAAATCGTCGTTCCGTGGTGCCGTTGCCATGACGACCGCTGGTGCTCGCAGTGCCCATTGATTGACTGTACGATATTACCTACTTACTGAATAAAGAAATGTAAAACAAAGATTTATTAGGCGACGATTCGGGAGAGCGATGCCGCGGTGCGTTTAAATCGATTTGAAGACGTTGATTTAAAGATTCGGTCGAAGCTAAACATAGGTTACTGCTGAGTAAAGAATGTTATGGAGACGCCAATGTAATGGCGTGTGTGTTGCTTGTGCAATTACCTTTCTTACTACAGATTTACTACATTAATTCGGAACATTTTTTGGAATTATTCATTTTTCCATACTGTAAATACAAAATAAATTTATTTTATATTAATAGTAAAATTGTCTTCCACAAGCATCATATCGATATAATCTCTAATATATCAATTGAAGTGTGAAATTTGGTAAATCTATTACTTTGCCATTATCAGCAATCGTGGTTCTTATGATGTCGGCGAATGATATAGTTATTACATAACCGTTCTCGTTGGCCACACTCGGCGGTAGCTTCGAGTTATCGTAATTCAGTCGAGGTGGCGGATCGCGAAGCTTAATTTCAAGCAGTTTACGCGTCGTTGCGTAACTAGGGCCGATACGGTTATATTTTATCGATAGATAAATGTAAATTGTATTGTAGTACTATGACATCCTCCTTTACATAAGCAAGGAAGTACTTATTCAAACGCAAAAAAAAAACTAAGGTTAAATATTACAGACTTCACCTGTCAATGTTTTTCTTTGTTTTTTTTTTTCCTAATCCCTTTTCTGTAATTATCATCTGTCATAAATAATTGAGATGAAACGGAACCTTGAAATAAACAATAACTGAAATTGTAAAGCGAAAAACCTATTTAGCTACATTTTCCTCATACTTATATTTTTATGAAGGTCTTGATTTTCGTTTCTTCTGCGTAATTTCTATAAAAAGCCTCGGCTTCAGGTGAGACCCTATCTACAATGATTACGTAATTGCCGCCGTCTTTACCCGATATACGTACTTTGTAGTGTTTGAACTGAATTGAATACAAAACGGATTAATATATTATGTTTACATCAAATCATTTCCTTTTATGTAACATCATGTACATTATTAATGTTGAATTTGGTACAGTCTTCAGGAAAAATATTGCTTCGTTATAGTGTAAGACTGCCTCGGTGGCGTAGTGGTACTACGGTACGATTGCAAAGCTGAGGTCTCGGGTTCGAATCCCGGGTCGGGCATAGTGATATTGGATTTTTCTATTCATTATCAGCCCGGAGTTAGGAATTTGTGCCCGATATGGCGATAGGCTCGCCCCCTATCACATCGTGGGACGGAATATGCAAGGCGAAACGTGGGTGTTCTGGTAGCACCTCTGCCTACCTCTTCTGGGAAAAAGTCGTGTGTTTATGTATGGTATGTATGTATGTAGTGTAAGAATGTCTTTAAATTTTTAATTCATAGGTATAATTTTTACTTTATTAAAAGGCTTTTTAGGTATACCATTAGCAACATATTTAGAGCTTTATTTAATCTACAGAATGTCTACTTATAAGGCTGCTTTCAAGCATGAACAAATAGTGAACAGAAAACGTTTCCAGAAGTTTCTGGCGGCAGTTCCCTTCCAAATATCTACTGTAATGATATATTGTGGACACGAGTAATTGATACTAATGAGAGCAGTTATTAGTTCAATATTTATATTATAATCATTAATCACTGGTCATCTAGTTGTTTTGAGTGAGATGTGTTTACACAGTAAAATAAATATTTATTACATTTTATTAATAATATTAACCGAGGACGGCCATTACTGTATTATGTAGCTACTGTGGTAATTTTGACGTTGATATTATGTATTTAATACAAATTATAAATGGATGAATCTGAATACTTGTTATTATAAGGACACAATTTAATTATTTGTTAATCTAATCAATTTTGAATATGGTATAAATATTATTTTTATATGTCTATTAATTACTCGGAATTTTTTTATCCGTTCAATTAAAATATTCAAGGGTTGCAAGATTCGCGATATAGTGAAACGGCAAACTTACAGTTTGCATCATTAATATACAAGCCCAACAGTCAACAGTAGCCAGTGACTATAATTAAGTGGACGTCGGCGGTACGATGTCAAAGCTGAGAACATGCGCGCTATACGCAAAGCAACAAGCCACCTTACTCCGTTTACAATTAAGTATAAACCATGAAATAAAACTGCACACATAAATAAAAATGTATTCTCTCTTACGTATTTCGCACCTAATAGGCCTAATTGCTGTATCAAGATATGCCACTTTACTTGAGAGCCATAACACTTAAACGAGAAAATCATAAGAAAGTCGATATCGTGTCTAGAAACAAATACTTTTAGAAAAGCAAGAAACGAACCGTTAGACGTGATATTTTGTTTATGTTATGCTAAAAAGTATATTTTTCTTAAGTTACAGCAATTACGCTTACCCGTTTTCATTAAAATAAAAACACAATAATTTCTACCGATGGATATAACATCGCGGAGGCCTCAATAAAGGAACTAATCTAAAAATCTTTATAGAGTAGTGGAAAAGTACGGCAGCGATTTGGGCTTCGGCGGAAGGTTCCGGAGCGTTGGTTCGCGCATGCGTACACACGTCACTTGTTGCGTCCACGTGGCGCTGGGGGGACCGCCACCCACTGTGGGAACAGGGGCACAACGATCACCTGACGCGCATTATACAACCTCCACCAACATTGTTTCATAAGTATTTAACGTTTCTTTACATCATTGAATAACAATGAAATAAAAAAAAATCTACCACTCTAATCCGTCACGCTCGAGAAGAACTTGCACTAAAATAGAACTACCAAAATCAGAGTTTTTTTTTCAGCAGCCTTCCATCAAAAAACGCCGCCCGGCATCATCGTCCAAGGTTGCGATTGTCACAGCACGGCGCCCGCGCATCGATCTCGCTTGTATCTGTACAGTTCAACGACCTCTCCTTGCGAATGCGTCAGCTAGCTCTTTATAAAGAGCAAAAGCGAGAAAATAAACGCGATAAACGCATCTGTACTACAACTCCTCACAATGTAAGTACGGTGAACGAACCATGTCAAGTAGGTCGTATACCGGTCATGTAAGTATTGCATCGCAAGGGTACCGTGACACTGGGGATAACTGAAGGTTGACGTGACTAATCAATCTCAAAACGTTCGGAAATTTCGCTAGCACTGATAAAATTTCATACAGCCATCTTCGATATGTGCGGAATATAACGCTTGTTCGAATAGCCGTCGATAAAGCTGTTAATTTATTAGCTTGCACACGCTCTATAAGGTTCGTGCAGACTACAAATGTCAAGCGAGCAATAGACGCGCAATGTCAGTAAAATGTCACAGTTTACGATTGAATGCTCTTGCGTTTGAGTTCATGGACATGTTCATACATACGCTGGCCGAGTGGGTTGCTCACTGCAGAAGCAAGTTTTATAATGACGCTAAACGACACCAAGCCGTGCCTAATATGAAACATATTAACGTGGCTCCCAGAGAAAATTTTCTGCGATCGTTTTTGCACTTACATATAAATGAATATTAAAGAGATGGTTATTTTAAGCGCGATGGTATTCCGGTTTCTATTTTGAGTATCACGTTCCTGGAATATGTGTAAACTAAACTCTAAATATTTTTAAGGAAAATGCGCTACTCAAACCCAGAATCTAGTATATTCCCGAGGGGTTAGGCGGAGGTACCATCATCCATATTTTACAGAGCTTATTTTCATCTCGGTCTCACGACATGATAGAAGGCCTATCGTCACTCATCTAATATGAGAATTCCATGCCAGTGCTTTAGTGTATCGAGATACGAATCCATAGCGGGGCTGAATATGTTTTCGTATAAATATACATACATACATAAACTTACGCCTTTTTCCCAGAAGGGGTAGGCAGAGGTGCTACCAGGACACCCGCATTTCGTCTTGTATATTTCGTCCCACAATATGACAGGGATCGAGCTCATCGTCTTATCGGGTACAAATTCCTGACTCCGGGCTGATAATGAATAGAAACATACAATATCACTTTGCCCGACCCGGGATTCGAACCCGAGACCTCAGTTTTGTAATCCTACAGTACGAGTAGTACAACTACGCAACCGAGGCAGTCGTATGAATATTAATTTTCATATTATATTGAATTGTCACAAATCTAATTAATTGCCTACTCGACCAATAAACGAAAAAATAAAATTACACTTCTTTCTCAAATTAAAATTAAATTCGTTCAAATCATTGAAGGTTTTAGCCGTTTAACCTTCTTTTTATCTCCTCCGAAGTATTTAACCTTGACCAAGCCTATTTAGGATAAAATTATATACTTCATAAACCACACTGAGCGAAGACCTGAATCTTGAAGTCGCGCTTATCGTTCAAGGCTGTACATTAATATGGTTTATTAAATCTGAAACAATTATAGCAACTTGTTACATTTCGTCTCTCAAGGTTGAAATAACTTTTGTATTCAAAGTTTTGGAAAGGCAAACTCGTTATTAATTATTTTGTTTTGTGTCACATTGAGTATATATAAAACCCCAATTAACTAGTCTCTAAATAGTTTTAACAAGTGCCTAATTTTTTATTTGAATTGAAAATTTGATAAGCATATTACATGTCCCATATAGATCAAGGATTATAATATAAGCAAAAATATGCAAAATCTTACGTCACAACTATAACGAATAATTTTATTGGTGATATTAATGTGTCTAATATATTCTGCTAAATGCCATATTAATATCACCTAATCTATCTAAGAATGGGCAATGTGTGACTTCCAGTTGACCTCGTGTTAAAAATTTCAGATGCGCTCCGATGATCGTGCTTACGTCATACGAATTATTAGACGGACACGATTTGATTACATTGCAACTATTGTAGACTCGTTAACAAAAACTGCACACAAAAACTAGACAATTCCTATAGTATGTTTGATGTCCTTCGCAGACTTGTGAATAGTAATGTTAAGTGCGGTTAGTAATCTGCCACTTCAACGTTCGTGATGAATTACAAAATCATTGGATTGGTGTCCAATATTGGTACACATTCTTCATAATCAAAACTCAAAATAAAATATTGAGTGCAACCTGCGTTTGATCATCATGACTTGACTATTTATAGAAGATATGTCTATTCGCGATATTATTGTGATTATAATGTCTATAATGAACAATTTACTCCTCTTTAATTAGGTAATTTAATGGGAATTTGTCAATAATGTGTTGTGAGGCGGAAATCAATTAAGATAATTGATGGAATGGCCATTTCGTAAAAAAACAGCGGGGATCAAATTAACTTTCATTGTAAGAAATTAGTAGAACACAAATTGGTTGATTACTTTTTTCGTCTTATAATTGACAAGAAATTAAGAAACAAAGAAAATACTAAGAAGTGTAATATTTTTTTTATATCTGATTAATAACACTAGAGAATATTTCCACAATTCGTTAATATCAAAATCATTCATATTTATTTTTGCAATGAAACGAATACAGACACTGCTGAATGGTGATCATTAAAACAAATTAATGAATAAATGTTTCCACTTGCGTCCAGACGCCTTGTTCAGACCGTCGCTTCTTTAGTCTCGGGTCAACTCAAGCTACTTAATAGCCGAAGTATTTGACTTTCTTACCAGTTAACACAACAATCTTAGGTACGGTATTATATTTGCTGTAGAACTATAATCAATAAATTAATTTAATTCATGAAAGATTCAAACTTTACAATAACCCTCAGAATATAACCTTCAGAATGATGAAGACAATCAAATTTCACATCTATGTCCTCTATTTGATGAATATTGATGTATCAAATATCTTAAATGATTGCATAATAGGAAGATGCATAAACTCTATCCCTATGACCTACGTATAAGCTGATATCTGCGTGAAATTATGGACGTATATTTTTACAATTTTACATTTACGTCGATCAAGTACCGAATTGCTAAGGAAAATCGCTCTTCCGAATGTGTTGTTAATTGCTAAAGAAGTTAGTACTTCTAAAATTACCAATACTATGTTAATAATACGAAAAGTCTATGAGACTTGTTTAAGTGTCAACTAGCCTTGTATCATGTAACCGGCGTCGAGATTACATAATATCAGTTGGCCTTGAATAGCCGATTTTACCATACTAGGCAAGCAAAATCATGCCGAGATTAAGAGAAAGTAGGGTTAGCAAATATAGCAGGAATATATTATGTTAATTAATAAATTGCAGTCCATGCTTTTAAGTGTAAATAAACTAGTTAAAATTGGTCAACGGTCTAAAGCAGAGGATATGTCGACGCAAAGGATTAAGATACAGATATACTGTAAACATAGCGCTAAGTGCGTAATACGTCTAAAAGTGTTAACTTACAAGTAGCCATTTGGTAAATAAATGATACGTGCCGGCCATCAAGTTTTGTGCTTGACATCAAACAGTAGAAATTGTAGACAAATACACTGACGGTTTTTACAAGAAAGTGAAAATACTACAGGCAAATATTATATTCTTAATGGCTGAACATATTCATAAAAATAATGGAATCCGAGTTATTTAGTTCCCTATCTCCTTCAAGCTATATAAAACGCGTACAAAAGTTGCCGAATTTCATTTCTCATCTAACGGAAAGATGAGACATCAAACCCGCCTCCCATGCATATGCAGATTAAATTGAATAGGAAATTTGCTGTAGGCCCACTCAAAGACTAATTTTCGGCGATCCGATTTGTCGATCAAAAGTTTGCCAGCTTGTTTGACATTCCTTATCCGTACGATGATCGGAGTTTCTACGATTTCATTGATATTATATTTTACGAGACATTTAGCGTGTTGTCATGTGATGTGTGGTTGCTATATTCGTAGTATTACAACATATATATACAGGATATTGAAATTGCAGTATCCTGAACACTAAACTAATTAACAACAGAATACCGCAATTTTATTTCATTTTAGGCGGTCAACAATTTATTTTGTGATTTTTGTGTCTGACTCCATTACCGCCAACTCGCACTAGGCCAGCGTGGTGGACTATATGGCCTAACCACTCTCAATCGAATTCTCGATTGTAGAGGAGGCTCTTGGCCTGCAGTGGGAAGTATATGGACTGATACAGTACAGTATCTAACTCCATATCGACAAGTGAGTCTTAGAGGTATAGTTTTCATTAAATTTGTGAAGACATATCTATAATTCCAAGAGCCACAATCACATCATATTTTTGTACGTTACAATTTAAATTTAGACACGTTATTACAACCCAAGTTTTCCTGCCTATTAGTCTATCACCTAACTCATTCTGATGCGATTGTGGTTTTCCTGCCATCCCAAATTGCGTGCCAAAAATATATTAATTCACATAGTGTGATCCAATTATTCTAATAGCAAACATTGAAGTCCTTAATATTAACTTTATATCAAATAAAAAAAACACTCGTGCACAATATTGTCTTTGATATAGAAATATAGGACCACGTAAGATAATTTAAAATAAGATTAACTATTATTTGCAAAAGTAAAAGGAATGCAAATGTTGAAATTAGCATATTAATACTTTATCTAATGTTCGCACGGAAATCAAACCAGACTAGCGGATAAACGTCAAACTTAAACCTCGGTCGCCTCGACTGCCTCGGTGGCGCAGTTGTTGAGGTCTCGGGTTCGAATCCCAGGTCGGGCAAAGTGGTATTGGATTTTTCTATTAATTATAGCCCGGAGTCAGGAATTTGTGCCCGATATAGCGATAGGCTCGCCCCCTATCACATCATGGGACGGAAAATACAAGGCGAAAAGTGGGTGTCTTGTTAGCACCTCTGCCTACCCCTTCTGGGAAAAAGGCGTGAGTTTATGTGTGTTAAACTTAAATTTATTATTAGGCTAAACATTAACTTGACTGTAGATTAATTACGGCATATATTTTTATATAATTTTAATTTGTACAAAAATTAATAGTAATTTATTTTACATTAAAATATATTTAGAACATTCTTAAATATTAATAAGCCGAACATTTTCCATCTAATCGCGTAGTATTAACAACTTATTTCCATCCTCTTGCCCCAACAAACCTCTTTGTTTATTTTAGAAATAATCTGTAATTAATATTTAATAATCTCTTATCGATTGAGAATGGTTAGGCCATACAGTCCACTCCGCCACTCTCAATCGTACTCTCGGTTGTAGAGTAGGCCCGTACCCTGCTGTGGAGACGTATATGGGCCGATACAATACAATACAATCTCTTATCATAATGTATTTTACTTCAAACTTTTGTTACTAACCTGCCATGCCACCCATAAATCAAGATATACTAGCGACCATTTCGCGCGATCAAAATTCCATACATTTACATCCGTCCCGTATAATTTTTCTATTACTATACAAAACGTGTACGAAGTTATGTAATATCAAGGGGACAATGACTGAAATATCAAACATACAGCTAATGTAACAGCTCAGAATAAAAATAAACTTTTATTTAAAGGTATTTATGAATCGCTTCGGAACTTACTGCCTACGTATAATTACGCAATTGTAATTCAATGGATAGCTTTAAAACTATTAACATTGTCCTTGAAGAAGACTTAACACAATGAAGCTAGGTACTCAATTAGTTGAGTTAACCTAATAGATATTCACGTTTAGTATTATTAAACGGAGATTTTATAATCAGCAGTCGACGCAGTACAGCGTTACACGTGCATGTGTACTCGTAATAATATGAACTATGAGTAATTTATTTGAGCTCTTTATCCTGTCTCGACTTGTGTGCATATTTAAATACGAGACATAAATATACGAGATATTTTATTAATTCATTATAATCGTAGGTTATGCTAATTTTAAAATTCGGTGACCTTGTTTCAACTACCTGGATCTATTATCAGATAATCATAAATTAAGGTATAGGTAGAAAATTCTTCGTTTGACGTTATCGACCTTACTTCAAATAATGGACTTAATTTTTACGATAAAATTCTTTCTGTTATAAATTTCATAATTCTCGAATATAAAAAATCCGAAACTAAATTTAACTAAAAACAACCTATTTATGCAATACGAAATGTAAATATATTTCATAATACCATTTGTGAGTCACGTGTTAAAATTGGGAAAAATATACAAAATAAATTTTGTTTCACGCGTAATATACCGTATTATTAAAGATAACAGCGGGATACGAACGATAATTTTTTCATACATCGAGTACTAGCCGAGGAATTCGCTTCACAAAAAACATTAATTTGCCGCGCAGCAATAAAAATGATCACACATGAGCATACTTGGCAATAAAAACTGGTGCAAAAAATGATAAAAACTACAATTATTGTGAGGGATTTACACTGTCAAGTTTGTGGGATGTTAACGCGATTCTGTTAACGTGAAGCGTGTTTGACATGTTACGCGTTGTTATTACAACTATTTCACGCGATATACATAAATTCAAATAAATTAGTACCTCTATAACGCACCTCCATGTGAGTGCTAATTTTATATGCCGCGGCATCGTATAGTATTTGCGTCGTATCTCTGCAATGCCACAATATTCGCATTACAGAAGCCTCAATGAATAGTGCAAGTGTTGTAATCATATTTTAAATACAACTCCGTGATTTTTTTAAAGTTAACCCAAACGTAAAAAGACTCCATACCTACGTCTTTGTTAGATACCCATAAAGAGACAACAATCCTTATATACCTATAGCTAGACGAATTATTGCCCTTAACATATATATCGGCCCGTAAAGCGGGGAAGAACCCTATCAAAATCAGATTCATGTTATCAAAAACGACCTAAAGAAAGTTCCAGTAAACGATTTCATGACACTTAATTGCAGTAACTAATACAGATGATAAGAAAAACAGACATTATATCCAACGAGACAAGCAGATAATGATGAAATACCACAGTAAAATTAATAATAATGCAACAATTACGATAATAATTTAAAATAACTATTAACTAAGCCATTTTCCTGGTTATGGTAATAGTTGACGAACAGTGACTTGCACCAACAACAAAAACAATTATAACAAAAGCAACACTTAATCTTCCCTTCTGCGTATGCATGGCTGCATTAACGTCATTATTATATAAACCTAAATTATTAATAATTATTTTAAAACAATATTTCCCTTATGACACATGTCTGCGTAATTAATTTCTAATTACGTAGAAGTAATAGCATGACGTACATTGAGTAGCCATTATTGTGCTAAATAGTCTGTAAAAGCTGTGAAACAATTGACACCTACGTTCGAAAATCTCCAGTGAAGTTCCTGTGGCGTACCGCGTATAAAACCGGTTGGCGGTCCAGCTGTAGATTTTATTTTGTGGTATCACATAACACCGGTCAATTAAATTATTGAAGCGGATGTATTGGCGCCAGAGAATCATGACGTTCTAACAACATTTCGCTCCATTATATGTCAGTGTTTTTGCATGGAAATCGCTACACCGTTTAATTAAAGTCAAGCAAAAAAGTTAATTTGCAAATTGTTGAACACTTATTTGAAATATAATACATTTGGTCTAAACGAAAATAAGTTTATATACTTATTATCCTAATAACTGAAGGTTCAGTGTTTATTTCTATACACTACAATTCAGGGGGAACAAGGACGCATTCCGAACACCCGGAAAAAAGTAACACAAAACGATACAATTATACAAATGGGACGTTCATTTCGATGAACTCCTGCCGAACAGAAAAGCGCACACGGCACGCTAGAATTGGACGGATTATTCCAAAGAAAAGACTCAATCAATAATTACAAATATGGAATGTTAAAACAATAAAAAACATCCGCTGTTAGTGTCCAATAAAGATGTCAACAATATTATGAACGATTCTCCACGAGAATAATACGTAGCCTGCTACTGATTTAAATTAAGGGCATGACAGGTTGTTAAAGACTAGTTATACATTGACAGTACGTACACAATGATCCACATTGTCGTCAATATAATACGACACACGGCGCCTCACAAGGTCGGCTGCCTTTCGACTTGCGACTAAATTTACATAATATAACAAATTATAAATGTATAGGAATTAACTATAAAGTTGGAATATCGAGCTTTTCCTCCTTTGCGAAACTAGTTCATCTAGACCAAGACCTAAAATCGAGTTCTACTAAGTAATGCGTGTGAATTAGCATTTCATCAAAGTTTAAGCAAAATACTTTTTAGATAATACGCTTTTTGTGAATGCGAAAATCTACAGTCTAATCGTAATTAATATTAAAAATTCATTAAAAAAATGCACGACTCAGTAAAATTGAGGGTTAAATTATTATATTCTTAATAACAAAATTTGTACGTCTTATCGCGTGTCACAGCCCATCCCCCATATTCAACAGGTCAACGGGTGAGGTTTAAAACTAGTGGTCAGACTATTAAATTACATGCCACACGCAAGTTTTCCGACTTGATTTAACAACTGCTGTAAAACGACACTACCGGGTCCGACATTTTACTCTCTTCACCGAGTTATGGGCTCAAGAATTTGAGATTTTTTAAATATTTCTTGAACAAAGCTCTAGGATTTCATGAGCCACGTGTTTAAGAGACAAAGGTCGTAAGTGTAGCAATAGAAACAACCCAAATTAGTCCTTACTTCCTTACATCTATTGTTACTAAATTAAACCCGCACATTACATATTAAATAACTAATAAAAAACAATAAGTAGCCAAGGACAATAACTAATTGCATGCGATATTGTATGGACGATTCACTTATCAACGAATTAGATACAATGAAGTAGAAGTACCCCAGTAATAACCACGGAAGTCATGTGCTGAAATAAAATTACAATAAACGTATATTTTTTATAAATCGCATAAAAATAGTGGGTGTACAGAAATGAAAATTTATATCTCAGGAAGTTATGTAAAATCTACATTTAAATACAGCATAATAATTAATTCCAAGAATTAAGTAGTAACACAGTTAGCCATTTAACTAATACGAGTAGATACCACTGCATGCCCCGAATGCCTTTCAAAAAATTAAAATTTTAATCAGGGACATTCGACATAAACCTGGCGTTTGGTTTAAAATTCAATCGTGTAGCAAATTCATCGTGGGAAGTTCGAACATAAAATCCAGATAAAAAAAAATTACAAAGTGGAATAATTAGAATATTATCTATTCGGTAGGGCCGCGATAAAAATAAATGTTTGTTGAAGGTCGACGGCGTACTGACCACGTACAAAGTTGGCTGACCTTGCGTAGGCATCTGAGGCGACGCGTGACGGATGCGCGCCATACTATAATTAGGTATTTGGGAGATATGTGGATAAAGCTTAGCTGAGAATGCATCCAACTGTGCGGTGTGAAAAGTTCTCTGTTGTATCAAAATTGCGCCGCCAAGAGCGGTAGTTCAAGACGCCAAATGTGAAACGAGAGATAGCAGGTTATTGCATCAACATAACTATACTACCACGATTTCAGCCACAGGAAGTCTACAGGTCTACAGGCAGAACATAGGTCTCCGCAAGAATTACCACTGCGACTATTGGAAGCGCTCTGCATCCAACGACTTCCTGTATGTCCTTACGTTGTGTGACCTTGCATAGAATCAAAACGTATTTGTTTCGGGTTTAATTTAGTCTGTCATTTTATAATACCCACGGCACAAGACTTTTATTTGAATATGGAGCCGCGATTTTACAAATACGTAGTAATTGCCTTTCTGTGGCTTGGTATTCAATCGTAACATGTTCTGTCGTCCTATTTCTTATCAGATAATAGTTTACTGATCATCAGAATAGTGCAGTTTCGATAAACTTGTACCGCCCACTTGCGACGATAGATTTGTTGTGATCTTTATCGTTATCACCATCCGTCATTGTCAATACATTTCAGACATGGGCATCTTTTAATTCACGCCACCGAAGTCAAAAATAAGTTTATACATTTGATAATTTGCTATTAGATAATTGAAATAATGTGACTCCTCACTGTGTTTCTGGTTTAAATATGAGTTGCCGGAGACTCATAACTGGAACATGGAAATAAGTTTTGCAAACTACTACAATAAAGACAATAGTTTTTTGATATTTGGACTGTCGGTAATATACATACAATAAAATAACTAAGAACTGACCAGCTTAATTTCGAACGTGTTTTCCGCCAGATCTTAGGAATATAAAACAGCGAAAAAAGACATTGACGTCAGTTGATCGACTATTATTCGCGATTGTTCTACAAATGTCGATAAAATAGCTAAACGTCTCAATTATGGTTGTTTTTACAACGCACATTAAAGATTTTTAAAATCCGCTTACGCTTAATCTTACTTGGCAATTAAAATTTAAAACCCAGACAAACCATTAGACTAGCGATGACTGTTATTCTCATGGCCTCGACATTTATCCCGCTGTAGGCAAATGTCTATTACTTAGTCTCATGACATTGTGACTGCTTATGTAAAAAGGCGGAAACAGTTGTCAAACGATATGAACGTCCAATATACGAGAATGAATGGCGTAATCCTTGCTTGTTGCTATTATCGTCGCTTATTTCTGTGTTCTTTCATTTATTTATTACAAGGGATATGCTACATAATACGAGTATACAGGGTATATCAAGACTGCTACCGAAAACGAAGCCAGGTGTTAGTTTTAGTGACTACAGAGTGGAGACACGATGCAACTAAAAATTTTGCAAAAACACGTGACGATTTTTTTTGTAATGTTTTAAATATCATTGTGTTTGGGTGGTAAAACCATAGTTTTTGCTAATATTATAATTTAAACCCTTTCGTAATAAAGCGTCTTTAAAAGGGTGTACATTCATATATTTTTTTGGAAAATTATGTATTTACCACCCCTAATACGATAGGAAAAAAATCGTCGCTTTTTTTTTGCAAAATTTTAGTTGCATTGTGCCTCAGTCACTAAAACTACCACCTAGATTCGTTTTCGATAGCAGTCTTGATACACCCTGTATATACATATACATAAATATATTGAATATCAATGATTCCTATATAAATGAACAAATATGACTGCACAAAACTGATCTGTACCGTGGATTTTTTACTATAATTTTCTATTTATTGATTTCAGTAATTTAAAATTATACATTTTTAATAACGATTGCGGTGTCATCAACGTATAAATAACATTAGATAACCCCTAAAGTCTAAATTCCAATACATTTCGATAGTAAACATGAGTTGTAAATATTTGTTGAAGAACGTAGAATATAGGTAATGATAAAGAAACGAGGCATAATCGAAAATCGTATCAAAATTGTTTTGATTGCTTGCAATGCGTTTATCGGTAAATGAACCATGGATGTCTGAAGAACATTTTTTTAAATTGACTACCTAGTCACGGAATCAGAATAGAGTGTTCAATTATATTAAAATTACTGTGATGTTAAGATTTATAAGAACGTAGTTTAATTTCAATGTATAAAATATATAGTATTGATATCTAATTAATGGCATCAAATATCACCGCAAAAAATTTTATTGATATTTTATAACGTTAGATCGCTGATGTTTATTTACCACAACTGATAACAATATCATATTATTTTATAATTGTGTCTTGAATTTATGCGAATGTTACACATTGAAATGAAAAGAGTTGAAATAAAACGGAGTCCGCCCCGCGACCACGAAAACTGTAATGTGATCGAAACGTCGGGAAATCAAAAAATTCAAAATTAAATCAAATTCGCGATAAAATCCGTAAGAATTCGTTTTATTTCAATATTTATTTTTTTGTGTGTTTTCCCATTTTCTGTATACATTTCGTTTTTCCACCATTCCTCTGCTAAAGTCTTAATGTGTAATAAAATATTAACAATTAAGCCATCTATTTTAATTGCAGCGTTACTTGTTATATGAGCTACCACAACTATCTAAGTATTGAATGAAAATTCATCAATTTTAAACTTAATTGTTCTCATGATCGTTGCAAGTAACACCTCGTCGACCCAGTCTCGTTTAATATATTACACTAGTTACCTTATGAATTATTCGATCATTGTTCTACCGCGAGCGTGTAAACCGTAACTATTAATGTGTTACTTAAATACAAGGAATATCTTTATTTATGGCCTATTTGCATTGAATGAATGTTGGCATTTCCATAGTTAAACGTTTATGACTAGACTCGTAAAGAAATTTTCCATTCAGAAAGTGAAACGATTGTTTTAGGAAAATACTTTCTGCAATACTGATCCGTATTGAATAAGTCGTTAGTTATATTACGCAGTCTACAACAAGATTTCAAAAATTCCGATAAACCATGCTTAATTATTTTCTAGATCTATATGATTAAATGGTGAAAAAATTTAAGCCTATATTGGAAACATGGCTTTGCAACTACGTCATAAAATTCAACTCACCGCAAACTAAGATCGAGTCTTGTGTCGTGGGTATCAGGAGCTACGAGACTTTTCGCTCTCACAAAAACCCAGACCCGAAACAAATACCTGTGCATCACACTAATATTTGGCTCGGTGCGGGGATCGAACCCGCGGCCTCACGTTTCACAGCCGGCCTCTAACCAACTGCGCCACAGAGGCTGTCAAACATATCAGACCGCAGCAGATTTTTTAACCTATAATGTTGCATTTACCTATACTCATGCATAAATAATTAACTGGGCTTAAAGGGTCTTGTGATTGAGCTAATCGAAGGGCAATTGCCGCACGTGGCTGCCTCCAGTTTAACGTAAACTTTTCGCTCCAATTATTCTACACGTGCATAACGGAACACCACGCTTATTTTTATCCAAACGTTTTAAAAGTATTTATTTCCTAATATCGAGACATTAGGCATTCAATAAAAGTGCAGATGAAATTACGACATTCCTATATTTCTACAAAAAAGTGTGAAAAACGAAACATGAAAATAAGAATATGTTTTCAAAGTAGAAGTTAATTAACGTGTGTTCTATTAATTTCATATGTCCCATTGTAAGGACATTCTTGTATTTTGTCATCTGTGTTACCAGAAAATAAAATTTTAAGCAGTAAAAATTCCGATAGTAAGAGTTGATTTACAAAACCCCAGGGAATACTCTACGCCTGTTCTCGTATAAAATCATGTCATGTTTTCTTTTAAAATGTTATGTAAATCAAACACAACGCCACTCAATTAGAAATGCAAACACTCGTCCAAGCTATAGTACGCATCAAGTGTGTTTATTGGACGATGATCTAAAACATAAGTCACCTTGTCAGTAAATTATTTAATCAATTACATTTGGTGAATATTAATAGAGTTGACAATGGAGAACAAACATTGTTATAGCATGACCGCTTAATGGTTATGGATAGGCTTCGCTTATGACGGGCGCCTCGCTAGTGTACAGCGGTTACTGGCGCCTTATTCCGGTTCATTACGCTAAAATCTTATATCAAAGATCAGCATAAATACTAGTATATTCAAATCTGACAAAAAGTACAATCAAGTTTTATATCTATAAATTATTTCATCTAAAGGTTATGCGCAATGAACCAAAATAAATGTGTCTTCCTGCCGATTTAAATTAATTTATAAATTCTTACAAAATTAGCATTATTATTACGTATGAATTTAATCATATTCTCGCATAACGGTGTCAAATATTCTGTTAAGATTATAAATTATCAGCTAATCAGCTGTAATTTCAAATATTACGCACTACATGAAAACAAAACAAATTTCACAACATGTGGACGTTCCAAGAAACGCAGAAACATCACATTCTATAAATTAGGTGTGAGTAAGATCTGATCGGCGGTGTCTGGAGCGAATGGATTCATAAAAAATAAACTTCGCACTAATACAATTTGCAATTAAAAAGACGCAATAGAACAGGATTGGGCGGCGACAGGGCGCGGCGAGCGGAGGCGTGTGACGCGCGCGTGACGTGCCGTGACGCCTGCACCGCGTTATGTCAGTCGAGTAAACAATTTACTGTTTGTAAACACCCGCCGCAGTCCGCCACCGAACGTAAACATGACCACGTTGCTTAGAAATGTCAATGGCGAACGATTCTCAGAAACGGTGCTCGTTTCGCGATTAACGACTGCCGTAGGAGACGCCGTCACGACAGAACCACGAGCACGCTATTGGTGTACTACCGGTGTGCGATAACCTGCCGATTTGATACAACACCTCATTTCAATTCAATCATTGAAGTGGTCACAGCCGTCTGCGGTTTCTCTAATGAGAATAGCACGCTTCGTGTAATTTCGATAGGTTTATACATCCGTATCATTCCACATTGAAACGACTTCAACAATAATCGAAGTCATAAATTTTAACGCTGATTATTTTTATTTAATTTATATATTATATTCACGTTATCTTAACTCTGTTAATGCAATATGTCATTTTTTATTGTAAGACGAAGTGTTTTAATAAGTATTGTAATAAAAAAATGTGCATATTTTATATTTACAGTTATACACCTAACCGGAGAGTGGTAAAGGCGAGTGTAATATGTCAGTGTTTCGCCAGAATTTTGGCACATCGAGTTTATTTATGACGTAACAATATTACAATTTTGCAGCATGCTCCAGTGATTCTCTTTGCAAAGGTCAAATGGCTTATAAATTAAACTGCACGCGTTTGATTAAGACACGACAAAAATAAACTAACGCGACTGTGATGTGTGTTTATGTTTTTATATGTAAAAAAACATTCGACGTGCCTTTTTGTTATTATGAACATAATAAATACAATGTTGCGTAATAACGATAACAAGGAATGCGCAGCATATCTAGTAAATAACACGATTTTAACATGGAAAACTCGTTACGCTTTACTTCTCCGATACATTAATATAATCGTTGAATGTTTTCTTGCGTCGCCGGTAATGCAAATAATTGATAATATTTACATATTTACATGATAGGATAGTTACAGGACAATATTTTTTTATCTCAGAAACTATTTTACATTACTAGATTTATGACATAAAAAATGAATGGGTTTAACAAGAGCTTAAACATCTAACACTATGATATTTTAATAATAAAATTAGCACACAGACACCCTGAGATCAGTAATGTCGATGTACGACGTAAATTTATTATTAGTCATACCTTTTATTATTTTTTTAAAATTACAGTTTATAGTATGTATCGTGTGACGTGTCCATATAGTGCACCCTAGTAAGCCGTTCGACATTAATATAGTGACATTTAACTCATGCTTCACCAACTTTATGTTCCGGGCGAAGCTCGTTCGACATGAAAATATATTTTTTATTCGCCATTCGTTCCTGTCATACGGTGTAATTACTATAAGAATCGTATTAGCACGCAATAAACGTGTACTCCACAAGATAAAACATTTTATTTCAATATCATCAGTAAAGACATTACAATGTAGCAACCATATCGAAGGCGTGGACGAATGACAATAATAATTTTATGGGCAAATGAAGCTAAGATTAGCATGTCCGATGGCAAATAACTCAATCACGAAAATCGCGTGCAAAAGGCACACTTATAAAATTAAACGACACTTTGCAATGCAAAGAGCGTTGAGAGCACTCCGTTCGCCGTTTTAAATTTAGCGTTCGCATAAATACAGTAATATCGTAAAATCCTCACGCTAATTATAATTATTCTAATTTCGAACCTGTCATTAGGTCCGCCCTCGACATTCTTCGGCTTTCGTACTCCGTGGGGAGGGATACGTCAATACATCACGATTATTATAAATGGCTTTCGGAATTATCCATCATGGAAAAAACCCACAAAACGGAAATAACCGAGTTACCAGGGGCACATGTTAACTCGATAAACTCTCGTTCAGAAAAATTCTTCCATAGTTTCTATAAATAAATTCGAGTTTTATATCCGAAAAGTGAAGCGTGCGCACCCGTAGTAACGTGTTATAAATTTATATGATCCATCGATACTTTCACTTGTCGAAAATTAAATTGCAAACTGCTACCGGAATGAGACGACCTCGAAACTTTTATTGTAATAAAACTAATGCACGAATTGAAATCTTCCGTCATAAATCATACTAAATTGACTTCAGGTATTTAATACTTGAAGCTTTTTAGTTTGTGTGATTTTTAATGACTTCAATAATAAATTGAAGCTATAAATCATCCATCAATATGACGTGTGATAAAAAAAAAGCGTTCAATACACTCGCTGTCTATTTCGTATAAAACATTTGGCTTTTTCAAGTAAATCTATATTTAAAAATGCAGAGTAACAATTGTACGAAAATCCTTAATATTGTCAAAACTATAATATATGTAATGATAATGTCATTACCCCCTCTCAGCGATGAGTCATTTTCGTAAGAAAATATGTATTGCGAATATTTTCAATGGAATATTTTTAGGAATTTAAGTATAAATTATATTTTGAATTGCTGCAAGTTTATTTGTATTATTAAGCAAATGATTATAACTCGCTGCGACTTATGATTATTGCTTAAAATATTTTAAGTTGATTTTTGTAGATTTTCCCGAGAAATGGTTCGGTCCACTAACCGCCATTTTATTATCAGAACGGGCCACATTGTACGTATGTTATCCCACACGGCGGCTGCTGTCCTTTGATTGATGACTACTGGTCTTCCTCGTGACTCGAGCCATCGTCAGCGACCTCGGCCAGTTTAATAAATTAGATATTTTACTTACAATATGTTCTTTATGCTGAGACACGTAATTAGCATAATCGTCGGTTGGCACGACCAGTTATGATAATTGTGTTTCAATCGCATTGTACAATCAGGCGAAGAAGTATACCTACAAGTGTTAAAAGCTAAAATTCTATTATTTTTTTAAGTTTAACGCATGTTTATTAACACCTAGGTGTGATTTTCCAAGATATATTTTTTATTCACTAAGATGTACTTACTGATGAATAATATTATATTTGACGTCCTCAAAAATCTAAATATATTGACAGCGCGAAATACGACTTATTATAATTTAAACTCCTTCTTATTGTAATGGAACCGTAAGAAATCCAATAGCAAAATCTTTTTTTTTATGTAATAAAATATGACATTTAAAAAAATGAAAAAGACATATTATGTATAAAAAAATATGCAATACACATTATTTTTCTTATTTGTAGCGTTTCAATATAACGTATCGAATGCAGCGGAGTTTGCGATCGCAGTGTTCAGTGTACACAATTGATCGCAGCCACATCGCATCCAAAGGTCGCCGAGTGGGCAGGCAGACGTGTCACAGCTCGGAAATCGACAATCTTCATATTCATAATTTCATAATTACCGTGATTACTGAGACTCTTGTCTAATTGAGGTCGTGGCCCTACAATTATGAGTATTAGATTAAACCTCGCTACATCGATGTAATAAAGTCTATTCTATTAGGTCTAAAAGATCATTGACAACGTGTTCATAAGGAAACGATTCATTGCTGCCATTACGGAATATATCTTGATAATTACAGAGTGCCACAGGCCACCGAAACGTGTATATTACGTAATTATTTCAATGAATAAGTCTTAAGTGAATGGTAAGTGGTCACTGATAAGGAAAAAAATATGAAACGTAATTTAAAAAGCACATCATATTGTTTTCTCATATTTTATTAACGCTACATCTTTATTTTTTCTAAATAAATATACATACGCATTTATCACTATATGCATAAATATAATTAAAAAATAAATAAAACGCCTGTGGGCTGTATAATGCAACATAACTTTTGTAATTGCATATAATAAATGTAGAGCTATTGAAGGCAAAAATTTATAATTATCTATGGTATATATTAATGAAATCTGATTTTTATCCGCATCAATTAATATAATGATAGTTATGTATTCTAGCAGTTCCTGTTTTCTTTATAATTAGACCAAAGCCACGTTTAACTGTTGACGGTTCCCAGCTGGATTGCGTTCGGTTTCCGTGCCACTATTACAACATTAAAGAATTGGCGGCCGCCTGCCAAGTTTACGTTCATCGCTCTATGACTGATAGCGACCAAGTCCCTGCCAATTTCAACCTCAATACGCTTTAGTATTACCTTATGAGTCTCTTCAGTCAAGTTCATGGAGTCAAGAGTATGCCGGCAATGCGTCGCCACAAGGCTTCATCACTAAAATTATGTAGTTTAAATTGTTAAACCGGTTCCACTAGATGCTATGCTCGTAGTGGAATTTTTTCGCTTGAAGTTTCTATTCACCTTTACGCATATGTTTCTTGTGCTAGCGAGGATATTAAAAAAATCATAACTTTGCACGGTTTAGTGGTTAGAAGAAAAGCGCTTGGTAAATGTCGCGTTACATTCAAATGGTAGATTCATTGTTTCATATACATTGTAATTCAAATATGTATATATAATATCCACTAACAATCACATTAAAAGTATTAATTAATAGCACTTGCAAAACTTGTATTATAAAATTAAATTTCCATGAAGGACGACATTTGAAACAGCTGTTGAAGAGCATGGAATAAGGTATTAGCACTTCGTGTCTTGGAAAATGCAGCCAACTATACATAATTATATTCAAATAAGGCGACATCCATGCAAGGTTTTATTATCATTAAGTACTCGATGCTGATGTGTATTTTAAGCAAAGAAATACTGCCTTTGAAATGTCAAGTAAAGTTTTAAAAAGTATTTATAATTCCTTTAGGAATATACATTTAATTTCTTATTCCAATTATTACTACTATTTTATGCTATGATACAATTGCCAGTAATAAAAATGATATTACACTTACTTTGAATTTCGACAACACCGTAATATCTTGAAATTACTATCCAGGAACAAAGCTATTTCCAACTTGAATGAAAATTGAAATACGAAATGTTAGCTGCATGGTTTATTTGAGAATTTTTACAATATCGCAAGTTGTGAAATAGCCGCAGAATCGCGTGTCGTTGGCAAATACGAATAGTGCGATCCGACTAAAGCCAGTAATCCGAAACATTTTATATTTCCGCGATAGGCCGTTGGGGCGGCAACGCCGTAAACGTTCGCCGATCGCGCGACTCATTTCACTAAATCCAATACATTTTTTATTCATGAAACGATTGACGTTTGTATGTTAATTCACAGCGTAGGTCCCCGGCCGAAGGATGAAATATTGAATTATTGCCCAAAGTCGGGGATATATCGGTGGGGTCTGTTCGATATTAATCCGTTGGCTGGCCGGGTTCTGGCAGGAATTCAAATAAATCGACTCTGTGACAAACAAGACGTATAAATCAATCAGGGCAAGGTGGCGTGCAAGCTCTATTGCATTTGCCCCTTCAAATCCCGGGCAAATCAAATGTTCAACTAATTTGTATCGACAAATTTATTGCCAAGGTTAAAACCGTTATGAGTTTCAGAAGCGACGTTTTATTTACATTTTCCTTTTGATTTATACATTTTTCTTAAAACTGATTTTGAGTTATTAGAAATCTGTTCGCAAAAATTCGAAACCAATATATACTGTATTTTTTCCCTGTTTTATTTTTCAATATCAGGTTATTAGATCTAGAAATAATTTAATATAATATATTGATATTATCAGCATAACAAATTAGGTATGCCCTGATGTCTTAAAATACGCGTCGATTACGTTTTGTTATACTGATTCTCGAATTATATAAATTTCAAATCATATTATAGTTACTTATACATATATGTATGTATAAAACAAATACTTTAGTTATAAAAGAAATATATTTTTCACAAGCCAATCATATAGGTACTCGTATATCTTCAATATAAAATGTAATGGGCCGTATTAAATAAAACGCGTTAACTTTCCCAAGTTCCGAAGTCAATTTAGACTCGTATCGTTTAAATAAGCGGTACCAAGGCCAGTTGCTATCCAGCAAGCGGTCGGCCCGTGTACCATAACCATAATCTATTTATGAATTAGACGAGCCGCTGCGCCTGACGGCATACATCACCGCCTGTGTTCCATTTCAAATAGCGTTTGTCAGTGCGATGCGGTAATGTAGATAACATGAGGAATAATGTGTGAAGTGATAACACAAATCACTGTGGAACTATTATCGGCCCGCGTCACTCGTTGCTAAGACCGTGATAAGATATGGAGGAGTATTTATTTCGACTTAGTTGAAAGGTTGAAATTGTATCTTGTATTGGTACAGCGCTTGCCGGTTTTCTCTGCTTGCAAAATGACTATTACAGCATTGCTATAAAATGACTACGTGTTCACTTATAATTAACTATATCATTTTTTAGGTTCTGGAGTTTCGACCAGGCTGGCATTAACGTGTATTTGATTTATAGATTACAAAGCACTTAAAATAGCGTGTAATTCCGCTTTGGTTATTATAACATTGTTATAAGACGTATAACAGAAAGCATAGAGTAACATAGAAAGCCACTGCATACTAAATGCATTACTAGCGAAGTTTAATAAACGATACAAACATAAATGAAATAAGAAAACCGCCAGTACTTCCAGTAGATGAATCAAAGAGTAAGCATCTGCAACACGATCTGTTATTTTGGATCAAGTTCGCAGAACGCCGTGTTACTACTTCGCCTACTATACGATACACGTGTTGTTTTATTCATTACGCTATCCATTCATATATCAACTATCAACCGTGTTGTTGCCTACATAAAGAGCGGGAAATGCGTTTTTTAAACTTAGTTTACAACCCGCACACAAAGCAATTTGTGACTTTTAAAAGTCGTCGACTGTCGTGTGAAAGAAGGTTTTATAGTTAGAGCATATTTCAAAGGGGACTTTAATTAATTGTCTATGGTGCGTCTGATAAACTAAAATACTTACACGATAAGGTAAAAAGTAAGAACTAATGTTACTACGGTTTATTTCCTACGGAATATTTAACTACCAAGTTCCAATGAAGTAACTAATTTATAGATACGATATGTCCCTCAGGAAAAAGTGTTAAATTACTGTTTTATTACAATATAAAATAGTTCTATTGGGTTTTTACAAACAATTTGTAACCCTGAAATATCTTCTATGTACAACCGAAGAATTTAACCCGTACCTAATCGGCTCTTAATTTCGACTCAGATAATGCTACGTAAAATTACATATGTTTCCTACGAGTAAATCAAGAACATCTATGCACGCACATTTATTAAACACATTAAGAAGGTTAGTTTCTCAAAGCGATCTGGGTCTTGGCCCAGAGGTCAGACGTACACGAGGAATTAAGTTGTGTTCCATTTATGATACCTACCGAAAGACCCGAGGGGTGTTCGTATGACATTATCATTGACATTATTGATATGATAACGCAACAAAATGACAATGACACATTTTTGCAATATATCTCGTCGTGGAACTCAATATACTGTGAAATAATTGTTTTATTGTCACATTTTATATACCAAATTGTAAAATGAATATCTTTTGTACTTCATACAAATGACTAATGCAGATATCGTTGAACGCGAGAGAATTGACAAGTGCAATGTTAACTTGTTGCGCATAGAAAACAAATTAGTTTATTATGTAAGGAGTAAGGACATAACATTTCTATTAACACGTTTGCAATAACATTTGACGTTTATATAAAAGCACCTTTAGAAAATATCTATGTGATGAAAAGTGTAGCGAAATTTCAAAAGAGCATCTACCGACGACCGATGATTTTTTTCTGCGGTCGACACGATACATCAATAGTTGAAAACTTCATATTAAACACCGAATGAACCCGAAATGCGATACACTTGCGTGTGTCAGTCACTATGACGGATTTTTCCACCATCTTGTACGGAGGTCGCTATTCGGACGGATACGAAATTCCTACATCCAGCTTTAGGGTCGTGGCGGACGAAAAATATTCGAAAATAGATATTTAATTAAAAATGAAAATTAATTTGTAATTGTAATTATATCAAAAACTAAGTTTGTAATATACGTTTAATTATAAGATTCATTCGTATACTCGTGCTTCTACACGTGAACGATCTCGACGATACAAAACAACAAGGTTGTAAGTACACAACATCATAATATAGTCGTTAATACCTATGCATAATGCATATGTATGCTACATTTATTTATTCATATTAGTTCGCGCATGTAATTGACGTCTATCATACACTATAACGCGTGCTCCGCAAAACGGTATAATCGAGAAACGATACTCGTTTGTGTTTTTGTTATTAATTGTATTAATTAATTTAATATACGCAATGAATGATTCAAATATGAAGTCTTGCTAGGCATTTTCAGAACTTTACTGCTACTTCGGTTCTCCATTGTCTTCCATTATATAAACATGAAGATAATGAATTGTAAATAATGTAAAAACCTAAGTTTGGTAACGATTATGTTTACAAACATGTATGACTAAATCAATGTCGTTAAAAATAAAAGCGTTACAGGAACTGATATTACATAAAGTTAAACAACATGTTTTCATTCAACTTATTTACATTTTCGTAACTTTGTAGTGGTTGTGTGTAAGCAAATTACACAGAGCATGATAACTGATACATATTGTTAAGTGGGTTTTTGTTGTTTTCAATGTGGTGTTCATGGCGTCCCGTGTTACTTATGACTTAATTAAATTTAATACACTAGCGACATCATTCATTGACATTGTTTTAAAACCTATTTTAGGTATAAAATATTATGTGTTCTTCGCTCAAAGTGAATTCAAAATTCGTTCGAAAGAGCCAAAACATTCGATTACTAAAATAGGTTTTATTACTGTTTTTGAATAAGGCCGTAGGACTCTTAAAATCTTTTTATTAAGTCATAAGTTACATTACGTAACCAGGACGATACGTGTGTAGTTGCATGTTTCTCATATTACATTAACGGCCCTATTCATAGACATATTAAAAACCTATTTTAGGTATCGAAAGTTTTGTCTCTTTCGAACGACTTTAGAATTCAGTTTGAGAGAAGACGAAACATTCGATTACTAAATTAGGTTTTAACTCTGTCTATGAATAAGATCCCTAGTCATCGATTTATAATAAACTATTGTAACTAAAATATAGAAAAGTGTTTCCATTTCTACTGACTGACAATTTCATTACTTATTGGTATACGAGTAATAGGTGTAGCATATTAGTAAAAAAATTACGCTCAAATTGTGATGTATAAACTATTACAAACTGGTATTAATTTTTAAAGTTAAAAATGCCATAAATATGTTACTTTATTAATAAAGTATAAACATATGAAAAAGGAAGTGATACGCATTAAGGAAAATAGCCAACGTAAAATTTGAGCTACAAATGCACCTGAAACCAGATATACTTCCACATCAGCAACTATACAATCGAAAGGCTGAGTACATAAAGGAATGTAAATCGTCACTATGTAAAAGAAAGATATTATAATTATTCCGTTTTAGGATATGTAATTCAACAAAATACTGAGTAAAAGAAAATCAAAGGACGATAAGACGAACCTGGTGGGTAATATATTGTTCTTGGAGCATATGGCCTGTATGGTGGACTATATGGCCTAACCCCTTACAACCGTACTGTCGATTGTAGAGGAGGCTCGTGCCCTGCAGTAGGGCGTATCTGGGATGATACAGTACAGTGTCTGAGTGGAGTATTAAACTGGATTTGATATTCAATGACAAATCATCAACTAAGGTTGTGAGAACAAAATCATGTTAGAAATATAATTGGTTTTCAGGATTTTAAATATTACTTCGCATACGATTATGTTCTTAAATGAACCACAGGACTTCGACAATACCACAAAGACGTAATAAGTTAACTTTTCCCAGCGACGATACGTCGCATGTAACGTATGAATGAGCGTCATATGGTTTTGTTATCGGCCTTTCATATACCGCTGTGCAAATATAACATTCAGCGTTATCTACATTTGCAAGATGGCGACCGTGTAAATCAATGTAACCTCAATTACTTATTAAGAAAGGTCTCGGTTGGAATTTTCCAGTGATTAGACCGAGATGGAGTCATAAAGCAGTAGGTAATTATATTATTTACCGTAATGTTAATGCCGACGTTTACTACGCTTATGATCAGAACGAGACAGCTGTATTGTGGTTACATCGAGACTGCGTGGTACCAATGTTGTGGGGATTTTGCGGAATATATTTAGACGGGATAAAAGGAATTAAATTATTACATAGTATTATAAATTGCCGGCGATCTTTATTATACTGTTTGTATTTTGTGATTATTGACGTATTAATTAAATATTAAATCTAATAAATTTACTGTAATATTTCATAAAATGTTCTTCAATCCATTTTTATAATATGACCTTATTATAAATTATAATACAAAAATGTTACAAAGTACGAAACAATATTCCAACATATAAATACAGTGTCCAGCAAGGACTCGGCGAGATATTTTGCGGAGGTGTGCTAACGGTCCGATATAACGGTAGCGATCATTTGCTATTCAGCTGGACCCGCCGCGACATCGATACGGCGAATACGAATTTTTGTTCCAAAACCCACATCTATTCGCACATCCGGTATCTGTATTTATAACTATAGAACGCGAAATACTAAGCAGTATGCTTCAGACTCGGCCGGTGATCTAACTACGCCGGGGTATACATACAAAAACGTTTAATCTGGTTAAATGTTTGTAATGTTCTTTGGAAATTTTCCTACGCTAACAAAAAGGTGGAATACTGTGCTAAGCTTACAGTATAATAATATAATCCTACAGAAATTAATAAGAGCATGGAAATATTTGATAAATAAAGTACGGCGATAAAACTTCAAAGTAAATGTTTTATGTATATGTGTAAAGTTATAAAGAAGTTTTCTCATTTCATTATTTTTGTTTTCAATGTTAATATTGTTGATACGCAATATACTAAATGTATATTGTTTCTGACGTAATTTCGTCAAACGTGTGACGTAGGACAAAAGTTCCTAGGTAGCATTGATCCGCGTAAAAACAGTAATCTGTAATTTCTTGGTGAAACCCAGGATGGAAAGTACATTTAAGTTACTACTCCGAATGTTACAATTGTACGAGTATATACTAGCGGTATAAACTATCGCACTAACAAAAACATATATGACCACAGCTCCGACAAAACAAAATCGTATCGGAAATATAGGTTAATATTGGCTAAATCTATTCTGTCAATCTGTTTTTCGTAAAAAAAAATCAAAAACTAATTTGTATTACTATGTGGTTTTACTCGTCAAATGAATATTAAACCTTTGCCTTACATTCCAATATGGTTATATTTTTATTGCAGATAATTTACTGCGACATTTTCCGAGCTCTGGTCAAACCTAAATGAAGCTGTTTGACACACAATCATTAACGGTCTTATTCATAATTCATAGACAGTTTTAAAACCTATTTTAATTATCGAATGTTTTGTCCCTTTCGAACGACTTTTGAATTCAGTTTGAGCGAAGAAGACAAAATATTCGCTAAGTATAATAGGTTTTAAAACTGTCTTTGAATAAGGCCATAAATCAATAAAACTACATCACGCAACGTATAAACAACATGTTACTTGTTATCAGCACCATCCACGTGTAGATTACACGCCATTTTCCTCCAGAACACAAAACGTACAAGTTACGAAGAAGTTATTCGTACTTGAGAAGATTTCTCTACGCACTTACAAGGAAACGGCTTATCAACTTAAGTGTTGTATTTGACACAAGTACGTACTTAACATACAATATAATAGCCAGGATGTGATTGCTACTGCTCTTGAAATCAATTTGTTTTAATTTTTTATATGAGTATGATGAAAAGACATTGGATGCTGGATGGTTTCAGTAAGTCGATATGGAAATCCGAATGGCAGGCCGCTTCAAACAGGTCTATGTGGCGATCCATGGGGAGGGCTATTTTTAGCAGTGGACTTCCTGCAGCTCAAGAGGGAATGAGAGATAGAGATATGCAAATCCGAAGGGAAATTAATATTAATATTAATGACGTTCATTGATAAACTTAAAATTTATTTAAATATAAAATAATTATTGTCTATCTGATACCTCATTAAATGGTTTATCAGCGGTGTTTTTATCTATACGAAAATAAACGTGGCAGATTCGCACAAAAACTTTACAACTTGTGAGGGTCAAATTATACGCGGGGAAGTCCCTATGATGTTAACCACAAAATTGGGAATATCGACATTTGACAATAATAACAAATTAATCCCTTTAAAAACACAAACAACTTATCGTACTGCGTGGCAATAACAGGAACAAACTGGATACAACCGGCGATCATCCCTCTCTTTCTGATAGACTCGTGTATCAGCGACTAGCGTTTTGATTACTCCGCACCGTACATAATTACAAATTGTCAGCGAAAGTGAATCGAAGACGTATGAAGATTAAGTTGGCCGGTGGTTCTGCGTGACGTGATCTGCATAGCGAGCCTCTGTCGATGCAGTGTGAATTTACAAGAACATCGGGACCGACCACCCCGAATCGGCCGAACACGTGATGTATGGAAATTAATTGCGCGCCGCTGTCCGCACGATGTACTTTGTATCTTGAATTGAAAATAAAACCAACGTAACAGCTTGGTTTGTTTGTAATATTATGTCAGATTATGAGTTATTTTTATCGAAATATGGGTGTGTATTGCGGTAAAGCAGAGGTTCTGTATTGATAGTTTACATCATTTAAAGTGTAAAAAGTGAAAAGCTATTGAATTTAAAAAAACACATAAATTGTGATAATTTGTAAAGTTTTTAGTATTTTGTTTTATTATTGCAAGTTTTATAATTCGTAAAATATCACAATATTTTTTTAGAAATAATTTATGATATACTATGACAAACTATATGTAATAAAAGTCAAGCAGACGTTCTCATAACAGTACTCCGTCATGGGATTTCTTTTACGTTGCAAAAAATATGTAAGATTTTTATGTATCGCTGAATGCTAACGAGTGCATTACCGTAAATAGCTAGATAAGCATTAATGAGGTTTTTATTTCGCCAGTCATAGGAATAATAGAAGGCTTGTAATTCCTCAAACGTATTACGCAATTAATTATCTATTAAGAGCTCATTTCATTAAGGTAAAAACCAAGCCATTCATTTTGATATGGCACAGCGGTTGCAATACATCGATCAGATTATAATGATAGGGTAACTTTTTGTTCCTTCTGCGTGGATGTAAACGATTGTATGAGAAATACCCATTGTGAATACGTTATCTTGATACTTGATTATGTTATCAAATTCGATTTTAAAATATACAGCCACTTCACTTACGGATATGATACGATACGTGAAACTTATAAAATAAGCAACATTGCGACATTCCTAAAAAACTGAAATGGAGAGTGGACCAATCATAAAAAGCATTATTTATTTTCGTTATTGACAGAACACCAATTACATAAACAAAACACGTTTTTTGACTTTCGTTGATTTCGATAAGACTGCCTGACTTTGGCTACGAGTCGTACTGCTTCAGGTTTTTTTATAATTTATTGATTACTTGACGTAATTTCGTAAACGGGTCTATTAAGTGGCAAGTGCGAACGGCAAAATTGATCATTGCAGCCGCGCAATTCGCTCGTTGCAATATGTATCCACTCTATATTATGATCTCGAAGCGCACTTCTCGGTTTCGCAGCAGTAAAGTTATTTTTGTTGAAGTGTAAAAGTCTACTGGAATGCATACTCGTACCTCGAAAACCGCTTTCAAATTGCGAGTCGAGTTAAATATTTCACGTGAATTGGATATGATTTGTAATTTACACATGAAATAACGGTTATCAATACAGCCAAAATACGCTGACCCAATAATTAATGTACACCATACCTAATTTAGAAACATTTTACATTACTAAAATTAGTGGGCGCATGTCAGCAATTTAGAATTCATTCACCTTACGAGGTGTCATATCGTTCATCTCATTCGCGTACCTTCCGTGGTGTAATGTAAGAATGTGACGCATGACTTCAACAGTTTGCTAATTAACAGAGCTCACAATGACACTAAACTGCATGCTCAATTTTCAACTCTATTACGTTGAATATAATTGACATAATTCTGTGTAACGTGCAAAGTCTGAATGGGCATTGTATGCGTAAACATTATTCAATGCCATGTGTATGCTTGCGAAGGTCACCGAGTTCGTGGCGCTTCTCGGGAATCCTCGATATATTAAATGGACAACTTCAATTGGCTGGATATATTAGGTCCGAGTAATATTTGACTTAGAGCGAGACGACATATTCATCGCTCATTTTATGGAAGCTAAGGCCGTCGGTCGTGTGACCGCGAGATTTATACAAATTCGAGAATTTCAAATGAATGGTGTCCATTGCTTCCTCGGTTCTCGAGCTCGTTTGGTCAGACGTTGCGTAAGAGCAATGGACTGGTTTCAAGAGATTATTTTAGCTTGTAGAGTGTGGATCGAGCGTATAATAGTTTTTATTATCATTTATATCGGTCGTGTCACAGCCGATTGAGATAACGTGGTGCCACTGCGCAGTACGACCAAAAATGCGTGGTATTTCTAAGAAAGACATATTTTCGACGGAAGCAACGTACTCTTAGTGCATTGTTATTGAAAACTATGTGTAGGTAGACGTTAATTTTCCTCGTACACATGCTTATTAATTTGGTTAATGTTTAGTGATACCATATTGTATTTCATAACAAAATAATACAACGTGAAAATAATTATATCCAACAAAAGATATTCGTTTTTATAGGTGTTTAAAAATAATTTCTCTCTTATTTAATAAGTACTTTTGTAATCTAAATCAAAAAGCCAAACAAGCGTGCCATCATAAATTAGAAAAATCATATTCGCCATAGTTATGTGTTGAATTAAAATATTTTCATGCTGTTTCAGTTAAAACGTGGTCGTAATTTTATTAATTCACGCTCATGGTACATCAATTTACCAACCACTCATATTTTTAAAAAATTGGATGGTATTAAAAGTGTTAGACATACACGAACGCGTCAGGAACCCGGAAAACGGCGGCGTGGCGTGTGTTCAAACAGTTTAGCGATCGGTCGCCAACGCCTTTGAAAATGCTGATTGCAGATAGTACGCCGTACGGCCCATAATAACTATGAATTATGTGTTTCAAGAGCTCAAACCGTAAGACCGGGCAGATACGTCTCAAATAAATACCGATATTCCGATGATTACATATTATCTGTGAGTTGTGACGCCTGTTAATTTCTATAAAATATTTAAATGGAATTCATAATATTCAGTTTATTGTGAAATTAGTAATTTAATAATTTAATTAATTAGCATGTGACACGAAATAAAAGATATATTACACGCTGGAGTATAATTTTCATAGCCATTAGGGACGCAGGAAAATATTATCTAAACATATGTGGAACTCTATGTAGGTAAATATAAACCAGTACATATTTAACTGGAACAATCCAAATATATCTGAGTTCTGACACTTATTGGCTTTATTCTCAGTGAACTTTGCATATTTGTTAAAAGGAAAAGATTACAATGTAACATGCCGATGTTGTAGTTACTACTGTATATGGAGCGATTTTATTATGGTAAAATAGACATATTCATGTATATTGAATTTTTAGTAATACATCTATATTTGTACATATAATAAATTTGGAACCGATCGATGTCTGTACATGAAAGAGAATTGAGAAAAAAATATATGGAGGATTATATTACCCTAACAGAACCCAAAACAATGATTTTTACAATTTTGATCTGTTTGTGCGCGATGGATTCAGAAACGGCTTAACGGATTTCGATTAAATTTGGTATGGGGATAGCTGACTTTTACAGCTACATTTTCTTAATGAATTAGAATTGTTGCTTTAAAGATGAAGGAATTTATCTTGAGGAACAATTTTGATGATATGTAAAGTCCATAAAATGCATTAGACTAGAGTTGCCTATAGAGCTTACTCCGGAAAAAGTTGATACAAAGCAATCAGACGGTATAAAAATTATAAACCAAATCAATTAGTGAAATAACTGAATAGTCACGTCTGCGAAACCTATGTAAGTATGGGATAAGGACATACAAAAAGCACACAATTTTATAAAATATTATTAATTGATTAATGTCTTCATCCTGTCGAACATACAATGTTGGCAGTGTATAATTCATTAAGACGTACATCGACCCTTTACTAAATCTACTATGTGCTGCGCATACGCAATATGTAAGTTAGTCAAGCATTCTAAAAATGTCTAGACTCACACCTGTGTTTTAGTTTTTTAAACTGTTTATTAATGGATAATGTAACTATTTTCGTAGTGGTTAGGCCAGGTGCATCTCAACTGTATTCGTATGTAAACGTAAAAGAAAAATAGATTACAAAAAGAAATGCCGTTTGCAGCCCCGCTCAAGATCCAGAATATTGGCATATTAATTATTATTAATACTGTGTCATTTGCTCTAGTGCCAGCAGGTGCTGAGGCCCGTGAGGTCCTGGATTCGATTTTCATGTCGGGCAATCAACTATTGTGCATATTAGGTATCTCTGCCTGATTGAAGACGTAACTGCCAAGCATAGGAAGTGCTATCAGATTGTTTGAAAAAGGCAGAGGCACTATAATTAGAATCAAACCTTATAATTTCAGGTCTGAAATTTGGTCCAATACAAAAAGTGCTATCAAACACTAAACAATTGTTTATACTATGATAATTATTTACGTTTAGATTTCATTTAAGCACTACGAAGTGTGCAACATGGCATCATGCCACTGCTTCGTACATTGATGGACATACGCCAAATGATTCATTTTGAGGAATGCCCTTAAAAATATTTTCCGTATCATTTTCGAAAGTTTCGAAGAATATTAGCGGCTAGAGATGTGGTAAACAATGTTTCACGCGGGTTTACTGCTAAAAAGATTACAGCGAAGATAAATTATACTTTTGTATACACATTAGAAGACTTTTGTTATATAGTATGTGTGAGTGTATTGTAAACTGCACCATATGTATTTTGTTATACCACAAATCACAATCCACAGGATAGGCATCAGTCTGAATATTTTTGTTCAATTTCAATTCTATTATTTAAGTATATAGGTGATTTGTATAAAGATAAGGTTGAATGAGACGTCCAGTTAAAACTGAAAATATATCTAAATAAAACGAAATGATACATATAACATCACACCAGGCGTATATTTCTATCATGGTCTTTAAAAAAATCTTACCTTCCATCCAGCCGAAGAGTTGCTATCGCCTTTATCCTTGAAATAGGTGACGTTCTGGACCATCCACTCGTATATTTGCGACAAGGTGAGCCGCTTGTCTTGCGCGGAAGTAATGGCTTGGGTAATGAGATCAGCATACGAGAGGTTACCCCATGCGTTCCGACGGGACGAGTTTTTCTTACCGCCTACAGAGGGCAGTGGAGGTGCACCTGAAATTTAACATCGATTAACACCGTTCCTTACTCCTCGGTCGCTACTGTTAATGTTAATATTGTTTATGCTAAATAACTGCTAAATAATTTCGTTTATTTTATAATATAATGTACTTATAGCTTTTATCTTATTCTCATATCGTATTTGATTAGTCGTTGAAATCACCATTAAATTTAGTTTCATTACTATAGGAGAAATATTAAATATGTTGCGTTTTGATTCCCTCTTCCATACTTACATATTGCGGTTTTAGTTAATAGATAGAGACAATTCCTGATTTAAAAAAAATGTTGTGAGACTATAATCGTGATTTAATGGCCCCAGCACTACATCTGGTTCTTCTTTTGCGAGTACGTCGGTACTAGTAAGATAATTTGCACAAAATATACTATGCTATATTTTTTGTATATAGCATGGTTCCGGCAAACGAGCAAGCAGTTCACCTGATGGTAAGTGATCACTGCTGCCCATGAACATTCACAACGCTTGGATTATGGATGTGATGCCGGACCATAAGATCAGAAGGGGAGCGGGAAGGAAAAAGGATGGGAAGAGAAAAGGGTTATTCGGCATCCAGCAGTCTCACTCACCGAACGAAACGCGACAGCTTTGCTGTCGCTTCGCGTCGGTCTCCTGTGAGACAGTGGTACCACTCCGGACGAGCCTACCCATACATGCTGAGTCATAGCTGACATTATATATTCCTCGAATATTTATTGAAAACTAAAAGTATATTTGACTTTGGTCAATCCATTAAGACTTTGTTTACGCTTTTGGTTTGAATATGCAAAGGTTAATCTAATGCACTATGACTGCCCCAACATTTAAGAAATATTATGATTTGATAAAAGAGCAAAGTTATCACTACAACAGGCACAAATCCAATGCTGTCTTGTATGACATTCCATACATCAATTTGAAAAAGATATTAACAACTAAAACGTCGAAAATTCTTTTTACCTTTTGTTACGTCACAAGTAGTAAGTACCTACTAAAATGCTATAAACGCATTTAAATTTTTAAACGTAAAAAAATAATAAAATTATTAGAACAATCAATTGCGTACGTCCGTAGTACAGCGGTAACACGAGACATGCCAAAGTCAAGGAAATTCAAGTGCAACGACCTCATGTGGTAAATATGTACAATTACTACATACGGTGATGCAGTGTTGGGTACGTGATTACTGAATATATTATTAGCTATTTTTCATATGTATTCAAATGTTACATCTGACTTGTCAGTGAAATAAATATTTTTTTAACGTCTTTTATTATATATTTTTTCTGAAACCACATACGTTACAAGCGTATGTGTATTTTCATATGTATTTGATCAGTTATGGTAAATTTTAAAACGATAGAAGTTTATTAAAATTAATTTTGCATTTTTAATAGTTTAAAATGTGAATATATTTTTTGTATTTACGTCGTCGTATTTTTTTTAAATAAAAAATCTGACTAATGCGATTGTTTTTATGAATATGGATGTATAAATAATTACTATTCACGGTATTCTTTGTTGGACAATATAGTCCATAGAGAATACTGAGTCACTAAAATTAAACGTGTCATCACAAGGGGGAAATTTCGAGCAATGCCAGTGATTATTCGTTTAAATTATTTTTTATGCCTAACCAGCTGAACATTTATTTATAAAACATTCCATTTAATATACAAATAATGTTAATCACGCTGTAGGTTTTAGCTATAAGGTGAATGGTCGAACGGTTAGTACAACTGACTCAAAGATTGATTTATGAAGAGCTTTTAATTGACACGGTCAATCATTGAAAATAATAGCGAGAAAAAATAATCCCTTGCATTCTCCTCCGGCATTCCTTTAATTCTCAATTTTTAGGGGAATCTGATTCATTGAGGCCCTTGCAAGTGGGTCGCGGTTTGGTGACTGTATATCTGATTTCGGGCAGGCCGGCATAGTTATCGACCGCTGGTGATTATCTGGCCTGCATAACACTTACCATCAGCTCTGCATTGTAACGGTCTTATTCATAGACAGTTTTTAAACTAATTTTAGTTATCGAATGTTTTGTCCCTTTCGAACGACTTATGAATTCAGTTTGAGCGATTAAGACAAAACATTCCATTACTAAAATAGGTTTATAAACTGTCTATGAGTATAAGGCTGTAATGGTGTTGTGCTAATATAAACTAATATTGTAAAGGGGAAATATTTGATTGCTTGCATTGAATAGGCTGTAAAACCACCGCAGCGATTCGAAACATTCTTTCATCATTAGAATCATACATTATCGTTGATGAACAAAGGGTGAAAAAATATCTGCACCCAGGCGGAGATGGGACGGGCTGCGAGTATAAAAATATCTATAATTTCGTGATCGTTCTTGATAATCACTGGTTACTTAGTTCACGTGAGGTGATCCACTTGCTTATATCTCACGCCATGAAAAACGACGAAGATAAGATACATTAACAGCTCTTAATTGGTTTACTATTGGTGCTGACTTCTTTCGATAAATCCAGAATATTTTATGATTGAAAATTCACATCACTCGAAACTATGAAGTTGACCATGTCTAATACCATTGTGACGCCAATGAGTAATTCAAGATGATATTCTAGTGCGTGTAATATAATTTACAATGTGGATATAAATGGCACAGGTAGTAAAATATATATAAAATGTTATGTTCCATAAAATTTAAGAGAATCAAGTTTTTAAATATTATATTCGCATTTGTGTCAATTTAAATATCTAGTTTCTTGTTTGAAATTTTGATTTTCCTTAGTTCAACTTAATACACTTGATCTTAGCTTCGCTGTACGGAGTAGCTCAGTCGTTTGTGTGGAAGTAGACCTTGCATGTAAATCTGCGATAGAAACTTATTACATTCGGTACTAGAACCCTGAAGGTTTTATTTAGTTTAAGGAATATTTGTAGTATATGTTTCAGGTTTATCCCCTTAAATAATACATTTTCCAGTTGATGCGCAAACGCATAGAAAAGTATGTATTTTGTGATTTAAATAGTACTGAATCAGAGTTTTTTGTAATAAAAGAAGAGTTAATATAAAACAAAATTATTGTCTGCACAGAAACTACTTGACTATACAAAACGTGTGCACGTGATTACGTTAATGATCTTTGATAGTCCAATTATGGAGGGCTGAGGCGTTAAATCGCAGCAATTAATCCTATCGCTTTTACCATTTAAAATCTGACTTCTAGAAAGAATAAGTTAATTTTCCTTTAAGGACTTTATTTTTCACAGGGTACAGGCCTTCTCAGCGATTGAAAGGGCTTAGGCCATAGCCCACCACCCGGCATGGTGCAAGTTGGCGCTCTTCACATACTACAGAAATTCTTGTAAATATTTCGTTACAATGCGTAGTAATGGGTTGTCAATATACACGACACCAAAGTCAGTTGTAGTATGCAGTATGCTTGATATAGTATATTAGATATTAAATTTGTCGGAATAGAATATCATGATCCCTGTGATGATATTTACGCAGTCCTCCTTTAGAGTGAGCGTCGTAATGCGTTTATCACGATTCTAAACAGACAACAAATGTTTACACTGCCAGAATATGTTTGCGCGGCGATGTTTCTTAGTTTTGTCGACTTATAATTGGTCTTACGATGTAGTATAAGTGCAACTATATAGAAGTGAATAATATTTAGATAAACATTTGCGTAGTTAACAAAATATTTTAAGGGGCGTTCGGTTTTATTTTACTTAATACGAACGCTTAACTTCGACGAGGTGAAGATGGATTTGTCAATAATTTTCTGCGTAAAGTTAAAAAAAACAATGTATTTTTATGCAGCACATCAATATCAAGACAGTAGAGATATGTTTTTTGTTTTGATCAGTGTTACTTTAAAAAAATCTAATATAATCGAATATTTTCATATCTGTGTCCGACTCTGCAATGCAAATGTGTCCCACTAACAAAAAACGTACATACATGTGTATAGGGTCAATCTTTTACGAGGCTCGTCTCGTTTCTTATCATTTGAATAGTTTTTTTAGAAACGTAAACATACAGACGTCTAAACATTTATTGGCCTATATTGTTCGCGTTTGGGGCGGAGATACCGGGTGCAAGGACATAGCGGTGAAAGGATATTTACCAGAGAGGTTCTGGTTGGAGTTCTTCTTGGAACCGGTGTCGTCGACCGGCTCAATGAAGTTGTCGGGCCTGGGCAGCGGCCACGTGTTGGAGCGCGCGCGCGTCTGCGGCTCGAAGCCCACCTCTGTGAGCTCGCCCAGCGGCTCCAGCTCGCCCATGGTGCCGTCCAGCTCCGCGAGCCCGGTCTGCGACGACCACGGGCTCTGATATCCGCCACCCCCTTGTAAAGACATATCGCAGACTATTTCAAACAGTGGAATTTTTCGGTAGGTGTGCCAGTTCGAGCGCTCACCGGCGCGAGCCAATGCCAGCCGTTAGCATCTCAGAGCAATTTCCTTTCTGATTTTTAACAGATTTCTTTCTATTTCCAGAATGGTCGAAGCCGAGCCGCTATCCGCAGAGGTTATCTCTCTTCTCCTTATCGGCTATGTTATTCGAAGCCAATAACATGTGGCGTCTCACTAACGTTCATAAACAGCGATGTGCGCAGAGAGCGTCAGCCGTCGGACCGTCGGACCGCTCCCGAGAGGCGATTTTCGCTAAATATAAAAGCAAGCAGGCAAGGCGGGGGCGGGGCGCGCACCACGTGAGCGACTACGCGCCGATTTTCCAATTCATCACTGGCGGGCTAGAGGCGCGATAACCTTGTAACGTGGCTCGAATCGGCCCGAAACACTGAGTATCGTATCGCCCACGATCGTCACGAGCGTCGAAGGTCCCGAAGACTTCGCCGCTGCGCAAATTCCGGCGTCCTTCCGAGTTGGATACGCACTTTACAACTTTTCCACACTGATAAGAGTTATCACTGGGGTCTCTGGGGGGCTCGATCGCGCGTTATCCCCCGTGCCGCCGTTCATGAAGGGCAGGAGAACACTAAAAGTTGGTTCGCGGGAGTCCACGCGGTCGGCAACAATTGCTACTGCGTAATAAGCGATGTGATACGCGTGGCGCGGCAATCCGTCCTCGGCCGCGAACGGTCGCACGTACACTGAACCGAGTCGCGAGGCGCGCCGCTCGTGCAAATTCCGCTCGGCGGGCGCCGCGCTGGCCGCGGAGAGGCGGAGGGCGGTGGCGGCGGAGGGCGCTCAACGCTGATAGAGAGAACTGAGAAGTGGCGTCGTATGACCGCGCTCGGTCGCCATCTCGGCCACACTCGTGCCCACTCGGCTCGCCTTCGCTAATTTTTAATAGTCCAAAATTCTTTAGATTATTGCAAGTTGTATGATCCAAGTTACATGCTTACGGCGACCTTGGAGTTGACACGCGAATCCGGGCTGCAGTTTCGCAGTGTGGCGTGTGGCGTCTGTAGCGCGGAGTGTGAAGCGCGAGCAAAGCGTGCGTGTGAGGCGCCGGCCGCCGCGCCGCGCCGCGCCGTCACATCGCTTCGCGTCGACTCGCATGCCGCATGCCAATCTTTGTTTACGCACCAATTTGAATGTACATCGTTTGTTTTGTTTACTTTGCACGCTCACCTGTAAAGATTAGTAATCAATTTAAGATAATAAAAAATTACACTCTCTTTATATAAGTTTCATATTGATAACTTAGTGTGATGACAGCTTCCGTGGCGCAGTTAGCTAGACACCGGCTGTGAAACGTGAAGCCGCCGGTTTGATCCCCGCACCGACACAAATGTTTGTGTGATCCACAGGTATTTGTTTCGGGTCTGGGTATTTGTGAGACCGAAAAGTCTCTCGTAGTTTCTGATATCCACGACACAAGACTCGATATTAGTGTGGGGTCAAGACTATGTATGTGACTGTTATATGAATGTTATACTTATATATCTTTCGATAAATCGAATTTGTAATGCCACGATCCATGCAGCTGTTTGGACGCAATATCGTGCAAGGAGCCATACTGTCTGGCTAGTGGCTAGAGAGTACTGAGTAGTGGCTACTAGCTATCCTCAATCACTTTATAATGTCAAATAGTGTTCACAGCAATCGACACACTGGAGGAATTGCATACTTATAACATACTTCATAATTATTCGTATAATGATTTAAAACTGAATACAGGTGAGAATTTTTCAACCGGCGTCAGGCATACGGTAATATGAGCCGTAAAATTTGAGGCAAACGTGTATAACTTGTAAAAATATATTGGTTTAATGAAATAGTAATTAATACATAATGGTGTAATATTTACATATTAATATTTATATTTATATTTATTGGTGTAATATTTATATTTGTCGCTGGATGCAGGCTGCCGACAACAGGTCACTGTGGAGATCATTGGGAGAGGCCTATGTTCAGCAGTGGACTTCCTTTGGCTGATGGATGGATGATGGATGATGGTGTAATATTTTAAACAACAATATTACCTAGATTATGCGGCGTACAGTTTTACCCTCTTAAGATTACGTTAAGGAGAAAAACATGCTAATTCTTGGAATAAACCGCTCCAATTGTCGATAATTGTGTATAATAAGTGATGTCGAATGTACAGAAAAATAAACAAATATTTTAATTATTAATGCAACAAATTAATAATGTACCCATAACCAATTTCCTGCAGCAAAAAACGCGTGAACTATGTATGTCGTACTTCTGATAAAAAGTTCAATGTTTAAATGACCTTAACGTTTATTCTAGTACGAAATTGAACTCGTACAAGGGATTAATTTAAAAAATGATATAACTTTAGACAAAACTTGTTTTATTTAACTTTGGAGTTGGCTATCAATGGCCGTGGAGATGTGTATTCCTGTAAGAATTTTATACCGGGGTCTCTATACATTTGTTTGTGGCTATTTTTGTTTTAACACTAAGGAAATTCTAATCAATGCTTGAAATTTTACGTAACAACAATGTCGTTAAGAAAAATGGATCAAATCAAAATTTAGGTTATGTTCACCAAGCAAAAATACAAAAGTGATCAATTTGATTTTGCGCACTAATCATGTCCTTTGACTACCAAAGCAATTACAAGCTTTGTAGCTTGTAATTTTGGTAGCTACAAACACAATACTTACCACTTCTTATTAATTTCTCAGTATATTATACATAGAAACATTTTCCATACATCCATCCATCAGCCAAAGGAAGTCCACTGCTGAACATAGGCCTCTCCCAATGATTTCCACAGTGACCTGTTGGAGGCAGCCTGCATCCAGCGACGGCCCGCGACCTTTACCAGGTCGTCTGACCACCTAGTGGGTGGACGTCCCACGCTGCGTTTTCCGCTTCGTGGCCTCCATTCGAGAACTTTTTGGCATTTTCCATACGACTGAAAGATATTGAATTTTTACATTAAACAAGTTACGATACAATATCCGATCTTAAACACCATCGATTATTAATTAGAAAATAAATTAAGCCTTGCTGTTAAAAATTGACTTTTTTTACGGCTACTCCAAATATAGAAAAATCCAATTACAAACTTTTTTACAACTATCTACTTACATAAATCACGTATTTGAAGAGAAGCTGCGCTGAAACTTGCACAGCAACACCAGCTCTAATTTAATGACACTTTCCAATTTTAAGATAAAAAATAGTATGTTTACATATTTTTTTAGAAGCACTAATATGTGACAGGTAACTCCGCCCATGATAGGCGCGAGGGGTACATAGTCCGTCACTGTATGCATTTTAACCTCAATTAATCATGAAAAAAATAAACTTCCCAATTATTACACTTGATTAAAGCCGAAATAATTTACTTACCTTACTGTTATTTATGTAAAATAAATAAAGTACCTACCTAAAGCTAAAACCAAGAAGGGTTAAATTCATTTCCCGCCATAAAGAGAAACTATTTTTTTTTAATAATTTGCCAAAGGAAGTTTGTCGGATATAGCCGGAGATAATCAATGGGGTATTGGACTCCATTTTTTTAAATTGTATTTATCAAAAGTTATCCATATCCAAAATCTAGTCAACAACGAGTCTGTAAATCTATTTAGAATGAATCAAGTTAATAATGTTTAAATCTTGTAATGCGAGTAGTGTTGTGTAATTTTCGGTAAAATTCTATTTTTCGGAAATTCCAACAATGTTGGAAATGGAAAAATTCAATTATATAACTTTATAGGAGTTATTAAATCGTAAAATAGACTATTCTTTTATATAATTGTTAAACTTGATAGCAAAGTAAACATACATTTATTTGTAATACTGTAGAGTCCTAATTCAAGATAGGGATTTAAGGTAATGGCTGGCATTTGTAAGAAAAAAATAATTAAATTGGTTAATAAACAAAACGACTTATTTATTTATATTTTGCCCTGATTTTTAATCCACCCCAATTTTCCGAATGTGTTTCGTTTCGTTCGAAATTCAAAATGTAAAGCATCGTAAATATATTCGAAGTTTTGATATTTTTCTGAATAATGGAAAAAAATCATTTTTGTAATTTTTCGGAAAATTTTTCATGGCCCAACACTAAGTGAGAGTAAAAGAAAAAGGATGCAAAACAAAACTATTGATGTCACTTTGCATAACAGTGTGCACGCGTGAAAGAGACAGTAAGATATCCGCACTATGCTCCCAATCTTTTTTTTTAAATACGCCTTTTTTTAATTTGTCTTATTTTACATGCTACAATAATACTGTTTTCGCAGAAGTGTTTTATTTTAATGGTATTTGTGTTAACGTTAATTATTTCAAAAAATCGACCAGTCAAATACCCTAAGAAGAAAAAATCATGATCCATTTTTTATCCTATAAATTATTATGACAAATAAATGATGTATTAGGACAATAATATAATGAAATCTAATATTTTATGGACTTTATTGTGTTCAGAACAATATAATATTTGCAAAAGCAAATAACATAAATATAAAAATATGACGTAAGTATTTACATGTAATGCGATATTACTAATGAAAAACAAACATTAACGTGAAATTCGTTAACTTTCCTATGATGTCACTCAAAAGCTTTTACGACTTCAGTCGGTGAAGATGCGTAATGTCTGATTTCATTGGTTTTTTTTTCACTTTACCTATAGTTGTGACCGTTTAAAAAAATCGTGAAATATGTGTGGGATAAGGAATAGGTGGGTAGGTACCTATACTATAATTATAATATGTTACGAAAAATATTAGAAGTATTCGCAATTGTACCTTTTCAAGAAATTACTTGATACCTAATGCTAAAACGGATATAGTGCTACCGTAATATTTCTCAAGTCACGGGACAGGTGTAAATGTACTCTCGTTAATAAATTCGGGAAGCCGAGGGTAACAATTAAATGTTCCGATGGGCGTTACGGACAATTTATTGAGTGCACGTGTTCGTTTTCTTTGAGAAAAACTTTCTTGTAGCCACATTGTAATTGCAAGTGATTTTTAGATGTATTTTTTTTTTACTTTAACATTACCGTAAGATATGCTTAAGATAGGACGGCAAGAGAGAACCGTCTGAACATTATCATGAAGACTCGAATTACATTAATATAAACGAAATCTTACGGATTTTATCGCGAATTTGATTTAATTTTTAAATTTTTTAACTTCCCGACGTTTCGATCACTTTACAGCTTTCATGAGCAGCAGGTTGCTGAACACATAGAGTAAGGCTCCAAACACTACGTTCGTTTTGACCAGCCTTAAGTCCTCGCCAAAGAACACCGTTTCCTGTCCAGAATGTTTCGCGAGGCTATTGGAATTAAAAGGTGGCCTGAAGCTTACACCAGCATGGGATCCAAATTTCAATTCTACAATTAATTAAATCGGAACCCAAAAAAACAACTGCCAGAACTCGAAACAAAGTGAGCTCATTCTGCGTAAATCGGATCGCAAAAACCAATAAACTTTTTTTCTTAATTTAATAATTGTAAACTTAGGGTAGTTAAATCGTAACAATCACTGAGAGGATGACTACTAATACCTCATTCCGCCCCGTGACCACGAAAGCCATATACGAAAGCTGTAAAGTGATCAAAACATCGGAAAGTTAAAAAATTTAAAAATGAAATCAAATTCGTGATAAAATCTGCAAGAATTCGTTTTGTTTCAATGTTAAGATTCGCGTGAATCTAAGAAACCATTATGACTTGAATTACGTATCTACTGGTATAAGGTACTGGTGCAAGGTAAGGATATTTCTAATAAATGTTATTGCTAGATACTTCATGAAATCTTGCATTCTTTTTTTTTTCGGAATATTTCTACACGCACATCAAAATGATTGCAAGGCAACCATTGTAGAAATATTTCTAAAAAACCAACTTAAAAACACTATCTAATATAGTAACTATATCATACCACACAAACTGTTTTATTGTAGTTGTACACGTTGATTAGTTTGCTTATTGACTTAAACAAATCAAATATGCGTAACATATTGAAGGCGGGCCAAGTACCAGTAGGACCTATGCCTTATACATATCTATTAACAGGTAATTAATGCATTAAAAATATTTTTCTCCAGTAAATACAACAATTCTGGCCTGGTTCATACCGGATAAATTGCACCCGAAAGTCGAAACACGATACACAGCGTGTGGATCGTCATTACAGGTTTTACCATGGTCGCGATCCGGGTGGTTTCAAATATGACACCATTACCTTTATGACTCCAGTAATCTCATAAGATACACACTTCAAAATTAATTTATTAAAAACTATTATTGATGGCATTCAATATTATGCTTAGTTATCTCTTTTATTTAAGGCGCAGATGGATTAAAAGCATGCTGGTTTAATGGTAAGTGTCCATCCTTAAACTTAAATCCAAATTGATTTACTTTAAATTGAAAGTGCGTTTCGTAGGTGCAAACACCTAAACGTTGACAATAATATCTGTAGGCGTATATTATTAATTATTATAAAATGTATATAATGATTATTTAACACGTAACATCTACGCACAAAGCCAGTCTCTCAGCCATTTTGCCAAACTGTAATATTTAATATTTATGTTGTTATTTTAGTACGGGTACTAGGTATTGATAATTTAATTACATTTGAATAGTCAATATTAAGTCATGCGTATTTTCTAGATGACGTAGTCGGTAGTCGCATAATAACTACTTATAAGTAAAAGGGTTACGTCACAAGAACATTAATGACGACATTAATGTTTTCCCGAATTGGATAAACTTGTTTACATTAGGTAGATATTTCCAGAGTCTTTTAAGTTGGTGGTTGGAAGTTCATATTCACCGGGAAAGCGACCATCATACTCGGTGGTAGATCTGTCATAGTACGAATAAAAAACAAAGCTTATCGTAATGACGCAAATGTGTATTTAGAATTACTCGTATCCATCCATCCATCCATCAGCCAAAGGAAGTCCACTGCTGAACATAGGCCTCTCCCAATGATTTCCACAGTGACCTGTAGGAGGCAGCCTGCATCCAGCGACGTCCCGCGTATACCTGTGTATATCTTAACATTGAAATAAAAAGAATTCTTACGGATTTTACCGCGAATTTGATTTAATTTGATGACAGTCCACCCCGTGACCACGAAAGCTTTAAAGTGATCGAAACATGGCAAAGTTCAAAAATTTAAAAATTCAATCAAATTCGCGATAAAATCCCTAAGAATTCGTTATTTCACTGTGTATATCTGGTTTGGAGCATGCATAATATTAAGATATTTCTAGAATAAAGCAACTGAGAGTTGAGACAATATGCGTAGCACTGTTCAGCATGGGCGTCATCATTATCGTTAGCTTTATACGGATAGGTGAGCTTTACATACATTACAATTGTAATAGGTATGCAAGTTTGTTGACATAAACACTGCAAGCTTTTAGGTATAGCGCATTTAGGTAAATGATTTAAGTACATCTAAGTCACAAGTGTGAGTCTACGACGGGTTCCCGCGGACATCATCTCAATATAAGATTCATTCCCAATAAGGTGCCTGGTGAAAGCTGATATGACAAAACTACAATATTATATGATCTTATGGTACTGTGTTGTACTGTATCAGCCCATACACGACCTCAGGGCAGGGCACGAGCCTCCTCTACAATCGAGAGTACGATTGAGAGTGGTTAGGCCATATAGTCCACCACGCTGGCCCAGTGCGGGTTGGCGGACTTTTACATACCATGGTAATTTACACAAATCGCTATGGTATGCAGGTTTCCTCACGATGTTTTCCTTCACCGTTATAGTGCGTGGTGATTGACTATCAATACACACATGACTCCGAAAAGTCAGAGGTCTGTCTGAGTCTGTGTGAGTCTAGACGCGCCTGCCTAGATGTTCACGGTGGTCAAATCCCAGGGCACACCTCTGACTTTTCGGAGTCATGTGTATATTGATTGATCTTATGGTAAGTGAAATTTAATTGATCCAGAACACCCAACAACATAATTCAAATCCGGATATACATAAGTTGAGTTTCAATACGACACTATGATGGGTCTCTACCCTGATGTCTTCAGTCTTGTGGTTATTATCAGGGATTACCCATACGAACACCCTACGAGCAGTTTTTTTATTGCCGTTTTAGGCAGACAACCTACCGGCCCGCCTAATGGTAAGCGGGCCAGTACAACAAAATCGCTGCCTATCTAAAGGAAAGTACTCTCTTTAAGCCGCACTTGAATAAGAACAGGGCATAGCGCTCAGGATATACCGAAGCAGCGAGTTAATTCCAGAGCTTGCACGTGCGTAGTAAGAAAGAACGCACGTTATACAGGCTTGGGAATCTGACTTGCTGAGCAAAAGGGAACAGCAAAGCAATTACTTCAAGACGGTTTTCTATGAGACAACATCCACCCGGTCGATCTAACCCAATAGTACTGCGACGAGAACTTGACGACAACTTTGACAAGATTCATGTCCCGGGACCCGGCCACATCCAAACGACTTGCACTTTGTACTTACGTTATAATTGCTATTTTGCCCCAGTTGTTTGTTATTTCCGTACAAGATAAGAATTAATTAATAAAATCAAATCATGCGTAGCTATGATTTCTCGATGACGTGGCCACATGACAGTTGTAAGCAAAGTAATTACGTCACATTGTTATGAATGACCGTTTTGATGTTTTACCAAATTAGGTAATATGAGTGATAACACGTAAAAACAATAATATTATTGTGAAGCTTAGGTCATTAATGACATTGTGCGATTATTTGTAGATGTGGTAAAAATAAACAAGTACATTTGCAAATCATTATTCAAGTACTTAGTGTAAATGATCGTCATATGCGTCTCGTTTCTTCGTAAATAACCTGTAAGATGTAGTAAAGTGGTGGATTTGATTCCTAGGTCGAGCATTGTATGTACATATTGTTTCAGTATTTCGATTTGAAAATCTCATACAGAGTATATCATGACTTCTACCGAAAACGAAGCCAGGTGATAGTTTTAGTGACTTTAAACTCAATGCAACTATATTTTTTTGCAAAAAGAAGCAACATTTTTTTTTGTAATTTTTGTCCTATCATCGTATTTCGGTGGTAAATATATACATTTTCCTAAAAATATAATGTACACCATTTTATTTTTAAAGACGCTTTAGTACGCAAGGCTTTAATTATAATTTTAGCAAAACCTATAGATTTACCACGCAAACACAAAGATATTTAAAACATTACAAGAAAAAATCGTCGCATATTGTTGCAAAATTTTTAGTTGCATCGTGTCTGTCGTCACTAAAACTACCACCTGGCTTCGTTTTCGGTAGCAGTCTTGATATACCTGTATATGTTCCCGGGATTGCACTTTATGCTTGGCATAGCGTCTAGATTTGGAATAAGTTTATCCTCAACCCCAACTGAGCCAAGGATCTTTTGTCGTAGGTGTCACATATACCTGACATATACACATACTTGTAGATCACTCAAATTTTTGTTTAGTTGCGTGGATTTAGCCTATGCACTCTCAACTATTTGTGAATTAAACAAATTTAACACAACTGCACAAAATAGTGGTGGTTTACCCAGTTTTTATCAAATGTCAACGACGTAAGCAATTTTGTTGTGAACTGAAATTACGTCAGTGTATAATCTTTATTTCTGTAAACTTTGTTTTACTAATATGCAGTGTAGCTAAATGAAATAACGTCAAACTTGTATTATAGGTACCAATTAGCGCAGTACTTTTCCTCCTGTTTTTTTCCTTCCCTTCCCATTCCCATTGATGGCACGGCAGCGTACAAGTATCCAGTGTTGAAGACATTTATGTGCAGTAATCTAAAAATTAGGTGAGCCCTTTAATAGCTTTTCGATTATTTATAATTAAAAAAAAGTTAAGCCGATGCCCCTAATTTTGTTAGCGTAGTTGATTAATTCTATTCACGATTGTTATGGTGATTTTCAGTTGCTGACTTCAGAGGGGCCTATGTTCCGCAATTGATCAAAGGCCTCGTTTGGTAATGAGCCATGTTAAATTATCGTCCAAAGCCCGTCCTCTTATGCCCGCAGTATGAATTTATATAAACGAAAATATCCCATACATTTCATATGGTCCGAAACGCTTATGACCGTTACGTGTAACAGTTCCGTTGTACCAACCCCGGCGTGACAGTCGGAAACACTGGATTATTTCCTTCACGTCACATTATTATTGTATTACAGATTTCCTTTTACATCCGAGGGGTCGCTGGGACCTGGGTCAGTTTGTTATTCGATGTAATTAAAAGTGTTTGTGAAAAATTGTATGTAGATTGTAGGATCGGCAAATAATGAAATTTGTCGGTATTTGGTTCGGTTACGTATAGAAAATGTGTTGTATAGTAAATATAGTAATATTTATTGATGCAGTGGCTATCAAGTTGGGTCCGTGCGTTAATGATTAATAGCTTTATTTATACACTGATTTATAACATATTTTAGTTATCAAATGTTTACTCGTTCGAACTACTTTAGAATTCAGTTTGAGCGGAGAAGACAAAATATTCGTTAACTAAAATAGGTTTTAAATTTGTCTATGAATAAGGCCGTACAAGTTCTATCTCGCAATTATTGATATTAAGTTACTTGTTACCGAGTTCACCATTTGCCCCTTCTAGATATTTTTGTGTGGATGTTGGGCGTAATTAATTTTTATAATAATGTGCATTAAGAATAACTCAGTATGATTTTGTGTACTTAGATGAATGACTGACTGACTGAAAAATAATTATTTTCTACAATATTTATCTACGACTGAAATATTTATTATGGTCTAAGAGCCGTGGAAGATCGACCTTCACCCATCTGATAACCAGATGAGACATATTCTTTATCAAATATTATTGATTAACAAACATGCCTATGAAAACTTGCCTATAAAAAAGTGTTCTCAGCTATTATATTTTATAGCAAAAGTATTTTATAAACGGTTTTTGCAGGAAGGGATAGATTATTTTCTGTCATACTTCTGAAAAATAGATTTTTAATTTTTGGTACATTTTCTACCATTCTATATTTTTTCTGTGTATCGACAAGCTCCTCGTCATTTCTTTTGAGACTTGTAGGCAATTTGCTGTTGGGTCGGATGTAGGTGATGACTGTTAAGTTTATTTATATGGCTTAATAGCTGTCTAGCCAGTAGGTTTCCTTATGTGCCGGGTTTTGTGAGAAAATCCACCGCAATTGGGTAATCGCGAAACTAAACAATACGCACGTGATTCATTTTTCAAAACCAACGTTTTCTTGTTCGATTTGAGAACATCAGGTACATTTTAGCGAGGGATGACTTCTACCAGTGCCATTCACTCAAAAGTTTTGAAATCATTGCGTGCATACATGTTGGCTGGTGTAATTTCTGATAAAATTTCAGTTACCAATCTTTGATTCGAAATAAATAATTTAAATAATTAATTGTTTATTACATTTTTCCTTACCATAGGTTACAAACTTAATGATAAGTGCTGAGGCTAAGTTAAAACAGTAATGAGATACGGCTGGTGCTTAGAAGTAAAAACTCTTTAAGCACATATAAGCCTTTTTTATATGTTTTTTTCGGAAAGCACGAGAATAAGTGACATTGCGGATAACATTTTACAATTGCTTACACATGTTAGGGCCCTCTGTAGCCCGGGGGTCCAGTATCATTGATACGGCGGTAGCTACGCCCCTGGATCTAATCCACGTGGTCGCGGTGGTTGCGTAGTACCTACTGGTTATTAAGTTAAAAGTATGAAGTTTCATTTCTTCTAATACAGAGAGGTATTTTGCTCTGTTTTCAGATTTAGTATATTCAATTAATACAGCCAAAATTAAGTACTTTCTACCTACTTTAATATTATACTCGTAGAAGCATAGAAAATAAACTTTAACATAACATTTTTCGACGTAAATCCATCTCGCGGAAAATCTGAAAACTACGTTCTAAAATAGCATGTACACGGACAAATATTGACGTAGTCTTACTAAATTTTAACAGATGGCGTTGATGACTGAAACTCAACTTCGTTTCCGAAAATTCCGATAGATGGCACTGACTTACATAAGGTGTCCTTCGGGTAACATCAAGTTATGCTTAGGTGGAAAATGTGAAATCGGGAAAAGCCATCCCGGATACAATTCAGTCGGTTCGGGACACTCTCCGCGTTTGCTTCCTTATCACGACTCCACTTTACGCGACTTTCTCTCATAGAAGGTTGTACTTTGTATATAATCGCTATTTAAAATATTATTTTGGCTTTATCCAGATAAACTGAACTTTCGTGTGAATTTATAATTTTTCCCTCCTCGAGGTTATTCGTTAGAACAAACTTTTGAAGTCCTGTTCATAAGGTGCGCGGATTTCGGAAGTCGCTTGCTGGCTATAATGATTGGTGAGTTTTAGAACTATATACTTATTTCTATTATGATAAATATTAAACTGAGAAGATATAATTTTATATTTCAAACAATTAAAAGATGTGTTAAACTTTGATTATGAGTGATATTAGCATCCTTCGATTCACATTGGAATAGTTTTAAATGGTATGACTACAATAAGGATAATAGTATTATTTAACACATATTAAGCTTTAGTTTAAAATTATATTATTACGTCATACAGAATTTACAGAACAAGTGTTGTGTAAAATAAGTTTGCCTTACAAAGGTTTTTAATAAAAATCACGGATCCTTATTTATTATTGTTGGTGTCTGATTTAACTTTGAGGTTTATTGTTACCCCTCTCAAGCGTACTCTCAATTGTAGGGAAGGTGAGTGGAAGGAAGGGAAGTGTTTAAATTATTAAAAAAAAAATCTATACTAGAGCTACTACAATAAGAACGCATTGGTTCACTTAGGTTGTTTTATATGTAGATCACAAAGCCGGCACGTGTGTATATCCTAGAAAACTCACATTTATATACAACATTGCAGTATAGTTATTGCGCGTTTGTAAGTGAGTCTGCCGGAATCTCAACAATCTATACCTTCTCTCTTTCTCCATTTAATTTTGATGACCAGCAGCGTACCTACGATCTTCAAGTATCGTGCCATTACATGAACTCCCCTAACGAATGGGTTAAAAAATAAAATCTTTGATCGTTTATTGAAACTAAGCCCAATAGAACGTAATAGAAAATTGTATAATTTGAAGAAATAAAAACGACAAAATATTTTTTTGAAAATAATAATTTTACATAAAAGAATGGTACTCATGAAATCAAGGGTACCCAAATTAGGCGTTGCCTTGAGAAACAGTTTAAATATATTTTTTATTACAATATTTGGGTGTGTGAGTGTGAGAGCGTGGTATGTGTATGTGTATGTTATGTTTGTAAAATAATATATATTACATTATACACGGTTCATTTATAAAGTGAACAGACGAGCTATAACGGTTGCAGGAAGTCATTGGATGCAAGCATCTTAAGACATCCTTAGGGGAAGCCTGTATTCAGCGTTACATTTCCTACGGCTGAATATAATATTTAGTTAGGTCCCTCGTTTCCATCTAATGCTTATCCTCCCAGTATGTCGAGTGAGAACCCTTTTGAATTATTGAAATTTACGGGTCAGTTGACAGACCCAACTATTCCTCTTAACGAAATTTCTATTTGAACGTTCACAATCGATAACATATGGGACTGATGTCCTTTCATTCAGTACAGTTTGATTCAAGAGACAAAGCTCGCTTGACAAGCCGCAAATATATATGATTATGAATAAATAAATAATTTTATTGTGCTAATTATTTTTATAGTTTCTTTACATATTTCTAATAAAATCATAATCTTATTTCTTTAAATTGTTCTTATCAAGTAGTAACGTGTGTTTGGCGCGACATTTTTACGTCATGTTTTTTCTTAAAACGTTCGTTTAGGCTTAAGCGTATCTAATTTTGCGAACCCTTAAACCTTTTGGAGACACATTTAGGTATTACCTACGCTGTCGAAATGCAGTGTGATAAAGCTTACATACATACATATATAAACTCACGTCTTTTTCCCACAAGGGGTAGGCAGAGGCGCCAGCATGACATCCATATTTCGCCTTGTATATTCCGTCCCACGATGTGATAGGGGGCGAGCCTATCGCCATATCAGGCACAAATTCCTGACTCCGGGCTGATAATGAATAGAAAATTCCAATATTAGTTTGCCCGACCCAGGATCCGAACCCGAGATCTCAGCTTTGTAATAGTAGGTACAACTGCGCCACCGAGGCAGTCACCTGACTTTTAAAAAGTATATTATGTAATTTGACAAATATAAATTTGGGCAAAACCCCTGACCAGGATCTTGGCAATCTATTCCGTTTCAACTCTATAACAAATCTTTATTAACCATTAATTTAATAATCTTGATAACTGACTAATCGCATCTAGTATTCTCTATAATAAATAAAGTATAATTATCCATTACGTCTTGTATTCTTTGGAGGTAATAAATTAATTTTAATTATCTGGACTTCATATTAAAAAATATTCCGCTAATTTTTCGGCTATGTACCACGGGTCACGACCAAATCGTGATCCATTAAATCGATTTTTCGTGCAAACTTTATCTCGAGGATTTCGATACAAACCATTTAAAGGTCGATTCAATATGTTCTTCAATATAAATCAGTGTAGATATTGTAAAGTTAGTTCCGTGTCATAAATAAAATACAGGTAGGTAATAATTTAAAAAACAAAATGGAAAAACACTTGTTTATTAATTATTTATGTTCTTTTTGTGTTAAATATGTACTCGTATTATGCAATTATAGCCGCTGAGGTTGTAAATTAATCAGGAATATTTACAATTGTATACAAACATTGAAACATAGTCACATAATATTATGTAACCACTTCGCATGCTTTCAACATTCCCGCCACATCGCTCCCTACTTCAAAGTTTTTACGATGTACCTAATGTGAATTATTTTAATTGATAAAACTCCAAACTTGTCACAGGGACATAAAATTAGAGCACCGTGCATCTTTTATTATTTTAGTCATCCTTCAATGAGACATTTTTAATGGTTCAAAGTCCTGTAGAACCACTACGGCTGATCTGTGGGTTTAAAATTTTAATTCTTCATATTGCCGTAGAACCTCTGCGAGTGGTCTGTGGATTTAAAAACATAACTTTGTTATACGATTTGCATTCTGCGAAGCATATTTTAGTATTTTGCTTATAGTTTCGAATCCAGGAGCCATTATACGACAATTAATTAAAAATGACCTTTTATTACATCGCCTGTTAAAGCCGTTTTTGTGCAATTTCCAATATTTTATTCACTACTAACACGTCACACACTGTAAATGTACTTATGTATGCTACTTTTTCACAGAGCCTTTGCTCTACGATACGGAGAGATTGGATATAATTAACAAAGCTTCTCTTAATGCAGGGTGACAGGGAAATTGATTCTCTTAGAGTACCACGGCAGCTTCTGATCAATCAATGTTTAGTCTCTAGTCTCTAAAGTGTGTGGAGTCAACTACTCTGTATTAAGCAACTACAAACTAATTTATATGGACTTTTAGGTATGTTCTCCTTTGAAAGACGGGTTTTAGTTTACCATGACGACTCAATCCATGTGGGGAGATATATATATTTTTAAATCATAGATAGACTGGATTGCATTTTGAAGCCAACCAGAGAGACTTACATTATTTGACGGCTGTGGTCTGTGAACCCTTTAACAATTCTACGTTACTTCTTGAAATTCATAAAATAGGCGTTTCCCAAAGACACTTAAAACGCCAGTTCCTACATTGAACATTCTCAATTACGTTAATTATATGAATAAAACATCCACTTCAGTTAATAATTATAATTAAAACAGGAGATGTACATAATCGATTTTCGGAATCCGGATTTAGTGCGTGACCACCAATACTCGTACAATTCAAAATTAATCTAGTTATACTAATTCGGATCGGACGCATTGCGTAAGAGCCCTAATGTTAACCAAGACCTACGTCAAAATTGCTCTCCGAGGCACGTCCAGAGTTCTATACAATACTGGAATATTACTTCAACAAGTCACGTACATTAATTTAGTTTGGACGAGAGAACAATTTCAGCAGACAGATTTTGCCCGACGCGACATCTGTCGTAGAAAACAACAGGTGGGTCTATCGCAAAGGTAATTCAGTGGCCGAAAGGCATACAAAGGCGGACAAGGGGCGTGCGTTCAGCACCGAATACGTGGAAAAATACCGTATTCTTTGTGTTCAAATAGTGGAATGAAGAATTTAAGCGTGCTTTACGGTCTTTGTTACAAAGGCGTGGTTTTGGGAGTTGCATTCTTTGTGGTCAAACTGAACATGCTTCTTGTACGTTCTATGTGATATGATAGTTTAAGAAATACCATAATTGTGTTTTATTAACCATAATTGTGTTGTGGTAGATATGGAAAATAGATATGGAACATTTCGCAAAAATATAGTGTTGTGTTCCACGAGGAACCGACTTTCTACATCGATCTTTCTATAATCAAATATAATTGATACTAAAAATTGATTTTCCGAGTTGAATATTCAACTAAGAAACGCATAAACTGTTGCTTTATCAATGTTCCAATATTTAACAGGATTAAATTATGCGATTAAAGGGAGGATGTTAAAGTCGTGTTAATCGCACATCATCATGGAATTGTCAAATCACAATTTTTTTATTGTTGGCTTCCGCTCTCTGTAACCCTTCTTCTTGAGTAAATGTTTCTACTGTCACAACGTGTCCTTATTGCTAATATGATATTCCGCTCATAAAAAAATATGAAACTAACAACCATATCTATTTTCACCTACAGGATGGCAAGCAACGAAATGACTAAAATAATAAAAATAATTTTAAAATTCGATTACTACGCTACTATTTCATATTCATAAAAATTAAGTGCTTATGTTTTATTTGGTGGGAAAAGGAACGCGATTTAGTTATTTTTACGACAAATAATACCATAGACTTCATTCATAAAGCTTACAGCCTTGCTGGTGGTAAATCACAAACATATTAAAATCGTACATAATAACATCACGCGAGCTGTTCGCAGCCCGGCGCTGTTTCATTCATCATTTACTTATACTTGCTTTTATCCCACGCTTATGTGTGGATGCGTCATAATTTTTATGTATATCGTGATAATGTAATTTTACAACATGCATACGTATGACGTAAGATATTACAGGAGTTAACGTAAAAACATCCTTATTGCCATTAGAATAATAGGGTAGGCATAGCCTCATATAATAATAGAAAATTATACACAGTAGAAACTGTATTATTTTTAATAACACTAATACAGTTTTATTCACGCCATAACAAAACATATATTTACATATGGCACGTAAATCTTATTTCTATTAAAACTTTCACGTTTGTATTTTTGTTGGAGTAGACAGACAGCATCAGTAGCGACCTAACGGGCGGCTGTCTGTTTCAATAATCGTATTTCAGAGATAGGTGACGATCCTATTACCACGCAGGGCTTAAATTCTATATACGTTCTAGTATACGTTTCCCGGCCATCCTTGTTTTCTAGATAAAAGTAATATAGGGTTCAGTACACAGACTATGCAAAGTAGCAGATAAAGAACACCTATAGTGTGAACTCAATTGCTACCTAGAGCGCCATTACAGAGCTCGTGAACGCGTCTACATTGTATTGTCAGATTTAGCGGAACACCGTATTTGCATTCCGTTTTATTTTCCCCTGAAAGTGGCTTTATTTTAAGTAGCATAAAGCCTTTTTATTTCAGCTTTATTTTTTTTTCTACTTACCTCACCTACCTGTCCTTTTCTTCCACTTCCACGAAATAGGCGCTATAGACTGGAGGGTTATTTTATTCTCCGACACAACGAATGTTCGAACGACGTACGTAAAACTGTACGAATGTGGCTTAATACTCTGAGAAATATTGAATCCTCTATCGTATGTCGTAACCATAGACTAAGTCGCAGTGAATGATACGTTTCATAGAGAATAGTATTGATTTGAACTTTTATTTTATACGTGAACGTTCGAATATTCGAACTTCGTGTCGAAGAATAGAGTAACCCCCCTGTGTAGAAATTTTCTCGGAAGATTTGATTAGCATCACACCTTGGCAGTTATCTTATTAAGAAATATGTTTTAGAATTGAAAACTCATGGCATTCTGATTTCGTAGTCTTCAAATCATTCTTCTCATTCATGTCCCTATGTCAATATTCACTACTAAGAGCCATAAGTATGTACGTACTCTTAAAAAACTGTATTGTTATTATCGTTCACTGTTATGTTCAGGACTCTTCTACAACGGAATTTATTTTCTTAAAAAGCTATACTGGAAATATACATAAACGAAAAGACACGATGCAACTAAAAATTTTGCAAAAAAACGCGATGAATTGATTGTTAAGTTTTATATATTATTATGTTTGGGTGATAAATCCATGGTTTTTGCTAAAATTAGTATTTAAAGCCTTGCGTACTATGGCGCCTCTCAAAATAAAAAGGTGTACATTATTTTTTTAGGAAAAAGTATGTATTTACCACCCAAATAGGATGCCAATAAAAAAATACAAAAAAAAAATTGTCGCTGTTTTGAAAAAATGTTAGTTGCATTGTGTCTAAAGTCACCAAAACTACCACCTGGCTTCGTTTTTAGTTGCAGTTTTGATATACCCTGTATGCCATCAACGACAAATGAACTTTAAACAAACATGGCGATCAACATAACGATATTGGCAATTGGTACATGTAATCAAACTCAAACATCAAGTTACGTAACATTATACACGTAATTTCCAATTAATATTTCGGCGCGCTAACCCGATTTGTCTTCAGCTGAAATTTATTATGTGAAACTTTGAAGGCGATAAATCTATAGAGTTATCTCGAAGCGCAGAACGTTAAGCTATCTCGTAAACACTCGCCATTTGATGTGCAGAGTTGAAGGAATTACAGACAGTCATAATATTTCATAACGAGATTAATTCGAGTAATTTGTGAGGGTTTCGTGATATGGTTTGTGTTTAGGCTTTTCGCAAGGACTTAGAGCGTCCGTCGTATTTAGTTTATTATTGATTATAATATATAACATTTTTGTATTGTATTGTATCAGCCCATATACGACCCACTGCAGGGCACGGGCCTCCTCTACAATCGAGAGTACGATTGAGAGTGGTTAGGCCATATAGTCCACCACGCTGGCCTAGTGCGGGTTGGCGGACTTACACACCTTAGAATTTTTTTTTTTTTAAATCGCTACGGTTGCAGGTTTCCTCACGATGTTTTCCTTCACCGTTAAAGTGCGTGGTGATTGACTATCAATACACACATAACTCCGAAAAGTCAGAGGTGTGCCCTGGGATTTGAACCCGCGACCACCGTGAACATGTACTATGTAGGCAGCCGAGTCTGGTCCGATACCACGAGGCCACCACGCACTTTTTATAACATATATAACATAGTGAAGATTAATTCTATATTACCATACAACTATTAACTATAGCTTTTCGCACACCAGGATTAAAAACAAACGGAATCCCGCACTAAGAGGTTCGCCAAATCCTATTTTACCGCTTGTTTAAGCTTTGGCCTAATTTGCCGGCTCGCGTGTCCTCTCCTTCCTATAATCCTAGATCCTTTCACCGTAGCCAGAAGAAACAGCTAGTTAGGCCAAAATAATGATGTCGAAAGACAAGAGATAATTGACTGTTATAAATCGATACTCTATCGGGTTCGCATTGCACTTATAATCTGGAGCGTTTCAGTCAATTTGTCCAGCCACTTCTGTATTTGTATCAGCCCATATACTTCCCACTGTAGGGCAAGGGCCTCCTGTACAATCGAGAGAACGATTGAGAATTTACAAAAAATAGATAACAGCCATTTAGAAAACTATATTATATGTAACTTTATAAGAAGAGTTCTTGGTGTGATTTTTGTATATTAAAGTGTCCCATATGTAACCTTACTTACCTACAAATTAGAATACTGAACATATTATATAAAATGTGGAAACATTTCCTTTGAGAAAAAAAATCTCGTTGTGGAACTCTTTAGTAGATTTTTATGAGTTGTGTAAAAGTGGATACCCGCCAGTAAAATAAGTTGTTGATCCTTTAGTAAATAGTCTTTTCGTGAATCTTTTATGAGGAGATTTTATATAAGGCCCGTGAAATGATAATCTTCACCGGGTTTATTCGCCATGAAAATAAATAGGGCTTATTTATTAAGCGTATCGGAAGTTTAAGCCTCGTTCTGGGATTGACTTATTGTTTGTTTTAGAAAATATTTGATGTTAAGTTCTTTATCTTTGCTCTGTGGTTCGTGGGTGCGACAATTCCACCAGGGTATCTCCTGGCTCCTGCCCGTCGTAAGACGCGACTTAAAGGGGCCATAGTTGGGCAAACTGCGGGGGCAGTGCGTCATCACTTGTAACGACTCGGAGATGTGCGATAGAGCGCATGGGCTAGCCTCTGTCGTGGACGCCCACAACATCTCAAACGGGCGTCCATAATAGTAGTAAGTGTGGGGCATTCAGGCCCCCACAATGGAGGAGCAGCAACGGTTTTGCGCCGGGCGGTTACGCGGACGAATATCGTGGCGCTTCTCGCTCTGGGATGTCTAGTCTCGCCCATAATTCGTGTGAAGGTCACCGACGGGTTGTAAGTCAGTATGCTGGCGTAGTTTCTTAACGTCGCTACACGGCCACATTCCGCAATATGTCGGTTTGGAAGGCCAGAAACACTGATATACCCCTTTCGGCCTCCCCCGGGGTACCGAAAGACGAGCTTAGTAGCTCTTGGATAAAAAAAAACAAGTAGTTATCTGTCGTTTGTATGGTAATAATAATACGACATCTGTCTTCCAGTCACTGTATAGCACGGTTTTCTATTATCTGCTATAGATAACGATTTAAATGACTATATAATGATAGATTTAATATGCGCAATAGAGAAGCTTGTAGCTTACTTAGTGGAATGCAATATCTGATAACAATTATAGTGCAAAAAATGATTTATTATCATCACAGAATTATAATAATCTTCATTATCCACTGTTAGATGTAGGTTTCTTTCAATAATATTTATAGCGACTAGTGGAAAATGGCCTGCATCGAGCTTCTTTATACAACCTTCGTTATGTCTTCCACATAATTGAATAATTAAAATGGAAATAACAAAAACATTTATCTAACTTATATTTCCCCTGTTTAAAAGTGCTAAAACAAACCGTCTGATATCGACGTAGCTCGTTTAATTAGAACCCGTCACAAGTTGGAGACGGTGTCCCGGCAACGAGTGCCTTATTAGTTGAGACCAAATTATAATTACCAAACTTTACCGGGACGTACGTTCTTGGAAATGTGGTGGGTGTGTTTTTCCTGGAGAATAGTAAAGTTTTCGTTTGTTTATGTAACACTGCCGATGTGCATGTGAAACAAAATATGTCGGCTTTCTTGTTAAGAAATATGGAGGTTTTTTTAGTTTACTTTGCATGTTTAGAAATGCGTGGTTCTAAACTCCGTTAGAGTTAAGTAATTTCAGAAGAAAGTGACTATAAAGGTAGATATGTCTCTATAGGGAAGAGTTAGTTAATTAAAATTAAGTATATTTGAACATACTACATGGCGTTACTCTTAAATCATTTAACTTCCTTTTGTGTATTGGATGGACATTTCGTTTAATTTTTCAAAAAAAAAGCATGAATAGTGTGTAAAATCTATTTATTTTATTTTATCTATACTTGTTTCGTAAGAATTAAGTTTATGAAAAAATGCCACCACCTTTTTGCAAGCTATCCGGTCGGTTACGCATTATATACCTCTAGCTTAAAATTTCAGTTAGCAGACAGCCATTAAAAATGTACAAATTAAAGTTTGACATCCCAATCAAACTCCAAACTAAAATCACCCTGACAAACTCCAAGCAACTATAACTAAATTCACCCCGACAAACATAAAGCAGTCCGCAACGAATGCATGTGCATGCGGTTAGTTTGCCGTGAAGTTGCCAACAAACCTGTTAGGTGTAATTGCGTAGCGGCCAGTGTTTAACTGTCAACTGTTTGTCGCGCGGCTTTTGTTCAACCGCCGTGCCATAATTGTTCTAATTACGAATTCGAAATATATGAGTTCTTTTTTTGAAATTTAATTCTTGACCATTAGAGCGCCCAATAAACTTTTGCGTTTTACAAACTAAGAAGCTAGTTGACGTTGACTCAAAGTTCATTTTAGTTCTACCTGGTTTTCTCCTGGCTGGTGCCATTAAGGCAGCTTCTTACCCAGTCTTCTCTATTTCTCCTTATACTTAGCGTGCCCTGGTGTTCTTTGATTATCATATGATTTTGAACTCTAAGACTTTGCCTTTACTCCTGTTATTAGTACAATCGGGCTTAAGAGTATTTTTAGTCTTTTGTAAAAAGTACAGCATAATACTTCAGAAATGATATATTCGAGCTCTGGGCTCTATACCACATAACCCTAACTCGACGATATCACGAACCAAGCTTAACCAATCGAATTAAACATTTCAGAGAACAGATTCAATTAAAATAAATGCAAGTTTCATTGTTATTGGAAGTGAAATCAACTGTACCTAACATGTAAAGCTATCTGTCTAGACTCTAGACTGTCTAGGTCTCTCGTTATCTATTTATATTCGTACCGTACTTACCCTGATCGTAAGACTTATTTGTACACGATAGCACCCCAGCCTTGGATGTAATTGTTTCGGCCGGTGCTCCCAAGTTTCGGGGAAACGACGCGTTTTACCGGGATTATAACGGTGGCCACTAAAACGGTATTGTTATCCAAATCTATTCGGAGAGATTGAGTCCATTTATAACCCTTTGTTGTAGAGCGATTTTCGGAACATCGGCTAGCCTTTGTTTTAGCTCCGGTGAGTATAAGGACGATGGCTATTAAGTAACTACGCTGAAAAGTACGGAAAAAAATTGCATTCGTTATTTATTTTTATGTCCGACATGTAAGTATAAAATTCGAGAATGTCGGTCAAATATTATAACATACGAACCGGTGTAGAACTTTTAAACTATAACGATTATCTGTAATAGTAATGTTATCAAAATCAATTAATACACCACAAAGACATGCTCTACCAACAAGTCGTCGCTGAAATAATTTAGAAAATATTAAAAAAATATTTTCTTGGCATATATCTACTTTCAAAGTTAGTTTTATAAAATCGATTCATTATGTTGTGAGTTAAAAGAATAAAGAACAAAAATCCATAATAACAAAGAAAATTACGTCTAATGGTTCCCATAATTTTGCTTCTGGTATCTGTTGGCAAATCCAATATCCTGGCTTAGGGATAGCATTAATAGAATCAAGACTCCGAGGTTCAACCCTATATCGCTACTATTCGATTAGTTGCGAAGTAAATTAACGAATATCAACTATAGCCTATAAAATGCAATATCATCTTTATATAAATATTTTTAGAACAATAAAGCATCGTTCTGAAATATACATGCAGATGTAATATCAAAAGTTTAAAGCAATAAATGTTAACGGTTATTCTGTATTCCGTCTGATATTTGATTTTATGTTTGAAACAGAAGACGACCGTGTCAGCATTGTGAAATTACGTAAAACACTGACCTAATGCACTCACGTTTCATGTGCACCTGAGCAAGCATTATAAATTCCGGAATATACGTAATGTGATATACTAATTAAATAAGCTTAATTAGCGAACATTACGCAGAAATATTGTATTTGTAGGTCTATGTGCTGGAGCATTGTTTATTCTATTACATTATGTAATGTATTAATTAGTTGACTATTTAATGAAAATATAATTTAAAAAAATATTCTATTTTATTTTATATGTCGAAAAATCATTTGGCTTACAATATGAATTCTTGACGGCCCCTCGCTGTTTAGAAATCTTCAAACACAATTGAAAGAGTTAGGAATCGTTGCAATTATTGTTTTTCGGATTATAAATCTCACGTGTATATTTGCCTGCCACAGAATATGACCGAAAAGGCCAAGATACGTAGCCCATGTAATGCCATTAAATTTTAAAGGTATTACATTATTAAAATGCCAAGAAGATTTAAAAAAAAATACCATATTCTCCAATATCGATTTTTACCGAGATAACTAAATCAAGGCGATAGTTAGAACCCAAAAAACAGCGCAAGTTTTATTCATGCTTAGATTCGGCAAACGAGCAAGCAGGCCGCCTGATGGTAAGTGATACACAATGCTAGGAACGAAGATGTGTTGCCATCAGATCGGACAAGGAGCGGGAAGAAAAAGGATGGGAAGAGGAAAGAAGTATTGGGCATCCGGCAGTCTCACTCACCTAAGGAAACGCGGCAGCAAAGTTGTCGCTTCACGTCGAACTCCTGAGAGACAGTCTCCCCGTATCAATACAAATGACAGTATCAAAAATATATCCGTCAAAAAATGTCAGGGAGTTAATTCTACTTGTGGTGCGCAGCAGTGCAGGCGAACGGTTAATAATCAGCTTAGTACATGGCCGAGGGCTGTGGGCAAAATTAAATTTCCGAACGCTAGTCTAACCCTCTGCTTGTTGGGATATGTGATTTTTAAAAAATTGCATCGTTGATCGCAGATTACTGGTTGAGTAGTTGGGTATTAGCATATTTAAGCTGTATCGTTAAATGTATGCGCATTTAGTCTTAATAATTTCGTTAAATCAACGCTGTTTGAAACAAATTATACATAAAATAAACTGTGACATAATCAATCAAAACAAGATCTAATTTGAGTAACAAGTAAAGTTGGTGATAAAAATACACCAGATGTCGTGAAATAATTTAATATTTTTAATTGAATGAAAAAGCCCGCAAACAACAATCAATACTCATTATTCTAAAGCAAATATTAAAATCTTAATTTTCGCAATAAAAAACAAAATGTTTGCACCAAAATCAGGGTATAATATAAATGGATTTGGCCCTGAACTGATGGCTGGCGCCACCGCACCGTTTATTATTCAGCCGACGACGCTGGCCATCGTGGAAGCCTCCCGACCAATCTATCCTGCTGCCTTTTACTTAACACTCAAACTTAATTTATTCCGCTTGGGTTAGGTGTATAAAATGATTAACTTGTAACTCCAATATATTTGTGAGGAGGTGGATATAGGATGTTCTTATAGTTTCCATCCTATAGTTTTAAAGAAGATGGAGGTATTTTGGAGGAATTTAAATTATGTATTCATAATATGAACTCTCTCAATCATACTGTCGATTGTAGAGGAGGATCTTTTCTTCCTATAATGCTCAGTCCTTCCGCCGAAGTGTGAAGAAGCATCTTAGCAGGCCGGCAAAATTGTATCGAATGGCATGGGACCGCCATCTGATGCCATTCGATACTCTGTCTGGACGGCATTTGCGCTTACCATCAGGTACAGGTGCAGGTTATACTGGCCATAATGACTGCACTGTAATTATGGCGTGCCAGTATAAAAAAAGGTCCGTTCCCTGCAGTGGGATGTATATGGGCTGATACAGATACGGTCGTATCGCTTACCATCAGGCGAATTGCATGCTGGTCTCGCCATTCATCGCAATAAAAAAATATGTGAATATTCGCAGTAGTTTTTATAAACGGTAGAGCTTTATTGTCGCTAGTATTGTCTGTTGTTTCGTTATGACTGTCTCACAGATAACCTTAACGAAGCAAAATATTTTTTGTACTAGTTCGCTTAGTGAAGGAGATTGCTTGAGCTATCACCCCTTCTTCTCTCATTATCGGATATTATAGGACTCTAATTGACCTTAGATCCCCTAATATTGAAGGCGTTTGTGGACACAGGACAATGGTGTCACGATACCTTTTGCTCATCATCTGTTTGATCCTAAAAAGGTTTACAAATGATGTTTTCGTAGCAGAATGATGAGATGTTCATTTATACATAACAATATCGTGAAGAGAACCATATGTAATCAGTATATAGGTAGGGAGAGGTTAAACCCCGCTAACTAATGTGTTGCCGTGAGAAGGCCGGCAATATATTTATTATTCAGGGATACACCTGACCGTGGTTACCTAATCGACATCGCCATCATTCAAATGGCCTGGTTGCCTGTTGGTAAATCTTTGATTTATCAAGTTACCGCGGCTGCATAATGTATGGGATTTTACCTGTTTTAGCGCGGGTTAAAGGTTTTATAACGATAAATGCGCAAAGATTTGTGGACCAATGTAATTAATTTACGGTGTATTTTGAACTTTTTTGTAAAAGAACCTCCATAACGTCCTTGTATTTACATAAATGTTATTCAGGACCAGGACTATAAAATATGTTTGTATAGATACATAAATTATGCGAAAATGGCAGAAAATCAAATAAAATAATTCTACTTTCGAATAACAATTGCAAATTGAATTGTTTCTCTCGATTGTATAGTAGACCCGTAACCAGCAGTAGGACGTATATCGGCTGATACAAAAGAATAAGAATTGAATTCAAGTAAACGAATGACACATTAGATCACAACTTTATTGCCTAAGAGATCAACTACATCCATTGCAAGACCTTTCCATCGCAAAGCATTGAACAGCATCTGACCGAGATTTCCTTTGAACTGATGACGTCGGCTTCCGCGGTCGGTATGGCGATATCGCACCGGAGTTGCCAACAATAAACGTGCCAGAGTAACAGATAAACTGCGGCCGCAGTGCTATGACTAACTTTGCACTGTTGAATGGGGATTTTGCATTTTTACGTACAAAAGAATGGATTTTTGTATGTATGGTATTTTGTTGTCAAAACAAATATATCGGACACTTAGATTTAAAATTAACATTTTTAAGGCTTTATTATATGTATAATCTTTGCGTGGTGTTTAATGAGCTACGGTGATGATTCACGCTATAAGATCCATGTAATTTTAGCAAGGTTTAAATTTTGGGATCAGGTATTCTTATATGTACTTAAATGGTAGGTACTTCTTTGCTCGTTATCATTCACACTTTTTTATTTCATTAATTTATAAATTCTTTATTGAACACCATATATATCAATAATAAGACAATAAAAATAAGGAAACTGGTTTAGTTAAAGGTGAGAATCAGCGGTTTTTTCGCTCATTGCGATTTCTTCCAGACAAACTAGATGGACTGGATATAACATTCACCACATATAATATTCAACCCTTGAATAAAATGGTATGGGTGAAAGGTTCGTCTTTACATTAATATGTTTTGGATAAAAGCATATTTGATCGGCGTATTGTTTCATATTATAATATTTCCTTTCCTCTTTACGACTTCGATTGAAATTTGTTAGACTAAACAGCGGCATAATGTCGGCGTCTTCTATGGAACAGTGTTACTTAATATTACATTTCAGTAGTTTTATCTATCATTCTACAAATAAATAACAACGTATAGATATGCAATAATATACCTTAACATCTACATTTGTATATCTGTGTTTGTTGAAGTAATTGAAGTAAATATGTATGTAGGTTGTCATCAGCATTCCAGCTCACATTTATCTACTAGATCCTTTTACTATGACACCGCTTTTCCAGGTGTGTATCATCCATAGTCCGCTTTGAAGCTTAATATTATCTATACATCTAGCAGCTGGCCCGCCTACCTTCCTCTTGGCATCTCAACCACCATTTGTAATGTTATATAGATACGTTTCGTTAAAACATATTTGCTTCCGTAGAACCATACTCAACACTTCTATACATAAAACCGCATCCATTTCATAACTTATATGTGACATAAAGCACGTGAAAATATTGAGTGTGAAAACTTACCTCATATCTACGCGCAAGTGTCGGGTGTCTAAATGAACACGATACACGCGAGAGCGACGCTAAGTGTCTGCTAGAGCAGTGTCGCGATAAGATAGCGCTGATCGATGTGCCGCACTCTGCTGCCGACAACCATTTACCTCTAATGGAGTTAAATGATCGGGGAATACATACGTGATGTTATTCAATCTATTTGGATCTATTGTCAAATAGAAGTGGATATTTTTTGGTTTCGGAATTCAAACCAAATGCAAATATTACACACACTAGCTTAAAAGATCCTACTATTAGGCAAATGCCTCCTCTAACTCTTCCATTTATCTCTATTGAGAGCAAGTTTTGTCCAGTCCCTGTTAAATCTCTCGAGGTCGTCCCGCCATCGGTAACGCAAAAAATAATTTAATTTTTTTTATTTATACACTTTTTATTGTACACAGAAAATGAAATAAATACAGTCAGAAATCATTAAAAAAAAGTACACCTGGCGGTCTTATCCATGGGAGGGATATTGGAAAAGGATAAACATATAATATTTATTAATAATTTTAAAGGCATACTACATGCAGATTATTGTTAAACATTAATACTATTTAAGTATCTGTAAATGTTTGATTAGTATTGGTTAAAATAAAACAGAGCCGACAGATGGGCACTAGAGATTTGACATGTGCGAATTGGAATTGAATTCATGATTTTCGACTTACCAATCAATTTCGTGCATTTAACGTGCGTTTCTTAATATCATATATTTCCGTATATCCAGGCTCTACAGGACGTAGATTACAGAATCATAGTCCCTTATGTTATTCAAACTTTCAGAATTCTCATCCCAACAACTGAAGTTCGCGTCGTGTAAATATGAATACTCGTGATTTATCAGCAGACAGATCGTCTACATCCACTTACGAAGCGTCAGAAAGTATAAATGATGAGCTTACATCCGCTCACAAAATATATTTACAAACACCGTGCACTTAACGGCTTGTGCCTCAAACCGTCCTTGAATTTGCAGTTTGTGGCGTTATTTTTTTTACTTTAAGCAATACTCAGTGTATTTGATACTGGTGGGAACCCTATTGTGATGTGCACTCTAGATATTTTATAATCTTTGATATTTTATTGTATTTAATACTGCGATTTACATTAAAGCAGTCAGTATATACTCAGCATTGGTGTTGTTTTTTTATCTCTATCGCCGAACCTTACATGTTCACTATAAGTAGATAATGATAGTAGGTTGTAGTACTGACTCTATTGGCATTCGTCACGTACCTACTCAGTAAAACAAAATACCAAACAGGAAAACGTACATGCAATAATTCGTAATTTTTAATATAATGACGTAACAATACATACATACATAAACACACGCCTTTTTCCCAGAAGGGGTAGGCAGAGGTGCTACCAGAACACCCACGTTTCGCCTTGTATATTCCGTCCCACGATGTGATAGGGGGCGGAGCCTATCGCCATATCGGGCACAAATTCCTGACTCCGGGCTAATAATGGATAGAAAAATCCAATATCACTTTGCCCGACCCGGGATTCGAACCCGAGACCTCAGCTTTGCTATCATACCGTAGTACCACTACGCCACCGAGGCAGTCGTAAATGACGTAACAATTTATCTAAATACATTACGTAATTATAATAAATAGTAATTTCTATGAAATGCAAAGATCAAATATCATAACGGAAACGTGACATTCAAAATAACGCATATTTTTTTATGGTTAAGCAATAACTATGCGATATCCGTCCGAATCCGGTTTTTAGCAACATCCAAGACGCGTGTAAACATAAAACTATTGATAGAAATGAAACGAATTCTTACTTTACAGTTTTCGTGGTAACGGAGTGATCTAAACGTAGGGAAATTAAAAAAAAATGTAAAAATTAAATCAAATTCGCGATAAAATCCGTAAGAATTCGTTTCATTTCTAAACCCAAGACACCATTATAAGACTACTGCTTTGTTAGTAATTAAATGCGCCGAGGACACGCCGAGTACTCTCACAAACCTATCAGTTCAGACTTCAGACATAGCGTAAACGTGATACCGTGCGTTTGACACTCCGTAGTGCACGTTTTGTGAGGAACTAGCTCGAGGACGCTTATCGGTACTTATTCATAAACACTGCGTCCCATCCTTAGCTCTGCCTGTCTGAGTTTAATTTACGATTAGATTTAGAACTGCAATTGATGTGTATTTCATTAAACGCGTGTTCTGTTGGAGGTGTGATTGTTTAACATTGAAATAAAACGAGCTGTTACGGATTTTATCGCGAATTTGAATTCGTTTTATTTCAATGTGTAACATTCGCGTAAATCCACGAAACCATTATATTTAGTATAACGTTTTTAGATAGTCACTAACAATAACTAAACACTTGCGGTATGTTGACTGACATCTCCCGCAGGATTGATGTCAGGCAGGCACCCTGTCGTATAATAATAGGTTTAATCATGCTTTGAGATGACTGAAACATCTTATCGCACCGACACCAAGTTAGTATGGGCTAAAAGCAGGAAGTAGACAGTTTTGAATGGCAATAAAATAAAAAGCAATACTTTAAAAAATATTTTAAACACCTTTCCCGCAAAAAAGCATATCACAAGGGCTTTACATTAGTAAACTGGAAGCCACTGTGCTACGTGAAATCGAATTTACATCGCCATCAATCCGTCAAAGCATAGGTACGTGGTACAAGGGGATCAGCGTCAGTAGGAGGGATTAAACGGCAGTTCCCTATGGATGCGAGTTGGAAACTTTGTAACAAGCACGTGAGGGCCGGCCGAGGGAACTTTTGATTAAATTCATTGAATTTTGACGCGTTATATGCTGACTGAGTGCCCGTTTTTGCGTGAACTGATGCTGTTAGTATTGATGATGCTTTTTAAGTATTTTTAAGTGGGTAAGGTAGGGTTGTGAATAGGAGGATAGAAAATGTCAATTTCTACCAATAATATGGCTCACGCAGACCGGGACGGAATGACAAGGTATTTAACCTTTTAGCAAAGGATATTCAAACTGAACTAGTAATCTATAACTGAATCGAGAAATCCCATTCGATGCCACGGCATCAATTTAAAACATTGTAATTTATGTCGTATTCCTACGAGAGAAGATTTAATATGCTTTGTTAAAAAAGTAAATAATAAAAAAGTAAGGCCCGCAAATATTTGTCTCGGGTCTGGGTGTTTGTCAGACCGAAAAGTCTCTCGTAATTTCTGATACCAACGGCACAATACTTAATTGATCTTGATGTGGGGTCAGGACTAAGCATGTGACTGCTGAGTTATTTATTTATGACGTATTATCTCGTTTGTATTATTCAATTGATCTGGTTATCTGTTATTTTTCCGATTATCAATAATTGCAATCCACAATCTGTACAATAAATAACAGAAATAACATTTTTCTATTGTAAGGATCAGTCATATTTGTTTTCGGCGCAAGGTCGGCTTTTAAGCTTATTTTAGCAACCAATACTATCGCCGACAGACGCTACTGTTTTTTTAAATATATTTACTTATCATTAAATACTTTATTGTATACCACAAAAAATATAAGAAACAAAACATAAAGTACACAAACATGTGGGACAATCGGCGGTCTTATCGCTGTCGATTTCTTTATACCTGTTGATACTTATAAATAAACAAACAAATACTTAAATGCAATGCCTTTTAATTTTATCACGTTGGAAATGAAGCTGTAATAAACCATCAACAATCGAGTACGTAGCAAAGTTGAAAAATTCACCGCGAGCTTCATCACACATGCAACGTGTTCCGGCCAGCTACAGCTCAATTTTGCCACATGATTTCGCAACACGGTGTCTGTTGCCACATCCACGTAATGGCCTCTAAATTGCTTTGATCGTTTTTCCGGAAGGCTAATGAATTCTCTCGGTCCAATAATCCGAAGCGCTCAGTGAGCGGCGCGGCCTATGTAACTAATACTAACTCCTCAATTTAACTCCGATGTATGTATAAGTATTATTTGGAACCCTTCCAAAGTGACTAATTTGGCAAAGTTTACCCTTTTCGGAAGCTTTGTAACATCGGTTCCAGATAAGATTTGCACCCATAACTTTGAAGACTGGAACAAGCGGAGTTTGTTTGTTTAGGAGCATTTTAATGATAGATTAAGTTGTATTATCCCTTGTTCTATTTTAGTACGGAGATTATGAACTAGAAACTATTGCCCTGTGTAGTTTATCAGTTTATCACCTATTAGTTACATGGAAAAGCCATGCGTTAGGTAAAGTAGGTATTAATGGAGATAATAGAACATCACTAGAAGCACTTAGACCTGTTCCATCGATTCAAAGTATGAATAGACTCAGAAATAGAGTAAAACAATATATGGTAGATATTGGTTTCCAATCACACAAATAGCAATATTGACATTCGAAATTCAAATGTAGAAATTCAGGTCATTATCGCATAACCCTAAATCACACTCAAGCAGTCACTTCAAAAATAGAATACAGATATTAGTGATCAATCACATAATTCCTAATTAGTAAGAACTAAGCACCGCACCCAACCCTCACCAGCGCACATTTTCACAGGTATCTGGCACAACCACGAGAACACCTTGGCGCTAACCGTCGGACGGGGTCGATAGTACCACGGCGCGCCGCGTCCGCGCCGGCACCCCAGTCCACACCGCCCCGCCGCCATGGTACGGGACAAGAAACCGCACAAGACCGACTCTCAGAAATGTAAGTACAATTAGACAAGGGTTAATTTACGGCTGTTGAAGCAGTTAGCGTTGATTGCAATGTTGCGGAATTTGTTTTGTTTTTCAGCATTTTTTTATCTAATATTAATCGTTTTGTTTTGGAGATTTTCAATCCATTGAAACTTAAGGGACATACTTAGGTATTATGTTAAGTTTCAACGGAACTGTAATATTTTTAGGTGACGATTATGTGTGGCCCTACATTCTTGATTCTACCACCCAGTAATGGTATTCTCGACTTTAATAAAAGTTTACGTGAATGTACAACTTAGATTATTAATTATTTAGGTACAATAAAGCACTCATAATTAGTCATTAATGTCCAGAAACAATTCTGAAAAAAGAAAAACGTTAATTACGTTGCAAGAAAATATATTTTGTAGACACAACACGATGAAAACGCGCTGACAATTTCATAAAATCTTGTTTAAAAAGCTGATACTTTCAAAGTGAAATGTTGAGAGACTATGGCTGAGAATGACGGTGCTTCAAGTTTTATTCCCGTCCTAAATCTTTTCACTTTTTATGATCCTGAGTAGGCACTGGAGGCAAGAATGCTCGCGAAAATAAACAATTTCACACTAACTCGTTAGCCTGAGAAGCTTCAAAAAGTCGGCGTTGAAAATTTTTTATAGTTGAGCTCAGCGGAAAATGTTCTTAGTTTACTTTAGTACTACGTTACTTGACTGGCATGAGTTTTGATAACTAATTAGTGTTTGAAATTGGCTAATTAAAAAGCCATTCAAGTATTATTTTTATTATAAGTATTTTATTTAGAAAACTGAAATTATAATCGTTAAACTAAAATTAAAATAAACGTTTAGTGACACAAATATCTCAATAGTTAAAAATTTGAGGAACCATCGAATGACGCAGTTATCCTGGAATTACTAGCTGGTCTTATAATAATACTTGTATTGTAGAAGATGTAGGTACTTGTAGGTAAAAGATAAGCAACGAAATTAAAAAGAATTTGTTGGAACATCGTCCTGGATTTAGTTAGTGCTGTAATCTCAACCGTTTATTCACGTAATGAAGACTCGCCGCTTTTAAATGTTCCTTTATCAGGAAATTCAATTATACCTGGGTTCGGATAGAATCTAACCGACTAAGTGGGGGAGTGGATTACATGTTGAAGGTTCTGAACCTTAAGCCCCATTTATACGGGGAGAATTTCTCGCCTCGAAGATGCGATTATCGTAAGGATATTAAAAAGTTGCATCGTGTAAACATTTGTCAGAACACGATAATCTATGGCGGTTATGTCATGGGATAATTACGTACGATTCTCGCCACGAGAAACTCTGTTCGTGTAAATGGGGCTTTAGTGTCAGAAATATATTATGCCACGTTGTGTTAAACATGTCTTAGACTTACCATAACTTTGGCTCTTAGAACATTGTGAATAGCACCTACGGAACACAAAGTTCAAAACACCAAAATAAGTGTCGCGTTGTGGGTTCAGATCGTGTATCTCTGGTTTCGATCAGGCTAATTATTATAGGCGAGAATACACATCTCTCAGATTCTCTATTTGGGGTAAATTGCGCTTCCCATCAGGTTTATTGAACTCACTGTGTCGTTCCCCTATCCATAGAAAAGCAAGGAGTCGAACAAGACTCTACAGTTGAGAAGTCCATGCATTCGCGATACCAGGCTACTTAGGAATAATGCCAAGCTACAGAAACATAATTATGTGCAAAATTGACCAATCACGCGTGACCTTTGCTCTGTTCGGTTAAAATCAATTGTACACGTATGCGCAATCTCATCTTGATTATCAACCGTGAAGCCTACTTGAATGTTACGGTGTTTTGCTGGAGATCCAATGTACGGACCGAATATTACTCCATCATAATGCAAAAAAGAAAACTTGTTTATGAGTCACAACAACCTACGACATGCATATTCGTCGGGTACAAAAAATATCATAGAGCCAGAATATTAAGTAAATAAATATATTTTAAAAAATACGCATTTCGCGTCGTTGCTGTGGCATGAAGATGACCACTCAGCTTAATGATGTACTACAGCGAGAGCCACAATACAATGCTGATTTTCAGTGGTTACCCAGAGTGACATCCGGACGTCAGCTACTTTGCAATAATTATGACTTAAAATACAGTGCAGTTGCATATTAAACACACTTGCTTTTTTTTGTGAATCTGGTAGCTGTAGGTTTTGTATTGAATCATCCAGATTGAGGAGTGGCATTGATGACTGATCTAACATCAAATTTAGAGGTTATTACGGACTTGGAAATTTCGTCATGCTGTCAGTTCTAATTATTATCGGCGTGGAACAATCCTAGCGATCTTTAACTTTTATTTTATTATTTATGGCACGTACTGAAAATTGCGCCCCTTGATAGACCAGTTATCTTCTAAAACGCTTCATATAACATATGTATGTTCACCTGTCCGATGTATACCTTCGTCATTAAAATTGGATTTATTGACACAAAGTCCTCTGATGAAAATAGGACTTCCCCAAGTATATTCATAGTGACTTGATGGATCTGGTCTGTATCTAGTAACTCGTACAACCTCTGTTAGGTCATCCAGTTAAACCTTGATGTAGATGTGATAGATGTGATGTAGATATGTAGGTAAATGTAGTAAAGCTTCTATTCTAGAAACTATACCCACAAGAGGTTCCAGAATTTGTAGGATTAACCTGTCTCTACACAAAATTGTCGTTGCACATTCACGTCTCCTGTCTCCAGCAGGCGACCAGCATTAGTATTCAGTAACCGCCCTAGACATACCCAATCTCAATAGCCTTTGAAACCATGTTCTGTTTCACAGCTTATTGCGTCTGGGAAGAACCTCTAAGGCAGCCTTCAGACTTTATACAAGGCAATATTATGAGAGCATTAAGGTCGGTGTGTACAGACATTGAAGTATCATAATTGCTTAGTCGTGATTTAGTTTGAAAATTCCAGACGGTTCTTTAGATAAGTTCGCTTTAAAGCTCATGTGAGCAAAAATTTATAATACAGTAGAAATTCATTCCGGACTAGTCTTAATAACTATGGGCCCTCGTATTAAACCAAAGACCTATCAATTTGAACCTTCGTACCTTACCAAAACTAATGTACTTGAACAATCTCTTGAAGCTTATGGAAATAAATAAGTGAAAATAATAGTTTAACATAACTTCAATGACCCGTCAGAATAATAGCATGTAGGAATGTTCCTTCGCAACTCTATAAGAACTTTTTTATTTAATAAGAACGAGGAAAACCCAGCTGAAATAATTATTAACAAGCTTGCGGAGTTTTCCCAGCTTTGTTGCGGAGGTTGATAAAATTATTATAGTTGTGACTTGTGAAACCTTATATGTAAGGGTAACAATATCATAATATTTACTGCTAGCAATTGTGTACCTTCTGTCGTAATATTATTACTATTAGAGAGGTATAAATATACTATGACCGGATAGCAACAGTTGATGTTAATAACAGTTAATTTTTTTTTGTTAAATAACTAAAGTAAACCTGTAAAACAGTAAGAATTCAACGCTAATTGATTTTGTTTTTGCAATAGTGGTTGTAGATGCTAACATAAGTGTTAGCACCTGGCACTGCAATGTACCCTATCAAATGTAAGTAGATTTTTAAAATATAACTTTAGATACATCAATATGTACTTGATTTAGTTTTAAAAAAGGCAATGTATATGTTGATGTCCCTGCTTTTCGATTGTCATATTGTTGTAAGAGATTTATCGTAAGATCTCTTTGCAAACTCTTTACAATTACATGCAATTCGCATTGTTATTTGATATGGGAAAAGACTAAGAAGGAGGTAAATATATGGAACAATGAATCCCAAGCGTTGCTTTGTAATTCATGGTGTTGTTTGGTTTTGCCGTCCATGAGCGTATCGTTTACCATCAGGCAAACGGCATGATGATCGTCTCGCCATTCATCACAATAAAAAAACAGGTTAAAATACTAAGAAATATGTACTACATGGTTAACTAGTACCTATAACATTACTTTGTGTATTCAAATTATCAGATCTTAATCCTAATAGACTGTGCGTGCTCTAATTAAGCCCTGAACTCCTTTCATAGTTGATTAACAGCCATTCAACCAATAGTCTCAAGTTGTGTATATCCACTAATGGGTTGTAAGACGTGGACAATAAATGTTACATACGAATTAATTATTACTTATTCTCAGCTATTGGTTCGATCGGCATTAGTTCGTATTAATGGCGCTATGCTCTTCTATCGAGGCTGATTTTTAAATTCTATGAGATAAATACTTAGTTTTTGCTTTTATTTGTTTTATGTGATATTTATACGAGCGAAGCAGATGGATGTCGCTGGGAGCAGGCTGCTTCCAACAGGTCACTATGGAAATCATTGGAAGAGGCCTATGTTCAGCAGTGGACATCCTTTGACTGATGGATAGATATAACGAGCTGTTGCTAGTGCAAACCACGAAATTTGGTTTACTTCCTACAAACTTACTCACCTTCTTGAAACCCGTCCATATACTGTTGATGGTACGTTAAGCACAACCGCATGAACGAAAGTGCAGACACTTACTATTACGCATAGAAGAATTTCAATTACTTTATCTGGCAATATAAACGTGAAACTTTAGTACCTATTCTATTTCATCATAACAAATTTTAATATCAATTCTGTATCGTCTTCTATGTAGATATCGCGCAACCTTTTTTCTGTAGTTTCAACGTATGTGCCTATGAATATAAAAATGTTTACGGTAACACGGTTTCCCGAACCCCGAAGCCTACCTTCGTATTATATTACTGATTTGGCTCAATTTTGCATTTACATAAATAGGCTAACATATTCTGTATCATATTATTGCTTTTTGTTTACGACAGAAATGAACATAGGTAGGTACTACAATAGATAATTTAATAAAATGGAATAAAATTGAATAGTATCTGACCTTAAAAATTATCGTAGACCTTCAACTGTATAAATAGATTTTAACTTACTGGTGTTAAAGTATAAATCACTACCAACAATTTAAAATATCAAGCAGAATTAATCGAAAATAATATTGAGACAGGTATTATAGTGAAACCAAAACGCCATAAGTTTGAAGAGGCTCAAGTTGAATTATGTCGGTGAGCTGGTACGGAGCCGATAAACTGCGGCTTAGAAGAGTATTCGTGTGGAAAACTTGTATCATCCATCTCGACGGTGGCTTGTCGCCTTCATAATACAGATTATTGGTTATTATTCGAGAGATCTGGATAAATATTACCGAAAAGAGATTCACAATAATGAAGAAAGAGAAAAAATAAATAAGCAATTAATTGGTTATCAAAGTATATCGGATACTCGATAACCCAGTCATGTGTAATAATTTCACAACACAAATAAACAGGCACTTTTAATAAATAGTAATTGAAAAATTCAATTTGCTGAGCAAACGTCTATTCACGCTGGTAAACATAACATCGGAAAGTTATCGAGAGACCGTCGTGAAATTGCTTGACAATGACGAAGTGAATTCTTTATATACGAGTATAAGTTGACATTGTGGTCTTGAAAAAAAAAAAAAACTTACAACGTAATCACGTGTCCCAAAAAAATGTGGTCGAATAGATCTAGGATTTTTGGTTGTATCCTCTGCTCATTAAAGCATTGTCTTTATTTTTTCATAGGTCTGTATATCAATTATAAGTGTAAGTAATTACAAGTCAATTAGAAAGTAGAATAAATTAAATAGTGTATTGCTATAATACCTAGCTTGCCTATGTTATTTTTTAGGAACAATTTCCAACCTATTTTATAGTAATATTATATATCGATATTGACTATATTATCATATAACTACGAGTAATAATTTCTAATTCCCTTGAAGATTTCATAATCAATTTAGGAGCATCTTATTCCCAAGTCAAATGATTTCCCTTTCATCTTCTTCCCACGGATTCACACTCTAGTACACAATTTAAAAGGCATTCCGAACAAGACGAACGCAGCTAGACGTCGGTTTATGTCGGAAACAAAACACGTCCTTGGGAATCGTCTCCATCGCGGTCACAATTACGAGCCCGATGGCGAAATTGCTCTCCGAGAGTAACGTAATAAAGATGCTCTGAAACCAGAATTACTTTTGATTAGTTTACTGTCAATTAGAAAAATGCTCCGCGTAAATTGCGTTCTTCGTGTACTTATGAAAGTTAAATTCCGTGCTAGTTTTTATAACTATATAAACATGTCGATGTAGACAAAATTGTATACAACAGGAGTCAATTGGTGTCAAAACGTACTGGAGTGAAGAAGGCTGCGTGCGATTATGTTTGGCCTCAACTCAAATGAATTTGTACATAAAAAAATATATTAAACAAAGATTCATTGGAATGCGTGCTGCTTTCAAGTGATGCTTGAAGTATTCCTTTAAAGCCGAATGAGAATTTCTGTTGTTGAAGAGAAAGAGAGAGAAAGATTTGACTTCAGGTGACATTCATTAATTATTACTAAAATCATTTTTAATTATAATGTCAAATTATTATTACTGGATAAAAGAAAATAAGGCGAAAAAAATCTCACGGTAATTAACGACGAAACAACGAAGATAGGTGAGTGATTAAGGAAAAAACGGCATCATTCATTTTATTGTGTCACCGACCATCGTTTTTCCTCCTTTCGGTTCTTTTATACTTTCGATGTATTTTCTTCCAAAAATGCTTTTATCATTAAATCAGTTCTGTATGTTACCTTTCTGACTACTTTAAATAACTTCTTTACTGTAGACAAGATTACGCCTTTTTAGGCCACGTGGATCCAAGTACTAACTAGATTAAGGATTTCACATATTTTAGAAACAGAATTTTAGTTAATGCAGATTTTCTCACCCTCTAGAGTAAAATTCATTTTAATTAGCTTTTCATAGCCATTATTAAAAAACGTTGTCTAAAATCTCTTTTCCAACGGTCCACTCTATACATCACCAAGCAATTCCTGAAAAAATAAACAAAATATTATTTTAACGCGGTCTCAGTTGCTAAGTTATCACACTAAATTCAATGCTACATTATTCACACCATAAAGTGGACACCGAAGTTACCAACATCGGCTACTCTCGAGGCCCTAATTGTATCTAAATATTCAACACCTGCAGATATTTTAAGAACAAGAATTTTAGATATTAGCAGAATCTTAAAACGTTTATATTTCACATTGACAATCGCTACTATTGAAGGCAATTTATCCCGCGTCCGTTTTGGGAGGCGAGCGCCGTCTGTCAGTCCATTGGGAGACCGAGCTACGTTGAGGAAAAATTGCCTGTCACTCGGCTGAATAACACTCGGAGTTCAATTAAGAGTCTTAAAAACATTTGAAGACTTTTAAAAGTAGAGTTATTTTACTTTCATTATAGAACTCTTGTATGTACTAGAGGAATCGAGGATAACATTATTTTATACGTCAGCGTTGAATGTTAGAGTTTGCAATTATGAAGTTAGGACTAAGCTGTAAAAGAATATAAAATTAGAAGGAAAATATAAAGGGTAAGTGTGATGGATTGATGCACAAAGCAAGGACTGAAAACAATTTCCTACGCATAATTTCTCTTCTAAATCGCGTGCTGCGTTCAGTTATAAAATTACTAATTGTATTTGAACATTTCCAATCCTTCATCATAAAATAATTAATAATAGCATTGAATTTCAAGTGAGCTGTAAACTGTATTACCAAATTGAATTTTAATGTGCGCCAAAGCCTCCGCCCAAAACTTAGTTTACTTGTACGTGTATAATGAAATACTACTAAATTATTTACGATCGAAATTCTAATGCTCGTAATAGGATCAAATTTAGAAGTGCTACATTTATTGATGAATTCATTTGGGGTATGATAAACCAATTAGGACGACTTGGTTATTAGTAGACTGCCTCGGTGGCGTAGTGGTACTACGGTATGATTGCAAAGCTGAGGTCTCGGGTTCGAATCCCGGGTCGGGCAAAGTGATATTGAATTTTTCTATTCATTATAAGCCCGGAGTCAGGAATTTGTGCCCGATATGGCGATAGGCTCGCCCCCTATCACATCGTGGGACGGAATATACAAGGCGAAACGTGGGTGTTCTAGTAGCACCTCTGCCTACCCCTTCTGGGAAAAAGGCGTGTGGTTATGTATGTATGTTATGTGGTTATTAGTAACTAGGTTTTTTGCTATTATGAATATCTTTAAGCTACACTATTGTTGTGAAAATGTCCCATACTTATTCCAATCGATTTATATCAATTCAAAAACCATTGGTATACTAAACTCAAATCGAATTTCTGTTACGATGTAAACCACGCGCTGTAACGATAGGTTTAATTTTGATTTAATCTCTTTAAAAAATTTAAAATAAATCAACTATGAGTTTCTAGAACATTCTTCGATATATATTAATATAGATATTACATCGATACCAGGTGCAATCAACTGCTTGTTTCCAATAGCTGTTGTTTACACATAAATGATATCGTTCGCAATTGGATTCAGTTGGAACTGGACGGTTTTAATGGAATTAAAACTCTCCTTGGTTTAAAGAGTTTGTTCTGTTATTGGAATATCAGCAAATCTCGGAGAGTTTCTTAAATGTATATAAGACAGAAGGTTACATCGATCAATTGCTATCGATCAAAGATTGAATTGGATTTTTACCGCATTGCGAACAAATGTATCACAAAGATAATGATGACTAATTTTTTTTTATTTAATAGTGGAATTACGACTTTAAAAACAGGTGTAAAAGTATATCTTTTATTGAACATAACAATTTTATAGTAACGACAATTTTAAGTTTTTTATATCCTTTGGACATTAGACCTGGAGGTATAATTTTTATACGAAGGCGGGAAAATTATTCCCTCAGCAATTTATTTAAAACGTAAAATTAAAATCTGACGAAGTACACCTAATAGGCCGAGGGGTGAATTAAAGATTAAACTCAAATGATCCTGGCTCTTTAGTAGGGCTGCCTCTGTGAAGTATGCCGACTGTTTTTGATTCAGGGGCGTCAATCAAACCTTTTGTGCTAGCTTTCGTTTCGTTGATTAGGCCCTTTCAAGTTATCTCGAGTAATTAACACTTCGTTAACTGACACGACAAATTGCTATCCATATTCCAAAGGTTTACAGTTTCTTTAATTGGACCATCAAGGTGTCAGAGGTGAAAATTGAGAGGAGTTAATTCACTTTTAAAAATAGAAAGGAAAGCAAGTGTTTGTGATTAATCAGTAACAAATATAGGTTACTGATTAATTATACACTGATACACATCGTACAAAACTGAATTTTCTGTTAATGAAACTTGTGGATTAATTATTTTTCTTAAAATTATATATATTTTCCTCGTGGCCGGACCCTTCTTCCTAAGTTGAAAATGGGCTTGTCTCCGAATGGATGTAGTTGATGCTCCTACTCTCCCAATCAAAAAGTAAATGTGAGTGAAATGCTATTTAATTGAAGTAGGTTTTGCGTCATCGTTCGTAAATTATACAGGGTAGTTTAAATTGAGTTAAACATGTGAACGGTTATTTGACGTCTCCATCGTATTGGCACGTGATCTGGCCCACGAAGCGAATAATTCGACGTGTGACTGAAGGAGAATACAAAATGTTTCACGTCAATAGTCAGCCGTATAGTGGATATATAGTATTGTGGATTTCATTATACCGGATGAAATTGAAAACAGTCGACAAATTGATATGGGTGATTCAGTATCAGTAATACTTGTATCCTTGATAGAAATAAAACAAATTTAAATTGTAATTCAAAAAACCTATTTTTTCGCCTATAACGATGCAAACGAAGTTATTGCTTTAGGTAAACTCAAAATATCAGTACTTTATTATTATTTCTAGACGACTCAAAAGTTTACAAATAAATAAAATATTCAAAGTATCAAGTCACATCGATCGCGCATCACGTGCGGCATTTACACTCGTAGATCGTAAAAAGTGGCAACGCGTCGAACGGTCATTCAAATTTTTTTATCTATTTTGCCCGTAAAGAGCGAGTACAAACTACAAACGCACCTACTCGACACTGCGACGTTGCCAAACCGACAACCGTATGATCCCGCCGCCGCGCCGCCTAAGTACCTACACATAGGATCAAGGCTGCAGTTGCACGCGACGCAAGCGCCCTCAAAACAAACAAAAAATCACCAGTCGTCCGAAAACTATCTCCGAGATAGGTCACGGTCGCGCATGCGTCATCGATTACAGCTGATTGTAGGATTATCTTATGTGCATGTGAGTGTGTTAGTTAGTGTGTGAGGTAGTTAAATCGCAAACGACTGTGCTGCGTAAAATTAAAGAGAATTTGCGGCGTCGTGCTTTGTTGTGTTTGGAGAACGGCGGAGGACATTTCGAGCATTTATTAAGATACACGTAGATAAGCCATCTCCTTAAGAACATTTACATGTGAGTTAATTAACGGTGATTATTATTTAATTTAAATGTCAATTATTGTAAATATCGTGATTCCAACTTTTTAAATACGCCAAAGATACGATAGATACCTCTTAATACTCAAGTAACTAAGTGTTTGATTATGTTTTATTTATCGCATGTTTGACCGTCCTAAGCCGGTAAAAGTATGAAGGGGAAGTTGGTTTCTCAATTTTACTTATTCACGATGCGCGCGCGACGCGGTTAGCACACACCCCCCGCGCGTCTTCCTATTCGTCATTCATTCATTAACAAAACTAACACGCATGGAATAATTAATTTGATACTTTTGATTATTATAAAGTTTTTTTGTAATATCAAAAACATAACTCAATTAATCTAATTATGTGCCCTAAATATTCTTGATTACAAGTTGGGTTATTCATTTAAGTTTGTCGACTGAATTCGATTTCATCCTGTATACATTTAATTCTACCCCGCTTACTGCGTAAAGATCTACAATGCTGCTATAAGTACTTATTGAGAAAAAAGTTGGTGCCCTATGATATTTCTTTCATACATCATCATCCATCCATCAGCCAAAGGAAGTCCACTGCTGAACATAGGCCTCTCCCAATGATTTCCACAGTGACCTGTTGGAGGCAGCCTGCATCCAGCGACGTCTCGCGACCTTTACCAGGTCGTCTGACCACCTAGTGGGTGGACGTCCTACGCTGCGCTTTCCCCTTCGTGGTCTCCATTCAAGAACTTTTTGGCCCCATCGGCTATCAGTTCTCCGTGCTATGTGCTATTTTTTTTCAACTAAAAATTAAATGAGGCAATTATTGAAAACCATATTACTTAGAAAATTCTTATGAGTGTTATTTTAGATTGAAGTCTTTCTTTTCAACTTTATTTCACGACATTTCCATCCGTTTCCAAATAAGCTGTCGTTGAAATTATTAAAGATGTTCCACTTTACTTTCGTGAAAAGAACTCCCTTATACCAAGAATTTGTTGACACTATCGCTGAATGTAAATCCACTGGCAATTCGCATTAAATATTAAAAGCCCATTTAACTTCGCAGTCGAAGTTATTAGCGTCTATAGGTAGAAACGTTGTTTAAAATTCTTGACTACATTAGAAATATCATTACGAAGGGCGCGCGGCCGGGGTGTCGGCGCATTAATGAGTTCGTCTCAGTCGCCCGCTGTTATACCTTGAAAAATTTACCTTGCAGTCCATCTAGCAAGGAAGCGTAATAGAAGACATTTTACTTTTTAATACACCTACAAAGGAAATGCTATTTTGAGCGGGTAATTAATGAATATATTCATACATATTAAGATCAATTAAGTCTTGTGTCGTGGGTATTAGCTACTATGGGAGTCTTCCTAATATCGGATCGAACCCGCGGTCGCACGTTTCACTGCCGGCATTTAACCAACTGCGTCACGGAGGCTGCCGGATAATTAGATACATGTAGTATGTAGTAAAGGATTTTGTAGCTTCCTAAAAAACTGGTAATATTCTCGTTTCCGCCTGGACAACCAGCGTGCAGGATGAAGGAAAGCCCTTGTGATGCAGGAGCGACGGCATACTTGTGGCGACTGGTGTCAATTATTTAACTGTAGCCGGTGGATCCTATTTGGATTAGATTACGATAAGATAATAATATTTTAATATGCAGGCCGCTTCCTACAGGTCGATGTGGAGATCCTTGGGAGTGGGCTATGTTCAGCAGTGGACTTCCTGTGGCTGAAGAGAGAGAGAGAGAGAGAATAATATTTTTAGGGCCTTTGGCTATTCGTTGAATGTGTATAACGCGCCAATGAAAATGCTATCTCCGATTTCTTTAAGTTAGTTTTTATGAGATATTTTTATCAATCGCATTCATTCAACCTTTATACTTTTAACCAACATTTCAAATTTTGCTGCAATGAAAATTGCTTTTAGTAGATTTACCAATTACGTTGTCAACAAATAGTTATATCTGCTAGAGCCACTAAGCCTTTGTGATGCAAATCCGAAATAAATCTCTCTGTGGTGCTCTATTTTTTAAATTTCATACAAATTTATTTTCGTAACGTCGTACAAAATGCTTGGTACCACTCTATTTCGTCAAACTTTTTATGAAACTTCGTTTCGTACTTAAAAAAATAATAAAAGTGCTTTAGTAAATGCATAATATATTTTGTTACATTGATTTCAGAAGCCACCTTCTGGGAAAAGTCCATGTAAACAATTTCTCGGCAGCACCTCTGCCTACCCCTTCTGGGAAAAAGGCGAGGGTTTATGTACGATATCTGAAGGCTATTAATGAAAATTCCTTTTCTACCGAATTTGGCTTTTCACAGTTCATTTCAGATTAGTCGCGTTTTCCATTTATGATCTTACTCCGTCATTTACCAAAATTAAGTGCTTAATTAAGTCCAATATAAAAACTTTCGAACATAGCCAAAAAATATAATTACATGATCCTTAAATTAATTAACTAAACATAATATAAATCTTAATTAATTAAACGTGTGTTTAATTAATTGGGTAAGATTAGGTCTGACGGTATTAAATCAAACCGTTTGGCTTATATCAAACGGAACAGCTAATTAAAAAAGACGCATTTTCTTTTTCTGTTATTACATTTTTCTTAAAGTCGTGTTAGTTGCCAGTATTGGCACCACATGCTTTGACTCAAAGGCTTCGTGTGGACTGCAGCTAGAATTTCTCTAGGGAGCCCGGACTTTAGCGTTAGTCGGGAAATAAGACCTCGGGAAGGGGAACGTAAGATTTCTTTAGAACCCTTTACTGTCGACGTGGGAGTTGAAGCTACACTTACATATAAATGAGAGAAAGAATTGCTTCACTTTATTTTTCTTTGCAGTTTTTTCATTTATCTTTTTGGTGTGCTGTGCATTGTTATTAAAGTTTGAATGTGAAATGTTGTTCTGTATCCGTATACGTCCCACCTTAGGGCACGAGCGTCCTCTATAATCGAGAGTACGTTTGAAAGGGGTTAGGCCATATAGTTCACCACACTATGAATATTGGTCATTAATAAAATATAATATGAACATTTAATTTATTCTTTTCAGTTAATCGGATTTCAGGCTTTAATCGGTTGACAAAAATATCTTCTTGTGTGAGCATTGTGGTTATTTGACGAATAATATAATAGAATAAGACAAGTAATACAGGGTATATCAAGACTGTTACCGAAAACGATGACAGGTGTTAGTTTTAGTGACTACAGACACGACGTAACTGAAAATTTTGCAAAACAATGCGACGATTATTTTGTAATGTTTCAAATATCATTGTGTTTGGGTGGTAAATCCATAGTTTTTGCTAAAAGTACAATTCATAGCCTTGCGTACTACAGCGTCTTTAAAAATAAAAGGGTGTAGATTGTCTTTTTTTAGGAAAATGTATGTATTAAGTAGCATTGTGCTTAAAGTCACTAAAACTACCACCTGGTTTCGTTTTCGCAGCAATCTTGATATACCCTGTATAAATAGAAAACGGTCCATATGATGAAAAGTGGTTACTTCTGCCCATGAAGTCAAGAAACCCCAGAATTGATAGATGGCCTTTCACCTTGTGCGATAAACAATTTTAATGGATCAGTGGTAGCATTTGTTTATTTTATTTTACACGGTTCCGAATAAATACTTTCGTCGGTCCCTTTGAAATTATAGTTGAACTCAACGCAAACTAAGCACAAATTCAATTACAACCACGTAGTTAGCGTAACGTTAACAAGGGTACCAAACTAAGGAATTAATATGGGCAAGATAATTTTGTTTTGTTATGTAATTAATTTTGTACGCACTCCCCGTGGCATTCGTTTCGCTAGGAATTCGTGAGGTTAACAAGCGGGTAGGTTTCTAGATGGTTCGGTGCGTTCTTTGGGTGCGTGAGTGTGTTGTCTATTTATTCGTGATTTAAAGATTTCATATTATGTGATAGAGAGTATATTCTATTCAATGTCAAATTTGTAGATGGATAGAGCTTCTATGGTATGGTATTGTCTTTATATTGGCTAGTCTGAGTTTAGTTTATTTTGGTCTTACTAAGGTTACTTTTTAGATCTCTCAACTGTTAGAGGCCGCCTGGGTACCTACCCAAGAAATAGACCTTAAGAAATAGACATTGCGGTGGTACCTCCCACCGCAATATCTATTTCTTCAGGCAAACAGCAGTGTAAACGCATTGTTGTGTTCCGGTTTGAAGGAAATTGTAGCCAGCGTAACTACTGGATATAATGAGACTTAACACCTTATGTCTCAGCATGGCGAGCGCAGTGGAATGCCAAGCATTGCTTTTTAATTTACGGTGATTTTTGGTTCTGTTACTGTCCATGAGCGGTTGTATCGCTTACCATCAGGCGAATGCCATGCTTGTGTCATCATTCATTTCAATAGTTCTATGTACTTCATAGCCACAATTAATCTCTATGTTTATTAAGACAATCCGAATATAATTAGGAATTATTTTTCCCGATTACGGTGAAGAAAAAAGAAGGATGTATGATTTTAGCCCCGATGTACAGATATCTGTTCATCTATTCCGATAAAATTCTATTTATTTGTGGGCTCTGGTCTTTGTTTCTTGTGTAAGATGCTCAGATAGTTCAATCTAATTGGTATGAAATATCCCAACTCTAATATATTTGAAATATTTTGTTTTTTTTTGTAGTCTTTTCAAATCTCTGAAGGCAATTTATATTAAATAGAAAACAAAAGATTGTATGAAAAATGATGGATGAATTACCGACGAAGGCGTCAATTTGTCGCGAAACGGCAGCACATTGTGGCCGACGCGACGTGTCCGATTGATTGATCGATGGGTTTTAAAACAATTTTGTTTTAATACTCGGGTCAAAACGGCCCGGTCATTGTAAGCTTACTGCTGAACATTGGATGGGTTGAGCCCATTATTAAAACGTGTCAAAGCGGTTTGACTTTTCCGGTTACCTTTCACCAGAAATAATAATAATGATTCTTTACCTGATACCAACATTTTAGATTTAAAATACATATGATAGTAGTTCTTTCATGGTAGATAGCTTTAACAGTAGGTCAATATACAACGTACTATTGAATGATTTTTAATTTGTTTCATCCCATATAGTAGAGACACCTGTCAGTCTAGACTCTAGATCCACAGAAATCCATACACTATTTGAATATTAGTTTTTCTGTATATTACCATAAAGTTCTCGAATAGAGGCCACGAAGCGGAAAGCGCAGCGTGGGACGTCCACCCACTAGGTGGTCAGACGACCTGGTAAATGTCGCGGGATGTCGCTGGATGTAGGCTGCCTCCAACAGGTCACTGTGGAAATCATTGGGAGAGGCCTAAGTTCAGCAGTGGACTTCCTTTGGCTGATGGATTGGATTGGATTGGATATTACTTATTTAAATGTGCACACTAGTTTTAGAGAACCCCGATATGGTAACTTCGCACTTTATGCACTATATCAGACTCTGGCCAACACTTAGATTAGAATCCAGATCTCTCTAGCGACCCATTACACGGATGAAACTAACCAAGCCGCGCGCGCTTCAATAACAATGCATTAATTAAAATAATTGAACATAAATATGTCTTCAATTTGAAGCAATAATTACACGCTGTTGTTAGTCCAACAAAGAAAATAAATTAGAAGGAAAGTTTCCTCTTAAACTCCACATTTACACAGTCCACCGTCGAGAAATTTTAATTACAAACAGGTCGTTCAGCTTAAGGGTTTAAGTCCGTATGATTTATTGCGATTTATTTATTTTTAATGCTTATGGAAGTTCGAGTTTGGGCTGATTTCTAATTACACGGAAATATTTGACTTATTTCAAAGTTGCTTTATAATACCTAATTTAGCCTCTACCACCCTATTGTTCAAAGGCTAGATGTACTGTTGGTACATATGATATTGGGATTCGCTCGGATAAGGACCATGGTTAAAAATTCGTGACAGCGACCATCTCAAAAGTGTCGCGTTTTGGGTTCAGCCTGTGCATATTCCTTTTGGGACATCTCTTCGTCTGTAGGTGCTTCTCTATTACTATCCATGGCTAGCAGGAACAACTGTTCGACTGTTTTTATTCCAGTCCACTCACGAATGTTGCGTAGCCAGGACTTCCTTCTCCTTCCTACACTTCTCTTCCCGTGCTATTTTCCCCATCATATTAGTTTTACCCTCAGTAGATCCTTTTGGGGCAGGCCAGGTTAATTGTTTCTACCTGTAAGGAATACCTCACCGTCGTTCTGTAGAATGTAGTCTTTGACATCTCAGTGTACGTCAAACACGTCTACGATTTCGCGGTGCTCATGGTTCAAATAATTCTATGTCATACATATAAAGAAAGTCGGAACGTGGATATCAAATATGACACAGTCAAAACTATGCTGTGAATTTCTCATAAAAATATTTTTCATTTCTCTACTACAACTAGCTTTCCATACCTAGCCCAGCTAGTTGTCTTTGTGAATAAAAAATGTGTCCATTGAACGAGAATATTCGCAGTTGCAACGATGTGTTCGAGCTCAAAAAAAAAAGCAAGCACCGGAAATAAACTAACTCCCTAAAGGTTCCGTACACAATGTGGGTTTATTAAAAACATTTGAGGGCATACAAATTCTAATTAAATATGTATGTATATTGCTTATCATTTATCTAAACATGTCTCCGCTTTTCTTAACTATTCATCAATTTGCCACTCCATTTCTTTCATCATCATCCATCCATCAGCCAAAGGAAGTCCACTGCTGAACATAGGCCTCTCCCAATGATTTTTTTGATTCTTCCATTTCTTTCACCACAGTATAATTAGACTGCGATTCTGTGGATTCACAGAAAGCCGACGGAATGTAACATTTTTCCTCTTGCGTTCAATCGATAAGACTGACGATGGATTAGTGATCCTTCTTTATCCCCAATCTTCAAAATCCTGTAACGCACTCACGATACCTTAGTTCGCGAGAGTATTCATGAGGTGTAAATTAATTAAAGCCTTCTACCAGCCAAGGACGAAGTTACTCGTATTTGCCGCAGTATCTGCAAGCATACCAAGAGGAAGGAGACACCAACATACCCCTTTCCACCTTTTTAGGGAATCGAAATTAACAGCTGTCTTGCTTAAAAAAGTGGAATTGCTTCACCTTCGATGGACTTAAGTTCAACGAAAACTGAAATGTTTATTATTATAACTTCCTACGTGAATATTACATACGGAACCCTATAAACTATACAGAGTGTCACCTTTGTGCGAGGTGTAGGTTGTGCCGCCATATTTCTGCGAGGCAGGCACATCGCCTGTCCTTTGCCAACTTTTATTGCTGTTATAATAAAGTTGTTAATTCTTGCTGTCGTACAGACTTGATTTAATAAACGAAGCGCCGTTTTGCGGTACGGTTTATTCAGAATTTTATATCGGTAATACTTGATTGAGTTACGCGTTGACCTCAACGGTTTTAATGTGTTTATTTTCTGTAACCCATTTTCGTTTTTCGTTATGGGCATTAAAATAGAATTAAACAAAAACGAGTTATTTTATGTCAAGAAGCCAAAGTGCCAAGGTTTCCTTTTATAGTCGTCTTGGTTAGTACATACCAAGCGTAATAAATCGTTTTTCTTTACTTTTTTTTTCTATACCTATTAACGCTATGGATGTTCTTGGAATCAAAGCCTGATTGACTATCTATACAACGTGGGTTCAAAGTCATGCGGTACAAATATTGTAGTCAAAACGACAAGCTTTCCGTTTTTATTTTATATTTGATCATGTGTCTGGTTTAATCCAAGTTAGTGGTCTCCAAAGGCTTCTTTAGCTGCGATACTATGTGCTATTTCAATGCTCGCCATTGTAGATACTCTTGTCTAAGAATTAATTACAATAACTTTGCTAAGGACTTCAATATAAAAGTCTTTCAATTACCTATTTATCCCCAACCGAGATTTAAAGATAGTAATATATACTTAACAGAAGCAGATATATATAGTTTATCAACATCACTGCCTTCAACCCAACTTTAAATTACAGCCAACTGGATCAGGCCCACACATTTGAATTACAAAATGATAACCAAATGCAATTATGTTGGTTAGACATCGTTATTTGTGTTTCGACTTCGGCTAATGCAATTACAATAGTCGGCCCGGTTAGAATTGACATCCAACGGCGCTGATTTAATTATACAAATGTTTGAGGTTTGTACACGATAAAGTGACTACTCTCTGGTAATTGGACCTAACCATGCGTGCGTGTGTTCGGAAATTTCGTACTTATTTGTAAATTATATAATTCGTTTTATTTCATAGTTTGATTACGTTTTTATGAAGTGATTAAATCAATTTAGTGGGCGATAGCATTGATGGCAAAATATACATAACTAAACTAAATTTTACTCTGATTACTAGGAATATACTTACGTTCCTTATTTTTTTACATTTAGTCCGCGCCCCACATCGATAGAAGTGTTATGTCTTGGGTAGCAGAAAATGCAGGATGTCTCTAACTGGTCATATATATTGCCTATGTTTAGCAATGAACTTCCTTTGGCTGATGGATGATCATTATAACTATTCATTACTATAATTCATGTTATAAACTGTACATGTATAAATCTGAGCACGGCTTAGCTACTTTTATTTTTGTGCATAATACACTGATACGTGAGAAGCTATGAATAAATTTATAAATGAAATATCTATATTTGTGCCCGGTATGGCGGTAGGCTTGCACTCCATCACATCTTGGGGCGGAAATAAGTTCGGTAAACTTTGGCTGGTACTAGTTATTTGCCCACCCCCTCGGTTATCTATTAACTTGAGCTTACGTATATACCGGGTATATGTAGGCTGCGAGTGAAAACGAAGCCTGGTGGTAGTATTAGTGACTTCAGACACAATGCAATTAAAACTTAGTTAAAAAAAGCGGACATTTTTTAGTTGTATTTTTTTATCGTCGTATTTGGGTAGTAAATACATCGTTTTCCTAAAATAATAATGTACGCCTTTTTACTTTTTAAATACACAATGGTACGTAAGAGTTTCAATTATAATTTTACCAAAAACTGAGTATTTACTACCCAAAAACGATGATATTTAAAAAATTGCAAAAGAAAAAACCTGTCGCTTATTTTGATAAATTTTTATTTGCATTGTGTCTGTAATCACCAAAACTACCACCTGGCTTCGTTATAGGTCGCAGTCTTGATGTACCCTGTATGATGTATGTATGTACCTGTAAATTATATCGTGCAAATAACTTACAATAATTGAAACAGTATCATCATAAATATGTTCTAAACCGGTAACGAAGGAAACCTCGATCACAAACTTAACATTTAATAGCTGTTTGTTATAAATATTAATGTTTAATTGTATCATGTTGTGTTTATTTGTTACTATAGTTTCCACAGATATGTCACCGTGACTTGTATTTTATTCAGCTAATTCTTAGAAACATGTTTGACTGCTTCTATCGCGCAGTTGGTTAGACGGCGGCTATGAAAACAGAAGCCGCAGGTTCGATCCCCACACCGAAATAAATATTTGTGTGGTCCACAGGTTTTTGTTTCTAGTCTGGTTTATTTATATTAGCGTAGAATAAACTCATCTTATTAATTTACCTCCTATCGTAGTCTTGAACCGTGAAATCCTTTAGATTCCCAGACTGGTCAGCGTAAATTTTAAGAGATTTCCGTTTATTTGTTTCATTATTTTTATTTGTAATTTCCAGAAAAAGTTGACGTCACGTTGTATTAGTAATGTTATATTGTATTGGTAATATGCGTAATTCAATTCTGCGGTTTCCTGTGCATAAATAACTTGGGAACAAAAGTTTCGTGTGTTGCATAGAAAGAGCCTGACAATTGCTTAATAACGTTGCTCCTTTCATTCATTTTGGTAATACCCGTTCGTCTTGACTAACGCAACGTTATTGTTTTGTTTTCAATTACTATTTTTTTTAGATGATTTTATGCACTTGTTGTTTGAGCATACGCGTGTAAAAGTTTGTCGTTTAGAACATTTGGAAAAATAATAGTTGATAATATGTATTTATTTTGAAGGCAAACATACAGTGTGATATATGTAACAATGTAATTTACATATTTACTTCTGAATCAAGTAAAATGCATTATTCAAATTTTACAAATCTTATTTACTCAAATTTTACAAATGTAATAATATATCTGGATCCAAAAATATTAAATAAAAAAATAGTTAAAAGTTGAACCAAAAACACCGACAGACTCGTAAACGACTTGAATCTTGAGGTGCTCAGCATTGTTAAGGGTTTATTACACTGTAAAGAAAGCTGACAAGTCCTCAAGATTGTGGCGTCTTTATATCATTACCGGTGGTAAAGCTTAATGAGGTAGTCTTAAACTTTAGTGGCGACGTAAAGGCTCAATCAGGCTTAGATGTAGATTTTTTGCTAACAATTTTTTGTAGATTTTGCTGAAGTGTGGGACTATTATCGTTGTTTTAATAAACATTTTTTGTAAATCGACGAGGAGAATATAATATTGTAAAGTCATTTTACTCTTGACACACGTGCGGGTTCGAACCTGGGTTGAGAACAGGATACTAATAATTGACCAAAAGTTTCGGCTTTCTTATTCTTAAACTTATGGACATGCCTTTTTAAATCAGGTGTGTGGTCAGGTCCCTAATAATCTATTCTTTTATGGAATGCTCTCCCACTCGAAATAAAACGGCTACTAACCGTTATGCGTTTAAGGTAAGAGTTCGGGACTTATTTTTGGAGAACAGAAACTGAACTGACATATTAAGTTAGTTATATATAATCTGTATGTATGTATACTATTGTATATTTTATGTATATATGTATGTAAGTTATATGTATAATTGTAAATATATAATTTCTTTCTTTTTTTAAGTATGTGTATTGTATATGTATTTTTTTTAATATTTTGGTGTATAAAGCAATTAAATAAATAAAATAATAATGGGATAAATGTTTCTTTAACTCTTCTCATACTCTACTGTTATCCTCCATTCCTATAGGCTGGGAACATAGGGATAATAAGTGACCCGGGAATGCTGGTGTCGTGCGTAGAAATAATTATTGTCTATTGGGTTGGGCGTAAAGCTGTTTCCCACGTTCATTATAACAAAATCCCAAAGGAACTAATTTACCGACTCGATGTTTCAATATCTCAATTCACTTATATTATCACAAAAATCGTCCACCCACAAGGTGGTCAGACGACTTGGTAAAGGCCGCGGGACATCGCTGGATGCAGGCTGCCTCCAACAGGTCACTGCGGAAATCATTGGGGGAGGCCTATGTACAGCAGTGGACTTTCTTTGCTGATGAATGGATGGATGATCACAAAATTATATTGTATCTCCTGAATTGGCAAGTACGATACTCTACTTATGACGTCACAGGTTAGAAATGTAGACCGGTAATTATGTTTTCTTATTTTTGTTTCTCACTTCAACGAATAATTCCCTTGAAAATATGAGAAAGTGTGACGTCAGAGGGAAAAGTTTAATGTCTAGAGAATCATCTCGTAAAACTGAGAGTACTATAAAGCTCCTTCATAACAGGACCTCAAGGAAAACCACCCATAAAGCGGGCCCTTAAATAATATCTTTAAGTACGAGTTTTTATTTGCAGCATTATTATTTGTATACATATATTTATCAATTTTTTAAATTTTAACGGATCATTTGGTACAAATTAGAGTATAAATATGTAAAACACATGTTGTGATAGGTTTTTTAATTGCTTAACAACTAAATATAAATAATGCCCTATAATTCGCATGGTAACTTGTTGGCTTTAGTTATTTTGGCTTAGTGCCAAAATATAAACCACATTTCTGTTTTACCACTAAAAGGAATTCACCACTTAGATTCCTTCCTATCTAAGATATTAAATAAATTATTTACACAACACTGAAGCAATAACTACAGTTAAATTAATGTGAATAAAACTATTGAAAAAACATAATTTTACATTTAGAGAGCTTCGGTGAAATATCGAGAACATCATCAAATAATGCATGGGTAACAATTCTGTAACATTATAATTCAACACAGATTTTTTAAAGAATACGGTTATTAACCAAGACATTCCACTACTAAATTCAATGATGTCAGTAACCTCATATTATTCCGATGCAATGAATTCCATAATACCAAATCATTGTCAACATCACAAAAGCTTATAAGTAATAAAATTTGATAATTCAGCACATGATGTTTGCTCATTAAAAGCCATTAAACGCACCATTGTTGGAGCAGCGCAAAAACTGCACAAAAACAATTTATCCACGCAGATTGTTTTCTAAATATTGCACAATTTTAAAGCATTCAATTTTTATTATTATACAAAACTAGTTTTAGGTGAAACCACTTCTTGCAATTTGGGGTATCCCCATCATTACTAAATCATTTAACTAGAATTCTAAATTAATTTTAGTTCGGAACTGGTTCGTAGCACTATATAAATTGAAACGAAAAAACTTGGCATCGGCGAATCATTATCCCCGCGCACGGAACACAGCCAGTCTTGTAAAACGAATTCATTTTTACTACGTAGAAACCTTATTTAATTGCTCGTAAAAACTCCTGGCCGCTTTCAGCGCTGCTTCCATGAATCTATCTTCACAGGGATTGTCGTCAAAGAATAGAGCTCCGCAGTTAAGTGTTTCTGAACAGTTGGGGTTCATAGTCTTGCCCTTACAGCAGCCTAAGATAGCTCGCGCGCATGGAGAAAGCATTATAGGTTTTGGTTGAGGTTGACCGCTTCTTACTTGTATGATGTAATTTAGCTCATCCACTGACATATTGACTGGTGATTTTACTGTGCTCATTCCTACGCTTTGGGGAGCGCATAATGCTCCTGCTATGAGGAATGTGATTAATAGTAACGTTGTTGGCGCCATCTGTGAACAAGCATGAGTGAATGGTAAATTAGACGAAATGTTAAAAATTGTTAAATGTGGGCCAAGCCGTACTAGGCCAGCGTTGTGGACTATATGGCCTAACCACTTTCAACCATACTCTTGATTGTAGAGGAGGCTTATGCCCTGCAGCGGGACGTATCTGGATTTATACATTACAGTTAAAAATTGAGGTAGGTTGAAGGTTCTCTAGTAAAAGCGTACATAATTTAACTTTAATATAATCAAGAAACAATGGGAACAATTGTTATAAAATGCAATCTCTATAATTTTAATGTCAAGTGATACCAAATAAATGTAGATGCCAAAACCCCACGAGAATTAAGTGAATATGCTGTTTGATTTGAGAGCCTTTAGATTTAAATATTTCATATTTGACAAGTCCAATAAAATATCTATTAAAATTATTATTTATAGACCATATAATGCACTAGATAGACCTCAACTGTTTTCTAATGAGCTGAATATCTTCACGGTTACATCAGTCGGAGGATGTTCTATAGTTAATATGCTTCCTTTGTAAGTTAAAGACACGTAATCTCGTGCCAGGTGCATTCGACACACTGCTCTACCTTCAATCACTTTGATAAAGGTCACGACGGCATGACATATTCTATTCCATATTAATTTATGAATACCGTTGGTATATCTTTGTTCGAAATCATTCATATTAATTTCGTGTAATGTATTAAGGTGGTTTTAGTTTGGAATGGATTATGAGTGTTATGACGTATCTGAATTGATTCTGGTGAAAATTGTACTTTTTTACAAATTGAAATATTAAATAAAAATTTATTTATTAGAAATTTACAGAAATACTTCTCGGGAAAGTTCTTACACATGTCCATATACTCGTACTATCTACATAAAGAATCTTCATCGTTTTCCAAATATATTAACAGGTATTAAAAAGAAGTATTGCTTTTTACCTTATTATGGCGTTTTAAAAATATTTTTCAAGATTACTAAACTGTTATAGTAACACATGTTGGTTTGTTAAGCATAACATATTTATACAAACGTATGCTGATAATAAATTACATAACTACTCGTAATTATAATTCTAATGGGTGGTTTTCTAGCGCAGCTATTACAAATGTTTATTTCATTTAACACTCTCTGCACAATTGCTTAACAGCCGTGTATTTAAAATGATCATAATAAAACATGTTAAAAAAAACCATACAAAACATGAAATAAATTATAAAAGCAGTATACATTGCCGGCACACTGAAGCAGAGCCCCGTGGGTTTAATTACGCATACGGCAATCTGATCGCAATCAAACCAACCATTGATTGATCGGGGAAGGGTAATGTGGTCAATTAATGCATTCTGATGAAGATGCTTTTAATGTACTGTTATATCACTTTGACTGCTACCTACAGTTTTTTTTAAATAGCATTGAAATATAATTTGCCATTATCAATTAATTTTTAAGGGTGCTGTAACTGTCACATTGCATTTTGTCTTCAGAACAAAATCTGATTTTTCATGTACTCGTATTGTACTTGTATTAGACAAGTACGAGTATTTATTACCTTGGAGTTAATTAACAAGCATTTACAAGCTTCTATGTTAACAGATTCTTGTCTCAGATTATTAAATTATTGAGTACTATTTGAAATGCATTAGTTCAAGAAACTAGGTAGTAACTAGTAGATATACGAGTATGTTTATATTCATTCATTATTGATGTCTCATATTCATACTTTCACTGTTATTTTCTTATAAATTATCGACTATGCTCTAAGAAAAGCCTTTTATATAGAAACAATATTTTCGGCTGAATAAATCGTATTATAAATTCTGAATCACCCCAGATACGTCCTAACGCAGGGCATGAGCCTCCTCTACAATCGAGCGTATGATTGAGTGTGGTTAGGCCATATAGTCCAGTTATTATAATTATCATAGAAATATTTTATAATGCGCATCCATTATTTTTTTATCCTACGAATAACACCTGAGCGTAAAACGTAAAGGCTGTGTCATTATCTGACTGGGTTTTCCACAGAATTATATCGTTCAATGCCTCTACTGACCCTAAACCACAGTTTATACCTACATGTTTGTCTTTATTTTGATAAAACCAACAGTAAGTTGTCAGTATTATGAAGATTGCCTTACACGTAAACATCACGCCTTTTTTCTAATGGGTAGACAGAGATGTAACCAGGACACCCACGTTTCGCCTTTTGTGTACCGTCCCAAAATGTGATATGGGGTGAGCCTATCACCATATCGGGCACAAATTGCTGACTCAGGGCTGATAATGAGAAGAAAAATCCAATATTACTATGCCCGACCTGGGATTCGAATTCAAGACCTCAGCTTTGTAACCGTACCTTAGTACAGCTACACCACCAAGGCAGGCTTTACTAAATATTTCAAAATCAATAGATCCTTAAGGCTACAATTGCTTCATAACTAGAGTCAACATTTACTGCTGGATTGGGAAGCGAATTTGATAATTATCATCAGCTGTTTTACGTTACATCTTAGCTCTATAAATAATAATTATAATTAACGATTAATCATTAAAATAAATGATTACAGTTTAAATCATAATATAACATGTATAGTATATAGTAGTATATAACCTTCGGAACAACGCCGAAAGCTTGTGCGGTACGAAGGTCGATCCAAGACTGTTTGTCATAAAATTATCATTATGTTTACGTTAATATGATATCAAATAATTGATTTGAACAATTATATAATTGCGTATTTAACTCGGTAAAGAACCATTTATCGCAGACTTTGCTGCGCTAACCGGCACGGCGCTATGTTTTACATAATTTAATTTTTAGGTTATGAACACAATTACCTTCAACAATAGTACATATGTTTAACTTACATAATTATTACGGTGTTTTATATATCGTGCATTTTATCATATACAAGACACAAGACCTTAAATTACAATATTCTTACAAAGAACAGACACAAACTAGGGTAATGTTTGTCGTGTGAGACATTTGACATCTCCTTGACAATCGCTATTCTTTTACAAACACATTTAATTATATAAAATCATACATATTACAGCTTACTAATTAGTAAAAATGAAAGGTATCTCACCTGTATATTCCGTAATGAGTATATTGATTTATCTGTCACGTTCACTGACACACGTCGGCACCACAGACCAGTTCGCACACATCTGAGCGCGGCGCCTCCTGCGTCATATTTACATCACATTCATTTCAATCATTATTTTCCTTTACAGGCTTTTTGGGAAACGGGATTTTTGCCGATTGCGATATCTGTTCCGAGTAGATAACCTCAGACTGTTTACGTATCGATTTATTTGAATTGCGAATTATCGTTTTGACGGATGTAGTTAGTATTTTGTTTAAATACGAATATGTCATATTTAAGATCGTCAGTAACTGGGAATAGGGGCTTATTTTCTGCAGGGAATTGGCAGCTATAAGCAGGTATGATGATAGTTTCTTGTTCAATTGCTCAGATCGATAGGATTTTTTGATGACCCGATGAAATATTTGCAAGATCTTTTTCTTCACCTTGTCCTTCTGTTTCGTCATCGGCTAGTTCTTCTATTTGGCTTAGGTCTCTCTCAAGTCCTTTTACTTGTATATCCAATACTGTTCCATATTCGGTAGAATTGGTCAAGTTCGCAACGCTATCTCTTCCGGAATCTGACCCACGTCTATTAATATTATTGGGCCCAATACGTGAGATCATGGCACACTATTATTAAGTTATTTCAAATAATATGATTGACGTATAAAAATATCATAAAAATAAATATTTACAGAATAAATAACTTCAATTTGTTCCGTCAAGGTTGTGCTGTAAGCATTGACCGACACGGTAAGTCTATGATTACATGATGTGATTGTTTTAATGTAACCTGTGTTTTTTGTTTAACTATTGTCGAAATTCGCTAAATGCAGGCCGCTTCCAACAGGTCGATGTGGAGATACTAGGAGGCTAAATTCAGCGTGGGCTTCCTGTGGCTGAATAGATAGATAAATTGTCAAAAAACTTAGTACGTATACACATTTATGGCTGTGATTTTAAAGTATTGCTCCCATCAGGCTCACTATCATCAGCGACAATAACCCTGCGCTGAACGAAATCCTCCGACAAAATTCACACAGAGTTCTGTGGGAAGTGTCATTCACTTACTCAGCGACTTCCTGCGACCTTTGGCGGTTTATCCACCTTGACATCACCTTTTAAAGAATTCTTATAAATTGCGATGTCCTTAACCTAATGAACTGTTTATACTAACATTTACGTCATCCGGATAATTAGAATCACATGTTCCTAAAAATTATCGAGAATTTTGTACGTGAATTTGCGAGTTAGACTTCTCTCAGAATCTCCTAGAGATATATGACGGTATATGAAGTGTTATAGACCTTTCCCGGATATTCGAATGACGTGATTCTATAAAAAGTTATGTGGTGATTAGGTTTTATCAATATTTAGGTATTTAGCATCGATGGTGAGTATATTGTACACACGTGACGCAGATAACGCGATAACCGGCTGACATGTGACGTAATGAAACTAGTTTGTGGCAATGCCTCCGTTCAGACCCAGACTCTCAAATATTTTAATGTATTTTTTGCTAGGAATATTATATTTATTGGTTTTATGCACCAGTTGATAGAATTTATTTTCAGTAGCGTTACCGAGGTATCGCAGGCCGTGATATAGGTTTGTTCAATTGACATGTTCAAATAAAATAGGTTTAAATATTTTATTTTTCTGGTTCCCTATATATATTTATGATTAATTAATTATTACAGAGATTGGTGTCCGAATTTTTAGCTTTGTTATACGAACAGTTGATAAGAAATTCAAATAAATAAAGCGTAAAATAATTACAAACGTTAAACCTATTACAAATATATCTGTGAATTGTTATTTGCCCATTTACTATGTTACTCTATTGAATGACAGTTTCTTCGTATGTTTCCTTAACTATGAAATCCCCATAAGTGTATCGTCATTTTCCGACAAAATTTTCTGAGAAGTTTGACGTCAAACCAATGACTGGTTGCAATATTACTAACCATCATATATTTCTGAAAGGTTCGTATAAATTGTATTGCATCTCAACTTAACTTAATACTTTTGTCCGCGATAGGATGTTCAATAAAATATTTTATATTTATAATATTGTTATTTCCCCAACATTATCACTCTGTAACTATTTTAGTTCTCGTAAATTGATAAAATATAATTAGCTAGTTTTCTGCCGGTCAATCTAAAGAAAATTTATCTTTAAGGAAAATACTAGTCGAAAGTCATACTCAGGCTTAAAGTGTTTCCAAATCGCTTTTCAGCATTCTATGACCTCTTAATATTTATTAGATACATGATTTCAGTTTATATAAAAATAATATAAACGAACGAACGAACTATCTATCTAGATAAATGGTATACTCTATGTTATAACATATGGGGGGATCCCCATTTTGATATTCGAAAAAAATTCAGACATCTTGTGAACTCATAATTTTAATAATTTAATCTTAATTAATATTGCTTTCAGGTTAACTACATTGTTAATTAGCATTTTTATTTTATGAATATATATTTATTTTATTTACAAGAGGTACAGTAATATCATTTCTATTTATGTAATGATGTCAAACGGGTAAGACCTTAGAGCATTATAAGCTTCAATAAATTGAAGCAAAGGAAATAGTTTCTAGGGTAGTTTATAAACTCAATAACACTCGCTTCATATAAAACGTAATCTATTTATTTCATAAGATTAGGAACCTTACATTTGTTTGAACACAATATGTGTTGGAATTACAAAAGTCGTTAACGATATAATTGGTCGAAATTTCATTATTTACAAATCCACAAGCAAAATTATTACGATTTAATTTATTATTGTTATATATATTTAGGTGGTCCATTAATTATTTTCATTTTAGTATTAAATGAGTACATTTCTTTTTCCAGAAATTAATTTATAAATTAATCTTAATATTTAATCACTATAATCTCAAAAGCAATTAACATTACATCGGTTGTCACTGATTTCTCTGGCCGTAGAACCGTTGAAATTTATCTATCACTTGTAATATGACGTTGGGGGCGCAAGGGTTCCCGTAAGAGGTTGGATCGGGACAACCTTGGATCGCGAAACAGTCGTACGTGATTGTTTGTTGGTGGCAACAGCTGAGGACTGCCCCATCACAATTACTCGGTGCTGCAGGTGGAGCAGTTGGTGGTGCAAAAGTAGCTCCAATATTAAACCCACCACCCGCAACTGCTCTACTAGTTGTAGTTACAGGAGTCTGCGCGTCACCCTGTACGCTACCATGTTCCACGGGTGGCGCTGGCTTCTTCAAAGTATTATTCACTCTGATGGGATCAAAAGAAATTGGTCTGCTACCATCGCCTTCATCATAATCGTCATCCTCAGTATCGTTTACAACCAGCCCCCAGTTTTGCCTTACGTCATCCATTTCTGGAAATCTATTGAACACATCTGGATTTGATTGATTTGTGTTCGTAGGAGGGTTTTGTGGTTGGCTGGTCGTATCAGGGAAGCACTGGCATCCAGCCTGGGGTATGAATATGACTGGGAAAAATATTGGTAAATGCGGAGGCGGCGGAGGTGGTATAGGTTGTCTCACAACATTAGCTATTTCTTGCAACCTTCTATGGATGTGCACAAACGGATCTTCGTAGCCATACCCTCCAGTGTCTGCCGAAGAATCTCTTTTACCATAATTAGGGTAAATGAGTGGATTGATTGGCGGAAATCCATATCCGTAGTAATTATAAAATCTCTTTTGTCGGGTTCCTTCGGGTTTACTATCGTCACTTGTAGTCTCTTCAGCTAATATTTCTGGAGGTGCCTCCGCGTGTTCTACCTTGGCAATGTCTTCTAGCTTGCTGATGTCGCTCGGCGCGGCCTGGACGTACATTTGCAAGACGAGCATGCCAAGAACAACACGGTGTAGATTCGCCATCTGTAATTTGAAACATTTCAAATTTAAATTTTCTGGCAATATGTGAATTGTAATGTTACACTTCCAAAAACATTTGTTTAATCCTATAGTATTATGCAATTTGTCTATTAGCTACAGTATTATAACTTGAACATTTAGTTTTGTAAAAGTGGTTGATAATGAATACCGTAATGTTTCCGGTTTTTGATTTCTCATCTTCGTAGGATCATATTAATTTATGAATAGTTTTACACAATAATAATAAAATGTAATTCCGGAAGGTGCGATTGAAATAAACATACATTATGTACAACTCCATGCAGAAATATCTGAAGCCAGACCTATTTAATTTCTATTAATATTTTCAATGCGTCTTAATAAAAAATATATATAAAACTAGAAGTTATTTCTCTAAGAACTGTCTACCCACAAGCCCATTCACGTCTAGTATTAATTAATAGTAAACCATAAAGCTATGTGAGAGTACGGTGAATAGTCGCCGCTAACGAGAAACCGCTGACCTTTGATAGAGACATATTGAGCTTGCTCTATTTTCCCTTGGCTGGTGTAGAGCTAAGTAAAATTTTCCGGTTGGTGAGACGTGTCGGCGGAAAATACAATTCTTGCTCTCGATTAATTTTAACCTTAACGTTTTATAAGAAGTGAAGCTTAGAAAGAATTTATTTAAAGTTTGAAAGTATGAAATTGGTAAATTGTCGTATTAATATTTCATTGCTTATTAGGGATCCTAACGTATTAACGAATTTAACATTTTTAGTCAGCTAATACTTTTAATGAATAATAAATTATCAATCAACAAAAACAATCCCGTGATCACTCTATTGCTATTATTACATTTTTAATATCTATACTTAGAACTGACTTTCCAAGTATTAATCTCACAATATTTATGTTTATCTACACATATATGTATATACGTCATCTCACGCCCTCGCGAGTTTTAACTCGTCTCAGCTATTGTACCGGGGACAATCCCTCACGTCCCCGTTACCACCGAATGTAACCTCTATTGGAATGACTCTTCACGCCTATTATGTAGGTAGGTAGACAGCTATTTTGTCGAGAAGTCGGTCAGGTAAATGTGACACGAGCTAATACCCACGATGTGGCGACCCAGAGATAGACAATGCAGCTGCTTACACCGTCTTGAATATGAGACGTGTTCTTAATTGACTTTCAAGTGTTTGCGATGTGTAAGATGTTTTTCTTAAATAGAAAGATGGAGGACGTTGTTTGGAGATCATAATATTGTATGATAAAGTTTCTTTAGAGAAGTTTCTTATGGCTTAGGGCAAATTGCACAAACTCACTTTTCCCATAACTTTGACTTTGAAAATTTCAATCCGATACATTAGCAATTCCAAATACGTCACAAATGTATGGCGATGACATTGCCAAAATCCAAGTTATCGCCAAATTTAGTTTACGCAATCTGGGCGTTTAACATGATTTTTTAAGTTCTAGATTTAAAATTTGTACTGGTCTTATTCTATATCTGATAGTTAATCGTACCTACTGCAATTTTATCGTTTTTTTTCCTTACGTTTTTTCCTTATGTATAAAGCTGTGGATTTTGACATTGAAATATTTTCTAACAAAAACTGTTTTGTAGATATACAATATGCATATCTTAAGGTGCAGTTTTAAATTAGAAATTATCAACAAATATTGGTTTGTCTGCAAAATGAGTGCAGAAAAACCCCAAATTCCCCTGGAACATACTTACATCCTTACACATAGATAACAGCTGTACATTTAAGTAATAGACAAGGGAAGGAGGCACGTACCCATGTAATGAGCGACCTCACTCACTTACCTAAACGTAATGATAAACAACTAGGTTGTGAGGTAATAGCTTTTGTTCGCCTCAGTACAGATTAGCGCGTTTTTGCGAGATTACAGAGCTGAATCGAAACAATAGGATTTTATACTGGATATATTCGCAGGCTTAATGATTTCGTGTCTTGGATTTGTTAACATTGTGTTTTTTGTATAATTCTGAAGAGTACAGTTGGTGGATTGAACAGAATTATGCTCATAGCATATCATGTAAATCGAATTCGGTTAAGAACATTTTTACAAAGATGTTTTGTGGGTTTTACCAAAGTATTCCAAGATAGAGTTAATAAATAAAGCTTATAATTTTTATTTCTATAATGCTGGGTCCTTCCGCCGTAGCAACAAGCATTTTTGCAGGCCGGCATAATTGTATCAAATTGCATGGGCCGCCGTCTGACGTCATTCGATGCTCTGTCTGGACAGCATTACGCTTACCATCGAGTGCAGTACAGTAACTATGCCGTGTCAGATAAAAAAAAACAGATAAAAAAATGCCAACATTTCCTTAAAGAGAATAAAATGAAGATTCACTGGACAAACCACAAAAATAAAACAGCTTCTTTTTTCAAAGTAAACAAATTTATATACACACATATACATAAAAATTGAAATAAAACAAATTCATACGGATTTGCGATAAAATCCGTAAGAATTCGTTTTATTTCAATGTGTAACATTCGCGTAAATGTAAGAAACCATTAGGCAGAGGTGCAATCAGGTCACCCACGTTTCGCCTTATGTGTTCCGTCCCACGATGTGATAGGGGGCGTAACTATCGCCATGTCGGGCACAATTTCCTAACTCCGGGCTGATAATGAATAGCAAAATCCAATTTCACTTTGCCCGGGATTCGAACCCGAGACCTCAGCTTTATAATCGTACTACAGCACAACTGCGCCACCGAGGCAGTCTATACAAATTAATTTACGTACTAGTATACAATTACCTAAGTGTATTTAGGTTGTAAAGAACAGTTTTAAATGATCGTTATTGCTATAATTAAAATCATTAGTGCTGTAAAACTTCTGCAATACGTGTCATTAACTGCAAAGAATACTGTTATTGCAATATGTTTCAAAACTATGACACGAGAAAATCTTCTCTCAAGACATATAGTCATTAGATATGCAGATATCAACACTTTGTTCAAGTATTGCTAATGTTATACAAAATTTTTCAGAAATACAATTTATAAAGCAATTCCATAAAATGTAAAATGCACCATACGCCACTTTATAATTAAAAAAATGCGTGCTAAAATATAATGTGTCTTTAATTCTAATTATAATTTTTTAATAATAAGCAACTTTAAAAGTTATTAACAGAAGTATGAAATTGGACGTAGGAAGAAACTCATCAAGAGTGCTTTACCTTGAAAAGGTCAATGTCCCGATGGAGACCTGAAGTGAATGCATACTAACTCTTGTACGGATAAACCACTTTTCAGAGTATATCGTAATATAAAAATATCTACAACCCATCGTCCATTTCATAATCAAACTGCCTTCATGACTAGAGATCTATTTTTGTCAATTCATATCTATCTATCATTCATCCATCAGCCAAAGGAAGTCCACTGCTGAACATAGGCCTCTCCCAATGATTTCCATTGTGACCTGTTGGAGGCAGCCTGCATCCAGCGACATATCCATCCATCCATCCGATTCATATACCCTCATATATTTAAAGGCCCTGACGTCTCTCTACATTACATGAGGGATCTTCGGCTTTAGTCTATTATAACCGAGACTCTATGCGTAACATGCTCTCCTAAACACTCAGGGATTTAAGGGTTTTGCCACCCAAACATGAGGGCGTAATTATTTTAATAATGAAATTTCGACCTCGGTCTTTTACAGATCTCAACGAGGTCATCGCTGAAAGTTCTAATTAACTATAAATACATTATTAAATGTAATGTTAACCCAGTAACCCGACACACACGATTAACTCTCCGTGAGATTGTCTCACGAAACGATAAACTGCATTGTATAGAATGATAGTGATCCCAATTCGAAGTAACTGCAAACACGCGTTATTACAAAACTAGATCATTTTATTATACCTCTACCCTTGCATTAAGTATGTATAAGCTTGTAAAATATTTTATGTAATTTTCTTGACGGCTTATTTTGCAAGGCATTATTAAAACATTTGCAGAAATAAGACTTCTAATTAAACTGCTAGGGCTTCTGCCATTTCTCTCTCTCTCTTTCTCTTTACAGTTACAAGAAGTCCAGTTATGTTGAACAAAATTCAGAGATATTAAGATTATTAACATTCTGCCATAATTGGCTTGTAATTGCAATGTACCCCTAGGATGTGTACATATTTGTGACCTAAAAAAGGTCTAAAGTTCTCCAACCAACAAAGGATATAAAGATGATTGCATAATTATGCCCATCCATTGTTACGTGACATAAAGTCAAATAATCAATCATAATATGGTACATAAGCTGTAGTAAATAAATAACCTTTTGATTCGTCGCAGACTGATCTCTCTAAGGCCACTAGCACAAATAAATCATAGATTATCTACGATCTTTTGGCGTCCAGATGCGTTGTTGTTATGCTGTTGTCAAAATATTAAGAACAGTTTTTCTCTTTTCACATTCTAATAAATTTGACTTGTTAATACTATTTCATTACGAGTATAAATTATTATAGTTTATATTATGGAAACATATCTCAAACAATGCATTAAATAGATATATTTTTTAATTTTAATTGTAGTTCCAAATTTCACCACAAGTCAATAGAATTTAGATGAATTATAAATTAAATTCTGAATGCAAACGAACGAACTGTGAATCATACGAGCAAATGATTCGCAATGACACGCTTTGCATTATTTATTTCGCAGGCACTTAAGTGTTATGGCCAGTTATATCTACCACATAATCAATACAATGATTGTAGTAATTAAGAGTATGCTTTATTTATAGTTCCTAGATTTTTTGTATTAATTGATTGTAGTGTATTGTATTGGTCTACAACGGGGTATCCACTACCAAAATATTAAGTGAAATAACATAGGTCTGAACGTTTAGCGCGCAACGCCGGTAGAATACGGGTAGAAGCATTATTTTTGCAAAATTTGCTGCCATATGGCTTTGCATTTAGAATTACATAATATTAATGTTTTCTTATTTTTGCTATTATACATGTCTCTAAATAATACCATAGAATAGATGGTTTTTTTTTATGTCTAAAGGTAATTATGTCATGACGTAAAAGGCTTGGAAATTTCATCATACATATATCGTTTATCCGTATCGCGGTTTTGAACTAGTTCATTCGCGAACTATAGGAAATTGGAGTAAACTGGCACCTACTGTGAAACAGAAGTACCTATGTATATACTGCAACGTCATATGATTACAAAGCTCATGTTTTGGCTAAAAATATTGTAAAAGGCAAGTAAATGACAATCTACTGCGATTATTATATTCATAATACTCGAACTTCAAGTAGTTTTATGTTAATCGATTTCGAACAGGATCTTAAGACAAAAAACAACACAATAATACATATACGAGTATACACGAAGTACTCAAAGCAATTACAGTCTGGACTAAACTGTATTCAATAATATAATAAACAAAAAACTGTTTTGAATACAATTGGCAAGTCGCAACGAATAGCTGATTGTCGCAGTAGCTACCTAGTTGCCCCTGTGTCAATACATAGGTTATAAAAATTCTATCCAAGTACCAATAAATATTTGTACGGCCTAATAATTTATTAATGTTCTCATTTTTAAAAGAAAACTAAGCACCGGCTAACCACAAAGGTTTATGGCGCAAATATCGTACCACTACACCAAAAACGATTTAACACAGGTAATTAAAAGTTACGCACGGAAATGTTAAATGTTAAATGGGCGTAAATCGGTTATACATCCTGTAAATGACTTTACCATCATGTTTCTACCTACGTAGGAAAACCCAAGAGATTACATAATTGTAGGAGCGATGACGATATCAATAAAGAGGCCGTTGCTTCTATAACTACGCGAGGAAAATGTTTGATCCGAGTTTTTATAAAATAGCTATAGTGCAATGGAGTTTTACAGGCATTGTTTGGGTACTAAAGTGTATGGGATGTCCAGGCCTGATGGCGGGACGACTTGCACAAGGGGGCCGGCAGCGTCTGGTTGCATAAAGCAGCAGACCGGGCTTTGTAGCGTACCTTGGGAGAGGCCAATGTCCAGCAGTGGACTGCAACGGGCTGATGATGATGATGATGATGAAAGTGTATTCACTGATGGTTGAACTCTGCTCTAGACATCAGACCACAGTATAAATTTGTATCTGTGCCATTGTTTGCCAGCATGAAAACGTTCTGATAATTTTGCTTTTGTGTTTCTCTAGGAAGATAAGATTATCAAAAATTCAACTATTCTTATACTCCTCTCGTTTCTCTCCCTCCTTGCACATTCACTAGTTATCAAACCTTTATTATCATTTTTATTATTTTCAACTACAAAAAGTCTATTAATGAACATACCCTCTCCAGTGGAATTCCTTAGCGACGTGTTTGGACAAAAGTGACCCTACATCAGACCACCTTTAAAACATAGTATGAAGAAATCTCCTGTGCTGGCTGATAAAGATGCAAGATTATTGTAGAATTCTAAAATGACTTGTACACATAACAAATACAGGGAAAAATAAAATGCGAACAAAGAATATCTTCATTGCAAGGCAACCTTTTGTTCTCATATGTCAATTACAAGAAATAATAGAGATATTTGTGTACATTTTATTTTTTCGTTTATTGGATAAGATATAGCAATACCTACTCTCACTATACTACTGTATCTATAGATCTAGTGGTATTGTACTGGTGAAATAAGGCCACGTTTGAAGGTCACACTGCAGACAGGCAATTATGTATGCAAAACTAAAGTGAATTGCTGGCTCGCTTTTGATTTGTGTCATTAATATAATAGCTCATATTTAGATTACTTTTGAGAAACTTGACAATTCGGTTTTAGACTTTTCCGATTTTTCTAATTCTGGATATTGAAAATAGTGTAGAAAATTCCTGCCTCGGTGGCGTAGTTGTACTATTGTACGATTACCAAGCTAAGGTCGCGGGTTCGAGTCCCGGGTCGGATAAAATGATATTGGATTTTTCTATTAATTATCAGCTCAGTGTCACGAATTTGTGCCCGATATCGTGATAGGCTCGCTCCCTATCACATCGTGGGACGGAACATACATATAAGGCGAAATGCGGGTGTCCTGGGTCCACCTCTGCTTACCCCGTCTGGGATAAAGGCGTGACGCTTATGTATGTACTAAAACAATGTCGCATGACAGTATGAAATATAATATTGAATACCTAAATAATATGTCATGTTTTTGTTATTAGTTTTGCCTGGAGACCCCAATTTATATGACAGCCCTAGTTATGTTCTAATTTTTGTATGTTAAGTACCTATTTGATAAATTACTTTGATTGTGTTTTGTATTTAATATTTTAATTCGCTCAAAGGTCAACATTGAATATGTCTGTTAAAAACATACATAGCGCGTTATTAAATGTCCAATTAGTGACAAGATGTTAAGCTGACCCAACATTCAAAGTAGTAGTATTTAATAATAATAATCTTTGTTAAAAACAGAATACATTTTACAATTAGATAAAACATAATTAAACTAAAACAGGAAATTTCTTAAACTAAACTAAAATACTTTTCTAAGGGTACCCAAACTAGGCTAAGCCTGTCTCTTGGGATACCAAATGTGAATAATAAAAAGATTTAGCTTAAAGATTTACAAAGCGTTAATTATAAGCTATAAATTACTTATCATTTTTAGATTAATACGTCTCATTCTTTGCACGAAATGCACATTAATCTTTCGCCCGCAAATGAGTCGTAAAAACAAATACTCAGGTCCGATAATAAATAACACCTTTTTTAACAAATGTATCCCAAGGTAGCAAACCAGAAACCTGCGGTTTCAAGGGCCTCGTACTTTATTACCAAGGTCTGTATAATTCCTGTTTCACATAAATACACAGGTACATACCGAAAAGTCTCGAAGTTTCTGATACGCACGACACAAGACGCGATCTTAGTGTGGGGTCAAGACTATGTATGTGACTGTTGGGTGTTTTTATTATTTATATACTTTCCGCCTGTTTCTAAATACATAAGCTCACATCTATATCGCTGAGGGGATAAGCAGAGATACCGCGCGCCATGTGGTTCGGTAAACTTATTTCCGTTTTAAAATATGTTAGGCGTGCCGGACGTAAGACTCGCACAAAGTGAAAACTATGTTCTGGGAATCGAATTTAGAACGTCACGAGTTCCATTCCGTAGACGCTGTCCGTGTAGCAATCAAGAAAGATACATGACTCATACGGTCATACCTGATTTTTATAGCGTAACATTACACATTACAACCTTTAAAACTGCGTAGTGGCAAGTTGATAACAGGCCAGACGTGGCTGCCTTCTTCACGGTGATTTCACGTTCAAATCCCAGGGGATTTGTGTCCTGGCACACCTATGACTTTTCGGAGTTATGTGTGTTTTTATAGTCAATCACCTCGCACTATAACGGCGAAGGAAAATATAGTGAGAAAAAATGCATATCATAGCGATTTGCATGAATTTCTATGGTATGTAAGGTCCGCTAAACAGCACTAGGCCAGCGTGATGGGCTTTATGACCTTCTCAATTGTGCTCTCGATTGTAGAGGAGGTCCGTCCACGCTGTGGGACGTATAAGGGCTGATACAGAACATTAACAAAAATGTAAAAAAAATCACCTTTTAGGAAATTACGAACATTTATGAACACTCTGAACTTTTTAAATATAATAGGAGTATTATCAGTCTTTAAAAATAGATGGAAAATGGTAGAAAGAAGGAGGAAGAGAGATAGAAATTATCTCTCAAATTCACCCTTTGTGGTGATCACTCAGCAAGCGAAACACAACAAATCTTTTGTTACAACTACTCAAATTTTCGGCGGCCGGTTGAGTAACTCCAGTGTGATTAGTATCAGAGCAACGTACCGTAAATGAGTGACGTCATACACCCACATTATTGTGCGTATATGGTTAAGCATGTAGGCGCCCTAATCGTCTTGCTCTTGAACGAGGTCCAAAACACGTGCCGCGAACCTTATACGAGATGAACTTTAATGGACATTGTAAAAACTGGATCGTGAGAGACGAATAAATGTATGGAGTAATATTGTGTAAAAGTTTTTTGCCAATCTAGTCTGCAGAATTGTGGCAAGAGATAATCATCTGACGCCGATAGATGCTTTATCTGGACATCATTGCACTTAACATCAGTGACCGTATTCATAGTCAGTTTTAACCCCTATTTAAGTTATCAAATGTTTCGTCTTCTTCACTCAAACTGAATTCAAAAGTCGTTCGAATGGGACAAAACATTCGATAACTAAAATAGGTTTTAAAACTATCTATGAATAAGACCGCATGTGTTTTGTTACATTATGAAACCGTTCCGAAACGCGCTAAAAATATTGATAATTTGAGAGTAAAATAATTGGAGGTGAAAAACGATATAAAGAGGTTACACGGCATAAACTAATTAATTGAATAATAAAGTTTACGATAAAACTGGTGTAGTTTTAACCTGTTAGAAAACGCATGTGCCTCGCCGATCTCGAAACGTGACACACTTGCGAGCCCCTACGTTGGGTTTTTACACCATGTGTGGTTGCAGTCCGCATAGACATGGTACTACTACAAGCACTGTCATTTTAATTCCCACGCATATTATAGATAGGTTTTGAAACGGAATAAAAAATCAGCCAATTTCAAGGTAGCGATTTTGTAGAGTGCGCGTGCAAATGACGAAATTGCTTTGGCAGATCAGTGTACATCAGATCTTAAACGCCATGTTCTAGGTTTAATTTCCATGATGCGCAATCTATTTTGCGTAGGTTTTCTGTTATTAAAATCTTATATACGTGTGCCTGTGACGGCGGTACGTTCGCAAACTATCACATCTAACGGGGGAAATGAGCTCGGCAAACTTTAAGAGGCACTTCTGCGTACACCGTCGATGATACTACGGATGTTAAGATCAGATTAACCGCTATATTACTCCATGATAAAATAAAAATATCTGCACAAAATACATAAACTCACGCCTTTTTCCCAGAAGTGTCAGGCAGAGGTAAAAGACGCCCACGTTTCGCCTTGTGTTTTCCGTCCCACGATGTGATAGGGGGCGAGCCTATCGCCATATCGGGCATAAATTCCTGACTCCGGGCTGACTATGAATAGAAAAATCCAAGATCACTTTGCCCGACCCAGGATTCGAACCCGAGACCCCAGCTTCGCAATCATACCGTAGTACGAGTACAATTGCGCCATCGAGGCAGTCAAAATATACCACTATTAAGTTTCTACTAAATAATAGGAGCTCCGCAAAATATTTCACATTATGGATATAAGCCACAAACTCGATAACATGAGGTTTACAATAACGTTGATAGTGCATTGTTATAGGAAAAACATGACCCGACACTACAGCCGGTTTTAGATAAAAATCAAAACATTTTTATGACTAAATCGTGTGCGTTATTTGTATAACGATTATTGTTTTTGTTAAAGTGCGTATTGTCCACTACCTTACTGGTTTAAAAAATATTTTTGTAGGATAAAAAAACATCTGAGTCATAGCCAAAGAGAGCAAATAGGACTGATTGAGGATACAGGTTCGAAACCAGGGCACAGATATCGGAATTTTTGAAGTTTCCTATGTAATTATTTACGTTTTCTATTTTGGAAATAAAATATCGCAAAGCAACTTCAGAATTTCAGCTACATCACTGTTGCAACGAAACAGTTAGATCGATTAAAGACGTATAATCAGCTTCCAAGTCTACCTCGCGAGAATAGTACTTTATTGCAGCTTAAAAATAGCCTATTTTACTCTACAGTATAGAGCACATAACCTCCATGCAAAATATTTTATCAATCTGTTGGTAACGACAAACGAACATATATACATACATATACACTCACAGTCACATACATAGTCCTGATCCCATACTAAGATCTTGTGTCGTAGGTATCAGAAACTAAGAAAGACTTTTCGGTTTCACAAACACCCAGACGCGAAATAAATACCAGTGGAGGGACACAAATATTTGTATCGGTGCGGGGACGAACCCGCTGCCTCTCGTTTCACAGCCGGCGTCTAACCAACTGCGCCCAGAGGCTGTCGAATACATGTCCATTATTTTAGTACAATGACTATAATATCAGACATTTTATCCACATAATAGCATTTTTTCAATGCACATTATCTTTATAATAGCGAATAATTGCTTACTTGTAGAATTTAAGTTGCAGTTTCCTCAAACACTGCACAAGTTACATTGGCAAAGGCAAATATTACAAAAGTATGTATCGTAATGTATACATTCTCAAGCGAATTATCGCAAATGTTGACACGGTAAAGAATACGAAATAATGTTAAAGTAATTTGTTTCATGTGACATCACAGTTACAAATCTACTGTGTGAATGTTACTAGAATTTTGTAACTAGTCATCAGACCTAATGACTATATTGATGGGTATTGAAATATATAAAGCCTAAAGGGTATAATGTCAGTGGGATTCTGCCTTTATACCACAATTAGACGGGTTCGGTGCAACATGACTTTTCAATTTTATTGTAAAATGATTGTAGAGTGTTTGGCTTAGAATTCTGTTTGCTGAATAACTATTGAGTTCACTCATGTTCAAGTTTCTTTCATCAATGTGATGAGTAAGACGAAATCTCGTAAATGCCTCAAGGTATCAAATAAAAAATACACACAACAGTTACATACATAGTCCTGACCCCACATTAATATAAATTTAGTCTTATGACGTAGGTATCAGAAACTACAAAAGAGTTTTCAGTCTCACAAAAACCCAAAGCAGACACGAATACTTGTGGGACACACAAACATTTGTGTCGGTGCGGCCTCTCGTTTCACAGACGACGTCGAACCAACTGCACTACGGAGGTTGCCAAAAGTATAAAATTTACATATTAATATTGTTTTTTATTTATTTATTTCCATCCCAATTTCATGGCAGGCCGCTTCTTGTAGGTTATCGTGAAAATCCTTGAGAAAGTTCTATTGCAAACAATAGATTTACTGTGGCTAAATATGATGAATCCAATTTAAATTTTAATTCATATCCATATGAGATCCTTACTGCCTCGGTGGCGTAGTGGTACTACGGTATGATTGCAAAGCTGAGGTCTCGGGTTCGAATCCCGGGTCGGGCAAAGTGATATTGGATTTTTCTATTAATTATCAGCCCGGAGTCAGGAATTTGTGCCCGATATGGCGATGGGCTCGCCCCCTATCACATCGTGGGACGGAATATACAAGGCGAAACGTGGGTGTTCTGGTAGCACCTCTGCCTACCCCTTCTGGGAAAAAGGCGTGTGTTTATGTATGTATGTATGAGATCCTTAGCTCTATAGTAGATACCCTTTACTGTCATATCTAAACAGTAAACACAAAATTACAGATTATTAACGCACTGGTGCTAATGCGCGGACAGCTATACTTAATGCCAGGCAAGTGTAATGATTAATACGACTGACAATAAAAAGGTATAACTAATGAGAATCGTGACACAAAACAACGCATTAGTGCACACAAAAGATTCGATCATTTTCAATGCAGTTAATGCATCGGTAACCTTCTTTATCTCTTAAAGCATACCGCGTTTGGATAAAGGGAAAACGATAAATTTACTTTTATCAAGTTCGTTTCAGGACCATATTATTCAATCAACAGTTTGAATCAAACTCTTATTTTTTGGAGCTTGATATTGAATTCTAATCACTTAAGTGTTAACTAAAAAATAATGCTTAAAATCCAGTTAAATTTATCTGTAAGTCCTTTTTGGAATACTGGCAGAATTTCCCTGAGAATCGAATGCTTTACTTCACATTTATGTCTCGTAAACGCTGTACCAACTAACAAGCCGATGGGGTGACAAATGTAAGTGCTCCATTACTTGTCCCTTATCGAGGGAGAAACCAGTGGAGTGTTAAATTGAACATTCATAATACAAAAAGATTTGCTCGGATAATTTTCTTGAAAGAAATTAGGTAATTACATTAACCAAGTCACCAGTTTTGAAGATCCAGCTTTTGACTTTTTGAGAACCGTTAACAATAAGGTGACAACAATAATTCTTTGAAATAACTTTTAAAATCGTTTTTTATAACATGAAGTAATTGTATAAAAAGGGATTGTACAAAAAGTTACGGGAATAGTACCTACGTTGTTGGAATGTAAAAAGGACCTACATTTGAGAAGGCATAATTACACGGGTTTAATTATGAATGTCGCGACATCCAGCTATAGTACTAGTCTTGCGACAACCTACGTGAATAATTTGATACATTACAGATTAGTTATTGATAGGTAAATAATTTGTCGTGACCGCCCTACGCTATGATAATGCGTTGATCTTATGCTCTTCACGACTGCTTTGTTCTTGAACCTTCATGCTAAAGTTCATTATAATAAGTACATAACATATAAAATTAATTCGTGACTTCATTCTGGCATTTGTTTCTAAAGGAACTCGAACTTCTGAGGTTTCTTTTCGTGTGAAAAAAATATAGGTATTACGCACCTGCTAATTATATGGCAGAGACGATATAGTATATTTGTATTAGCTGTAAAACCCTAGATAGTATTTTTATCAGGACTATTAAGCGGAATTTGACATCTAGAAGGACTAGTTCCTTCTTTGTATTCCTACAAAGTAATATGTGAATTGATAATTTTATATTTTTTGGTAATTTTGTAACGTCTTAATCCACTTTCTCGTGCGCAGAATCTGATTTATGTTCATTCTGTAAATTGATTTGGTTTATAACTTTTGAATCGGCTGATGGTCTTATAGCTTTGACTGCTTTTATTTCAAGGAAATCTAGTTTATCACTAAATAGACGATTGGTGGTTTGTTTGCCGCTATTTAAAGTCTAAAACAAGTCAGTGTTTAAAACTGGTTCCTAAAATTTTGCAAAGCTTTGGTGATCGGCGACGTTCTCAGTTCGTGGTATTATCAATCGATCTTGGCATACGGGAGTGGTATACCCGTCTGAGCCGGGTTTAACAGAGCGTGCCCTTCCACTTATTTATTTTCGAAATTATCAAGAGGAAACTTTGTTAAAAAAAAAGCTTAATAATTCACACAACATACGATACTCTTTCACATACCTTTTATATAACGTGGTAAGAAAATATGGATATGTATTATATACGTATGTATTGTAATAATATGTATTATATGCAGACGTTTTGTAATAAACACAAAGAATAATACCGAAATTGTGAAAATATAAAAATATTTATCTCATTTAGGAAGAGCAAAGATATTGTTAAGGAAAAAGAGGCTTAGTATAGAACTGTTAAACTTGCTAAATAGTTGAAGTTGGTATCTTCAAAGAAACACGCACGGGTTTTTCATTAGGACAATTTTAGGTGCCTACAATTCTTCGTCATGTTTAAATTTACGACATTGCGCAGTTACTATACTCAATAAATGATAACAATTAACTCGCAATCGTTTTGGACGTTGACTTCCAATGAGTCACGGTTTCCGTTCCGTCACCGCCACAACAAATTCATATTAATTAGTCTGGTAATTCTGACACGTAAATGGTACAGCATTTGGCGAGGACACGTAATAAACCAAGATTAGTAGTAATACTCCAAAATCGACCTCCCAAACGTGACTTCGTCAAACACGACTTTTGGATGTTGCTTAAAGATTTGGAAATTAATATTGCTACCTCCCACCTGACTGCCTACCTGACTTTAACCATGTCTAGATATTTAAACTTTCCAAACCGAGTGTGAATTTTCTGCCCTATGTAAAATAAATTGATAATTTTATTGATTATTATTACATAAACATACTTAAAGACCCTTTTCCCAGAAGGGGCAGGCAGAGGTGCTACCAGAAGACCCACGTTTCGCCTTGTATATTCCGTCCCACGATATGATAGAGGGCGAGCCTATCGCCATATTAGGCACAAATTCCTGACTCCGGGCTGATAATGAATAGAAAAATCCAGTATCACTTTTCCCGACCCGGGATTCGAACCCGAGACCTCAGCTTTGCAATCATACCGTAGTACCACTACGCCACCGAGGCAGTCAGATTATTATTAAGTATTTGAAAAAAGATATGCATAGTATGTTACCTTATGGCCATAATATTTTAGGTTATCTTGACCTGCTGCCAATCGATGTTTGTCTAGACTCTAGACGCATTACATTATCATCAGATGCTGTAAAGGTACTTTGCCGAGCTAGTATAAAAAATAAACAAAACAAGTGTTTGCGATGCAGATAGACCTCGAGGTTTGATTGTATGTCCTTGAGAAAAGGTTACTTATCCAGGATATTACTATCCAATGACCTTCCTCAAGGCATCTCTGACAATCTTCAACACAATCTGCATAGTTCACACATTGTAAGAAATGAGAAGCGACAAATTTGACATTTCCCAAACATTTAATTCGCAATTGTGTTTCGACATTTTTGTTACTGTATTGGGTATTTGTTTAAACTTTAACGCTACTACGGCTAATGTGTCAGACATTTCAAAATCAACGCCTAATGATGAAACGCATTGGTGCTAATGATTTTTCCAATTTTCAAGTTAGCCTTCTTTGTGACGCGATCAACTGCCATCATTAGTCAGACTATAATTGTTAATAGTCGGACATCGTCCATTCTTTTATAGTATTTTTCGCAACCCTGCCGTCCATCATTATTGACAATTAATATCCCCGTGAGATGATCAAGTAGCATGTTGGAGATATTAGGATTGAAAAGTACACGTACGCTGATTAGAACGATTCGTGTTTTTTTATAACAATGAATGGCGAGACGAGCATGCCATTCGCCTGATGGTAAGCGATACGACCGCCCATGGATAGAGCAAAACCAAACAACACCATGAATTACAAAGAAATGCTTGGCACCTAACTCTATAGATTATTTTCTAAAATTCCAACTATTTTTTTTTTATAATTTAATGGATAGTCAGGAGACTTGAATTGGAAACTTATATTCTCGAATATGCCTACCATGGCATTATAATCTTTGTATGCAATATATTACGTCAGGTATTCTTGCACAAAAGCATTGACACAAATTGCCTTTATGGGTGAATAATTAAATTTATTTAGCTAAACGCTAACAGCTACCGATATATAGTATAGTAGTCTACGCAAATATGCCGTGTCTCGGCATCAGCCGGTGTATATTCGCTTTAAGGGCTCTTACATAAAACTGCGAATCGGCGCGATGCGAATTCGCAACGCAGAAGACTGTGATACGAATTGCTGCGATGCGATTACATGCGACAAGGCGTCTTCCTTGCACGATGTGGGTGACGCTTATTAAATAAATAAATAAATACACCCAACAGTCACATACATGGTCCTGACCCCACATTAATATCAATGAAGTTATGTGTCGTGGGTATCAGAAGCTACGAGAGACTTTTCGGTCTCACAAACACCCAGACCCGAGATAAATACTTGTGGCCTGTGGGTCTCACAAACATTTGTCTCGGTGCGGGGATCGAACCGGCGGCCTTTCGTTTTACAGGGGGCGTCTAACCAACTGCGCCACGGAGGCTGAAACTTGTATTGCTTAGAACATACAGGTAAACACACAAAGAAGCAGGAATGCGCGATGCGACTCAAATCGCAAGTTCTTGCGATGCCTCTTAGGAGCTCGTAGATTTTTATGATGCGTTGTCGCATCGCAGTTTTGTGTGCGAGCGCTTAAGCAGGCTCGTTTTTTTGTATCGACCGGCGAATACAATATCTGCACACCACTGCTCATACCAACAGATGTATTGTGCTCACGTCGTCATAAGCAATAAAAGCATGACAGCTTCGGTGTTTTGGTTTTTTAAATTTAACATTTACACAACTTTCAAATAATCAAGATGCAGGTACAGGTAAACGTTGTTAGTGGTTTATATTTCCTTAAAAAATCCAAGTAGGCTTTTCAACTGCGTCATGATCATTAAATTGGATAAACATTTTTTTTTTCTCACGTGCGAAATATATGTACGAGTATACTTACTATGTTTTCGTCAATGCGTAGTTAATTTGTGAACCTACTGCACTTAATACATACGATAGACCACAGAACAGATGAATATGGTCTATAGACAATCTTTGTATCAGCCGATATACGTCCCACTGCAGGGCACGGCCTCCTCTACAATCGAGAGTACGATTGAGAGTGGTTAGGCCTTATAGTCCACCACGCTGGCCTAGTGCGGGTTGGCGGACTAACAAAGAAATTTATACAAATTACTTAGAAATTCATACAAATCGCTAGGGTTTGCAGGTTTCCTCACGATGTTTTCCTTCACCGTTATAGTGCGTGGTGATTGACTATCAATACTCACATGACTCCAAAAAGTCGGAGGTGTGCCCTGGGATTTGAACCCGCGACCACCGTGACCATGTAGGTAGCCGCTTCTGGTCCGTTACCAACAGGCCACCACGCATTTTACAATACAATTATCTAATTGATCTTTTCATCAATTGTGACAAATCATTTTGTAACCTGAAGGACGATTCCAAAATGATCTATTAGATAATTCCACAGTGACTCATTCTGGGTTCTCACAGATGCATTATTAAGATTAGTATAGAGTTAGAGAAACGAGCACGTAGCTACTAGCTCTCATGGCGTTGAATGTTCACCATCGCACAATGAAGGAATCATTAGCTAATCTGCATTAAACGAGAAAAACCAACAAAGACATAAATGCAAACTAAATTATTAATAGAACTCTAACTGTTAACTCAAATAAGTTTTCTAGTCGATAAATAATTAATTTCTAGGCAAACTAGTTCATTAAGTAGAAACATAAAGTATTTAACGGGGCCTTGAGACTGGTACCATTTTGAAGATTTGTAACTAGAGCGTAAAACATAATCCGTTGTTGAACAGATGTCTTCATTTAATTAACAGGTGCAAAATATTTCATTTGCGTCGAGTAGTGATTAAACTATGGCTCGTTTATATCCTTTCATACAGAGGGGAATACAACAAAGGGAAAAAAGCTACTGTCGACGCACCCACCGTAACGCAAAATACAAAAATGTGGTGCACAGGTCATTGACCTTAACGTAATGATCCTGGGGTTTCAAGCTGGGATCACGACTGGCACGTATGTTTGTGACCGCAACAAAACTGGCTTGTAACCATCTAAGAAATCACGAATTGAAGATTCGGTCGGATTTGCAAATATGTTTAGACTTTTTACCGGTTCATACTTTTGTTTGTATTGTATATGTGTTTAAATCAAATATTACTTATGTCAATATATGGATTCAATAATGAATTTCACATCTCCCAATTGATTTATTAGGATCTTATTAAAAGTTTAGTAATCATCGTGTTAAATAAAAATGTTGGTATTATTAACAATATAATACCAATTTTGTAGAGGAAGTAACAAGTAAGGCAATGGTCACATAAATAATTAATTTTTATTACAAAACATAAAAATCCCCAGAATAACAAATTGGTGTAAATGACATTTAACTTTAGTTTTAATTTTTTTTACATGAAACGGCAACCATTCTGCCAAAGACTATCGGCCTTATTCCTGGACAATTTTTAAACCTATTTTAGTTACTGAATCTTTTGTTTTCATCGCTCAAACTAAATTTAAAAGTCGTTCGAAAAGGAAAAAAACTTTCGATAACTAAAATAGGTTTTAAAATTGTCTATGTATAAGACCATAAATCTACCGATGTTTTTAATATATAGAATTGTATTAGCCAAAAGAATGCTACAAGGACACGTAATATTAAGTTTTTTTTATAAAAAAGAATCATGACATTTCACGCGTCAAATTGTACAAAACTATTACAAAGTGATTACTAACACTATGGTCACTGGCCATGCAGCGGTTCGCGCCATTCAAGGTGGACAGTAACAAATTACTCTGTTCTCATACAGGTAATAATGCTAAAGAGTAAATGCATCGCCTGCTATTAGTAGTCAGAAAATTACACGTGCTTCATAAATGAGTTTAGGAATGCATTATTTCCATAAAATGCCGCTAATGTGATTTCATTATTTTCCGGGGTTTGTCAGGTCATTAGTTCTATGCCTTTTGAAGTATTGTACTACATACTAATGTTTTTCATAAACATTAGGACTTTTTTTCTTTTTCTATAGGTATTAACTCGGTAAAATAATTTAAATTCAATTCATGTTTTATTTTTCAAAAACCTTTAAAAAAAACAAGCGTAATCGATCATACAAGTACCTAATGGTTTTTTGCTATCGTCGATCTTTTGATTATTGCATTTTTTACGTTTTTTATATAACTAATACATTTGTAGGACGTCCTTCAAAATATAATTTAAGCAGGACAAAAATAATGTCTTTGTAGTTCAACGAATAATAACTTTAAAATAAAATAATAACTTTTGCACGCCACATGGCAAAATGTAGGTACCGAAATTATTAATATATTATTTAACTAACACCTTATATTTGCACCTAAATTTTTGTGAAAATAAATAATTTCTTATTCTGGTGGTAGGTCTCTCGTATGTGAGAGGCCGCTTGGGTAGATACCACCGCAATGTGTTCCGGTTTGAAGGACATTGTCGCCAGCGTAACTACTGGACATAATCACACTTAACACTATGTCTCAGGATGGCGAGCGCAGTGGAATGCCAAGCATTGCTTTATAATTCATGGTGTTTTTGCTTTTACTACTGTCCATGGACAGTCGTATCGGTTACCATCAGGCGAATGGCATGCTCGTCTCGCCATTCATTGCAATAAAAACATCAGATTTTAGATAATTTTGTACAGTAATGAAAATATTATAGTCACGACCTTATTATTTTATAACAAAAAAAGATTCCGACGAATTGAGAACCTCCTTCTTTTTTGAAGTTGGTTAAAATTATTAAAACTGACTTTTTTAGATACATATTTGCATACCATACCGAGTCTGATAGTTTTAGACCGTGCAAATTAGATTTGAAATTAGAATTTGGATCTATAGTCTCTGACTATAATTGAAAGATACCAGCGTGATGCATAAGTATATCCGTCGATACAATATGTGAAGGAATTTTTTTGTATGGTATTTTACGAAAATTCCGCGGATCGAGGGGCATGAAAGTTGCGACAGTTGAATATTATATGGAGGAGAAGTGCAGAAACCGAATATTTAATTAAACTATACGCAAAAATCATTATATTAAATTAATTAAGTAGTTCAAGCAGGGGATGTCCAACCAACGTAAAATGATCTGTTTTTCATTGACGGGTGACGTATTCGAAAAAAGTTGAAGTTTATGCACTGGTTATAAAATACGTAGATACGGCGTGTTTCGCTTAAATGTTACGTGCGTCTTCAAAAATAGCCCATGCGTTTTTGAAACGCTGGCTACCCTTTTAAATTCTTATACGATATTACGATTGGGGTGATACTAATTAGATGCACTGAGGAACAAATTCAAATTAAGCATCGACATTGTTTTCAACAATAAAAAATGATTTATGTTTTTGGTACTCTGTTGCCGCATCTAGACATTTCATAATTCAAGTGTTTGCAATTATATTTTTTAATTTTGTTCTCTCACTTACGTCGTCTGTTAAGCCAGTACCTATGAAGATTTTTTTACTTGTATTTTTATACAATTACTTTTCGTAAATAATTAATAGTAGTACAGTGCGTAGGCCACCACGCAACGAAACAGACGAGGCGGCCGGCATTTTCACGGTGGTCGCGGGTTCAAATTTTAGTGCACAGTGCACACCTCTAACTTTTCGGAGTTATATGTGCATTATTAGTCAATCACGCACTATAACGGCGTATGAATAATCGTGAGGAAACTTTGCATACCACAGAGATTTCTTAGAAATTCAATGGTACGTAAAGTCCGCCAACCAGCACTAGGTCAGCGTGGTAGACTATATGGCCTAACCCCTTTTAATCGCACTCTCGATTGTAAAGGAAACCAGTGTCTTGTAGTGGGATGTATATGGGCTGATACAGATATATAACAGTATACATATAATTACGGTTGAATTTCGACCGCCGGGCGACCCCTATTTACTAAACATTATCAATCTATTTAAAGCCAATAACTACATTAATTCCTAACTTATTGGACAAAACTTTCAGATAAGTTTCTTTAATAATTATATAGATGCATATAAAATATATTTTTCAAAGCTAAAAATTTATTATTCAATAATCTAGTTTATTATGTTGTTTGAAAGATGCAAATCAATCCAAAAATAAGATATTTATTTATTAAAAATACCAACCGTATTTTAAAGTCGCACCTTCATATTTAAAGTTTATGCATGATTAGCGTAATTACAATATATTGGTGTTAAGGTTTCTTTACGGCATGGTAAATTAATTGCACATAAGAAAATCTAATAAGTATGTAAAATATTAAGTTTCTTGTACCAATGGGATTCCTCTCACACTGTGAAGAGGTCGACACGTTACCTCAAACAATGTGTCGAAAATATAGCATGTTTGTGAATACGTTTTTGTAAAATTACTAAACCGACATAACAACTTGTAAACGTTTATGTATTGTTATTTTAATGCTGCTATTATCCGCAAAAACAAAACACTAACGTTGGTTTCAAAGTGAATGAATATTACCGAAACTAACAATAACTGCAGTTCGCTTTGATTATCTCTATATTTTAGTTAGTAATTTAAAAAAAAAATAATTTTTTTTATCTTGTAGTTTGTAAACACAATACTGTTTTAAACGCTCCAACTTGTATAATTGTAACAAAATATGTTGGATATCGCACCATATCAATATATGAGTTATGGATTTGATAAAATTAACATTTATATACACAGATTACGCATCAACATTAAAACATAATATCAGACCATAATCTCACGATAACTTTCCATTAATCTACTCACATTTCTATTTTCAAATTTTTAAAAATGGAATTCGCATTTTTTAAAATAGGTATCGACTCCGTACACAGTACTTATCCTCACCTTGATTAGAAAATCACGTACACTTTCACGTTAGTTTATTCAGTGTTCACGTATTGAAATGTTCATTGTTTAGTGCGGTCGTTGGCTCGCGGTATTGTGAGCGGCGTGGGGATCGCCACCGGCTTATACGATGCCTCGTCTGCCCGTGATGGGTACCACTACCACACTGCAAACTGACTGGCGTCGGAAACCGTTACTTCCACCACCACGCTCAGAATTTAGCGGAAACTCTAACTATTGAGATCTGAGGACTCGTTTTTATCCGCAATTGATTTTATTGATGCCATATTTTTTACTTAATAGCGCTTGTCATGTCATTGCTTTTGTTTGACAGCCTCCATGGCACAGTTGCTTAGACGCCGGCTGTAAACCAGACGTCGCAGGTTCGATCCCCGCACCGAGTCAAATATTTATGAGGCCCACAAGTATTTGTCTCGGGTCAGGGTGTTTGTGAGACCGAAAAGTCTCTGATACCCACGACACAAGACTTAATTGATCTTAATGTGTGGTCAGGACTATGTATGTGAATGTTAGGTGTATTTATTTATTTATTTATTTATTTATTTATTTATTTATTTATATTGGTTTTTTGGAAGTGTCTGCGAACCGCAACCTCCATGGTTTGGATCACCAGTCAGTGAAAAGAATATATAAATGTTTATGAATTAGCGATAGCTTTGCCCGTTTAACTTCTGGTGACATTATAATACTCGTAGGTAGAAAACATCGTTCTGGTATTCATTCTATAGGTAAAGATAAAAGTTGTACCATTTTTTAAATCGCCTTCTCAAATGAAAGCACGTTTTGCTTTCTTGCCAAATGAGTCATATTAACGGTTTTTACGTGGCCAAAGATTCATACACGCAAGCATTATTTAAAATCTATTCCTTCTTATTTTGAAATACCGCAACACGAGTTGATACTCTTACTAAGTCACTTAGGTATATTAAAAATACTTTTTATAATTATCACGCTTTTTCTTAACATGTTGGAATTTTGGTGATGCGTCATCTATCCATTTTATTACTATTTCTTCTTTTCTTTTTTTGTATGTTACGATAATACATACATAAACACACGCCTTTTTCGCAGAAGGGTCTACCTGCAGAAGGCAGAGGTGTTACCAGAACACCCACGTTTCGCCTTGTATATTGCCATCCCACGATGTGATAGGGGGCGAGCCTATCGCCATATCGGGTACAAATTCCTGACTCCGGGCTGATAATTAATAGAAAAATCCAATATCACTTTACCCAACCCGGGATTCGAACCCGAGACCTCAGCTTTGCAATCATACCGTAGTACCACTACGCCACCGAGGCAGTCTTAAAAAATACTTTTTATAATTATCATGCTTTTTCCTAACATGTTGGAATTTTGGTGATGCGTCATCTGTCCGTTTTATTACTATTTCTTCTTTTCTTTTTTTGTATGTTACGATAATATTACTGTTTTTTTTTAATTCTGTTGTTATCTTAACCCTTTTTATTTTCTATCATAGAGTTATAATCTATTAACCATACTTTGAATTGTCATCGGAAATAAACTTATTTGTTTTTCTTCTTTCATATAGCACAAGTCTTACCGACATATTTTGTTCATTACAATTTACATTTTAATACCTATTGGTCTTATTGATATTAGTTGCAGGTTCCAATTTTTAGTCCGGGTGGCTTATTACCCAATATTAGCATATTAAGCAATTTATGCCCAATGTAGCATATGTTGGGTGACCTGTAGTTGGCATTCGTGGCATCTTTACGTTCCATTTCGAATTCAAGAGTGAACTTTGTTTTTGTAATGTACTGTAATGTATCAGCCCAGATACGTCCCACTGCAGGGCACGAGCCTCCTCTACAATCGAAAGTGCGATTGTTTTTGTACCTAAACAAAATTATAGAAGTGACTCGTGAATACTCAAGGCAATAATACATTATGATTTCATAGCAGGTATACCTCATTTACAATACCTGTATCGATATTGTAATAATATTCATTTATTCACCCATTAAAATGTCTATTCATTTGTTAACGAATGTTGAATCATTGTTTTGAAATATAAGTACGATATATTTAATATTATGGTGAAGACAGGTTACACCATAATATCAATTGATCTTTCTGTTTACACCTCATACAAACAAGCGCGTAGTTTACGAACTTTTTCACGCTATCGAACTGGTTTCGCGCGGTACGGTTTGTATACGATTTCGGATCACCAACAAAAAGTAGACAAAATCTTGACTCTTTCCAGAGGCCGCATCGTAAAAAACGTTGTTATTATATCTGATTATTTCTTAAATCTTCGTGTGGTATATGTTGTCCATCCAGTATTTACATTGCAAATAACCGGTACTAAATTTCATCCATGTCAAATTTTGAATAGCCGCCGTGAAATTAATTTAAAAAACATTAAGCAATAAACAAGGCTGCACGATCTAAGTTTCCTTTGCCTACCTAAAGGAAATAGTAAACGAATTCAAACATAGAATTCACTTTGTTCCAAATTCAACATTTACAGACGCAGTACTCACGACCCAGTACATAGAGCTCGCATATGAAGAGGGTGTAGAACTGAGTCAATACAAACACGATGTTTCCAGGTCGATATTACACTTGCCCTCGGAAATCTATTCATTGAATTCTATACGGTGCGTTCTTTAAAGCCAGTCAAGTGATTCATACTCAATTTATGGGAATACGGAATGCATTGAAGAGAAAGGGTTTGAATGCTCAAGATGAACAGGGTTGCCTGACAAAGGCATAAAGGGTACGGACAGTTGGTTGCGTTCAATCATCTTCATAATAATCCTATTTACATACATTATACATTGATCTAGTTACGAGTCGTCTATGACTAGGAAAGCTTAAAGACTTGACATATATCACTAGTGACATTAGTCCTTAAATAAAAATCACATGTTTGCCTTGAAAGTGCAGATAGTAGACGGATCACCATTTCGAATTAAGACAACTTAATAAAAAAAAAACTAATTTAAAGATTATCCTCGTATGCCAGCAAAACATTCAAAATCATAATTTGAAGCTATCAAATACATTGATGGCCGGAAAAAAGAAAAAGCAATGGAAAAAAAAACAATAAAAAAGCAATGTAGCCAGCATAACATAGTAATCTACTTATTATTTCTTTATTTTAAACATTATGGATTTATTTAAAATTAACATAAAATAATGTTTTGAAGCAACCCTTTGTACTTGGGTTGATTAATAAGTAACAAACAAAAGACACACATCAAGAATAGCGACGTCAGTGCTATTAAATTGCGTGAGTGCAAAAGAGATACACAGAGATTTCCAATAATACTCACTTTTATAATTAAAATAATAATGGCTACATCGTTTTACAAGAAATTTTAATATAGTTTCAATGAAAATGTATTTTACCGTACAAAATAATATGCTTCATAATATCAAACACAGTAAAATTCATTATGTATTCAGTCATCGAAAAAGTGTCATCCCTACAATGGATATCTGTGCGCACATCCACTTGGCATATAAGTCACTTTAAGATTGTATTTAAAAATAACATTTAAATGCGATCAACTTGTATCTATTTAAAGATACATTGCTTCATTACACACACCAAGGACTTAAGACCAAGTTACTGTATGTATTACGTTTAAGGCAACGTTGTAGGTAGTTAATACGTTATCTCCATTGTTTTACGTCTGCATATGAATCAGGAATGCTAATGTAGCTGGATTTTATTATAGGTTAGAACATAACGCCTGTAAAGAATTTCTTAGCAATGAACTTGTGTGACCTAATAATACTCGATTCATGTGCATTATATAAAGCTTGCTTTACAAATCATTGGCAAACTTTGTTCAGTAGATGTGCTGAAGATTATGTTGGTAAAAGCATAGATAAGGCAAGATAAACTATTTAATTAATTATTTCCATCATTATTTTCCATTACTCGTATAACATATTATAGCAATTTAAAATCTTGCAAAACATATTACCCAAATATTACAACGTTTTGGTGTCACTAGACCAGAGGTATGACATTTTCAAAATACACTTAATAAAGCATAGTCTTGCAATATCATTTGCGGTTTATCCAAAACACCATATCAATAGTGACGTTTTGACATACCATTATTAAATATTTATGAAATAATCAACAAGTATTGCAACCGCGAGAAGAGAACTCGTACTTGTGCCATTCAAATGTTGAATGCGCAGTAGATTCAATGTCACCTGACAATGGAATGTCAAGAGCCCAAATGTGTTATTCCAACACAGTGTTGTGGTGAATTGTGTCACATAGTGTAGTATTGTTACGGCAATATTTAGAAGTTATGTTTAGAGACAGCGCATATTTATAGGGAAATGTAGTCGCTTACTCAATGGCTTGTGGCCCAGAAGCTCCGCGTTATGGACCTTTAACTGCAATCAGATAATTAAAATTCGTTAAGTGGAAACATTGCCGCTTCCAACAGGTCTATGTGGCGATCTATGGGGGAGGCCTATGTTTCTAGTGGACTTCCTGTGGCTAAAGAGAGGGAGAAGTAAAAAAATATTTTGAGTGATTATTAATTATACAGATCAGGTAGGGAATACCTATAAAAATAGGGAATTTAATCAAGATTAAGGAGATACGTAGGTACCAAAACAATTGACCAACGTAGCCCAGTGGATTGGCAAATTAAAGCGCCAGTGAGCAGGGTATTGTTGGAACTAAAATAATGCCTGCGCTAACAGAGGGCCACGCAAAACATATGACGTCTATGTTTAGTTTTGGTCTTGCCCCGCAACTGGTTAGTCATATTTGTATTTTTTTTGTGATTTATTACGTGGCTGCTGGAAGTGGCCACCGGAAAGAATAAAATCAATTTTAATTTTAGAACTAAAATTCCAGCATTTGAGAATTTGAAAGCAGGAACAGAGATAAAACAACAACTGCCGAACAACTCACGGTAGTTTTTATAAAATCATACCTATCAGATTTAATCTATTTATCTTATAATAGTAATGACAGATTACCGCATGAGTGTACCTATTGAATAACATTTATCTATTTTAATTAGAATGAATATGAGATTAATATAATGACTGTCGCGATTTATCTCGCCGATCGCTAAGACTAAACAGGTCTTCCAAAGGTCATCATTGTAGATGTATCGTCTTTATGATTCATATTTTTGGGGTTCTGCTAGGGGCGATAGTGTCAGTACAAAAGGTCCTAGTAAATTAAACCATTTAATTTGAAGTACCTATACTTTTGTGGGGCGACCAAAAATATACGTTATTCTTGAGTGAAATAAATAAAATATATACAGAATCCAAAAATATTTCTAGTTAAAATAAAGAAGACAAAAATGAGCTGAAGCGGAAAGATTTACATTTTAATATAAAATATTTACTAAAACTAACTTAATATAAAAATAAAAAAGAACCAACAATCCCCAATGGGAAGCTTAATATCCTTCACATCACTCGAAACACAAAGAGTCATAAAATTTCGGGCACCAGAATCGGAGGACCCTATTTAGAACAACTTCTTTCGCTAGTCTTGCCTCGACGAATTTTTATCCCGAAAGGCCTATACTCAGAATTCGAAAAATGTTCATGCTGTCTTTCTCTTACATCTGATGGTTAATTCAGTGCGGTCCTTGAACTATATGCGTAGCCAATACTGAGGTTACTCCGTTACTCATTCATCGCGTTCTTAGCTAATTAAAAATTGTGGCATGTGGAAACGGAACATTAACTCTAACCTTTTTATCAACAAGCAACAATATCTTTCGTAAGCAGTCTTTTCCCATACGTTACTAACTCAACTTCCTGATGTTACTATAGCACTACAAAATGTAAGGCAACATATATCAGTCATAGTTTGCTAGCACAATGTAAAATAACAAAATTAATTAAACTACGCTCGTTAAAATAATGATATTGATGTAGGCTGACAACTTTTCGAAAATGCTACAACGGAAAAAAACTGTCAGTTATGTGTTATTTGAGATGTGACGACGTAACATCAGAATATTAATGCCGGCATAGCGAATGCGACTGACAACTGCCAAAACTCGTTAATGTGTTTGTTAGTCGTACTTGTTTTTAAATATCACTGTCATTACCATCCACGTTCGTTGACAGCCTCCGTAGCGCAGTTGGGTAGACGCCGGCTGTGAAACGCGAGGCCGCGGGTTCGATCCTCGCACCGAGACAAATATTTGTGGGACCTACAAGTATTTGTCTCGGGTCTGGGTGTTTGTGAGATCGAAAAGTGTCTCGTAGTTTCTGATACCCATGACACAAGGCTTAATTGATCTTAATATGGGGTCAGGACTATGTATGTGACTGTTGGATGTACTTACTTACTTACGTCAGTTTTCATTACTACTCGTATAGTACGTTCGTTCTACCTAACCTTATCTTCGCTGGTGCCAGGGTCAAGTTTCCAACACAGTCTTCTTCAATTAATCCAGAATCTTCCATCCTCACTTGTAAGACCATTGCCTCCCATATTTTCCTTGTTGACATCAATTGACTTGTTGGCTATTACTCGTATATGTACGTCCGACTTTGTCCCACCTAAAAAATAACCCATACAAATAATATGTTAGGCTCCAGGTATATATTTCTTGTGGTAAGATCGGAAGACCAGGGATGGAAGATTGTCTATATTGTAATATTGTATTGTATTGTATCAGCCCATATACGACCCACTGCAGGGCACGGGCCTCCTCTACAATCGAGAGTACGATTGAGAGTGGTTAGGCCATATAGTCCATCACGCTGGCCTAATGCGGGTTGGCGGACTTTTACATACCATAGAAATTTATACAAATCGCTATGGTATGCAGGTTTCCTCACGATGTTTTCCTTCACCGTTTTAGTGCGTGGTGATTGACTATCAATACACACATGACTCCGAAAAGTCAGAGGTGTGCCCTGGGATTTGAACTCGCGACCATCGTGAGCATGTAGGCAGCCGCGTCTGGTCCATTTACCAACAGGCCACCATGCACTTATTGTAATATAAATAAATAAATACAACTAACAGTCACATACATAGCCCTGACTCCACACTACGATTGAGTCTTGCGTCGTGGGTATCAGAAGCTACGAGAGACTTTTCGGTCTCACAAACATCCAGACCCGAAACAAATACCTGACGATCACACAAATATTTGTTTCGATGCGGGGAACGAACCCGCAGCCTCACGTTTCACAGCCGGCGTCTAACCAACTGCGCCACGGAGGCTGTTGAATATAAAAAGTTAATAACCTCGGCCTCCCCCACATACGAGTATACCAAAAATCATTTGCATTTTTTCAACCCACCTTCAATTCTGACTCAGCTAAACAACAAAAAATTGATAGACTTTTTGTAGCTTCTTTCGTCAATTACACATTACGAACAGGAAAAAATGCCCGAGAATCATTTATACACAATGGATGCCGTCTGGTACGTGTGGGGTATTCATCAGATTATTGGAACATTACAAGCTCGTTCGCAATCTGGATTTCGATTACATCCTCTTATAAGATTACCAGTAATGCGTTCGGGGGTTCTATTACCGCTCGTGGCCTCATGTGCTCACTGCTTAGATTATATTAAGGGTACTTACTGAAGCTTATATTCCGTATCTGTATTAGCCCGTATACGTCACAATGCAGGGCACGGCCCTCTACAATCGAGAGTACGATTGAGAGGGGTTAGGCCATATAGTCCACTTTGCTTGCCTAGTGCGGTTTGGCGAGCTTTACATAAAGTAGAAATTCTTTAAAATCGCTACGGTACGGTGTCCTGGGATTTGAACCAGCGACCACCGTGAATATGTTGGCAGTCGCACCTGGTCCGTTACCAACAGGCTACCAGGCACTCATTGCGTATATTAAGACATTTTTCTAGCTGTGTTCATTTCCTAAGTAGGTTCGGTGAGAAATAAATTTTATTTTATCAAAGGATTCGGTATAGGCCTTTGCCTAATGTAGTAGGAGAATAGACAAATTGTAACGCATTTGTAATTAAAAACAATTCCGGGGAATACCCCGGAATTAATAAATGGCCCGAATAGTGAAATGAACCCCTAATATTATAGTATTGAGGTACATTGGAATATGCAATAAAACTACACTGTTTTATTCTGGCACGGCATAGTGACTGCATTGCACTTGACGGTAAGTGCTAATGCCGTCCAGACAGAGTATCGAATGGCATCAGACGGCAGTCCCATACCTTTCGACACAATTATGCCGACCCGCTGAGATGCCTCTGCACGCTACGGCGAAAGGACCCAGGATTAAAGAAAGGGAGAACACGTGTGATGGCAAACCGTTCCACAGCTTGACTGTGCGGCATTTATACACATTCGCGCGGGTTTTTTGAAATATTATTTATAACCTGAGTTAATGTAAACACGTCAATCAAAACAGTAGTTATAAATAATAAGTATAATTTATTTATCTGACAGCCTCCGTGTCGCAGTTGGTTAGACGCCGCCTGTGAAACGAGAGGCCACGGATTCGATCCCCGCACTGAGGGAAATGTTTGTGAGGCCCACAAGTATTTGTCTCGGGTCAGGGTATTTGTGCGACCGAAAAGTCTCTTGTAGCTTCTGATACCCACGACACAAGACTTCATTGATCTTAATGTGGGGTCAGGACTATGTATGTGCCTGTTGGGTGTATTTATTTATTATTTATGTATTTTTCATTCACCATTAAAACAAGCGGTAATCGTCTTTGAAAATTCCGTGGTGCGTACCCCGGTTTTAAGCCATTGACGTACGGTTTCCCAATCTGTTCCTCTCTTACCTGAGCTTGCGTGACCTTAAACATATTTAAATAGTTATAATACTCGTATTTAATACAATATTTAAATAGATTAAAATATATTATATGCCCGATATGGCGATAGGCTCGCCCCCTATCACATCACGGAACGTAACACAAGGTGTCCTGGTTGCACCTCTGCCTACCCCTTCTGGGATAAAAAGCGTGATGTTTATATATGTGTGTATGTATTTGTACAAAATATTTTGTTTTGTTATCTATCAAATGTGGGGTCCATTTAGGTGCTTTAACGGAACTCTAAAACGGCGCTTGAACAGACAACTCGACCGATGGATTGGCGCTGATTCAACGCGCATAAAATTGGTTTCAATTAATTGGTTGTAAAAAATATTTTCAAGAGGGATGGTTATATTCAACAGTATTTATTAGTTATTTTTATTAATTAAGACTGTGAATGGCGAGACGTGCATGCCCATTCGCCTAATGTTAAGCGATACGACCGCCCATGGACAGTAGTAAAACCAAACAACAGCATGAATTGCAAAGCAATGCTTGGTATTCTCCTGCGCTCGGCTTCCTGAGACATAAGTTGTTAAGTCTCATTACCAGTAGTTGCACTGGCTAAAATTCCCTTCAAACTGGAACACAATAATGCATATACACTGCCGTTTGGCGGGAGAACGATGATGTGCGAAGTGTCATGCAGTACGGAATAATATACAAGTTCTCAGTGATGTTGCCCCTCTTCATAGACAGGCGTGACGCTAACTATCAGGCGAAGTAGCTTCATTAATTTAAAAAATCTATAATTAACGTGCTGATGGATGATACTGCGTGCTGTGCGTGATACTTACTAATACTTCTAAACTGCGGCGCTCGGAAAACAAGAAACCCATATGAGTTTCACCTTCAACTCGCTATTTCAAAAGCAGCTGTTTAGTTTCCAAGCAATCATGGTGTTTAGTGTTTACGCACAGGCGCGTGGCTGGAATATTTTTATATTGGCTCCTTTTGATGTTGGCCAGTATACAGGGTACATCAAGACTGCTATCGAAAACGAAGCCAGATGGTAGTTTTAGTGACTGCAGACTGATAAATAGTTGCTTGACAATAGTTGCTATGTGTCTAAAAACACTAAAACTACCATCTGGCCTCGTTTTCGGTAGCAGTCTTAATATACCCTGTATAGTATGCTATGTATTTAATGATGACATGACCATTTTAATTGGAACCACATAATATGGAGTCTCCCGTCGCGTCAGCTCCGTTCATACACGTACATTATAATCAACAGTATTGCCACTGGATATCGAAGACCTCTCGAACACTAAAATCCTATGTCAATTGTAATGAACAATTGTTCTAAACATAACAAGGCTGCGATTTATGGGTACCCTTACTCTTTCTCCCTTCTTCAGCCGCAGGAAGCCCACCGCTGAACACAAGCCTCTCCCAAGAGATTCCGTAAGGATCTGTCGGTAGCATCCGTCTAGACTCTAGACTCTAGGGTTTTCCTACAATATTGATTACTTCATCTATTATCATAGTCTTGTGGGCGGCGACGAGCTTCTCGATACCCTGTCTCTGCAAGAATTTTACAGCCCCAGCGGCCACCAGTTCTCTGTAATTAAAAATACTAAATAGGTATAAAAATATGTAAAGTGATTCTTTCCGTCCATTCGTATAAGGATTATTGGTCGGATTTCCTTAATATTACAATATTGTAATCATCGTCAATTACATGTAAACGTACCTGGGAATCCACGTGCTCGTGGTATTAGATAGTATAATTTTAAATGAATTACGTGGAATTTATATAAAGATTTAGTATAAAATTAACATTTATATTTGGAACGTAGATACGGGGCCCACAATCATGACTATTGACTATGTGACTATTTTCAAATAGGTGTTCATTAACATAATATCATATTCCTATTAAAATAAAAAACAATCGAAAAGAATAGAAAAGGATCGTGTTTTTAGATTTACTTTCATTTGCGACAGGCTCCGTGGCGCAATTGGTTAGACGCTGGCTGCGAAACTAGAGGCCGCGGGCTCGATCCCCGCACGGTCTTGGTCTGGGTATTTGTGAGACCGAAAAGTCTCTCGTAGTTCCTAATACCCACGACACAAGACTTAATTGATCTTAATGTGGGGTCAAGACTATGTATGTGACTGTTGGGTGTATTTATTTATTTACTTTCAGGCTAAATTTAATGCGTTGCTGATGATCGCCATTTATAAAACTTTCCAATTAAGGAATATATATGGATCACGTCCCTTATTTTTCGACACAGAGCGTTATTTGGGTTAAATATGAACGTAATATTGGGTGATTAAATTATACCCCGAGGAAAGGATCGTACAGATTCCATCGATTAATTATGACATTTTTAAATACAAAATTGGATTAATTTTCGGATTATTCATCCTTTGTTATTTAATTAAAAGTAACATTTTATACGTATCGATACTAGTGCCCGGGTACGGAATTTCTCCGCATTATGTGAGGGCTTCTGGCCTCGCGCTGGCCCAATGGTCTCTATATAAGAACTTTTCAGACACTCCGCCACCACTTCTATGCGGTTTATCGTATAGTGAAGATAGGAGAAAAAAATGTATTTTAACTACTAAAAAATAATAATAAAATAATCTTCATATTACAGTAAACTCATTAAGAATAAAACATTCATGGTCGACATAATTGCTCGAAAATCTGATATCTTTTTTTTTATCACAATGATTAGCGAGACGAGCATTCCATTCGCCTGATGCTAAGCGATACGCTGCTCATAAAACAGTAGCGAAACCAAAGAACACCATGATTTACAAAACAATGCCTGGCATTCCACTGCGCCCGCCATCCTAAGACATAAGATGTTAAGTCTCATTATGTCCAGTAGGTACTCTGGCTACAGTGTTTTTCAAACCGGAACACAACAGTGCATTTACACTGCTGTTTGGCGGAAGAAATAGACATTGCGGTGGTGCATACCTAGGCGGCCTCTCACATATGAGAGACCTACCACTAGTGAAAATGATGATATAAACGAAAACGAAACGTAACAAACGTCGTTTGTATGTATGTATGTATCAGCCCATATTCGTCCCACTGCTGGGCAAGGGCCTACACGTAAGCATCGTTGACTATGACGGATTTTCCTCCGTCACGTACGTCGCTATCCGGGCGGACACCAATATCCTACAACCACAACCAGATCCATTCTAATTTGTCCAATTAACAATATTGCTTTCCGCCTGATTCATTGCTAATAGGGTTTTTGCGTTTGATATATTATTTCCTATTACTACTGGTATAACTAATACCCAAGTTACACACTCTCCGTCCCGCCTACCGCATGACGTCAAACTATGATGAATTAAATTTTACACCCACACCTCAAAAACTCACAGTTGTTAAATGCATGAATCATTTGAAAGACTTTCTTTTTTTATGTGGTCATTGGTGGTATGTCTGTGGTGGTTCAGATATAATAAAAATATGTCAGTCTATATACGCCACTGCTAAGTACAGGACTCTACAATCATATGTCTACCATGCAGTTGAAAATGTGGTGTACTGTACTGTATCAAACCATTAAATACGTCCCACTGCAGGGCACGAGTCTCCTCTACAATAAAGATTACGATTGAGAGGGGTTAGGCCATATAGTCCACCACACTAATGTGGGTTGGCAGATTTTACACATCATAGAATTTCCTGCAAATCGCTTTGATATGCAGGTTTCCTTATGATGTTTTCCTTCGCCGTTACTGTGCTTGGTGATTGATTATCAACACACACTTGACTCTGAAAAGTCAGAGCTGTGCCCTGGATTTTGAACTCGCGACCACCATGAACATGTTGGTAGCCGCGTGTGATCCGTTTACCAAAAGACCACCACGCACTTCAAAATGTGGTGAAGGGGGCTCTAACGAACGTAATATTTCCATCTTAATTTCATTTTTTCATGGTCTACTCTGCTACCTGCTACGTGGGAGGGTCTGGTATCCAGCTCATAATGGACATAATCATTGCAAAGATGGAGTAGATAAACGAAAGGCTATTGACGGACAGCAGTATATTCTGGGCGCCAAGGTACTTACTACGGTCGCGACTTTGCCACAATTCCCAACATTTCCTTAGGGAAGATCTATGCTAAGTAGACGAGTTTCTAGGACTAAAAACAATGACATAGATGATAACATAAATACCAAGTATGATTTCAAAGTAAAAAACTTTTTCGCACGATCAAAGCTATCTTTTGTCCAATATTACGAAACTCGCTCCGATCGTCACAAATGGCCGTCTTAATGATTGATAATGAGCAGCAATTAACATACAATACAAACCGCAATTATCCTATTACCATTCCGATGGTATTTCTAAAGAAGTTAATTGGAGATAGATCGTCACCGACCGTTGCTACTTTGTAAAAAATCTAGTAAAGTACTTACCTCACTGATGACTCATTTATTGTTAAAGAACAGATGTCAACTAATAAGACCCAATTTTTATTACTGTTATATCCCTATTGACTATCAATACACACATAACTCCGAAAAGTCAGAGGTGTGCCCTGGGATTTGAACCCGCGACCACCGTGAACATGTAGGCAGCCGAGTCTGGTCCGATACCACGAGGCCACCACGCACTTGATAGTCAATCACCACGCACTTTAACGGTGAAGGAAAACATCGTGAGGAAACCTGCATACCGTAGCGATTTAAAAAAAATTCTACGGTGTGTAAGTCCGCCAACCCGCACTAGGCCAGCGTGGTGGACTATATGGCCTAACCACTCTCAATCGTACTCTCGATTGTAGAGGAGGCCCGTGCTCTGCAGTGGGTCGTATATGGGCTGATACAATAATATATCCCTATTATGTAATATAATAACGCATACTCTAACCTATATTTTTTCTCATCCTAACAGAATTTTTCGAAGCAGCTAGTTATTACGTAACAAACTGTCATGCGCGACACACTTCGTTATATTTCTTAAAAGCCTAATTTTGTTTTGTTCCAAATTGTATTTTTTAAAAAGGCCTCCAGCCAAATTTCTATACCAGTAACGTTTTCCATTTCACGATCATCGCTTAATACATCTTGTATGCATATCGTTAGATTTTATACATTTATATCATATGGAGGACTACGTGTATCTAATTCAAAATAGATTTTTATATCGAGAAATACTTTTAATTTTTAAAACTCAAAACAGACCTGGCGTGAAATAAACCATACGTTGAAATTCCGAAGCTCTAATGTTTTCCCTCAAAGATTCAAACGCAGGTACAGTGGAATAGTAAAATCGAATTGGAATTTGTTTGTACCGAGAAACGTCCGAAGCTTGTTGGATGCGGTGCATGGCCTACGCCGGCCTCGTGGCTTGTACGGCATGACTTTGGAAGAATGCGATGCATGCGTATTCTTGTATGTACAGACTGGTATAGATGGCTAGGACCTTTGGGCGTGCGAATGTTTTGTTTTCATGCTGTTGTCAAAACACTAGGAACAATTTTTCTCTATTTAACGCATTGTTAGAGATATAAATAAATACACCCAACAGTCACATACATAATCCTGACCCCACTCTAAGATCGAGTCTTGTGTCGTGGGTATCAGGAATTACGAGAGACTTTTCGGTCTCACGAACACCCTGACCCGAAAAACATACTTGTGGTTCACACAATTATTTGTCTCGGTGCGGGGATTGAAACCGCGGTCTCACGTTTCACAGCCGGTGTCAAACCAACTGCGTCAGGAAGGCTGTCAAATATATGTTTTCTTAATGTTAACAATAAGCATTTATACTTGTAATTTAATAGTATCAACATGTCCAATATAATTAAATGTGAAAAGAGAAAAACTGTTGCTAATATTTTAACAACAGCGTCACAACAACGCATTCGGATGCCAAAAGAACGTAGAAGATCTACATAAGATCATCTTTAAAAATGGTGTTGTACGACAGAAGGCTGTCAAACAGGTCAGACTGGTTTAAGATCGACACACCTAACTTAAATAAGGGACAGCTGTAAAACAAGAAGCCGCCTGTTCTAATCCGCACCAGGATAACTGTTTTAATGATCTAGAATTTTTTTTCGGGAATAGATGTTGCGAGACGAAAAAACCACCCGTAGATTGTCTTACGACACAAAGCTTTTATTTTAATATAGTATCAGGAATACATACTCGTATGTAGTCACTGTTAAGCGTATTTGGAAAACATTTGAAATGAAAATCTCTCCATGTAAACACATACTTTCACTCAAACCTCGGAACTTTATGTGTCTCAACTCCTCTCCGAAACTTAGTACACAAATGTGTTTTCCGTGTACCGAAAATTTTATTTTACCTATTGTGTGGGTTTTGTTTTAATGACTGATTGTCTAACAAGCGGAAACGAGATACGCTCTGTGAGGTACGGAGGCCATCGGAATTTGGCGACTAAACGTGACAATACCGCTGTATGGAAACTCGTGTTCCTATATTTACTCATACTTATTTATACATGCTACTGGGCTTGGTGTAGCAGTGGTGTTGTACGCAGAATTTACTTTACATTGTGTGGCAGAGTCTGGGCCAAAATTAAACACTAGGGGTTACTCTTTGCTCCGACACGATGTTCGAATGTTGGAAAGTTCGATGTCCATGTGTAAGTTATAAGTTTTACACGTCTAAAAATCAATTCTATTCTTTATAACACTTATCATTCACTCCGAACTTAAGCTATGGTTACGATGTACGATAGAGGGATTCAAACATTTTTTAGAGTAGGTACATTCGTATCGTTATGGAGGTTGAACGTTCGAACATACGAACATCGTGCTGGAGCATAAAGTAACCATCCTGAATCGACAAGGATAAAACATTGACTGATAGAAATAGTCTTTGTGGGCGATGTTTATATTATAGACAATTATCTTTTGCCACTAAACTGAATCGTACCGTCATACTTATTTATTCTTTCACGTTACGACGGAAGGATCTAGATTTGCTAAAAAAAGGAATAATGTTGGCAAAATATTCCACAGCTTAATAGTGCGTTAGAAATAAGAATTTGAGAACCCTCGACTAAAACGAGACTAGGAAGCCGTAGTTCCGAAAGCCCGATAGTCAATCAGCTGTCAATTGGTAAGCGCACTACAGACCACAGCCGCCGGCCCGCCAGCATTTGTCGGCGACATTTTGTCGGCGGGCTAGCCCGCGGCTTCAGTCATTGCAAGTCGGAAAACTTTGACACCGACATGGCTGTGGCTCGACATAATAAGGATGACGTTAGCGAGCAGTGTGCTTGCGTTGTAAATATTTCATGTCGGCGGGCAACACGCGCGGACGCTTGCCACCCGCATTATGCTTTTCTTATAGGCCACTGGGTTGTGTCGCCGAGCACACCGTGGTTTGGTGCGTAGAGCGCAATGTAAACAACAAAGATTAGAAACAGTTTTTGTGACAAAGACGACATGACGGTATAATGTGCTTTCTGAGGTATTAAATATTTGAGAAGTGCGACAGAAGACAAGTGCGTGGTGGCCTGTTGGTAACGGACCAGACGCGGCTACCTACATGTTCACGGTGGTCGCGGGTTCGAATCCCAGGGCACACCTCTGACTTTTCGGAGTCATGTGTGCATTGATAGTCACCACGCACTATAACGGTGAAGGAAAACATCGTGAGGAAACCTGCATACCATAGCGATTTGTATAAATTTCTATGGTATGTAAAAGTCCGCCAACCCGCACTGGGCCAGCGTGGTGGACTATATGGCCTAACCACTCTCAATCGTACTCTCGATTGTAGAGGAGGCTCGTGCCCTGCAGTGGGTCGTGTATGGGCTGATACAGTACAGTACAGTTCAAATATTTGAAATTTTGTACACTAAAAAAGATGAATGCTTGTTGGAGGTCCGACGATCTAACTAAAGAAACGCAACTCGGCAGCAAAGATCTCCGTTAATTGTTCTGTGAAACAAATACTACCAATTTTCACAGCGACAATCTCTATGGCGGGTAACATTATAATGTTATTCTTTAACATTTAAACATTTCATTTTTGCTATTACAAAATAAAAAGTCATGTGACTTTACTGCGTCCATTTCATCCGTTTTCATTTAATTAAAGTCCTATTAATAGTTTTTGCGGTTGAGTAAACGAAAATAATTATTATATTGGCGGCTTATCATTAATAAAGTATCAGGGATTTCTACTGAGGTTTATTCTGTTTCCAATTATATGTACTTCCGCCATAGCCTATAAAATCAATAATAGACCAATAAATAAATTAAATAAATAAATACACCCAAGAGTCACATACTATATTCCCGACCCCAGATTAATATCAATTATGTCTTTTGTCGTGGGTATTAGGAACTTCGAGAGTCTTTTCGGTCTTACAAACACCCACACCCGAGACACATTCCTGTGGTTCATACATATATTTGTTTCGGTGCAGAAATAGAACCCGCAGCTTCACGTTTCACAGCCAGTGTCTAACCAACTGCGCCACGGAGGCTGTCATATTAAAATTATGTACCTATGCGTGGTAGAAGCTTTTTACCCGCTTGGATAGCCACTTTTTTACGGGATGGTGAAAAATTCGCTACAATGGCTGACAAAATGTCCGGTATTGGGCTGGCTGACATATTGGTACAGGTTATCTTTCGTCACTACATTCATCGTCTGAACTGCACTGCACTTACTGAATTTTAGTTATTTAATGTGTTATAAAATCACGTTGCATTATAAAATCACTACTGGCCCGACCCGGCTTTCCTCGGGTGCAGACACTTTTTGAGTCCAGTCCACATCACACATAATGTACTGCTTTCTTCGTTCCGATCCGTTCTGTTCCATCTCAACCGGTTCCATTTCTCAAGGCATGTATTCCTGTCCTCTTATGTCCCATTTGATCCGCCTTACATTATACTATACCAAACCATCACTTTGAGTTTGAAAGAGTAGCAAATTTAGATAAATTTATGTGGGAACCTAGGTGGTAGGATAATGCGAAAGGGTTTGTCGATTTGTCCTTTTCCATGTAGCAACGAAGAATTGATCTAGATGGTTTTTTTACATGAATATTGTATAGTCTTTGACCGGAAGGTAACACAAAAAAACCCCTGGAAAATGCCCTGGTCCTGTATTTTATGGATATATTGTAAATTTTACAGATCAATGCCCCTTTCTTCTTCCCATCCTTTTTCCTTTCCGCTCCTCTCCCAATTTGATGGGCCAGTAATCCAAGCGTGATGGATGTTCAAGGGTGGTAGTGATCACTTACCATCAGATAAGCTATTTGCTCGTTTGCCGGATCTTTTGGGTAAAAAAATATATGTAGTCGAAACTGAAATTAAACGTAAGTGATAAAATTGCAATTAAATAATACAATAATACTCTTAAAAATTATTAAATGCCACTTTGTTGTTTAATGATGAAACACGTCGTGAGCTGCGTCATTGTTACATGTTTCGTCAAATATTATTTGAATGTAATATTAATTACGACCTATATTCGTGGTCTTAGAAGTAACTTGCGTCATTTTTGTAGTAAATCGTTAATTTGTGCCACTTGTTCATTAAAACAAATTTATTGGTCCTTTAATAAATAATGGATTTTGTCACATTTCAGTCTGGAATCTTTAAAGTTACGTTTAATTATTTCAGTCGCTGTATTTACCTTTTTAAAGTATTATTTCACAAGGTTAACAGTTTCTTGTATTATTAATTGATGTTCGATGACCGTCGCTGTAGCTTTGTTGTTGTGTCTTTAAAAAAAGCTCGGAAAAGAGACAAAATAGAGAAGATTAAAATCGTTTTCCTTTCAACAACAGCATAAATAAATTTCATAAGTTATTTACGTTTCTTTTCTGAAACTGTGTTACTGGTACCTATCGTACGAGCCGTTTATATTGTAAAGGTCGGCCCACATTAACGAGCGGTGCTGTGCAGCGACACTAAATATTGTCTCGGAGGCAACTATGCTGCGACACGTAGTATAGAACTGTTCAAGTACCATATGCACCGTCCACTATAGTTAAAATACTCTATGTTCTATGGCGCGTACCATAACGTCGCCTCTCTAATGTGCTCCAACCCTAAACTGGCACCAACGCGTCTCTATTACATCCCAGCTAACATAATACGAGTATAATGAATATTAATTGACAATCCACTAATTGACTATTTAATTGTAATTCGGTATCAATTTAACTAGTTTAGCTCCGGCTTTGAGTAACAATAATATTAAACCACATTAATTAATAACAAGTAAAAATTAAAAACATAGAATATTCTAACTTATTCGCCTTGGTAGTAATGAAATGGTTCATTAAACTAATTGTTTACAAAACAAAACGCGAGGTTTTCCTTGACGTGACGAGCTGTGGTTGTAGTGAGTCAAGAGATGACACCTTACGTATAAACGCCCTTTTCTTTAGTACCACTACTTGTTTTGCAAGCTTAGAAAGTATGGCACGTTGAAAATCGCATAGGATTTTCCTGTTGTGTATGTAAGCAGGCGACTGTTAGCAAATGGTCATGGTCGCTCATGGTTTTTGGTATTACCAAGGGCACAGGCAAGCTGTCTCCCAGATTAGCAAGTTGTAGATAAAAAGTTTTACTGGTGGTAGGTAGGTCTCTTATAATATGTGAATAGCCGCTTGGATAGGTTACACCGCAATGTCTATTGTTTCCGCCAAATAGCAGTTTAAAAGCACTGTTGTGTTCCGGTTAGAAGGACATTATAGCCAGAGTAACTACTGGACACAATGAGGCTTAACATCTTATGTCTCAGGATTGTTGAAGTTTCATGTTGTTGTTTAGTTTTGGTAGTGTTCATGAGCGGTCGTATCGTTTACCATCATGCTCGTCTCGTCATTTATCGCAATAAAAAAAGAGAGCTGTTTATCATAGATGATCTACCTATGATATATCATCTGTTTATCAATGATTAATGACGACTATTGAATCGAACTGTAAGTGACCATTGTCTGTTTATTTTAATCAAGCCCACCGTCATCACGTTTTTCAGTTAATACTTGAAATAATTTTCCATATTACTTCAATTGAATAATTACTTTAATTGAATTTCTATACTTATAGTAGAGTATTGGTATTCGCGCAGATAGAGACGGCCGTACACAATACTGGAAAACCTATCATAGACGTCCACGCAAGTTTCACGTTTCAGGTCCAGCCTGTATATAACAGGTTTTTAGCATTGAAATAAGAAGAATTGTTACGGATTTTATCGCGAATGGATAAAATTTATAATTTTTTTTACCTCCCGACATTCAGATCACTTTACAGCTTTCGCGGTCACGGGGCGGACCTAGGTATTAGTCATCCGCTTGACTTTTACAATTTAACTACCCTTAATCTACAATTCTAGCAGGTTTCTAGCAGACATGCATATACTCGTATATCATTAAACGAAAGATAAACCTTTCGTCGGGGTACCCTCTATCTAGATAACCCTGCATTACTATTAGATGCTTGATCGTCAATCACTATGCAATATAATGGTGAATGAAAACTTCGTGAGTAAACTTACCATAGCGATTAGTAAAAAATCTATGTTGAGTAATCCCCGGCTACCCGCACTAGGCTAGCGAGTCGGACTATTCGGCCTAACCCCTCTCAATCGTGCTCTCGATTGTAGAAGAGGCCCCTGCCCTGCAGTTGGACGTATATGGGCTGATTCAATACAATTAGGTGCTTTGTCGTGCCTTCATAAAAAAGATAACATTAACTGAATTAATATACCTAATTATTCAAAATACAAATAATGAATTTACGTCAATACAGATACTGGGAATCCCGCAATTAATAACAGAAGGGAAGAAGGAAAAACGTTGAATCGTAATTTCAACTTAATTGTTGTAATTATAAGGACCAATTTTGCTTATAAAGCGTGAACTGTTAATTATTAAAGACACTTGAAATTGCCCTTGATACGTGTATTTTTGCTCTAGATTACATTATTAACCAAAGCAGTTTGAGTGAAAGAGAAATAATGATATTATAATTGTTTTGATTACTATTAATAACCTTTAAAACCGCAGTTCATAATTCTCAAGATTTGTATTTTTGTGGTCGCCTTAGTGTCGGCTAAAAGAACATACATATATAAACTTACGATTTTTCCCAGAAGGGGTAGGTAGAGGTGCAACCAGGACACCCAAATTTCGCCTTGTGAGTTCCATCCCACGATGTGATAGGGGGCGAGCCTATCGCCATATCGGGCACAAATTCCTGACTCCGGGCAGATAATGCATAGAAAAATCCAATATTTGGCCGACCCGGGATTCGAACCCGAGACCTCAGCTTTGTAATCGTACCGTAGTAAAACTACGCCATCGAGACAGCAATATGCAAATGTAATACTGCAACACGTAATAATTAAATTAGTAATAATTAAATTTGTCACATTCATTGTGCAAAGGTATTCCTTTGATAGCGAGCTCGCTGTGCAATATGTTTCAATGTTATTAATTATGAAATCCACACTGCTTTGTAATCTGCTAAAATACAGGTAAAACACGGGCTTTTGTTCATGTTTCAACCGCTAATTATAAATGTATTAATATTCTTAATATAAATATAATAATATCTAGAATTATATATATAATACAATCTAGAACTATTGCTTTTGAGTCCGCAACGCGCTATCATTATTGAATGGATTACATTTATTTATTTTTTACTGCACACAGAAAGGCAAACATACAAAGATAATACAAATTAAGAAAAATGTACAGATGGCGGTTTTATCGCTCTAGGCGATTTCTTACAGACAACCTTTGGATGGATATAACACAATGAAAAGAAGACATTTATTGAAGTATTTATATAAATGTCTTCTATTTTGTTTATACTAAGATTAAAATCTTGTGTATCTCAGATTTCGATCTCAAAATTAGATTACTGTATACTTTTCACTTTACTAACCTTCGATGTGTCTAATGACTTGCAAATTATATCGTAAAAAATTTACAATTTACAATCAAATCGAATAATATTGATAAGCACCTTGAACTTAATTATAGATGAAGCATTAACGTTTGTTGTTAACGCGGAGAATTATGTTAATTATTTTTGGCTATTAAATATATTAGTGTAATAGTTTAATGTTCCACAACAAGGAGTAGTAATAGTTTACCTCCAGCACAACCTTCAAACTAATGTACCTGTGAGTAGTGGAACAAACGCATAGCAGCTTCTGTTTTTTTTATTGCATAGGTCTAGCAAACGAGCAAACAGGTCACCTGATGGTAAGAGATCGCTGCTGTCCGTGAACATCCACAACGCTTGGTTCATAGATGTGTTGCCGATCCTTAAAATTAGGAGGGGAACGACAAGGAAAAAGGACGGGAAATGGAAAAGGGTGTTGGGCATCCGGCAATCTCACTGGTACCACACAAGGTGCCGAGATTATTCAAGTTTAATAGAGTTGAGTCTATGGCCATTTTTTTTATCATCCCATATACGTCGCACTGCTGGGCACGGGCCTATTCTACAATGAAGAGAATCGATTGAGAGTGGTCAGGCCATATAGTCCACCACGCTGGCCTAGTGCGGGTTGGGGGACTTACATACCGTAGAAATTCATGGCTATGGCCATGCTGTGCACTAATTCCACTCCCAGAAAACTCACGTTATTTTTCAATCTGAAAAAGTCACACAAACCGGATTAAATAAACATTACCTAGTGGTAGAACCTAGTAGTGTTCATGATAATCATGATTACTGTCGACTGCTTAGTATTCTTAAAAATCAACATAAAATATCTAGATTGGATTAGGTCTCATTCTATACGCATTTTATAACATTTACCCAGCTACAACCTCAAAAAATATTTTACCAACCAATCGAGACGGGACAAAAATCGCTGAACCAGCACAATTCTCGCATTTCCTTCGATTACGTTAACAAAACGGAGTTCTGTCAAGTCCGCGGGAAGCTCTCGCAAAAAATTCAACACAATGGCACAATCAGTACGTTTTACAACTCTCAAGTTTTCGACAAATAAAAAGAGTGCGTATAAAAAGTTACGCTGTTTCAATTTACAAATGCTGACAGACGTCTGCCATATCGGATAAAGTTATTAATGCTTTGAAGTTTATAACACCAGTAAAGTTTAAGGTGAAGTTTTTTCTTTTTGTTAAGATATGGAATCATATAATTTCTTAAATCAGTATTTAAGTCAAAAACAAACATTTTGAACTCGGTTCACTGAAATCATAAAATTGAAAATTATGACATACATAAGATATATGCATTGGTCGTTTTCAATTAAATTCAGGTCTTTTTACATTTCAAAAAATAAAGATGAAAATGTCAATCATTATGATCATTGAATAATTGAATGCATAATATTATTAAATGTAGTAATTTAAAGCAACATTTCCTGGTGCCCAAATAAAAAAATACAAAGTGTTTTAATTGGCGATGTTATCAGCACTAAAACTAAGATTTACAACCTTGAAGACCTGTAATTCTCTATTGTTAACGCATAGACAATTTGGGAGTTTTGATGGTCAAACATAAAATTACAATGTTCATCTTAAATTGGCGTAAATTGAAGTCTTATGTTTTTATAGAGGTTAAATAAAATTACTACATTAAATAAATAAATACACCCAACAGTCACATACATAGCCCTAACCCCATACTAAGATCGAGTCTCGTGTCGTGAGTATCAGGAACTACAAGAGACTTTTCGGTCACACAAACACCCAGACCTGAAACAAATATTTGTGTTTCCCACAAACATTTGTCTCGGTGCGGGGATGGAACCCGTGGCCTCTCGTTCCACAGGCGGCATCTAACCAACTGCGCCACGGAGGCTGTCATTGGCCTGGTCATGGAGGCAATGCAATGTATATATATATATATATATATATATATATATGTATATAAATAGTAAATGAAATTGATGTCCAGGCGATACATGCTTGTCTCATGTTGATCGACGCAATTATGCCGGCCAGGTCCAACCGGATATACATAGGCCAAACTCGATGCACACTAGCGTGTCTCACAATGACGGGTTTTCCACCATCGAGTGTGGTGGTCGCTAATTGGACGGATAAAAATATCCTGCCAGTTTTTGGGGTCTTCAGCAAACTCAGCCAACATTAAAGCCATTTTACGTTGATAATAATCAGTGTATGTATCAGCTCATATACGTCCTACTGTAGGGCACGGGCCTCCTCTACAGTCGAGAGCACGATAAATTAACCCCTCGGTTAATTGATACTTAGTAGTTAAAAGCAAATAATGGCAATTCCATTTATACGAAATGGAACAGAAAAGCTATCCATTTATTAATAGTGTAATCTTTTAACTCAATGTTAATATTCCTAGTGTGGGTCAATTTATGTCAGTAAATGTCACGGACCCGCATCAATCTTCAAGACTTTGTTCCGCAATTGGCAATACGGACTGTAATTAAAATACTCGATGAACCAGAAAGAAGATAGGTACAAAATGTTATTTTCTTTTTGTAAACAAGTTCATGTTGTTTGTTAAACAATGTAGCTGTCCCGAGTATTACTTACTACGTACAAAACTAAAAATAATAATTTATAATCATCAAAGCATAGAATTTAGACAAAAACTTCTTAGCAAAGTTTAAACAGTCATTTTATTTTTATGAACAGAATTTGCGTCCACTCGCTCAGGATAGGATGACTTGGATGTAAAGCAATTCTCCTACTAAAGGATTTAACAGTATTACTACAAATAATAGTAATAATTTGTATGAATTACCTATATTTCTCATATTTAACAAAGCATTCTGCTTTAGTATCGATTTCAAAATAAAATACTTAACGAATAATGTACATAGGTAAAGTCTTTATGACGTTTAACTAAATAAGTCATGAGTCGAGAGCAAAATTCAACAAAATTTTAATGTTGACATACAAAGACGCGGCTAATAAGTTCTTATTTTGATTGCATGAATATTTAAAGTCTGCTATTTCAATACCACAGCTCTCAGTTCCCAGTTGATCGAGCCACGCTGAACTCTAAATCAGTTCAAGTACGCATCATTAAATGTCAATGCATTAAATTGGACTCGCCTGTAGTTCGAAAAGAAGCGATTAAAAACTCAAAAACTAGTGAAAGAAAAGGATGAGGGCAACATCGAAAATGAATTAAAAGATGATACATTACTCGATTGGCAAGTTGATGACCCCGTGGCGCAGTTGGTTAGACGCCGGCTATAAAACGAGAGGCCGCCAGTTTGTTCCCCGCAATGAGAAAAATGTTTATGAGGCTCACAAGTATTTGTTTCGGGTGTGGGTGTTTTTGTGACCGGAAAGTCTCTCGTTGCTTCTGATACCCGCGACACAAGACTTAATTGATGTTAATGTGAGGTCAGGACTATGTATGTGTCTGTTGAGTGTATTTATTTATTATACAATAAATCATGTATCAGTCAATACTCGTATACACCCACTGTTCACAGGACTCTTCTCAATGACTTAAGAGGTATAAAACTATATTCTAGCACGCCGGGAGTGTGGACTTCACGTATTAATAAAATTCTGTTATGAATCTCTCTAATGATATTTATCTTCACCGTTAAAGTGCGAAATCATGAGAGACCTATGTTCAGCAGTGGACTTCCTTTGGCTGATGGATTAGATTGATTGATTGGTTAAAGTGCGAGGTAATTAACTAACATAAGAAAGTCATTTTGTGATCTGGAGTTCGATCTCGCCTCCACCGTCTCGGCAATTAGCGTCCAGTTTCTTACCGACAGGGTATTTAACAATTGTCTTTCTCTCTCTCTCTTCAGCCACAGGAAGTCCACTGCTGATAATAGGTCTCCTCCAAGGATCTCCACATTGACCTGTTGGAAGCGGCCTGCATAAATATCTCTAGACAAGACGAACAAATTAAAACATCGTTAATTAACTGTAATGGGTATGAGGTGTTTATTGCTAGTTCAATTGCCGTTGGCGTCAGTGTGATTGTCCAAATAAACCGTCATTGTATGTCACACAATAAATTGATTAATTTGAACAATTAGTGGGAGTATTTTCGATGATCATGCGTCCAGGAATAGTATCATAATATCCAAGAGTAAAATAGCCTCATGGCAATAGGCGCCTTGAAATTGTCGCCGTATGCAATTGTAGGTGCAGACATTTATTAAAGCAATTCGTCTAGGCACTACAATATCGAGTTACTCAGAAAGATTAATAAAAACATTCACTATACATACATAAACACCTAGCAATTACGCATACAGTTCTGAAAAATTTTAATCTTGTGTTCCTGGTGTCAGAAACTACGAGACGTTCTGGTCCCACAATATCCAAATTGCAAAAAATTGCAGCCTCTGGTTTTGCAGCCAAAAGCCAGCCTCGTTTTAAACGATGGTCCACTAAAGTATCTAACAAAATATGCCGGATGCCCAATACCCCTTTGCCCTTCTCATACTTTTTCCTTCTCGCCCCCCTCCCAATTGGGCCGGCAACACAACCATGATCCAGCTTTGTGGATGCTCATGAGCGGCAGTGATCACTTACCATCGGGTGACCTGTTAGCTCGTTTGCCGGACCTATGCAATAAAAAAATATATAATACATTTTTTAAGAGCAATTTTAAGATTACGTCTAACACAACATTCTGGGAACAAAGAAAACTGTTTATTTTTTGCGTCGGGAACTTAATGGCATGCAAGCCCTTGTATGATTTACGAGCGTTGAGAAAGGTTTACAGAAAACAAATACTTTTTATTACATTACCCGGAGACCGCATACGACTAATCATAATTTACTGGGAATGAATGTGGCAGTTCACAGTATTTAGTTCCGCTTGTCTCAGAAGCTAGCGATATGCGGAACTGATAGAACAGAAAGGAAATATGGCCTAATAAATTGAGTCACTTTTGAATCACTGCTTTTAGGTTTTTACTGTGACCGGCCTAAATAGGTGTAACATTGTAGTTATGACTGATTTTGTAGTTTTGAGTAATATTTTAACTTTTACTGGCCTTCGTAAAGTAAATAGTAAAGTTCTATGCATCAAAGGTTGAAAATCCTTAGTTAAATAATGATACATGCTAGATTTTTATGTCTCAGTATAAAATTCGATGTGTGGTCTGAATTAGTAGTCGAGATTTTATTGAGATACTCCACTTTTTAATGTCATTCATAACTGCTAATTCTTCAACTATCTATAATGATTATGCGAAAACAATACCATATTTTATTTAGTTTAACATAGTATGGTATCGTATTGCCAAAATTATACACGTGGGGTTTTTTTTTTTACACTAGCCCGGAAAAATGACTGCACTGCACCTTATGGTAAGCGCAAATTCCGTCCGGACAGAGTATCGAATGGCATCAGACGGCGGTCCCATGCCATTCGATACAATTATGCCGGCCTGCAACGATACCTCTTCACACTACGGCGGAAGGACCCAGGATTATAGGAAGGAGGGAACACATGTAACGGCAAACAATTTCACAGCTTGACGGTGCGGAACAAAAAATAATTTGGAATCGTCATGTATTATGAAAGAGCATGCTAAAACAGGCAAATTCCAAAATCTATACGATTATTTATCCGCGCTACATTCAAACCCGTACTCTCCGGCGTAGAAAGCCAATTTCTACGCTACTCTGTTCGATAATTGGCTGTTTTGGTAAAATGTACATCATGATTCATGGCCAAGGGTAAGGAATATTAAGTACCGCCAAATAAGGGTCTTGAGAACCCACTACAGTCCTTCGTCTGCAGCCTGAGGCGTCGATTATTTAAATATAGCTTTGTTCATATCGCCCACATGAAGCGATTACGCCCAAACCGTTTGCTATTATTTTGTTTATATTATTAAATTCGCGGTATTTTAATACGATCTTATGAGGCATGAAGATTCTTGGCCGGCGATCATGCGGTAAATAAATTGAAGGACATGTTACGCTGCTTGTATGATTGGCAAGAATACATCAATGATTTTATAAGTGGGTAGGTACGTACTTGTCACACATGTCGCGTCATACAAGACACGCATTTCTTGTGGGAAATGGTAATTACAGAAACGCTTTGGTGGCATCATATATACCTATCAAGATAAGTGATTGATTACTGAACATTTGTCTCGGTGCGGGAAACGAAACCGTGGCCTCTGGTTTCCCTGCTTCTTCACCAATTACACCACGGAGGACGACGAATGATAAAATTTTAAGACGACAAATACCTACCTACCTTTATGCCGGCCAAACCTGAGTACGCCTCCGTTTATGTTGTCACACTTATGCTTCCAATCCAATCCATCAGCCAAACGAAGTCCACTGCTGAACATAGGCCTCTCCCAATGATGTCCACAGTGACCTGTTGGAGGCAGTCTGCATCCAGCGACGTCCCGCGACCTTCACCAGGTCGTCTGACCATCTAGTGGGTGGACGTGCCACGCTGCGCTTTCCGCTTCGTGGCCTCCATTCGAGAACTTTTTGGCCCCATCGGCCATCGTCACACTTATGTTTAGTTAACGCAATATGACTAAAGCATATCACTCGAACTTTTCATTTATAATTTACAGTTAAATAAATGAAAAAACATTTTTCTTAATGCAATTAATTCAAACAACGCAGTTGTCTGACTTATAAGTCATGCATTACCAACACCTCACTATGTTATGTAGCTAGAAACTGAAAATCCGAAAAACAATTTTCTTAAACTAATATAGTAACACGTAAGTGCGTGGTGGCCTCGTGGTATCGGACCAGACTCGGCTGCCTACATGTTCACGGTGGTCGCGGGTTCAAATCCCAGGGCACACCTCTGACTTTTCGGAGTTATGTGTGTATTGATAGTTAATCACCACGCACTTTAACGGTGAAGGAAAACATCGTGAGGAAACCTGCATACCGTAGCGATTAAAAAAAAAAATCTACGGTGTGTAAGTCCGCCAACCCGCACTAGGCCAGCGTGGTGGACTATATGGCCTAACCACTCACCACTCTCAATCGTACTCTCGATTGTAGAGGAGGCCCGTGCCCTGCAGTGGCACGTATATGGGCTGATACAATACAAATATAGTAACACATAATTACTATTTCTACGGTATGTAAGTCCACTAACCGGCACTATACCGGCCTAATTGGTGGACTATATGGCCTAACCCCTGTCAATCTTACTCGCGATTGTAGAGGAGGCCTGTGCCCTGCTGTGGGACGTATATGAGCTGATGCAGATACAGAATATCCTTAACTGAATCTATTAACTTACTTCGGCGAAACAGTTAAGGTAGATAACATCGTACTTAACAAGGCTACTGCAAATTAGATAACAGTTACAAACTTAGTTTCCAAAGCGTTATCTTTTTAGGCCATCGCGAAACTGATAGGAAACGTACGCTATTAACAGCTCATTGTTTCACAAATATATGTACCTAACAACCTTGTTACATAATTAAGTTGTAATATTAGTGCGGCTGTTTGATTAAATTGTGTTTTGTATTATTGTGTAGGTTCGGCAAACGAGTAAACAGGTCACCTGCTGGTAAGTGATCACTGCCGCCCATGAACATCCACAACGCTTGGATCATGGATGCGTGGCCGGCTCATGGTCGGGGAGCGGGAAGGAAAAAAAATGGGAACAAGGAAGGGGTATTGGGCATCTGACAGCTTCACTCACCGAACGGAGACAGCAAAACTTAGATTTGATTCCCAAGTAGGGCAACTCGTGTATTTATCTATTTATATGATCCCTTAAAACAATCGTGACGTATATTTTTTTATACTTGCATGAAAAAATTATGCATCTGAAGATAAATGTAATGATATTCATACAGATTAGTTATCCATCTCTCGCAAACCGACTCAATTATACCAGTGCGTTCGCGTCAAATATTCTCAGGCTAAACCCGTGCGACACACTCGCGTTAGTCACAGTATCGGGTATTTTACTACTGAGTAGGTATCAGCCCATATTCGTCCCACTGCTGGGCACGGGTCTACTCAACAATCGAGAGAATCGATTGAGAGTGGTTAGGCCATATAGTCCACCTCACTAAATAGGTGGTTACTATACTGACGGATACGGATGTGTTCGATACGTGCGCCTGGTCGCCTGTTGGTAACCAGACTCGGTGACCAACATGTTCACGGTGGCCACGGGTTCAAATCCCAGGGCAAAATTTTGACTTTTAACCAACCCGCACTAGGCCACCGTGGTGGTGGCCTAGCCCCTCTCGATTGAAGAGGAGGCCCGTGCATTGCACTTGTCCGTATATGGGCTGATACAGTAATGTACAGTACGAAAATGCTCACGTGTAAATAAATAATAAGTTCAGAAAGTAGATGTATCATTTATTTTATAGACTAGAGAGTTTATATACAAGTTTCAAGCTGTTAATAGCTCAATATATCCTTAGTTTTAGACATAAATGCTAATATTGCTCTTTTGACTTTACGTGACTTACGAGAAATAAATTTAATCCGCAGCTTAACAAATAAATTAATAATACCAGCTCACTACTTGAAATAACAGCTATTCCGAATATTGCATCAACAGTAAGGATTTTGAATCATGCACGATTAATCATAAAATTAAGTAATTTATAAAGTGTTGCATAACAACATTTTTAAACACCCAATTACTAATTTGCAATGGTGAATTTTTGTTTGGCAAAAGTTCTCCGATTACGAAATTTCCAAAATATTACAAATTAAATATAAATTTATACAAAACTGCATCTCTGTAACCTCTGACTTATAAATCCGTTGATAACATTTAAGACTAAGTAAGGCATAATATGGCATCGAAAAAAAATTATGACTTAAATTATGACTTCTTCTTTTCTAGTGATATCATCAGAGTTTTATGGACAGATTTTGATCCTTTTCAAAATATGTTTTAAAACGACAAAGTAACAAAGGTCACAATACAACAAAAACCTTGTTTAAATGTAAAAGAAGACGTGGTACATACCGGTCCAACTGGATTTTTTATGAAACTGGTAGTCACACATATCTTATGTCGTCTACTTTTACAACAATATTTTGATGAACAAACTGTTAAAAATCAGTACAACATTGATTTAATGTGATAATAGGACGTACTATTTGGTTGTATAAGTCAATTCCAAAATAAGTAAAAAGGAAGAACTCAAAACGTATCTAAATAATTATTTAAATTTCCATTGGAAAATATTAGAAACTTAATCTAACATATTAGTTAGAAATGGCTCAATTCGACATCGTTGCGATGTGATCGCTAATCAAATAAGATACTTAACGTACATATTTGTACAGAGATTATAAAACTGCAGGATATTTTAAAGAATTTAGTGTTAAAAAAAACATTGAATATCAAAATCAACAGAATTGCTATTGCGGGCACATCAACAAAAACATTATAAAAATACCGACATTATTAGTTGTTTAGAATCAATTCACTGGTGCGTACGCCCTTTTGAAGTTTTCTAACGCTTCGGACACAGCTTGTGGACTGCACATCACCCCACTGTTGAGGTTTGCGTCACAGCCGATGTCTATGAAGCATTTCTTCTGCGACGCTGCGTCGGAGGAACTACAGCATGAGAGAACTGCTGCATGGCACATGTTGGGCACCCTGGCTTGCGCACCGAAGGGAGCACGAGTTGTAAGAGGGATCTGGAAAGAATAAGGCGTATGAATAAACATGATTCACGACTTTCTATATCCTTTAGATACTTATGCGAAATATGAGGCTTAAGACCTCGTGTAATGTGCCAAATGATAAGCGATAAAAGTCTCTTTTAGACGTTATCTATTTAGTATCGAATAAACGGTCAGTTGCACTTTAATTATTCTACCAAACCAGGATGAAGAAAAAACACATTTTATACATTACTAGTGGTTTTTAGGTTTCCACACGTTTGTTTGTTGGTGTCTGCATTTGTACCGATAATCGAATTTTAAATATAGAAACTTTTATAATGTTATTTGCAAACTATACTGTAACCAGAAAACCTTTTCTTTGTACCACAAAAGTGCATCTGTTACTAATCATCTGTAACCTCTAAATTTCACATTTGTTTTGCATTTATAGTTATCATGGCATAAAATAGGTATCATAAAAACAAATGCACTGTATGCATTACTCAAACAAGCACTCATAACAGACTAATCTTTAATAAAAATAACACAGAACGTTGTGAGCGAAATCAGAAAGTGGAAACAAGTGCTAGTAAAAGCGATGACGAATTACTCCGTATATTAGTTTGCTCTTGATAGATTACTTGAAAATGTTTTTGGCCTCGCTTAAAATAATTCCAAATTTTTCTTAACCTGCTACGCGAGTGGTAACAAAGCATCTGATGGTAAACACAGTCATCTAAATGGAATATCTACCTGCAAGAGGGACGTATTCCTGGTATGCTATTGATACAGATGTCTGCTATATTTTAATGGACCAGATGAGGCTACCACGTTCACAGTGGTCGCGGGTTTAAATCCCAGAGCACACCTCTGATGTTTCGGAGTCATGTGTGAATTGATAGTCAATACACCACACACTATAACGGTGTAGTAGAACATCTTGAGGAAACCTTCATATAGTAGCGATTTGCAAGAATTTCTGTGGTATGTAATGTCTGTCAACCCGCACTAGGCCAGCGTGGCAGACTATATGGCCTAACCCCTCTCAAACGTGCTCTCGATTGTAGACGAAGCTCTGGTTTTTAGTCAGATTAATTATATTGAAAGATTGAAAGCGAAGAAATTGATGGGAAAATGAAAGACGTTATTTTAAATGATGTTCCGAGAAAAACGTTTTTGCTTTGAACTAATTAGTATTAGATTCTGGCGTGAGGGTTAAGGGTCTGAAAATTCCATTGCTGGTTTTGAAACTGCGGCCCTGTTTAAACCATGTCTATTTGGTGAAAAAGGAAGCATATACAATCATCATACAATAACCGTAAACATCCTTTTAAAATATGAATCTAAACACCAGTTTTAGTCACTATCAAATAAACTATTTGTTTAGTGAAAAATCTCCGCGTATGTTGTTATGCTCCTTTGACGGGCGCAATTATGCGCTTTAATTATAATATATTTAATACTCACATTAGCTTGAACACTGCCGTGTTCCACAGACGGAGCTGGTCTCTTCATGAATTGTTTCGGTTTGATCGGGACGAAGCTGATGGGACGCGAACCGTCACCTTCTTCTTCATAGTCTGCGTTCTCGTTTGAAGTAACAAATCCCCAATTCTGATTCGTATCTTCCATTTCTGGCAATCTGCTCGTTACATTAGGGGCTTTGGTGACCTGAGGTGTCTTGCAAATAACAACTTTAGGAACGAAATATGGCACTGGATAAGGAATGTAAATAGGCTGTGGCGGCGGCGGTGGGGGCGGCTGAGGTCTTCTGATAAAGGCGGAAATCTCATCAAGCAGTCTATATATCTGCGGGAATATGTCTTGTTGATTGTTGTAATAATCCCTTCTGTCGTTTCGATATTCGTAGCGAGGTTGGTAATCGTACCCTCCATTACTTTGCCATCGCCTTCTGCGGTGTCGTGACTGACTTGTGTGGTCCGCTTCTTTCCTTGACGGCTCGTCGTCATCAGTCAATCTGTCTGATTCGGCGCGGTCGCTGTAATGACGCGCACTAACCACGGCGAGGCACAACAAAACTCCGAGCAAAACCGTGAGTTTATTCATCTGGAAATAATTGAATGAATGTAAGGAAGTGCAGTCACCTTCCAGCTGATATACGCGGAAGTATCACGATTTAATTATAGGGTAATTTATTTTTTTCGATACATTGGGAAGGTTGTAACTGAATATTGTTTATATACTTCGTAACACATTGTTGGTGAAGTATATATATTTTATACTACTCATATAGTTATATAGACAATGTTGTACATACAGTTTTGTTCTAGTTTTAAAATACAAATATAGTATCAATGGATATACACGACCAATAATTGACTCATTATAGACGACGTTTTTGATTTAATTACAGATATTTAAAGATTGTCATTAATATAACCATGCATCACCTTCGTTTAGAATCATTAAACAACTACTTAAAGTCATCGTTGTTAAGCTAGAGGAAAATCTATTTTACTGTGTATTCGACATTGGAAATGTCGGAGATGTGTTAAATTTAAATAAAGTAAATATTATTTGGCATTTAGCTAGCGTGCGTGCGAAGCCGGTTGTTGAACAACTGTTGAGAGGTTCGAGGTATAATAAGGATGTAAAATATTTAAAAATCTCATCTGGTTTGATTACATTAGCTTCAAGCAAATGTCAACTGTCGTCACAATATTTAATAATACTACTTCAAACTTGTTAGAAATCTGGTCATTAAGCCACTTTTAAATTTACTTTTAACCGTCAAAAATCAAGCTTTGATGATATTTTCGAACGATAATAAATGTACTCTATCGCGGTCGTATGGATGTATTAATAGAATTTCTACATAACTCATCAATGAAGCAGGTAGATGTACTAACACTTGTGCTCTACATAAATTGTTGTGCTACTTTCCGAGTTTGTCCATTGAATCTTTGTCTCAGTTCATTCACCACAGACTAGGAGAATACACACCTTGTATAAATAATTCTGAAGCCGTTGCTACTCTTGGAACCGGTTTGAAGTATTGTTATTCACTTGCAATGCACAGAACTGTTTCCGAACTATCGTAATCACTTTTATTGCATACGTGCGTGCGGTACCCGCGGCGTCTCATTAGCGACTGAGCAATGTTATGTGACCAGCGACCATGGCAATGAATGCGTCTGCGCACACGCCGCGCCAATATTTATGTGTTACCGCAAGATATGTTTACTCTGGATCAATATACACATATTCATTGATAAAGTACTGACTAAGTACATCACGTACAACTAGGTATTCAGTCAAACATACCATGACGTCATCGCATGTTCGAATATTTTTCTACTTCCTCTAGTTTTCTGAGTATTCCTGCCTAGATGTTCATGTGTTTGACAGTGCTGGTGGAAAACCCAGAAATTGAGAGTGAAAGGTAAACACGAGCCAAAATGTTTACAGATTGTTTAATTATAGTTCTGCGTCTGCGGCTATTTCGGATGCGTGTTTTCTACTGCGAAATTTTGTTATACAATATTAAACAACACTATAATAGTGCAATTAACAATAGCTAATTATAGAGAACTAATTAATCATAACACAGTATTAAATCAGAATGCATAAAGTGATTCATCTTTATTATTGTGATAATTAAATAATTACTTATATTACAAAATTGATAAATCCAATTAGATCACGCGTGACACATTCACTTTGTTAGCAGGGTTTAAAAAAGGAGAAACTCACTCAATTCGTTTTTGTATATATTTTTATGCGCGTTTGTGTGCAATTATTGCGTTTGTAATACAATTTTTAATCTACTTTAAAAAAGAAGGCAGCTCTTAATTCGTCGGTATTTTTTTTTTTTGTATGTTCACCGATTATTCGAAAACGCCTGCACCGATTGGGAAATTCTTTTTTTTTGGTTCAAAGCGTATACTTCACAGGTGGTCCCATAAACAAAGGTCAAGATCTGAGGAACATCTTCTAGGCGATCGATCTTCTATCTTCTTAATATCGACGAGGTCTAGTATAAAAGTTAATGATGATTGTTCTTGCGTTTGGTTCAGTATAGCCCCGAGGCGGTTTAATTTTGTCTAATTTGGACCTTGAATGTCTGCAGAACAGCAGAAAAGTCTTTAACATCATATAGATTTTCAATGACTGGGTTATGTTCATGAGCAGTGAACTTACGGAAATAGTAAACAACACCTAGGATTTGTCTCATTTTATTGGTGTCTAAAAAAATCAAACAAAATAAGATACCCATTTTCATTCATTTATAATATTAAAGGGGTATTTTGGCAACTGCCAATGCCAATTGTGGCTATAATATTCATTTTATGGTCGTTTTCGCGGAAGTAAAATCAAAATTCATGATACGTTGAACTTGTGGTCCTATGTTCGAAGAAAATATTACGTACAATGTCAATGACATATGAAATCAAAAGAGACAGCCACAGTTATAACTTGCCTGCTTGTTATAATAATAATTCTAGGTCATCACGGTCGTTAAACCTACGTTTTTTTTTTAATTCTCTGAATTTGAAAATGACTAACCTAATACGCATTTAAGAAGGTGCGACTAACTGTGAGTTACATAAAAGGAAGGACTTTTGGGATCGCACCTTTATCGTTTCCGGTGGATAGTTTTTTGCCTTTCGAAATGTCTTACGTGACTAGGGCAACGTTTACTAGTAAAGTTGAATTCATTACTAGATTCAAATATATTGTTACTAAGCCAGTTAATACGCAAGAAAAATCGTCAACGCAGAATTGATAAAAACTAAAATATTGTCCGGCTTACAGTGAGTGCTGATTTATAGTCGGCTGTTGTTGCAACTGGGTGCAACGATATTTCACTGACAACAGCCCTACAATCAATCTCGGCAGCACTCCATGCATCTTGCTGATCGGAATGCCCTGACATTCCAAGATAATGAAGTTGCCAACTCCGGTAGGAAATTTTTACGCGTACTAATATAATTAGCAAAGAACTGTGACAACTGTAAACTGTACTTGGGTTTCAAACAATATTGTGTTAGATTTTTTCTATTTAAATATTAGTGTTAGCTATTTTGGAATGTTTGCAAACGTAGGCCTGTTAATTGGTAATGCAAAGGTATTTTATTATTTGAACTTTTAGCACCAGGATCAACACCGTTAATTTCTATATTGTTTATTACATAAACACAATCAAGGTTGTCTAGAAAAAATAGCCCAGAGCGATAAGGCCGCCTTTTTTACTTTTTTTGACAGCAAAGCTAAGGTCTCGGGTTCGAATCTCGGGTCGGACAAAGTGATATTGCATTTTTCAATTAATAATTAGCCCGGAGTCAGGAATTTGTACCTAATATGGCGATAGGCTCGCACCCTATCACATCATGGGACGGGAAATACAAGGCGAAACGTGGGTGTCCTGGTTTCAACTCTGCCTAGCCTTTGTAGGAAAAAGGCGTGAGTTTTATGTTTTTCTTTTTTATGTTATTGGTTCTTTGTAGGGTGCAATAAAGGATAAATTAATAATAATAAGGCCATTAGAGAATAAATTCATTTTTGTATTACCTCTTACTTCCTTCACTTGGGGCATTTATTAAATAAAATATTATTATATGTCACAGATAATGCTAAACTATTTATTTTATTTATCAATTAATTTGATTTTATTTATCCATTAATTGTTCATCTCCATTCTCATAAACACCGTCACATATTGCAATTAAATATTCATTAATACCGACAGCTGCTGATTTTCCGTCTGGTTTTTCCAAATTATAAATAAGCAAATCATTGTTTGAATCATCTCACGCATCATCTATGGGAGCGATGTACTAGCAAACTACTAACATAGGCGTGGACCGTGACGTCACACACGTGGTGGTCTTGGCACAAAAACTTGTGGGTTACGTAGTAGAAACTAGTTTAGCGAGGTAATGACTAATTCAATTTACGTATATATCTTAGAATTAAAGTAACGTAATTCAAAACATATAGTTTGTATTTATATGTAAAAGCTACGTAGACTCCACCCCTTATAGAGAACGTTAAGTCGTCGGTTTTGGTTCATTATCGGAAATAAAATAATAAATAAATAAATACACCGAATAGTAACATACATAGTCCTAAACCCACACTAAGATCGAGTCTTGTGTCGTGGGTATCAGATGCTACGAGAGACTTTTCGGTCTCCCAAACAGTCAGATACTCAGATACCCGTCACAAATACTTGTGGGCCTCACAAACATTTGGTTGGGATCGAACCCACGGCCTCTCGTTTACAGTCGGTGCTTAACCAACTACACCACTCTGTATCATAATCATCAGCCCGTTTTAGTCCACTGCTGGACATAGGCCTCTCCCAAGATATGCCACAGAGATGGCAGGACGACTAGCACAAGAGGGCCGGCAGCGACTGGATGCATAAAACAGCAGACACCACTGACGCTGTCATAAATACTATGGATACATTAGGAAGAACGTTGTATCTAGTCGCCATTGGTAGTAGTGTTTATGGTTTATGAACCGTGGATTCCTGGGTGCGATATAATATATGTGCAATATTTGAGGTTTTCGGTTCGAAAAATCCCCTATTATACGACTGGAATTAGTAGTCGGCATGGGTTAGATTAAAGTGCGTGGGGGCCTGTTGGTAACGGACCAGACGCGGCTGCCTACATGTTCACGGTGATCGCTGGTTCAAATCAAAGGGCACACCTCGGACTTATCAGAGTCATGTGCGCATTGATAGTCAGTCACCACGCACTATAGCGGTGAAGGAAAACATCGTGAGGAAACCTGCATACAGTAGCGATTTGTATAAATTTCTATGGTATGTAAAAGTCCGCCAACCCGCACTAGACCAGCGTGGAGGACTATATAGCCTAACCACTCTCAATCGTACTCTCGATTATAGAGGAGGCCCGTGCCCTGCATTGTGACGTATATGAGCTGATACAAAAAAAATGGCTTAGGTTAGAATGGCTTAAATTAGAATATAGCATTCGAGTATTTAGCATTGGTATTTGAACAGCATGCTATTAATTAAATAATTCATAGAACAAAACATTATACAACAAAAGCCGGTTAATTAATAAAAGCATTTCATAAAATATTCCCCAAATAAGTTTAATTGGTAACTGGATATCGACAGGCATTCTTGGAATATAACATTTATACAGTTTCATACAGCGTATTTCATATCTGATTATTAATTTATTGTGCATTAAACTTCCATTATAATTATTTATATAGCAATTCGTTATAACTGTGTATTTTCTATGAATTTTGAAATTGTGAATCTGGGTCATTGTTCCAATTAAATATTGGCTTACGGCTAAAAGCGTTAATTTTAAATTAATTCATTTTTTTAAATTTCGTGTAATAAAATAGAAAAAGAAATACATGTTGTTGTTAGACCGAAAAGTCTCTCATAATTTCTAATACATACAACACAAAACTGTATCTTATTGTGGATTGTGGGCTCGGGCCCATTTGCGTGACGGTCCGGTGCATTAATTTTGTGAAATAGTAAATACACACCAAAAAGCCTATAAAATATATGACTTATCCACTCTCCGTCGTATTCTCGATTGTTAAGAAGGCTCGTGCCCTGCAGTGGGACGTGTATGAGCTGATACAGACACATAAAAGCGTGGCTGAACCTCAACATTCCCGGACCTCGACCGAGGGGTAGACCGAAGAAGCGCTGGCTAGATGTCAAGGGAAATCCCTTGAGATAAGAGTCAATGGCCTTACTATTGAGGATGCCGAAGACCGGGCGAAAAGGAAGAGACTCATCCGG